>OU426967.1:10025000-11275000 GCA_911387765.1 Pyrgus malvae | reverse complement strand
AAAAGGTGCAAGTTTGATAACATCTATACAAATAAACAAAATTGGAGTGTCTGTTCGTAATATTAAAATAACCACTTTTTACTACATGCATAATAATATGAATGTAGATACGGTACATATACCAAATTAATATTTTTACAATTTTTGCCTGTTTGTTCCGGCTAATTTCTGAAACGGCTGGATCGATTTTGAAGTGATTTTCACTGGCAGGTAGCTGATATAACAAGGAATAGCTTAAGCTTCTTTTATATTAGAAAAATTCTGAAACGAATACCACGCGGGTGAAGTCGTGGGCGGGCGCTAGTTATAAATAAAGCTTTATATCAGGCTTCGTAAGCCTCAAACATAAAGATAAGCACCAGTTGTATTAGTATATTTCATTACAAGTGCGGAAAGGCTGTCATTGCAAGGAGTTCCGACAAATGTCTACCCGAGCCGAGGCGCAGCCGAAGGTGAGGGTTGACAGTCTGAACTCCTTCCAATGACGGTTCCGCACGTGTACTGAACGACTATTTTTAATACAGTTGCGAAAAAATGAAGCAATTTAATAAAATAATAAAATCACAATACACTCAACTAACTAATCATCTAAACTCGCAAAGAACATTTTTGAAAAATGGCGCCAACCGTAAAAGAATATAAGCAGAGAATTTTTTTGTTTTCTTCACCCATTCTGGGTAGGCAAAGGGAACTATACCCATACAGCCAAGTCTTCAGTAGATTTTTTTATTGATATATGAAATGAAAATGTTAATGAGATGAAATGAAATGAAACCTAACCTAACTCATTGAATCAAATCATTAAATCTGATATTGAAACAAATTAGTAGCTTCTTATTGGAAACTTCGTGGCTGGTTTTTTTTTCTTTTTAATAGACATTATTTTGACAGTTGGGAAAGAAAATGCACGAGTTCGGAAAAGGTAAAGAAAAAACACGAGTGTGTAATAGCCCACTTCCCGAACGCTATACGTCCCTGCAATATGCCACTTTTTGAGCAACTGTATTAAAAATTATTTTATATATATGTATAAAATATAGTATATGAAAGTAATAGTTATTGTTGTTAAAAGTACCTTTGGTTTGTTTGTTTTTGTTATGATGAGAAATGTTCTACCTTAATGTTACCAAATAAACAAGTACTAAAAACTTTAAACATACACGATGAACGGAGATGCTACGGAGAGTAGCAAAGAAGAGAGAAGGGCTTGTCCTCTTTGGGAAAGTTTGAGTTGTGCTCGCTTCTGCAGTTTCTGTCCGCGATTCTGCCGGAGAAGACTGCGGAGGAAGGTGGCCCCTGACGTAGGCAATAATGGGAAGTCCAGGTGAGGATGAATATCTTGATAATCTTTATAATCTTTTTAACGGAAAGCAGTGACGAGGAGAGATGGAACTGTTATATTTAGGAGTATCTGAAGGAGGTGGCCCCAGTCCTTGGCAACAACGGGAAGTCCAGGAGTTGTAAACAGCCTCCACAACTTTACTATTTACTGCGAGTTCCACGTCGTTAGCTAAAGTATGTAACTGGTTACCAGTTACTTAAATAACTTGATTTTTTTCCAAACTTTTATGTCTCACTGATGGGCACAGGTATCCACGGGCGTACCCAGCTTCTTGGTCAGAGGTAGGCAAGTTCTAGGTCAGCAGCGGGGGATCTTACAAGCCGGATATCGCGGGTAAATTTGCCGTCCGCGTTACGAAAACACGCACAAATATATAAAATATACAAAGGAAACAGCAGGAGGTAGCATATCTAGCTTATTCTTCATAGGTTTCTTTTTTGTTGGGAGATCTTTTTTTTTCTCTTTGAATCCCAGAATCTGCACCTTGATCCAGCTGAACCCTCATGCCTCCCACCTTTCGGTACGCCGATGCAGTCCACAAGTGAAAGGGGCTTTTAGTCCACCACGCTGGCCAAGTGCGGATTGGTGGACGTTATACCTTCGAGAAATTATGAGTTTCTTTATTGCCCATCACTGTGAAGTAGCGACAAATACGCACATTACTACTTTTATTAACTTGACACGCTTTAACACGCTTTTATTAACTTGACCTGTATGTATGTATGTAACGGAATCTTTTAACTTCATTTTCACTTACTTGTAGGAGTCTGATTAACTTGAAAATTTGCACAGGGGCCAAGGGCCGATGACAATACAATAATCTCATAACTTTATATTAAAGTCGTAACTAGGATCATCAGGATAAAGTAAAATATACGAGAGGCGGCTGATAAGTTCGTGGCCTAAGGTACTTAATGAAACAAATATAAAGTTTTATATTTTTAACACGTCTAAGCGTCTGGTTAACTTGAAAATTTGCATAGGGGTCAAGTGCCGATGACAATGATATGAGAATAAAAATCCAACAAAAAAATTAAAAATAAATAATGTAGTTTAAAAAACTAAAAAAACACACTTTTGTGAAAATACCAACTAAAAAGTAAAAAAATAAGAAGAAAATGTATTTTACTGTAAAAAAAACGTGGTGTGGTTTTTAAGTTACTATTGACACCATGCACCCCACGCTTTTTTTACAGTAAAATACATTTTCTTCTTATTTTTTTACTTTTTAGTTGGTATTTTCACAAAAGCGTGTTTTTTAGTTTTTTTAACTACATTATTTATTTGTTTTGTGTTTCTAGTAAGTAGTCTAAAGATAAAATCGCAAAAAAATTATCAATGCTCAAAAATTCACTACGAGTGAGAATTGGAACCCGACCTTCTCTCCTCAACTCTTTCTCCCTCTCTCTGCTCAAGTAGAGATTAGTAACTCTAGAAAAAAATAAAATAATTATCTCATTTCATAAGAGAATAAATACAACAAGCGCAATTATAATAAGTCTCTATTTGTAGCCATACAAAAGACATCAACGCGTCCAATAATTTTTACATTATTTTAAATACAAACTTTCACCCTAAATAGCTTAAAGGACAAAGATAGGCGTATTTAATTATATATAATGGCTGGCCAGCTGCAACCCTTATTGCATCCCACTGTTGGGCACGGGTCTCTCCCCATTATTGGGGAGGCCTGGAGCCCACCTCCAGCACGCTGCTCCAATGCGGGTTGGTGGAGATGCGGGTTAGTGGCCAACCCGCTGTCGGATGTTTTCAGACCGCCCATAAGGCCTCCGACACGGTTTAAGGACTGTTATTTACGGCTTAACGTGCACTCCGAAGCACGGAAAGGCGCATGAAATTTACTAAGCTAAACGGGCGCATGAAACCGCGCCCGTTTAGCTTAGCTGCATAGACAACTCAAACAAGACATCCCTACTAATATTATAAGTTCAAAAGTTACTCTGTCTGTCTCTGTCTGTCTTCTACGCTTTCCCGCTTAAACTACTGAATCAATTTGAATGAAATTTGGAACACAGATAGAGTGGACCTTGGGAAAGGACATAGGATTGTTTTTATCCTACGGGAACCCATAAAACGGGTCCACGCGGGCGAAACCGCTGGCGGAAGGCTAGTGATAAAACAAATTAAAATAGAATAAATATAATTGAATTAATATTTGAATGTTCTTTAAAGTAGCTTTTAAGGCCAAAAATATAATTGCATCTAAAATTATTCGCTCATCATTAATTACTATAATTTTAATTCATAACTCAAAAACAAAACAAATTTAAATTTATAATTGCACATCTGAAGTGGGTCACATTAATATGAAACAAGAATATGAGGTCTTGAGGTTTCATGTGAGTAAACATCAGACAAAAATGTTTATGAAAATTAGCTGCTACAAAAAGTGAATTTTATGTGTCATTATGGCTGCAACCCTTTTTTTACGTCCCTCTACTGGGCACGGGTCTCCCCCCATTATTGGGGAGGCCTGGAGCTTACTCCACCACGCTGCTCCAATGTGAATATGTCATTATATATTATACTAGCTGACCCCGCGAACTCCGTATCGCGTTTAAATATTAAATAATAATAATAATGGATAGCATATAAACCTTCTCCGTGAAAAACATACATATACATACCAATTTTCATAATAATCGGTCGAATAGTTTCTGAGTTTTGCGATGTCATATATACAAACATCCTCTTTTATATGTATAAGATAGATAATTTTAAAATTAACTTTAAGGTATTAATTTTAAGGGAACTTTGATTTCAGTTTGAAAAGATCTCCACCAACTCGCATGAGAGTAGCGTGGTGGAGTAAGCCCCAGGCCTCCACAATAATGGGAAGACCCGTGCCCAGCAGTGGACCACAAAAAGTTGCAGCCGAATCACTAATACCATTCTCACTTTGAGAGTAGTTTTTTTTTCAACCTTTTTCCTTATATCCCACTGGGCATGGGTCGACAAGTGAGAGGGATTTAGGCCATAGTCCACCACGCTCAAGTGCGGATTGGTGGACGTCAAGCTTTCGAGAAATTATCCATCAACCCGCATTGGAGCAGCGTGGTGGAGTAAGCTCCAGGCCTCCAGTAAAACGGAAAGCGACCTAAACCAAGCAACGGGACGCAAAAATGAATTTTTTCAACCTTTTTATGTCCCACTGCTGGGCACAGATGTCCTTCTGACAAGTGAGAGAGATTTAGGCCATAGTCCACCACGCTGGCTAAGTGCGGGTTGGTGGATGTCGAGAAATTATAAATTTCTCTCAGGCATGCACGGCGATGGAGAACATCGTAATCAATTAAATATGACGATATTTTCCATCACCATGGAGCAACGATAAATGGAGGAGTTTCAAACCTAGCTCTTATCGTATACAATTCTGATTTCCTCCTCCTTCCATTAGCAATATTAAAATTAATAAAACAGAGCTGGAGTTTTTTTAGCCCGCTTTTTTTCCTAGATTTTAAGCCTTAGCGCACCCAAAAGCGGATGACGGTCAGCCGATGGCCGTACAACAACAATGACAAACATCAAGTGTATATTATTACTCAGGATGTTAATAAACTATTTCAATTCATTTCATTATCATTTCGAATTGCGAATACTAATCTATCTATCTTTAAAATCCGCCCATAAAAGGTTTTATGCACTTGCAAATTTGTCTTTTGGAATTAGCCAGTCACGACTTCTCAGCAAAGAGGTAAGTGCCTAAATCAGAACAAACGTACAAATCCGGTCACAGGTCCGGAACTAATTGGATCATGGTCTATTGGTATATAAAGAGAAACATTATCTTAAGTCTATGAATAGTTGGGAGATAATTTAAGCTTTAATATGAGCTTTATGAATGAAGGACTACGGTTGTTTGTGTTTCTGTCGTTGTGTGTGTCCATGGTACCCACGACATAGGGTATATGTACCCTACTGTGGGGCTATGAGTGTAAATCGTTATTTATTTATTTAGGATGACACATGACACCTAGATCAGAAAAAAACCCTAAATTATTTTAGGTACCTTCGCCACTGGGATTCGAACCCAGGACATCTTGCATAGCACAAGTCCTTATTACTATATTTGTAAAAGACTTGTTTGGAAGGAGGGATAATGGCCTAAATAAGAAAGCAAACTCCGAAAGCATACTATGAATAGTGTATAGTTATGTATAGTCCTTATCACACCCGAGCGTCAGAACAAAAAAGAGTACGGAACGACTTACATATTTTATTAAGTACATATTATTAACTAGGATCTTACTAAAATTTTATTTCATTGCCTCTGAGTCTGAGCAAATGATTTAATAAGTTTTAATCTCTTCTTCCGTGAATTATTTCTTTAAAAACAATGCAAACGACAATTCTTGGTATAATAATAAACTTATGAGAGTTTTTAATCATCATTTACTTTGCTTGTCACACGATTATCCTGTATGCGCATTAATAATATAAATAATAAATAATCTCAGGATGATGCATTGATGTTACATTTCCGTGTAACGACTGAGATATCGTCTTGAAAAATCGATATTCGTTTTATTCATATTCGTAAATTTAGCGTTCTTAAATTGAAGAATTTGTTTAAAATATGTCGCTTGTAAATTACATTAAACGAAACGTACATGGCCATATGGCTCGTAATCAAAAATCGAATGCAATCGAACGCAGTTAAACGAAAAGGACGGGTTCGAATCATGGACGAATAAAAAAAAACGGCAAATTGTTTGTAAAGTAGGTTTACGATCGAGATGTTTACGTGATAACGTCCGCACGAGAAAATCTCCATTCGTTTGTATGCCGCTAGAGTGAGAGAGACGGAAGATCGGTCCACTCACTCGAACGCTATGCCAGCCTCCGCTCGTGAGGATTCCGCGTGACCAGTTTCACGGAATGACTGGCAGCGCTCGAGATGAGACGGGAGATCGGTCCGTCTCTCTCTCGTTATACCTGCGATCGCGCTCGTGAGGTTTTGGTGTGACACAAGTTTCTGAACATGTCACCCGACTAAAACGATTTTAAAGACGTTATCACGTCAAAATCTAAAACTAAAATCCACGCGGACGAAGCCTACCTACCTACTGGAAAAATACTATTTAAAAGTAAACCGAAAATAAAATAAACTTCAATTTGCAAAGATCGTATAAATAAAAACCAATTGTCGTTTCAAATTGCACACCAGACCATACGTAGATTGGTTCTATCCAATTGACCGGTTTTGGCCATAAATATTTACAGCTTCCTTATAACATAGTATTTCTCTATTAAACAATTAACGTAGTTGCCATTTCAATTAAAACAACAGTTTTTTAGCGTGTCTCGTCTAGTGTGAATGGAAAAAACTTTTGATTTTAACTGGCATTGAACGAAAATAAAATTACTTACGGCGCAACAACAAAACTTAGGGCTTAGGAAGCCTATCGGTTTCAGCTCTTTAAAAACCATTAAATTAAGTTTGTTGAAGTAGTAAAATGTCTTCTTGTCAAACCTATTATAACACGGTATGTTGGATACATGTACAAAGTCCCTCTTTGGGATTAAGAATAGAGCTACGACATCCTCTGCGCCGCGGCGGTGTGTGGTCTTCAAAAGGTACCTTAGGCACCTTAGGAGAGGATACCGGATTATGTGGGATTTTTCGGAGCTCACAGCCCTGGAAGCCCCCATTTAGTCGCCTCTTACGATCAAGCAGAAGATACCGTAGGTCTATTCTTAATCCTGAAGCTACAAGGACTATCTATCTATCGATATACCTAACACCTTGGATTGAGGTCTTAACATACGTAACCCTGTGAAGCACGGAAACACTCATGAAATTTTTGCTACCAGCAATCACCTATCTCACACCCAATTAGCTTAGCTGCACAGATCACTGGCGTTCCAAGCCAGCTGCCGGTCCATGCGCGCTTCAGTAAGTAATAACTCATCAAAACCTACGTCATGTAATAAACATTACGCATGTACACATACGCACGCATATTTCGTCAGTCGTCACTTGCGAAAATGACGTCATATAGCCAATATTTACACTACATGTCACATCGTAATTTAAGTGACAACATTTAATTAAAAACTAGGTATTTAATATGCACGTATAAATCACGCGATTGAGGATAAAGATAGACATGTGTCCAACCTAAAATTTAGTAAAAAAGATCGGTTAAGAATGAGTTGCTCTCGCGCTCGAAAGGTTTCGTGCTACATTTAAGTATTGATATGAAAAAAATACAAAAAAAATAACGGGTTGCACTCCGGGAGTGCCGGCAGAAGTGAAAGCTTGAACATTAATCTTGTGCATTTTTGATATTTTGGAATGGTTAGAGAATAATTTCGTGCTAAATGCTTTAATTATCTGTATTATTTTTCATCTAGTGTTTTCAGTAGGTTTTCATCTAGTATTTTTAAAGAGACTCACTCATTTTCTTTCACTATTTCTTCGTCACTTTTTTCATGAGCGCGTACCTCTGACAAAGAAATTTGTTATGTGCATGTTTATCGCTGTTCTTCGGAGACAGAAATTATTGTATCGTTTAATTGATTACGATTTACTATCACCGTGCATGCCTGAGAGTAACTCATAATTTCTCGAAAGCATGATGTCCGCCAATCCGCGCTTGGATCCTCCTCCTAGCCAATACCTAAACCACCTAATCCTGGCCTAGGGGGCATAGGACGACTTCCGACTTCCGACGACGATCAATCGATCGAACGGTGACCCGTGTCTCACAAAATCAGCTGTCACGTGTGCCCATTATCAACCCATAGCCCGTGTTATCTCAAATATATAAATGTACTTTTTTTAAAAGAGTGCTGCTGGGAGTTTTTTTCCGCCGCCTTTTTTCTCTCAGCTCAAAATCTAGCCCAAACGGGCACCTAAAGGCGATGTGACATTCATTAAGCGAATATTTTGTATTTCTAATATGAAATAAATATTTTTTTCTTTTTTTCTTTTCTTTGTGGCATAATGGTTACCAAGACGTACTGCCAATAGGTGGGTCACGGTTCTATCCCAGCGAATCATAAATTTGAATGAGGAGTTTGTGTTTCTACCTTTACGTGTGTCCATGGTACCTACGACACAGGAAATCCTAGTGTGAGACTATGAGTACGTAGCGTCATTTATTTATTTACTTCCAAGAGGAGCCCTGTGCCCAGCAGTGGGACATGAAAAGGCTATATGTATTCGTATGTTCTAGGGGATGTCATCTGTTACTTCGTGTATGTAAGTAAATAACGCATATTTACTCACACTTAGAAGTAGGGTTTTCGCTTTTGCTCTTATGTACGGAATCCTATGACACATATGACTACAGATTGTAAATCAGGTGTGGTTACGTTTGTGTGATAATTCAAGATTTGCTAACGAACTTGACTGGGAGCGGTTCATCAAAGTTATCAATGAATCAATTTTAAAAGGCGGTTTTTGGGTAAGACTGGTTTCCGCCATCATCGTTTGAGAGAGAACTTTAGAAGTTACCTTTCATAAATGCGAGACATACCAAGGCCATTTGGCCGCAACCCTTTTTGCGTCCCACTGCTGGGCACGGGTCTCTCCCCATTATTGGGGAGGCCTGGAGCCCACCTCCAGCACGCTGCTCCAATGCGGGTTGGTGGAGATGCGGGTTAGTGGCCAACCCGCTGTCGGATGATTTCAAACCGCCCATAAGGCCTCCGACAAGGTTTAACGACTGTAATCTATCGACAACAACCGGGACCGACGGCTTAACGTGCCCTCCGAAGCACAGAAACGCGCATGAATTATTTTTTTGCCACTAGCGGTCACCCATCTCACACCAGACCGCGCCCGTTTGGCTTAGTTGCATAGATCGTTTGCGTTCTACGCTAACCGCCGGGCCATGCGCCAAGACCATTTAAATTGACAAAATTTTAGTAAGGTCCAGACTCAAAGGTTACCTATCGTTGAAAAATATTTTATTTTTTGCGGTTTCGGCATCTCGATTTCGATTTTTAATAAACGTTAAAATGACAGATCTTAACTGAGATCGCAATTATTGATTGACTCTTAAGATTTGTTTATTAATTACTAGCCTTCCGCGGGCGGCTTCGCCCGCGTGGACCCGTTGAATGTGTCCGCGTAGGATAAAAAATTGCCTATGTGTTATTCCAGGCTTCATTGCTACCTATATTAAAATCATAGGCGTTTAGCCAGTTGCTTCAACCGCATTGACCCTATTACCCGTTTTCACGTAAGAATGAAGCATTTTCCCGTGGTAAAAAGTAGCCTATGTTACTTACGGTGAATGTAGCTTTCTAATGGTGAAAGAATTTTTGAAATCGGAACAGTAGTTTTTGAGTCTTTATAATATTAGTATAGACAACACGAACATAAGATTGCACTAGGCGCACTCTCTTGAGAGCGATTATTATTACATTTATTACAGGCCTAATTAGAACCCGAGAAATTTTATCGGAGTTCATTTAACACTGGTGTTTTAACACGTGGCGGATGAAAACAAAGAAAATATAATTTAGTTTGGATATTCATAAGTATGCATTCGGATGACGAGAATGCAAATATCAATTTGCATTATAATAATAAATTCACACAAACATATGCAAATTGTATAAATGGATATTGTTAATTGAGAATTGTTAATTGATTGTACATTATTTGTTGAAAGCTCGGTATTATTGTTTTATATGTAATTAAAAACCGGCCATGTGCGAGTCGGACTCGCGCACCAAGCGTTCCGTCAAACGGTTTACGATTTATGACGTATTAAAAAAACAACGGGTTGCACTCCGGTAGTGCCGGCAGAAGTGAAAACTTGAACATTAACGTTGTGCATTTTTAATATTTTGGAATGATTAGGGAATAATTTCGCACGAATTCCTTTTCTTACCAGTATTATTTTTCATCTAGTATTTTCAGTACGTTTTCATCTAGTATTTTTATAAAATATTTTCTTTCACTATTTCTTCGTCACTTTTTTTATTAATAGATGCACTTTGTTCAATGTCCGTACTTTAAATACTTGATATAAACGAATTTTACAAGCATAGACAGTCGAGCGGTCATCAGCTGTCAGCCCTCCGTCTTACGAATATTTGATCAGGCCACGTGTCCTGACTCGAGTTTAACGTTTTTTACCCATCCCAAAAAAAGTGCACAACGTTGCTAAAGAAGTTTTCACTTCAAAAAAACTACTAACTAGATCTCGTTCAAACCAATTTTCGGTGGAAGTTTACATGGTAATATGATCTACATCATATTTAGTTTTATCATTTTCTTATTTTAGAAGTTACATGGGGGGGGGGGGGGGCACATTTTACCACTTTGAAAGTGTCTCTCGCGCAAGCTGTTCAGTTTAAAAAATATATATTAGAAACCTCAATATCATTTTTGAAGCCCTATTCATAGATACCCATACCTACATAAGGATTTTATTAAAAAAAATCAGTTTCACTTCTAAGTATGGGGAGCCCCCAAAATTTATTGTTTTTTTTTTTTCTATTTTTGTGTGAAAATCTTAACGCGGTTCACAGAATACAATATCTACTTACCTTTCAACAGTATAGTTCATATAATTTCGGAAAAAAGTGGTTGTGACATACGGACGGACAGACAGACAGACAGACATGACGAATCTAAAAACCCTAAAAATTTTGAAAAGTTTTTAAAATTATCTTTTGATTACTGTATCCTAGTACTAGTCTTCATACTTACTACTGATCCTTTTCTAACGCGGGTTAAACCGCGGGGGACCTCTAGTTTGACTATAAAGATGGCTGCAACCTTTTTGCGTCCCACTGCTGGGCACGGTTCTCTCCCCCTTATTGGGGAGGCCTGGAACTTACTCCACCACGCTGCTCCAATGCGGGTTATTAGAGATACGGGCTAGTGGCCAACCCGCTGTCGGATATTTTCAAACCGCTCATAAGGCCTCCGACAAGGTTTAACGGCTTAACGTGCCCTCCGAGGCACGGAAACGCGCATGATTTTTTTTGTCACTAGCGGTCACCCATCTCACACCCGACCGTGCCCTTTGGGCTTAACTGCATAGACCGCTTGCGTTCTGCGCTAGCCGACGAGCCATGCGCGCTACCTATAAAGATAATTGACACTAAATATTAAATTAATCAGATTCTGATAACTAACTACTTTATTAAAAAATTCGTACGCAGTTTAAGCAATTAACGTCCAGTTCATCAGCAATTCAAAAACTGGCCATCCACAAGTTCCATGAATATTGATGTACGTCGTAAAATTATAATACAAGATCATTTATTGCCATCAAGAGCAAGTATGATAACCATCTTATCTGCTAATGGAAGACGAGCGACCATCTGGAGATGACTAGTCAAGAAGTCATGGAAATATTGTCGAATGGGAAATAAACACGTTCTGTGAAATATTATTATGAGTAATCAATGTTCAACTGTTTTTTTTTTCTTTTTACCGATCGATGATCGAGTATATTTTTACCGATTTACAAAAGAAGAAGTTATTGTAGGTATTCGGCTGTATGTATTTTTTTTATAAATGTTCACCGATTACTCCGCAATTTGTAGAGCGATTTCCGAATTTCAATTTTTGTTCACAAGCTTATATGCCTGATGTGGTTCTATTTATTACGAAATCAAAATTTGATGATCCCAAGGAAATCGAGAGAACCCTTTTCTTTTTTATCACTCGTGTTATTGGTACATGAAGCGCATTGGAATGCAAGAGGTCAGCTCACAGCTTAGCCAAACGTCCGCACTCTGGTGTGAGATGGGTAACCACTAGTGGGGAAAATTACATGCGCAGTTTCGTGCTTCTTGGCCGTCAGTCCCGGGTTTTATCGTTAGATAACAGTCGTTAAACCTTGTCGGAGGTCATATGGTCGTGTTGAAAATATCCGACAGAGGGTTGGTCACTAACATGCATCTCCACCAACCCGCCGCGTAGTGATTTAAGCTCCAGGTCTATCTAACAATGAGGAGAGACTCGTTCCCAGTAGTGGAACGCAAAAAATGTTGCAGCTTTTTAGTACGCGATCCAACTTATTTACGTGATCAGCTGGTATGATTTTTTGCAGCATCTCCTTTTGAAACAGCTTGAACAGCAAGTTCCTCGGCTTAATCCCACCTTTTTTTCCTACAACCGGCTACAATTAAGGTTTTGTGCCTTTAATAAGAATCATAAAACCTTAATTGTAGCCAAAAATTAATCTCATATCGCCATCTGTTATGCTTATGATATAAAAATTGTCACATCATTAATTATTTAATATTCTCATTATTAAGCCATTCAGAAACTAGTCGTAAATCTATCCAATATTCTTTGTTTCAAATCTTAGATATCGCTAATATTATACTAATTATATTTAACCACAAATCAGCGATAGAAGTTTCTTATAAACTTCTTTGAATGAATATGCAAAGATACTGATTGATTGACGAAGATTATTTCGTCTACTTTATTTTTTTCAACCTTCTATTGTATAAGAAGGATTCATAGATTTTTAGAGATGTTTCTTTCGAAGCGCTTATAACTTTGATAATATTTATTCATCTATCAATAGTACACTAATGATGGTTTTTATCATATAAAACAACTTTATTATATTTAGGACCAATTGTTCAATCCTGAAATAAAGTTATTATTCAGTTAACATTATCGGTATCCCTTTCAACTGTCTTAAAAGTAACAACAACAGTGTTAACATTTCTTCGAAGATTTCCCAATCACGTGGTATACCACTAAAACAGAAAATCCACGAAGGTTCACCGCTTTTTTTTTTGAAACAGATTTGTTTAGAATTTATTCGTAGAAGATTATTCATACCTTATGATTAAACTACCTTTAAATACTCAAATAACTTCTCAATGAGTCGAAGCTACAGCTAGTTTGAAGGAATCTTACAAATAATATTTTTATCTTTTGTTTAGGGGTATATATGCAACCCTTCAGTGCTAGGGTTAATATCGCTGAATGTTACAAAGACAATCGTCAGACATCGCCAACGAAAATTGCTTTTCGTGCCAGTGTTCAGGACGGTTTCGTTTCGCGAGACGCCATTTGTTCGCCACTTAACCTTGCTCAATGTTGTGCTGGCTTGGGATCCGACCCTAGACTTGTTAACTTCTACGCCTGCTGTGTTTCGCAGAGTTGCAGAAAGATTTGTACAATCTCGTTCAACTACATATGTAAGCGTATTGAATTTAATTCTGTAATGTTTTATAATTATAATAACACTTCACACTCATAGTCCTACAGTAGGGTAGATATACCCTGCTGTGTGTGTACCCAGACCGAAAACAGAAATTTAAACTCATCATTAAAATTTCTGTTTCGCCGGGAATCGAACACGGGACCCTTTGATTGGCAGTCCGGCATGGTAAACATTGCGCCACGCAGGTCGTTTATATAGTAGTGTAAATAAGTAAATAAATAAATAAATAATAAAATCTGATGTCATTATCACGTGCACGATGAAGATGAGTTAAACAATATTTACAATTACAATAAATTGCATATTAATAGCTGTCGAGACTACTGCGATACTCGTGTGATGGTATACATTAATTTTATTGTATGTTTCATACATAAGTAATGTTTCCCGATTGGTTATATGATTATATCTTTTGAATGAAATACGAGTATGTAAACTGTGTATGTTAATACTGCCTGCAAGCAAAATTTGTTTGTAGATAACTTTGAGAATTACAGCCGAATTATGTTACTTACTTTCACATCTTTTATTTTGGTAGAAATGTGGTGGTTCGGCCTGTATACAAATTTAAAGAAAAAAAATTGTGCACACTTAGAAACGCTTGATACAGGTACTTTAATTGCAAAGACACACAAGAAAAGCTAAGCATAAGCTCATCAAAAGTTGAGTCGCGGAGACATTAAGACAGCAATGCCCAAACCACAGACAGTATTATCAAAGAAAAGTTTCAAATTTTATTAGTGTTTAACACGCTTTTATTAGCTTGACTTGTATGTATGTATGTATGTATGTATGTAACCATCTTTTATCTTCATTTTCACTTACTTCTAGGAGTCTGATTAACTTGAAAATTTGCACAGGGGTCAAGGGCCGATGACAATACAATAATCTCATAACTTTATATCAAAGTCCTAACTTGGATCATCGGAATAAAAAAAATATACGAGGGGCGGCTGATAGTTCGTGGCCTAAGGTACTTAATGAAACAAATATAAAGTTTTATATTTTTAACACGTCTAAGCGTCTGACTAACTTGAAAATAATCCAACTAAAAAATTAAAAATAAATAATGTACTTTAAAAAACTAAAAAAACACATTTTGTGAAAATACGAACTAAAAAGTAAAAAATAAGAAGAAAATGTATTTTACTGTAAAAAAAAGCGTGGGGTGGTTTTTAAGATACTATTGACACCATGCACCCCACGCTTCTTTTACAGTCAACTAAATTTTCTTCTTATTTTTTACTTTTAAGTTGGTATTTTCACAAAAGCGTGTTTTTTAGTTTTTTAAACTACATTTTTTTAATGCTTCATGCCGTAGTTAAAACCTCTTTTGTCTTCTTTTGCCTCAAAATTTCCTTAAATGCTCGTAAAACTTTAAATTCCATATATACCTAATTTACCCAAAGGTGGCATGTTCGTTAAACAAAAGGTAATTGAGGAAGCCATAAAAAATTGCCATGAAAGGCGCTATATTTTATCGACCACAGGAGGTGCGCTATAAAATCCACCAATAAATTCTTAAAACAGAAAACAACATGATAAGGTGTTTAATGCAAATAAAGCTTGTATTAAAATTAAACAAATAAATAAATATGCCGATTAGAATCTAAAGAGATCTCTGAATATTGCGTTTGAAATGTTTTCCGCTGTTTCGTATTTTTTTTCAACCTTTTTGAAGTGAAAACTTCTTTAGCGGCGTTGTGCACTTTTTTTGGGATGGGTAACAAATGTTAAACTCGCGTCAGGACACGTGGCATTTACTCTTTTAATATGTTCTGTGCGAACCACGGACGGTACTTTTGACGTGATAACGTCTTTAAAATCGTTTTAGTCGGGTGACATGTTCAGAAACTTGTGTCACACCAAAACCTCACGAGCGCGATCGCAGGTATAACGAGAGAGAGACGGACCGATCTCCCGTCTCATCTCGAGCGCTGCCAGTCATTCCGTGAAACTGGTCACGCGGAATCCTCACGAGCGGAGGCTGGCATAGCGTTCGAGTGAGTGGACCGATCTTCCGTCTCTCTCACTCTAGCGGCATACAAACGAATGGAGATTTTCTCGTGCGGACGTTATCACGTAAACATCTCGATCGTAAACCTACTTTACAAACAATTTGCCGTTTTTTTTTAAATAATAGTAGCCTAAGTTACTCCTTATTACATTAGTTACCTGCTAGTGAAAGTCCCGTCAAAATCGGTCCGGCCGTTTCAGAGATTAGCCGGAACGAAACAGACAGACAAACAGACAGACAGACAAAAATTGTAATAAATGTTGTTTTATCATTATGTACCGTATATACATTCGTGTACATTATTTTAATATTATAAACAGACATTCCACTTTTATTTATTTGTATAGATGAATAATAGATGTATAGATTTAGTGAAGTTTCAGACTTTAGAATAGTTATCGAAACACTGATGTCTCTGTGACTGGCGTAGATAGAAATGGGTGCTTCGGATGGGTGCTGATTCGTGCTTCGGAGGGCATGTTCAGACGTCGGTCGCGGCATAGATAGCAGGCAGTTTAAAAACATCTGCTTGTTTATATATCGGAGTTGGCTACTCCGCCATTCCGCATTGGAGCAGCTTGATGTAGTAAGCTCCAGGCCTTCTCAATAATGGCCCAGTAGTGAGACGCAAAAAGGGTTGTAGCCAGCACAGTATAAATATATATTAAAGGTATTGGACCATTTTAAATAGTAAAACAGTATCAATCGTATGAGTATAACAATATTTTTTAATTGATTTTTAATTTTATGTACTTTGAATTCAATAAAATAATGGAAGTCGATCAAATATTATTTTGTACTTTTTAGTTTTTGTTTAAGTTTGAAAACAATTTTTTCTTTAGCAGTTGATTTTTTACAAACTTTTTTTTTGCAAGCTGTTAAAATGCAATTTAGAACTCTTATGAAGACTAATTAGAAAGAAGCTACATAAATCTAGAATTTCTTTTTCCAATACTCTGTCTTAGAATCATTACTCTGTGATTTTCCAATAACCAGTGGAGGATTTAGAAATTTGCCGCCAGTAGGCTATTCATATTTGCACTTCTTTTTGCCCTCTCTTTGAAATTCGACTCTTTATTTGTTGTCTTTTCATTTTGTCAAACAAAAAAATTAATTGGGCCATATTAGCCGCTCCCTAAATCTTCCGCCCTAGGCACCAGCCTACTCAGCCTTTTGGTAAATCCAGCACTGCCAATAACGTAAAGGAATCACGTACCTTTAAAGTTATCTTTAGTCCCGTTACCGTAACGGTAAAGACTGGAATTAAGTTTAATATTCAGCATTAAAAGATCTACCAATTGTCGATTCTAGCACCGTACCGTACTCATTGTAAACCAAATTCCATCGCAACAGACATACTCGTAACTAATACTATTATGTAAGCTGTGACCGAGTGCCTGTCGATAACTGTGTTTGCACTAATCCTTATTTAACAGCTCGCTTATCCATTAATTAAATCAATATCTGATTTTAAATTGTTAATCTGTATTGTTCACACTTTTTATGGATACTACAAGCACTTGCGCGCGAAGAAGCGCGCATGGCCCGACGGTTAGCGTAGAACGCAAACGATCTATGCAACTAAGCGAAACGGGCGCGGTCGGGTGTGAGATGGGTGACTGCTAGTGGCAAAAAATTTCATGCGCGTTTCCGTGCTTCGGAGGGCACGTTAAGCCGTCGGTCCCGGTTGTTGTCGATAGATAACAGTCGTTAAACCTTGTCGGAGGCCTTATGGGCGGTTTGAAAACATCCGACAGCGGGTTGGCCACTAACCCGCATCTCCACCAACCCGCATTGGAGCAGCGTGGTGGAGTAAGCTCCAGGCCTCCCCAATAATGGGGAGAGACCCGTGCCCAGCAGTGGGACGCAAAAAGGGTTGCAGCCAGCCAACAAGCACTTGCAATTATGCCACGTACTCGTAGATACTGATTTATAACGGCAGTGATTTTGGAGTCTTAGAGCATCAAAGTTACTGACTCACCCTTCAGTAGAGACGGCATAGCGCCTCGCTTCGATACATAATTTTTGTGCCAAATTTGGTGCGGGGGGAAGAACGCACACCTTTTAATTTTGTCACACATTCACAAATATTCTTTCATAGCTACAGACGCATACACTTCTAAATATGTATGTCAATTTTAATTAAAAATGTCATTTTTTATACACTGACACCGACACACACAGACACACTAGTTGTATAACTAGAAGGCACATTGTGCATGGACGTTGGGACGAGGGGTTCGCCCGTAAAGGCCACTCCTCTGACGGGTGTCATATCTGTCATACCTTGATGCTCGAAGGGTGGAGTCCTTGATTTTTATGGCTGCAACCATTTTTTAGAGCAGCGATAGCTGAGTGGTAAAAAACCGCGGTCTGCGATGCGACCGATCCCTGGTTCAAATCCTCGGCGCCAAGCCTCTGACAAATATCGTAATGTGCGCATTTATCACTGCTCCACGGTGATGGAAAATATCGTGACATTTTATTGATTACGATGTTCTCCATCGCCGTGCATGCCTGAGATAAATTTATAATTTCTCGACATCCACCAATGTTTTTAAACTCCCCATATGGTTTAATGCTTCCACAAGGTTTAATGACTGTCATCAAGTCATCATCAATAACAACCAGGACCGTCGGCTTAACGTGCCTTCCAAAGAACGTAAATACGCCAGTAATTTTGCCACTACTGGTCACGCATCTCATACCCCATCCTTTTGGCTTAGCTGCATAGATAAGCCATCTACACTACGCTAGCTGCTGGGACACGCACGCTATTTTTTACAAGTTTGCGGAAATATTGCCGGCAATATTTAGCAATATATCTGTCAAGTGGGCTTAAATAATTTAAAGATATAATAAAAAAAAATTGTAAAATTAATTACGGAATCGACGTATTTTATTCTCCCATAAAACGTGCTAAGAGCTTTTTTGCAACTTTGCGGTAAATCTTTTTATTTTAAATGTATCATGACTATATTTAAATAGTGAATACGCGTATTATAGTAGTTAATATTCATTTAGATATGTAGAAAAATTAACTGTAATATGCTTATTAAACAGGCTAAGATGAACTTTTTTCTCCTGTTTATCGTTTCGTTTGGTCATTTCGTTACTTCAGAAATTTACATTACACAAAAGTAAACAACAAAGACACAGACAAAGATATTTATTTGCATAAAATTGGGTGTTTACACAAGCTTAATACAAATTTAGTCCGCCATATTTACCTTCATGAGGTATGCAAATATTAAAAAGACAAAAAAAAATTATAACTAATAACACAATTTATAAAAATGCACATTTAAATCAATTTTCTTATTATTTTTATTTGATCCCATATTGCGCCTTCTAACAGTTTATATTTATTTGTTCAAGTATGTATTTATTTATTAGTTTATGTAGTTATTTGTTTATTTAATTATTTATTCATTTATTTATTTATATTTCGAATCGGATCCGATCTTCGGCTTTGTGTACCGCGTACAACGCCATGGTAAAGAAACGGCGAGACTACATGTTTTGATAGATATGTAGACTTACGGCATGTAGATTCAGGAGCTTGGCTCTATATGAGATATGATATCCTCACTGAGTAAGCCATCGTCTTGACAACATTTTACACGAATATGTTTTTTTTTCTTCAATTATGGTATCGCAAACTCTGCATATTGCCAGCGTCAAGTATAATTTTTGCATCACGTTTTGCCAGTTTCGGTGAAACTGGACGAGTAATAATAGGTAAAGTCAGTAAGTCGTCAGTAATCAGTCAGTCAGACGTTCAAGTAAAGTGATGGCTTCTTTACCAGAACGTGACCAATGTAATTTTGGAGGCAAGCTGTAAAAACATATTTTCGCACTGATATTTCACAACACTCGTGTACTGTTATTAACCTATATCGAACTAAAAACCATCAAATTTATCCGATATAACTTAAAAATACAGCAAGAATATGAAAATAAAACAAGAGCACAATATGTTTTTTCCGTCTTCCCGCCAAAACTCCACGAAATATGTTTTTGGTGAGATAACTTTAAACCCTAAACACCTCGTGATCCATTAAGTCTTTAACTGCCGGTAAATAAATACGTAACATTTGTATCTCGCTAACTAATACAATTAATCTAGTAAAATTTACAAGAATTGTACAAGGAATGACTACTAAATCCACTAATAATTTAACGAAACGGTGAACAAGAGTACAATAATGGTCACATTTGAATTCCGGACACCTTTTGAATACATAATCCAGGCATTCAAGCACAGACTTATTCAAGTATAGTTGGAAATTGTTAGAATATCTCATGTCGAATTGAAAGGCGATAACATTGTTTATAAGTCGTACGTATGTAATTTTAAATAGTTTCTGATTCAAAGTGCTTTAACATGTTTAAATACCTTCAATCAGAAATTTGTGGCACCACTTTATCGCATTGCCAAAACATACTCTGGAAAACTATAGTTTTATGTTGCTGATTCTAGGACTATAGACAGTCGATCCTTGGCAAAAATACCTACCGCCTAACGGCGGAGTGAAGTCACCATGAGGCGGTGATCCTCATGAGTCTGCCCGGGTAAACAGGTTGTTCCTCGCTCCCGTAGTCCCTAAGCACCTTGTCCTGCGTAGGAAGTCCCTGTCTGTCTGTCTGACTATAGACTCTGTAGCTTCACCGAGATTTGGAAAGCTGTTTTAAAACTTTAAAGAGTAAAGTACGCCAATCCACACTCAGCCAGCATGGTGGACTATGGCCTGTATCTCTATCATTTGTGAGAGGAGACCTGTGCCCAGTAGTGGGACATAAAAATAGTAGAAAAAAGGGTAGAGTAAAAGTAACACTAAATCATGAACAGAACGTTAGAACCAGAAACTTATTTTCAATTATTACCGCAAAAACTTTCTTACTGTAGCACATTGCATAACTTAGTATTTAGTTTTCGTAACAGTTCCTATTATTTGAATACTCACTTTGAATTTTCCATGTCCTTTATGAATGAAGTATTTTTTAACCCTCAAAAATAACAGGAAGCAACTAAATACTTGAGATAAAGACGTAACTAGAGGTCAAAAACTGAAATATTTGATGATTATTTAAGAAGATTTATGACAGGCAATGAATAGTATGCGTGCGTGGCCCGGCGGTTAGCGTAGAACGCAAGCGATATATGCGACAAAGCCAAACGAGCGCGGTCGAGTGTGTAATGGGTGACCGCTAGTGGCAAAAAGTACATGCGCGTTTCCATGCAACGGAGGGCACGTTAAGCCGTCGGTCCCGGTTGTTGTCGATACATAACAGTCGTTAAACCTTGTTGGAGGCCTTATGGGCGGTTTGAAAACATTCGACAGCGGGTTGGCCACTAACCCGCATCCCACCATCCCGCATTGAAGCAGCGTGATGTAGTAAGCTCCAGGCCTCTCCAATAATGGGTAGAGATCCATGCCCAGCAGTGGGAGGTAAAAAGCAGCCAGATATAGATGAATGAAGCCTCCACGCTTCGTCTTATGGGGTCGAATAACGCGCATAAGGAACAATACATGGCAAAGTGAGGCTCCAACATTACATTTTAAATATTAGTGGAAAAAATATGAATACATATTTACTTAAAGTTGGTGTTTTTTTATAAACAATGAGACAAATTATATAACGTTTTTAAACGCCAACTTAAAGAGATAAAATAAAGGATTAAAATTCAAGGATTAAAACAAATTCCCTTTATGCTAAGATTTTTTTAACGTAGATCAAATCGTGATGCATACCTTGTTTGTCATTATATATTGATTGACTCATTTTGCACGAATATCAGAAATACCTCGTGTCCGATCGCAGGGCGTGATACATAGTTACATAATTTGACTCCTCAAGGCTCGCTAAATTATTGCCTAGGTCTGCTTTATCCGCGTAAAATCTATGTTTAAATCGGATGCAATTTCTCGGTCGCGTTCCGGTTTTAGTTTAGTAGTAGAATTTAAATAAATTCCTACTGTGACGTTTATTTGAAGGCGTAACGTAGGATTATTTTTTTAATATACCATTTGCTGTTCGCCGTATTTTTCACAACCTTCAAATGGTACCCGACATCTTAGAAGAGATACTGTGAGATTTTTACTGCACCAAAACCCTCTCGGTGACCTGCCTCAGCGCTTGGAGAGAACTTCGGGATCTCATGCTCAGCTCATGGTGCGCTGGTGTCCTCCTGCATCTTTCAGTGCTTACGACAGCATGCGGCCGCGCGCACACCGAATAGATGTTCTTTTTTATGGAATTTTTTATAACCTCAATGGCCATATCTAGTAAATAAATAAAGCAAATTACTCTTAGTCTGAGTATTTCATTTCTTGTCTGTGGCACAGTCGTTACAAAGAATCATGAGAGTGAAGCGTCATTAAAGTACATAAAATAATTATTATGCACCAAACATTACTATGTATGCTCGCATTTACTCATAATTGACGGGACTATTAAAAACTTTATGACAACATAAGAAATGATTTATCTACGATTGTAAAGACTTTGTTAGTATGATCAGTACACGTAACTCTCATCTCATCTTTTTAATACCATCATTGCATATCAATTTATCGCCTTAATCAATTGACGAGTTGCAAGTTCGCGGAAACTATATTTGTGTGTAATATTATTACGCAAATTACGTAAAAGTCAGTTACTATAACACTATTACACAGGTGTTATATCACATCGCGAGTGTACCTGTAGTTAAGACACGCACGAAAATGGTTTTTATATAACACTTTGTATACGAGTTTTCCAAAGGACTGTATGAAATGCAGAGTAAGAACGAATTTTCGATTTTCTAAATTACGCACGAGTTTACGTTCGAAATAAAAATCTTGTATGCGCCAGAAATCATACTAATTTATTACAAGTTTTGGTACACATGTTAATTTCAGTATTCGACAAGATAATGTACTTATATATATTACTTGCAGTTTTGGCTAGAAAATAGTAAGGGCCTCTTTCACCACCAGGTAAAGTGACAAGTACGCTAATTGTCGGTTAAACCCCCGTAACTTCAATTTCAATTTCACGATGTTCGAGTAGCACTAATCATATGATAAACTGACCCGTACTCATAGCTTTTACTTGCCAATTAACTTAACTTGGGGCGTAACTAATCAACACTTTACTTGGAGATGGTGAACGAGACCCTAAGTGCATTTGATTTAGTTGTAGTTTAGATTTCGTATTGGATTCAGTCGTTCGTCATTCGTTCAAATGCGTAAATTCTACGAATAAACAAACTTATATCTGTATTCGATATCCATAATCTAATTCAGTTGTTGCTACTGCAATTATTCAAATGCTATTAATATACTGTTGAATGAAATATTCTTTTTCAAAGTTAGAAACATAGTTAAGTAAGCAATAGTTATAAATAATTCAATTTTCTTTAATTTCTTACAGCAATTACTCTTAAAGTGCAAAATATTTTAAAAACCGTTATTTTCTGATTCAGTCTTTGCATACAATAAGACTTAAACCTTGGACTAAAAATTGGCACATTCTGCAGTCCTTCAATAAACACCCCTAAGAACTCCGAAATTAGTTTGACAGATTCAAACCTAAGTTTCAACGACAGTGTTCTTATAAAACAGAACATCTAGTTTCTAAAAGTATCGCAAACTCTTAGATAAGCCTTCGTGGGAGTTGGCATCGCTTTCACCCACATCAAAGCAGGTGCTTCAGTTTTTTGCATGCCATGAACAATTGCCTATGGTACCACCACGCCACACCTTAATCGGTTACCCTTCACGCTATCTCCATTCTTATTCACATCGACCTTAAGGTCTCAATCGCTTGAATCACAAGGCCCAATGTGTTCTATTGTCTCACTAGTTCCCCGATTAGTTGTATAACGTTCAATTTAATTGCCATTGTCACTTGTACGCATTGTCGCGAGTTTCCGATTGTTTTTGATGGGTTTTCGCTTTTCACTAGATAATTGGTGGGTGTAGTATATGGATCTTCGTGCATATCATTGGGAAATCGATGATGGCTTTGTTAAGTTTTCTTAGGATGGAAAACTTACCCTGCATAATAATAAACAGATCAAACAGATCAAAAGAGGAGATTCTGTGATTAATGCAACAAATACAGATTGTAAATAATAATGGAAATAGCTTATTGTTTATTAGAACAGAAGCCTTAAGCCCTTTACTTAAACAGTATAACTATCTTGTACTTGTATACAATATTTATTGCACCACTTACAATTTTTATAAGTATTTTGCCTTAAAATTTTTTAGAGGCAAAGAGGTTATATCATTCGTCTCTAATAATGATAACAATTCTTAGAGTTCAGAATCCAAAAGTTGTGAATATAAATTAAAAAAGGTAATGAAAATGCAACTCACCGAGGTCATCTCTTCGTAATCAACGCCGTGAGGTTGCGACTCGTTCGTAAGCACTCGCCACATCCTCAACCCATCCTTCTTCACCAATCCCTCCTGTTTCTTCAGCACCAACTTCAGCTGCTTCCCGAACGCTTCCAACTCGATCTTGTGCACGTCGTCCTCCTGCCCCTCAACCAAGTGTTCCCTATCACCAATTTCACTAGCACTGGTTGAAACATCACTGACATTTTCACTAGAATTGAAAGCACCGAACTGAACGTTCACTGTACTATTTAAATCACCGATTATGTCGACGTCCTTGATATACTCTTTAGCTTTAACGAACATTTCGTCGTTGAGTAGAGACGGTGGGCTGGTCTGGGTTTTCCATGGTTTTGAGGTCTTCTCATGGGGTATCTTGCCGGGATTTGTCGAGTGCGAGTTGGTAGAGTGGCTGGTGGCAATGTTTCGCCTTGAGAGGTGGTGTGTCAGTTGAACAAGGTGGTACTGTGGAATGCTGCTGTGCTGATCTACGTGGAAGACGTGCCGTAGCTCGTCTGTTGTCATGTGTTCGTGAATCTGGAAAGAAAGAGAGGGTGCTATTAATTATACAACAAATACGTCGACAGACTAAAAGTGTAGACTATAAGTGAACACTATCTTCTAAAGAAATATAGGCACAAGAATTTTCATGAGACATTAAACAACACCAAAATCAGATTTCGAATAACCCAAAAATAACATTAACTAGAGACAGAAATATAGTATAATGACGTCACTATACTATGGTATTATTATATCGCCGCCCGTACTAAATATTAAATATTCATTACTAGTTTATTCTACTCCCTCTACTACTTCAAAATTTTTCGATACCTCATAAAACTCATAATCTAATACCTTTAAATATCGATATAATATAAGTAGGCCTTTAAACGAGCAATTCTTGTATATACCTAAATATATTTTTTTGAATCTCGGAAACAACTCTAACGATTTTAATGAAATTTCGTACGCTGGTTTCGGGGGTGATAAATCGATCCAATTAGGTTTTATTTTTAGAATTTTTAAATTATAAAAAAATATTTTCAGCGATAATCAACTTTAAATATAAACTGAAAAATACGACTCTTCCTGACATCTATTGGAGAGTATCATAATATTGTGGCGTAGAACGCCGTAAAACGCCACCCGCCAATCTGACGTTCAAAGTAATGACAATGTCGATTTGAAAGAGCTCTATAAAAATTTCGTTCATTGAATTAACTTCCTTGGTCGAATGGTTACGTGGGCTAGCTGTACAACTAGAGAGTTCGGGTTCAAACCTCAATCAACAAAACCATATTGCGTTTTTTTTTAATTTTTCTTCTATTTCAAATGGCGTTGTTAAGTAAAACTAAGCAAATGAGTTTTTCGTTTGAAATTAAACCAAGAAAATAATTTGTTTTTGTCCGAGCAACGCTCGGTCGTCCAGGTTCATATCATTATGATATACATAGATAAATGTAAGGAAGGATCAAAAGTTGAACTTGTAGTTCCGGTCAGATTTTGTATGCCCGTGTTGGAAACTTTATTAATTTTCGACCTCGTTTTTGGATAAGAATGAATTAATTCAAGCAAAATAATGTATTTATTATGTAGCCTAATGTCATCAATAACTAATCTAAACTTATAGATTAGTGAAATAAAAAAATCCGAGTATGCCAAAAATGTTTTTTTTATTTGAATGGAGTAATAGACGAGCATGCAGGCCACGTGGTGTTAAGTGGTCGCTGCAGCCCATGGACATCTACATACAACCTTCTTTTTTTTTTTTAAGTAGGGAATGCTATTACGCACCGTCTCGACCTCTGTCGAGGGGACAGAGGGAGGTGTGTGGGACTCTCCCCTGCCGTTACGAGGCAGGGGTATACCCACTAAACCCTACTGCGCTCCTCCATCGCCATCGTGACGATGTCGTGGGAAATCGGCAGAGCCTTTGCTTCCACAACATCGTCGGCGACTGCCTGCCTATCTTGGCAGGCCCAACACGCTCCCCTTATGGGGAGGCTACAGGAATGACCGGGAGCGCCGGGTCATTCCTGTCCATCAGTATCTACATACAACCTCAAGCAAGCATAGGTAAGTCTTGTCTGAGGTCGTATGCGGTTGCGCTGCTACTCCGGAGGCTGATGGCGGCCTCATGTAAGTGTGGCCGGCAACTGCACCTTTCCACCGAAACACAATAGAATTGGTTCACGGCAGAAGTGGGTGCAGCGGTGGTACTTCCCCGGGCGAACGATAATAGTTCTACCACCTATACAATTCCGAAAATGTTAGAACTTCTGATCCTCTGCTTAGGATCAACACTACCTGTAGAGTACCTCCTATTTATAATCAAACAACGACTTTGAAATAAAACCTTCAAGTACGTTTAAAGTTAGCTTTCATCTAACATTGCCCTTAAGATTGTCATTTATACAGTTTAGATTTCCGATTCCGTAATAGTCCTTCACATTTCAATAATCCTTTAGAATTATTGTCCAAACTGCTGTGACTTTCTGTAACGGAAATATTCAAAGAGCATATCTAATCCAGGACCTAATTATTTTATATCATAAACTTGTAATCTGGAATAGAAAAATAGGTTGTAATGGCTGAGAATAAGGATTAATATTCCTTATTATCTTAGTGCTTGTTGACTTCATATCCTATTTGAAATTACCAATTGACAGTCGTTTTTTTACAAAATAAAATCTTTATCATTTACTTAGTATGCAATACTGATATTTGTGATACGATCTTAAATATTACTAGTAGGTTGTATTAATTTACAATTCTTATATGTATGCATGTATAATAACATAATAATGATAACATTAATGATAGACAAAGCCGTGGTAACCATGTTATTCTGATAACTTCCGGGTTTTGTTGTAAAAACATTTAACTACATATTTTTCTTTTATTTATCTTTGAAATTCGACGTCTTTATTGTATGTACAGAAGACAAAAACAATAAAAAAATCGTATTAGCCGCATATTATGTATGGTTTGTAATTTTCCATTGAAATAAAATAAAAATAAAGCTGACAAAGACAAAGACATTTATTTGCACAAATATGGGTGTTTACAGAGTTGTTTATATATATTTAGTTCGCCATATTTACCTTCATAAGGTATGCAAATTTACAATGATAAAAATATGAAAGGAAAAAAAAGAAGAGTTTGTTTGTTTGTTTGAACGCGCTAATCTCAAGAACTACTAGTTCGAATTGAAAAAATCTTTAAGTATTGGATTGTCCATTTATCGAGAAAAACTTTAGGCTATATAACATTACGCTGCGACCAATAGGAGCTCCTATCGGTCACGGTCTAAGCATTAGTGAAAAATGTTGCAAAAAACGGGGTAAATTATTCATATTTGAGGGCTTCTGTTGCGTTCGCCGCGAAAACGGTTCAAGTTACCCAAAAATATGTATGAAAGAAAAATTTTCCTCTTTAATGATCTAAAAAAATATCCACGATAGTATATTATTATGTCTATCTTTTAAGATTGACTCATAAAAAATAAAAGTATAGGTTTCAATTCAGACACATGAAATCTGCTGAGTATATTCACTTCATGCTAATGATCCTCTCTAACGCGGGTGAAATCGCGGGGCACAGCTAGTTTTATCTTCAAACTAGCTGTGCCCCGCGGTTTCACCCGCATTAGAGAGGATCAAATAATCTTGAACTGAATCCTTAGACATTGCTGTGTACGTTAAGTGAATCGATTTAAAGGACTCTTAGAGTTCTGAATTTAAAATACTAAGTTAAAATAATAAAAATAAAGGTATAATCGATCAGTTCATTTTACGTCTGTCTGTGTACATCTAGGTTGCAGAATTTTGCTCTAACGTAGATGCTTTAAAATAAAAACAGTACCTATCGTTAACGCGTTTATTTAGAAGAAAAAAAGTGTAACTGGTTATAGCCCAATGAATACATCCGTATTGGTGATTTTTATTTGAATGTCAACGGCTTGGAACCTTGGCGGCGGTCAGTGGTACTCATGGCAACCTTTCTCGATATTCCGCGTTTGTACTTTATTCGTGTGTTGGACATACGTTGCGATTTATTTATGCCTTCTGTTGGTAGATAACTTTACTAGAGTTTGTTTAAAAAGAGAATAAGCTAGACTGTTTAACAGTTTTTATCGATCTTTTTCTCCCAGTAAGGGTATCGCATCTGAACATATTGCCAAAGCCAAGTGAAGTAATCAGTCAGTCAAGTCAGTCAAATATTAAAGTAAAACGAATGTTTCCCTGAATGTGTCCGATTGAGTTTTGTAAGCAAGCTGAAGAATTTTTAATATCTTTGGAAGAAACATATTTTTGAACTGAACTATTATTGCACACATTTTATTTAATTTAACTGGTATTTCATTTCGTGCACTGTAATTAACCTATATCGAACAAAATGCCATGAACTTTATCCGGCACATCTAAAGGAGAAACCCCAAGAATACGAAAACAAAACAGAAAGAGTTTTGACTCCTATTTTATTTATTTATTTTTTATTAGCTACCAAATTGGCCGAGCCTTTTCACTGCCTGAAAAGACTTTGAATTTAAAATTGGTTTATACGTAATATATTTGTCACAAGAAAAATCTATGTATGTATTGACTATATAGTCAATATATATATATATATATATATATATATATATATATATATATATATATATATATATAAATGAATTGCTGTTCGTTAGTCTCGCTAAAACTCAAGAACAGCTGAACCAATGTGGCTAATTTTGGTCTTGAAATATTAGTAGAAGTCCAGGGAAGGTTTAAACGGTGAGAAAATATGGAAAAATTGTCATATTAAATAGCAAAACAACTTATATTATTTTCATAAACTGTTAGTAACTGTCAAATATTGGATCTTCTTTTTTTTAATTTTCATAATGGCATCGCACTCTGTGCATATTGCCAGCGTCAAGTAAACTTTTTGCATCACTGTAGTCGCAGAAAAGTCAGTTAGTCGTCAGGTATCAGTCAGTCTAGTCAGAGTAGTCAGTCAAATGTTCAAGTAAAGTGATGGCTACTTTACCAGAACAAGTCCGATGGAATTTTGGAGGCAAGCCGAAAAAACATGTTTTCGCAGTGTTATTTTATTTCACAACACTCGTGCACTGTCATTAACCTATATCGAGCAAAATGCCATCAACTTTATCCGATATAACTCAAAAATACACTAAGAAAATAAAAATAAAACAAGAGCACAACTTGTTCCTTCAGACTTCCCGCCAAAACTCCGGTAGTCTGAATAACAATTCATCTGTCACTATTTGTTGCAAATTTTTTATTTGACAGTAACATAAAAACTCTTTCAGATTATAAAAAAAACTAATCCTCTTTCAATACTTTTAGAGCAGGACAACGTCTGCGGGGTTCACTAGTTGACTATAGAATTTATATTGATTGATCTATGCTGTTATTAAAAGCCTATTAATCTTTCATAACTTGTTGTCGTCCTTTTCCGTGTTCGTCCTAGACTTAAAACTACGAAAACATTCGACTATCCTATACGATAAACACGATTGAGAAGAAATAGTTACTCTTTTTATTTTTGACTAGCCTTCCGCCAGCGGCTTCGCCCGCATGGACTCGTTTAATGGGTCCCCGTAGGAGAAAAAATAGCCTATGTGCCATTCCAGGCTATATCTCTAACTTTCTTCCATCCATTTGAATAACGACGTAAGACGATATATTGCTATATTAAGTCATAATTATTGAAATCAGAACAGTAGTTTTTAAGTTTATTCATTACAAACATACACACAAAAATACAAATCTTTTTTCTTTGTAATATTAATATAAATAACAGTTACTTTAGGTATTTCGTGGATTTTGTATATCATAAGAAAGAAATTAACCCTCATAAAACCTCTTCATTTTGCATCTTTCTGTTATATTTCTGTTCCGGTCACTTTTATTTTAAGCTTTTGACTATTATTACAAGAATGTCGCCCTATTTTCAAGGAAATCGGTCACTTTTACTTTAAGCTTTTGACTATTATTACAAGAATGTCGCCCCTTTTTCCAGCAAATCGGTCACTTTTACTTTAAGCTTTGACTATTATTACAAGAATGTTGCTCCTTTTTCAAGTAAATCGGTCACTTTTATTTTAAGTTTTTCTTTAAAATTGGTTCGATTTTCATTAAAATTGGTTCAGTAGTTTAAGCGGGAAAGCGTAGAAAACAGACTGACAGACAGAGTTACTTCCTAATTGATAATATTTAGATATAAGGATGATACTTTAGTTTTTTCCTTGCATCGTCGACATCGGAACTTACACCATAAGATATCTTGGCCTCCGGAAGTACGACAAGTTTATAAAATGTATGTAGGATGCATTATTATTCAATAAGGTATTACGAAGCTCAAAATAAAATGCTAGGTCACACATAGGACAATCGTCTTTACGTTAACGGATTATGGTGCAAAATGTCATGAATAAAATCCAAGTGCAATGATTAGTTGGAGCCGAGTGTACGTGTGTAGCCTCGATTGAGTGAACTAGTTATTATGTAATGGGCACAGTTCAATATGAATCCAGTTTTTATTATTAATGGTCACAAAGAAAGCTTGTCACCTACATTAAGTATTGGATAACCAATACTACGAACTACATAATAAAATTCGGTGACATGTGACGTTGCCATATTTAATTTCGATGTTTTCCATCTCCGTAAATGCCTGAGAGTTACTCTGTTGGCTGCAACCCTTTTTTGCGTTCCACTGCTGCGCACGGGTCTCTTCTCAATATTGGGGAGGCCTGGAGCTTACTCCTCCACGCTGCTCCAATGCCGGTTGGTGGCGATGCGGGTTAGTGGCCAATCCGCTGTCGGATGGTTTCAAACTGCCCATAAGGCCTCCGACTGGGTTTAACGACTGTTATCTATCGAGAACGGCTTAATGTGACCTCCGAAGCGCGCATAATATTTTTGCCACAAGCGGTCACCCATCTCACACCCAACCGCGCCCGTTTGGCTTAGCTGCACAGATCGCTTGTGTTCTACGCCGCCGGGCCATGCTGACTTGAGTAACTAATTACTGATAACAAACTTTTTTTTTCTATTATCGTGTCACCTAGTTTCAACGAAATTGAAAAATGCATTCAATTGTTTCATTTGACACTAGCAATATGGATATGACGTGCAGTACAAATAATTAAAAAAATATTGATCTTCAACACATATTTTTTCCGTCTCATACAAGTCAAATTGACGACCTGCGTGGCGCAAAGATTATCATACAGGACTGCCAATCGAAGGGTCCCGGGTTCGATTCCCGGCGAAACAGAAATTTGAATGATGAGTTTTTGTCTTTGTATATGTCCATGGTACCCATGACATAGGGTATTAATTACCTTACTGTGGGGCTATGAGTGTGTAACGTTTATTGTTTATTTATTTTATACAGGCATTGTAGTTGGCCGGCCAATCCACAGTTGGCTCCCTCATGAACTTTGGCCTAAATCGCTCTCACTTCCGAGAAGAGATTTATGCCCAGCAGTAGGACAAAAAAAGGTTGAAAAAATAATGCTAATAAGCTCGCGGTTTGATTTACACTGCGACCACTCAGTATCCAAACGCAACTATTTCGTAATTTAAGTCATAATATACATATGACTACTTAACCTTCTTTATCACAAAGCAATAAAGTCCACTTTCGTATCTTTAAATTTTACGCTATTATACACTATTTTAACAATTTTATTTCGACCTTGTTCTGGAGTAATAAAGTTTATTACTTGTTGATGTTGAACGAATGCGACAGTTAAGGTATAGGTCGTAACGGATATATTCCCATGGCCAGTTGTATAATCTGTGCGTGCAAGTGAATGGGATTAAGAAAAGTTGAATGTAGTGCAGTTGTTGGTATTGTTTTTGTTTCAAGCTTAGTATCAAGATCTCAGTGTCAACCTTTATGTTTTATCTTTGTGCCTGGGCTAGCCTAGCCCATTGTAAGACTACTATCTTACCTTACCTATCCTGCAGCAGCTGCTGATATTTTAGTGAATGAAGTGAAAACTTCTTTAGCGGCGTTGTGCACTTTTTTGGGATGGGTAAAAAATGTAAAACTCGCGTCAGGACACGTGGCCTGATCGAATATTCGTAAGACGGAAGGGTGACAGCTGATGACGGCTCGACCGTCTATACTTGTAAAATTCGTTTATATCAAGTATTTAAAATATGGACATTGAACCAAGTATTGTATCTATTAATAATGATAATAATAATATTTATTTAATATCAGACACAGTCCATTTTGTTACTATACATTTTTTCTTAAAAATTATGTTAGTGGTTTGATTTATAAATTTTATGATGATATTTTTAATGAAAAAAGTGACGAATAAATAGTGAAAGAAAATGAGTGAGTACTTTATAAAAATACTAGATGAAAACCTACTGAAAATACTAGATGAAAAATAATACTGATAATAAAAGCAATTCGTGCAAAATTATTTCCCAACCATTCCAAAATATCAAAAATGCACAACGTTTTTTTTATTCAAGTTTTCACTTCTGCCGGCACTACCGGAGTGCAACCCGTTGTTTTTTTTATCTGTTAAAACTAGTGTAATATTCATTTTTTAACCAAATTCAACAAAAAGGTGGAGGTTCTTAATTTGACTGTATGCTGCCTAAGAACGTTTATAGTACTCAGATTATAATAATTCATTTATTCTAATTTTAAAACTTACTGTTCTTACCTCACCTACATTTTAGACATTTTGTAGGTACCTAGTTGGCATATCGCGGCACGCATCGTTCAGAAATTTTACACAAAAATATTTAAAAAGCTGGAAACCAAATATTAAAACTGAATTTATTGTCACACCGGCGGAGTAGAGAAATAATTTTCATTCGTCTGTTAGAGGGATTCCCTTGCGTTTGGTACTGTGATAACCTTATTAAGAGGAAACGCTAGCGCCGTATTCCCATACAAATGTATTCTCCTATTTTCTCCCTGGATAATGCTTCTAGAGGAATGATTTTTTGTGACAATATATACATAAGTCTGCTAAAGCCATCACCATTAGATCAGAAAATATGACTCTTCAAAAATCGTTGAAAATGCCTCTTTCATACAGCCCTAATCCAACCACTGCAAAACAAATTTGAAACGTTTTTACAACCAAATAAAAACATAGAGGCATAGACTTATTCTATTTCTTAATGTTTGTGAAAAAAAAATTTAATAAACTAAATTTTGAAGGAGGAATCAGGAGAATACAAAACCTCGATTTAGTCAGAAAGTTTGTAGGTATAATCGGTCTGAGCTGCATATGTCCCTATCGCACGCGACGGATAGCGCAGAGCGCAGCGCGATAGCAATAGTTATTCCAAAATACTTATTTTTCAAATTCGGCTGAACCCGCGTTTCCTCTTAAGTAATTGATACATTTTCGTACTTTATAAAACCTAAAAATTAATGCATTAATTTGGACCAGCGTGGGGGACTCCTTCTCAATTCTAAGAGCTGTCTGTACCCAGCAGTAAGTCTTTAAAAAGGGACGAAAACATTAAGGAATCTGTAACTTAAAAACTGACAGACGTCGTGTACGTTGCAGTTTTGTAATACATAATATAAATTGTATGGTATTTCGCGTACGATAAGATAACAGTCGGAACAAGGCATAGAAGGTCATGCTCGATGCTAGAAAGCTCATTGCAGCAATAGACAAAGATTATCAGATACTGCAAAAATAGCTTCCGTCATCGTGCCCAATCTAGATAATGTAATTTAATTGCAATTGATAGCAATCGTAATTTTGTTGTCTAGTCACCGAAATGTCATTTGTCCTGTTGATGACTAAGAAACAGGTCAGGTTTTTTGGCGGGAAGTTGAAAAGACATTGTGTTTTTGTATTTTTTTAATTTTCTTGGTGTATTTTGAAATATATCTGATAAATTTGATGGCATTTTGTTCGATATAGGTTAATGATAGTACACAAGTGTTGTGAAATAAATTACAGTGCGAAAACATGCTATATTCGGCTTGTCTCCAAAATATCTTCGGACACGTTCCTAGTGATTGGGCTTTGACTATTATTATATCGCTTAATTTCAATGATACCAGCAATAACTGGATAGAAATGTAAACTTTAGATTATCAACATGCACAGCTAATGCGATACAATCATTGAGAAAAAAAGAATGAAAAGAGAAGTGGGTGCAGCAGTGGTACTTCTACGTTCGAACCATAAGAATAAATAATAATTATACGGTTCGAACCATTAAAGTTCCACAACATACCAACAACCAACTATGCTTAGTTTTTATTCAGAAAACAGCGCTAAGGTTTGAATCCCGTATGAACTTCTTAGATTTTAACTACTACACAGTCATAGCTTAAACTGGCCTACTTGAATTATTTATGTATTTGCCACATACAATAGATATTCTGGAGCGATTACAACATTGGCAAGCATTTCGTTACACAACGACTTTCCCTAGTATCCGCTCTCTAGAATATCTGAATCATATAAAATGGTTCCACGATCAGGAAGTCTGTTAGGTAACCTTACCTGAGAATAGTAGAACAAAGTTTTGTAAGGCAATCTGGATAAAAGTGTCCGATAATTTGAATCTGTATGATTGTAATTTGTAAGTGTGCACGAAACAAATCATTGTGCACACAACCTAGTACAGTTCCTTTAGAAACGATGATTATGTACGATTAAATTAAATGCTAAATTTTGTAAATATTTAATTTTGTCGCAAACTCATGGATCTATTCAAATACTGTTTAAATCTGTCGTTCCAATCGTGTCGATCGTAATGATCAATTGATAGCAGCAGTCTTTAAATTTAATCGAATGCCTTATGAGTTTTACAGATAAGGTAAAAAAGTTGGATGCTACTCTGCCTTCATCTTAATTATTATCAATGAAGCTGCATTATAACAGGATTGTAGAGTAACCTCCAGCTCCCAACAGTGGAACACAAAAGGATTGTAAAATTGTAAATAAACAACCGAATCAACATACCCTTGCATAAAATATTACGCATAGATCATATTTCAGTTCAAACATTGTTGTTGTCAAACCGGTCGACCCTGCGCTATGGGAACCGAAATTGCAATGTAGAAATTATAATGTAGCTACATATTTGGTTGGAGAATTCGTAAAATGAGTCACTTAATTGTAAAAGCAAACACATTGTTTTGAAGTACCTAAACAAGTCTAATTGCTGACTTTTTGCTGCGTTTTCTTTTTTGGAAACTCGACCCCTATCGGGCTTTTTAAGAAAACACACACTCTTTACCCCACAGTAGGGTAGATATATCCTGTGTCGTGTAAGTACCATGAACACTTACAAAGACATAGACACAAACTACCAGATCGAGAACACGGGTCAACTCATTGGCTGTTTGGTATGATAGCCGATGCGCCACAATCCGTGTGGATGCGCCACATTCGTCAATGAATTTTTTATGAAATTTGTAATTTAAACAATTGATTGCGATCTACGCAGCTAAGCGAAACGAGCAACATCGGGTATAAGATGGGTGACCGCTAGTGGCAAATTCCATGTGCGTTTTCGTGCTTCGAAGAGGACGTTAAGCCATCGCTCTTGATTGTTATCGATATATAGCAGCCGTTAATCTTGTAGGAGGCCTTATGGCCAAATTGAAAACATGGTCACTAAGTCTCATCTCGAACAACTTTATTGGAGTTGGAGCAGCGACTCCACTAGGCTACTCCAAGCGTAGCTCCAGTATTAAGTAAGCTCTAGGCTTATCAATAAACAAAATCAATTCAATCATGTATTGAAATTGGGTTTGTCTAAAGTCAAAATTTGGTTGAAAATGGATCCCATTAAATCTCTGGAGAGTATTTGGCATGTTATTTGGCAAGTATTTGGCATGGTAATGATTCTTTTCAGCGCAGATAAAACCGCGAGAAACAGTTAGTCACTTTATAAAGGATATATGATTGCTATATGTGTAAATCGTCACTAGGATAGGCAAATCACATCTTCAATGCAAGGACAAACTTTCAGCCTTCTGCCTCCAATCAGTAAACATAATTAGTAATAATAATAAGCATAGAGACATTTATTTATTCACAACCTAATATATTTACCCAACATCCGGTTCAACAAGTTCTGACAACACTTAGCACAAATATTTGTTCCGTCTACGTATTTGCTCAATATGTCTTGGAAGAATAAGGTATTCTTAACTAGGTTCTTTATTAAGACCCTGTAACTTCAGGATAAATAATAAAGCTACGGTATCCCCTAACTGATCGTAAGAGGCGACTAAAAGAGGGGTTTGTGGGTGGTGAGAGTGTGAGCTTGATCCGTGCAGCCAGCAGCCCCGGGAAGGACGGCGCTATGTGGTTGGCCGCATGCCGCCGTAAGAATAGTAAGGTGCAGGAGAGCACATCTGAGATCCCGGAGTTCTCCCCAAGCGCAGAGGTAAGCCACCAAGGGTTTTAGTGCGGTACAAATCCCACATAACCCGGTATCCTCTCCCAAGGTGTTGGGTACCTTTTGAAGGTCCTCCCCCCAAAACCCACAACACAGGGAATCCTAATTCGGGATTATGAGTGTGTTTAAAAAATATCAACAGGCAATCCAAAACGATTATAAATTAAGCGTCACTTTAATACGTTAACCATCTCATTATCATGTTTCTAAATAAATAAATCTGCCCACATCTTGAATCTAACGCCTTTAAGGGATAATAAAAGTGATGAAATAGCAAATTAACGATGACTTTGATGTCAAAGTGCGTAGTAATCGACGATTGCGGGCATGATGATTGATGAATAACCCGCATGGCTAGAATGATCAAATAATATTACGAGACATTTCTTACCAAAAAAGGAGGAGGTTCTCAATTCGTCGGGATTTTTATGTATGTTTACTGATTACTCGAAGACTAAAAGACTCGAAGATAAATTTAGAAAATTCTTCTTAATTTGAAAGGACAGATCGCTAGGAAGCTACAGAAGTTTAGTAACAAGGTCAAAATCGCGAGATGATCCCATCACGCGATCATGATCTCCCAAATCGCTAGGGAAATGGAGAGAAACCAAAAGTTTGTAGGTACGAATAGTACTCCTACTTGCCATTTCAGTATGTTCATTGGGAGTTTGCGTTTCAAAACCAACATCTCACGACGATAAGTTGATGATGGAAACCATAGAATATGATGATGAAGAAAACTCATGGCTCTCAATTCCTACTTCTCTACAAGCTTTACAAAACGTACAAAGTGATGAAATAGCAAAATTAACGAGCAATGCCTTTGATGTCAAAAAAAGTAAAGTCATCGGCAATTGCAGTGCACTATGAATGATACGTATGACTAGAATGATCAAATAATAAGACATTTTATACTAAACTAGCAGCCGCCCGCGACTTCGTCCGCCTGGATTTGATATGAGTCATAGCATGATGTTAAGCCTAAAGCCTTCCTCAATAAATGGACTATCACACACAAAAAGAATTTTTCAATTTGATCCAGTTCCTGAGATCCAGTTCCTGAGATCCAGTTCCTGAGATCTACCAATTATCTTTCATGGGTTATGAGTACCCATCTATTTATCCAATCTAATTGGAGATACGAGTATGCTTCCATCAGCCGTTGAAGATCATATGTTAAATGTAGCCTTTTCAAATTTGCGCCACGTATTACCAAGGTTACACTTAGTTTGCTGATTATAATTTATCCATAGATTTTTGTTTTGTTTGTTTCGAATTCGAAAGACACGTTGAACCTTGTCAGAGGTCTTATGGGCGGTTTGAATACATTCGACAGAGGGCTGGCCAGTAATCCGCATTTTCACCAACTCACAACCGTACGCAGCGTGGTGGGGTAAGCTCATGGCTTTCTTAATAATGGGGAGAAACATATGTCCAGCATTGGACATATAATATTGGGTGCAGCTAACATTAGCAGATTTTTAAAACTCCTTTGACATACGACGAACTTGTCTGTGCAGAACTAACAACGAACTGATCCTTTAAAGTATTTGTTTTAATGTACATAACGCAAAACATTATGTTCTCCAACCTGTACTTAAACTGAGGATCTACATAACACCCACTCACTTGATATGAATCAAACTCTATAAAATAAAAGTAATTTAAGTGAGATAATTATATTAATTGAAAGACCTTGGCGTTCAGCGCGTTACAGTAAACGTATAAGGAAAGTCTTTATCAAGATTTGGTTGAAAACACAGAGCGGATGGTAAGTAGAAATGTCTTCTAAAGAGATTAAAAATGTGGTTAGTTAAGGTAAAATCAATTCAGTGCCTGTAGCTTCGGGATTAAAAATAGAGCTACGGTATCCCCTGCCTGGTTGTAAGAGACGACTAAAAGGGGGCTTCCGAGATTGTGCGCGGTCAGAGTGGGAGTTCAATCCGTCTAGCCAGCAGCCCCGGGAAGGACGGCGGTGTGTGCGTGGCCGCATAGCGCGGTAAGCATCGAAAGGTGCAAGAGAAAGAAAAGAAGGGCCCGCGAGAAACCCAAAGAGACTCGGATCTTGTGAGGAAAGCGGAGTGATTCCAAAATCGTGCGACAGATAGATGTGATGCTAATCTGGAGGAGAGAGATGGCGTTGTTAAGTGACACTAACCCAATGAGCTTCCGAAAAAAATCTATTGTTTTATCCGAGCAACGCTCAGTCATCGGGGTAGTTTACATTTATTTCTTAGCATAGATGGAAATGGAAAAACTATTGCTTTTCTGCCGCCTATTTGTAGCAACCCACTCACTAAAATGGGGGCGGTGTTAAAAATGGCTTGTGGAAGGAACGTCTTATAAGATTAAAAAATATTACGCTTTAGACGTAATACAAAAATTTGCTACTCTAATTAAAATTAGCCCTTATAAATCTAATAAATAACATCTAGGTTATCTGCTAGCCTGCTAGCAAATTCACCACTCTTCGTAAATATGTCGATTCTATTTATTATCTGTGCTGTGGTCAAACCGAACAATGCATAGAGCTTTATATAATGTTTGTGCAACTGCAGAACAATTGTGACTGCGTCGTGATATGGCATATTTGAACCAAGTATTGGTTAACGGAAACTGGACACGCCTTTGATAAGAACGCTCTTTGTTTCGAGAAGGATGTAGAAAATAAAGTCGAAGAACAAAACAAGTTTTAATTAAGATTTCAGAATGGAATTGAAATTAATTTTCTCTCTATTCAATTCTCAGAAGAGAATGAAAATAACAGAGCAAACAATATTGACGATCGTTATGCCTCAACTGATGGTAGGTTCGACTGCCAGCGAAATATTTAGGGGTCTTTTCTTGGTTTGGGTTTTAGCGCCCTTTTTTGGATCCATTGACCATGGCATCCACGACGCAGGGTCCTACTGAGAGACTATGAGTATCAAGCGTAGTTATTATTGATTTCAGCAGTTTTCTTATCATATATTTTCGAAGCACGGAAATGCTCATGAATCTTTAGCAATCATTCATCTAACATTCAGTCCAATTTGCTAAGCTTTATAGAGCACGTGTTCACATCAGCTGTATATATGTGCGTGAATTAAAGAATTTTAATATTAATTGTACTAATAATTACTTAGCGACATTGATTCTTAACACTAAAATTTGAGGTTAACCTCGTTAAAACAATCAGAGCAAATTGTTTTTCATAGAATTCACCTTCGTTTTTATCGATACAGTTACTGTATTGCACTTAGCTTTTTACGAAAAAAAATTAGTAAACAATAATTTCTATATTACGAATATTAGCTGAACTTTTTCCTCGTACTCCTCCAGTATGATGGGGTTTCGCTCTACCACGAAGTACCAATACCCATTGAGTTGGTAATCTATTGGGGTAAGTGGACAATCCGCTGTCGGTGATTTCAACATCGGAGTCAGTGTTTTCAAACCACTGATGAGGCCTCTGATAAGGTTTAAATATGTATTACTACTATTTATCGATACTAACAAGGATTGAAGGTGTGACGAATCTTTTAAAGGATATTAATAATAATTCCCAGTGTAGATTGCTCTCGTTCAATACCTGCCTAGCGCTACTAACACTACAATAGATACTGAGGTATATTTTCTCAATAAATAATGAAAGTAAAAGTAAGAGATCAACTAAGATTTCGATAGATAAGTAAATATTAAATTGCAGTGAAGTAAATATGAGGCAATTCTTTATTTCTTGAGAATATGAAAGAATTTCTTAACAAGCCGTAAAAAATCAATTCTACGGATTTTATAAGACTGTTGAAGAAAATTGCGTGACACCACAAAAAAGTAAAATTGTTAATAATAATATTTTACGGTTCTGTAATATAGAGCAGGTTCTTGATCAGGAGTTGTGTACTAAGCAAACGATAGAAAGAAAAACAACCACAGAACTCACTTCTTTCGCTGTGTTCGACGCGATATGATACAACATTACCCTTCGATAAAGAAACGACGCCATGGTGAAGGAAATATTGTGATAGTTTACCAGTTACGATGTTTTCCATCATCTGAGAGTAATTCATAATTTCCCAAAGGAATGATGTCCACTAATCCGCACTAGTAGACTATGGCCTAAATCCCTCTCACTTCGGAGCGGAGACCTCTGGAATATAAAGTGGAATATAAAGAAAAAAAGCTGCAAATCTTTAGAGCTGCGGGTTTCTGTACAAGATAGTACGGAATTGGGATGGGAAAGATAGTACGGGTGGCTCCCCTGGGGTTGCCCGTGTCCTTAGGCGACGGTGATCGCTTAACATCACGCGGCCCGTCTGCCTTTTTGTACGGTTTATTTATAAAAAAAATAATTCTCGGTACGTTTGTTAGACTTACAGTTTTTATAAATGGTCACGCATGGCTTTAGCAAGATATTTGTCAACTGTTATTAAAATACCCATCACAGAAATCCATATATCTGTTCGTTGCCTATTTTCTTAGATTTGTACTCGTACATATCTCGCAGGTCTAATTCGTGGCAGTAATGAATGTAGTTGCAGATTAATTAAGTTTTGAAGATCGCTATTAGTTACTGTACTTATATAGATTTAACTTATACTTGCATTTAATGATGTATTGTATAAGGCAAGTAGTTTTGCTGACCATTGAATCCCTACTTATATTATAAATTCGAAAGAAACTCTGTCTGTCTGTCTGCTACGCTTTCCCGCTTAAACCACTGAACCAGTTTTAATGAAATTTGGAACAAGATATAGTGAACCTTGGGAAAGGACATAGGATTGTTTTTATCCTACGGGAACCTATAAAACGGGTCCACGCCGGCGAAGCCGCTGGCGGTAGGCTAGTATAGTACACAATATTTAAAGCCGAAGTAAATGACCATACCAAATTGTGAAATTCATGTAAGTAATTAGTGTCAAACATCAATTAATATTTGACATAATTTAAAAACAACTTTCCATTAAAATACAAAACTACCTCATATCTATATTATCATAGTATAATAATTCGAAACAAAATAGCACCCAAAATACTTCCTTGCGGAACTTCTTTAAAAAAATTGTAAAGACATTACTCGTAATTACATAAAAGCGTAAGTAATCTATACATCTGTAAATAGTACAACACTAGAGATTACAATCACAGTCACAGGTAATTCCATTTCATAACTGACCAACCCATTCGACTTGCTTCCGACGGTAAAGAATTGCAAATGCTTGGAGTTTTTTCACACGAACTCTATAATTTGGGCGTCCGCTGCCCGCGGCGAACAGGCGACCTTGGATATTACAAAACTGACGAAAACATCGCCACAGCAACTCTTACTTTTGTATCAGCTGATTTATTTACCAATAATCCCAACCATGACGACGAGATTTAAGTAGCGGAAAGATTTGACTTAGATCGGTCACTTTAAACCTATTTAGGTACTACGACGTGACAGGTACCGTTTCTTAATACTGACAGTTTTGTGTATTTTATAAACTCTTATTTAACTTTTATCATAAAAGAGTACTGCCTTGAGTTTCTTTTTGCCGCCTTTTTTCTTTCAGCGCAACATTTAGCCCAAACGGGAACGTAAAGGCAATGATTAGCAAGAAACTGACATTCATTAAGCGAATATTTTGTATTCCTAATATAAAAAATATATTTTTTCTTTCTTTCTTACAATTTATTGAGTATGTAAGGATTAAATCTTGCTAAAATAGCAGACCAATTTTATTATAATCTTTATATATATAATTCTTCTATACGTGTGTTGACAGTGAACTCCTTCTCAACGGCTGGATAGATTTTAATGTATTTTTTGGGTGTTCTCAAGTGAATTCGAGGATGGTTTAGATTCGCAATTTCAGCCACTGGAAATGTTTTTTTTATTATTTTTTTATTTATAAGTAGTTTACCCATATAATTTGTTTAAAACGTTTGTAATAATATAATATTTTTATCGTTCTAATCTTTGACACAGTCAGAATAACAGGACAGTTCGTATGTCATTATTTGTTTTATATTTTTGTTTGACAGTAACATGAAATCTCTTTAAGATATAAAAATCAAAATAAAATAAAGAAAAATTTGAAAATTAAAAAATAAATCCTCTTTGGACAACGTCTGCATCCGGGCGGAGCTGGGCGGGACCACTAGTATTATTATAGTATATATATTATAGTAGAGTCGTTCATGATATTGGCAAATAAAAGGACTTTCCAAGAAGAATTAAAAAATGACGCCATGCTAAATTAAAACAAATGAAAACTACTCTTGGGGCATCAAAACCAATGCGAATGAGAAGAAGCTTTATGAGAAAGTATTTAAGTAGCTTTGTTTGTAATTAATTATTATTACTAAAATTACATTTAAAATCCACCTATGAAAAATTCATGAAGTAACCGTTACAGAATAAGGTCTACTAAGATGCGAAAATTGACAACGGTTTTGGCGCGAAAGCTTCTGACACTCGATGTGACTCCATGTTGCCTGACGGCCATCTTGCCGCCTGACCTTGCTCCAGAAACATACCGGTTCATTTCGCAATCAGCTGGTGGGAAATTCGCTCATCTATCGAATTATTACTCGATATCTCCATTAAATTTTAAAATTGCAGTTTTAGGGTTCCATATTGCATATGGAATGCCAATAGATAAGGCTTTTAATATGGCATATTGCATAACACAACGACATCAAAACTTACTAAGTACTAATCAAACCCGGTATTTTATTTTGATGGCCCGGTACCGGGTCACGACCCGGCAAATAGGAAATACTGCTCTATAACAAAGATATCGAGAATATAAAGGTATTGAGAACATAATATCGTTTATTATTCTTTGAACCTTTGCAAAATATTATATCGAAAATTCATGATACTTGGACGGTCGCGCTTAGAGTAGGCTCCCAGCATGAAAAATTACAACTAAAGGTAGAAGAGTTAACGGAAGTAAGGCTATAATTTCTATAAGTTTTATATTTCTTTGCAAACACTTCAAAAGCTTACGCACACCAACGTAAACGCGTTAACACAAGCGTCAGTACACATTACTACTATAACCAGAGCTTCGGACTTCGTAAAATACATAGAATATCTATAACACAAGTATAGATATCCCTGTAACACGTAAATTTCTAGGTTAATGACAAGATAGTTCCTGTAGCTTCGGGATTAAGAAAAGAGCTACGGTATCCCATGCCTGATCGTAAGAGGCGACTAAAAGGGGGCTTCGGGAGTTGCGGACGGTGAGAGTGGGAGCTTGACTTATCCAGCCAACAGCCCCGGGAGGGACAGCGGTGTGTGCGTGGTCGCATGCCGCCGTGAAAACCTGAAGGTGCAGGAGAGCAGATCTGCGCTCCCGAAGATGTGCCCGTTCTGGGGCGCCGCGCGTGGAGGACACCGGTGCGTTCCTATGGAGATCCCGGAGTCCTCACAAACGTAGAGGCAGGCCACCGAGGGCGTTTTAGTGCGGTCAAATCCCACATGACCCGGTAACCTCTCCCAAGGTGCTGTGTACCTTTTGAAGGTTTCCCCCTGATACCAAAAAAAGGTTAATGACAAGATAAATATTTTTAATGGTACAAAACCATTTGCACGATTTCGACTCGTACTTAGCGGGTGTTTTATAATAACATATTTTAATTAAAACCAAATTTTTAGCGCAGATTGTGCATATCCTTCCGGCTTTAATATGATTGACCTACATTTTTTTATTGCCGGCCAAGTCATTATTTTATTTATCTGTGGTAGACCGTAGACAATTTTAATTTTTTAGGTGCCGCGTTATTAAAAGATCCTTGATTTTAATGGAGTTTCTTTCATTGTTCTAACCACGATTGTTCCCTGGGTCATTGTCTGAGAACAACAAACAATTTTTTGCATCGAATTGTTCATTTACATACAAACGAGCGTATTTCTCATGTAGTATGTAATATGTTATGTAAATATTTGCTGCTTAAGTTGCTGAAATATTTAAATTAAGTGCGTTTAAATTAGTACACATTAAAGCAATTACATTTTTGAAGCCTATTTTGTTTTATCATTATGTTCAACGAATACCAGCAGGTACTCAAATAGGTAAATAAATAAATATGAAAATATTTAAATAAAAAGCGCGCATAGCTCGGCAGTAGAATGCAAACAATCTACGCAGCTAAGCCAAACCGGTGTGGTCGGGGGAGAGATGGGTGACCGCTAGTAGAAAAATATCATGTTTATTTCCGTGCTTTTGAGGGCAAGTTAAGACGTCGGTCCTGGTTGTTATCGATAGATAACAGTCGTTAAACCTTATCGGAGGAGGAGGTTTGAAAACATCCAATAGCGAGTTGGCCACTAACCCGCATATCAACCAATTGAAGCATCATGGTGGAGTAAGCTCTAAGCATCTGCTATATAATATCCTGATATAATATCTTGGGTTTATTAATATACACTTGATGTTTGTCATTGTTGTTCGGCCATTGACTGAATGACATTTGCTTTGAGTGCGATAAGGTTTAAGAAAAAAGCAGGTGGAAAAAAAACTCCATAGATATATTATAGAGTGACCCGAGTAGTTGGTCGCAAAAAGGTTGCAATCACATTTTTGATGTCTAGTTTGTTTTACCACTATGTTCAACTAATGCAAGTAAATAAATGGGAAGTCAGTAAAAACTATTAGCTACATTCATTTAAAACCTAAAACCGGGCCTCGATGAAGCAAAACTGCGCGCTTTCCGTTGTTGCATGTCACTAGAACTACCAACACGCAGCGGTTTCCTGCGGCGTCGGTAGCCATGTCGATAGATATTATTGGGACTTTTCTTTTTTTATGCATTCAACCTATTTTTTTGGTATCGGGAGGGGGGAGGGGAAACCTTCAAAAGGTACCTGGCACCTTGGTCGAGGATACCAGGTTATGTGAGATTTGACCGTACTAAACCCCGGTGACCTGCCTCTTCGCTTCAGTGGAACGCACCGGTGACCTCCATGCGCGGCGCCCAGAATGGGCCCATCTTCGGAAGAGCAGATATGCTCTCCTGCACCTTCTGATGCTTACGGCGGCATGCGACCACAGACACATCGCCGTCCTTCCCGGAGCTACTGGCTGGGCGGATTAAGCTCCAACTCACACCGCCTACAACCCCGGAAGCCCCCTTTTAGTCACCTCTTATGACCTGATAAGGCAGGGGATACCATAGCACTATTATTAATCCCGAAGCTAGAGGGACTTACGCATTAAACCTACTTTAAGGTGATAAAGGTCCTTGTGATAGAAAGCGTTTACCGTCACATACTTATTTTTTTAAGAACTTCAAGTAGTTGTAAGTAAGTAGTAAGTTAAATGTCCGTAATAAAAAGGAGCGTACAAAACGAAATATGGAATTTCAATGGATCTATGGTAAAGTGTTGATTATAACGCGTCCTTGGCAGGTGACAATGAATTCAATCATGAATAGCTTTAGGTTTATTTAGGTAGCTGGGTAAAAATTGTATTTTGGATGTCCACATCGGAGTCTGGGTTCAAATACAGAAAGGGTACAGACGCGCACCTTCGAATGAGATAATGTGTTATTGGTGTATTTATAATATAATTCGCAACTTATGACACAAGAACATCGAGTTATTTTAACGATATCAAATGACGTTTTCTTTATTCTTTATTCGTGCCTAACAAAATTCTTCGCAGGGATACTTCACCGGAGTGGCCAGGTCGTAGTTCACTTAAATCTTATTTAATTCTTTGTAAAACCTGTGCCCTCCTAAATTAGTTATGATTCAGAGATAAAAGTGCCCAGAAGAGAGACTTTCAAAACAGTATACGATAAGGAAGCAGGCACGCATGTTTCTCATCTTATAAGACTCCTAAAATTTCTTTATGATAACGAAACTGTCCAACGAAATTTTACAAACTGGTAACACTACAATCGACCTGCATACACTGTTTAGAATCTATGTCGTGACAAAACGAAAAGTCGCGTATGTATTTTATTGCTTTGTTTTATAGCTTTTTTAAGCGCACAATTGTCGAGTAAGGCTGGCTTCAAGTTACATCTATTCTAATGTCGAGTGAAGTAAGGTCAGTAATCTATTTATTTTTTAGCAGCTCAAAAACACAATGACAATTTGTGAGTTTCTTGCCATGTTAACTTTTCTGTTTCATTTGGCTTGACTGAGCCTGGATGGGCTTTTTCGCAAATCCATGAATAATAATAAGTCTCGGCTCGCGTAGTTTTTGTACCTGGTAATAATTTTTAAGGCAGTTTTCCTGATAGTTATTTTAAATCGAACTTTCTTTCCGCATGGATATCAATTCACACGTTGATGCTTACTCTTTATTTTCTAACAAGTGGCGTAGTACAATAATATTCTCTATTAATGACTGCAGATGTTTATTCTACATTTTATAAGTGGCTATAAAATCATATATTTTTTGGTAGATAATACATCTAGATATGAATTTACTATGTCAAAGCACTTTATAGGCGTGATAGTTATTCAGTAAAGTGTACCACAAAAATTAATCAGATTGTGATGGATAAAACGGCCTAGGCCGTTTGTACACCGCCGCCGTCACCGAACCGTCAATGAGAACGAGTTAATTTCGACCGATTTTAAAATGAAGTGACGGCGATCGTTTGTGCACCGCGACCGATCTCGGTGGATTAGTTAGTTATCACGCGCCTGTTATCACGTTTTCGAAGAAATAAAGTGATGGCTTGGTTAAACCGCCGACAACTTCTGCTGCTTTTGTACCTTCGAAGGCGCAGGCGATGCGAAGAATTTTGGATTCTTCCGCTAATACGTGAGCGATTCATCACAGGGGCGTATTATGTTTTATTAATGAATAAATATAGTATTTCAGTTTCCTTGCTTTCGATGGTTGATGATAAAAGCGATAATTGATGATAAGTAGACAAAATAAAATAACTGAGCTAACATAACGATGCTACGGCGGCGGTGGACAAACGGCCTGAGGGTGCACTTCGCTCGCAAACTCATAGCCGCACACCAGGATTCCTTGTATCATGTTTACCATCAAAGATATGAACTCAAGCACCAAAGCCGAGAACAGAACTTTAAAATCATTATTCTAATTCTTGTCTCGCCCGGAATCGAACCCGGGACCCCTGATAGGCAGTCCGGTATGACTACCACACGGATCGTAAAAGAGAGCAATAGCCTAAACATTAGATTTAGAGAAAAATAGATGTAAGGTCCGCTTCTGTATATTATATACTTTCCTGTTTCCGCGTTGATTATTAAACAAACCAATGATTACCTGTAACAAATATAAATTCAGATTAGTTAACAATTCATATAAACGTCCTCATGGCTCGATATTAAGTTGTTTAAGAACAAAACCTCAAATATTCATGCCTATTGCCATATTACGCAGCGATGGCCAAGCGCTAATGAGCGTGGTCTCCCACACAGAGATACCTAGTTTAAATCCCGGCACATTTTCCCCCAGCTCACACACAGCCAATTTAAAAACATTTAAATTTATTGAAACTGTTGGAAGCGACTAAATTAAAGGGGAATAAATTTTCTAGACTTAAAAAAATGACAATTTACACTTAATTCCTAATCATATTTTTCAAACAAAATTTTAACGTTAACTAATTCTGAGATGGGTAGTGTAAATTAATAAATCAGTGTTAAATTACTAATTTTACGGCGAATTATATAACTTTGTGCATAAATAATTATAATTTTAATCAATCAATCCCATAAATTTATATGATACAATTTGTTATGGCATGTTTTATAATTAGTTTGTCTCGAAATTCATCTATTAATATTTTTAAATAAGTTTTTTATCGCCAAAAATATGTCAATATCTGATTTTTTTTTTTAATAAATTCCAATTTTAAGAATAAATTTACGAGTATAATCAGAAACTATGAGCGCGCATGGCCCGGCGGTTAGCGTAGAACGCAAACGATCTATGCAACTAAGCCAAACGGGCGCGGTCGGGTGTGAGATGGGTGACCGCTAGTGGCAAAAAAATTCATGCGCGTTTCCGTGCTTCGGAGGGCACGTTAAGCCGTCGGTCCCGGTTGTTGTCGATAGATAACAGTCGTTAAACCTTGTCGGAGGCCTTATGGGCGGTTTGAAAACATCCGACAGCGGGTTGGCCACTAACCCGCATCTCCACCAACCCGCATTGGAGCAGCGTGGTGGAGTAAGCTCCAGGCCTCCCCATTAATGGGGAGAGACCCGTGCCCAGCAGTGGGACGCAAAAAGGGTTGCAGCCAATCAGAAACTACTTCCATTGAATAATGACTGCGCTTGTCTATACCGTTGACGTTCTAACACTACTGATAATTAGGCACTATTGTTTGAAAAATTAAAGTACACAATTTTGTTCATATTATTAGGTACTTAGCTGTGCCTCGCGGAATTACCGAAACGCGCCCATCATCCGGAGAGCGATGGTACTCTCCTTCAACTATCATCTCATTGCTTGCGACGGCAGAATTACCGAAACGCGCCCATCATCCGGAGAGCGATGGTACTCTCCTTCAACTATCATCTCATTGCTTGCGATGGCAGAATTACCGAAACGCGCCCATCATCCGGAGAGCGATGGTACTCTCCTTCAACTATCATCTCATTGCTTGCGACGGCAGAATTACCGAAACGCACCCATCATCCGGAGAGTGATGGTACTCTCCTTCAACTATCATCTCATTGCTTGCGACGGCAGAATTACCGAAACGCGCCCATCATCCGGAGAGCGATGGTACTCTCCTTCAACTATCATCTCATTGCTTGCGACGGCAGAATTACCGAAACGCGCCCATCATCCGGAGAGCGATGGTACTCTCCTTCAACTATCATCTTATTGCTTGCGACGGCAGAATTACCGAAACGCGCCCATCATCCGGAGAGCGATGGTACTCTCCTTCAACTATCATCTCATTGCTTGCGACGGCAGAATTACCGAAACGCGCCCATCATCCGGAGAGCGATGGTACTCTCCTTCAACTTTCATCTCATTGCTTGCGACGGCAGAATTACCGAAACGCGCCCATCATCCGGAGAGCGATGGTACTCTCCTTCAACTATCATCTCATTGCTTGCGACGGCAGAATTACCGAAACGCGCCCATCATCCGGAGAGCGATGGTACTCTCCTTCAACTATCATCTCATTGCTTGCGACGGCAGAATTACCGAAACGCGCCCATCATCCGGAGAGCGATGGTACTCTCCTTCAACTATCATCTCATTGCTTGCGACGGCAGAATTACCGAAACGCGCCCATCATCCGGAGAGCGATGGTACTCTCCTTCAACTATCATCTCATTGCTTGCGACGGCAGAATTACCGAAACGCGCCCATCATCCGGAGAGCGATGGTACTCTCCTTCAACTATCATCTCATTGCTTGCGACGGCAGAATTACCGAAACGCGCCCATCATCCGGAGAGCGATGGTACTCTCCTTCAACTATCATCTCATTGCTTGCGACGGCAGAATTACCGAAACGCGCCCATCATCCGGAGAGCGATGGTACTCTCCTTCAACTATCATCTCATTGCTTGCGACGGCAGAATTACCGAAACGCGCCCATCATCCGGAGAGCGATGGTACTCTCCTTCAACTATCATCTCATTGCTTGCGACGGCAGAATTACCGAAACGCGCCCATCATCCGGAGAGCGATGGTACTCTCCTTCAACTATCATCTCATTGCTTGCGACGGCAGAATTACCGAAACGCGCCCATCATCCGGAGAGCGATGGTACTCTCCTTCAACTATCATCTCATTGCTTGCGACGGCAGAATTACCGAAACGCGCCCATCATCCGGAGAGCGATGGTACTCTCCTTCAACTATCATCTCATTGCTTGCGACGGCAGAATTACCGAAACGCGCCCATCATCCGGAGAGCGATGGTACTCTCCTTCAACTATCATCTCATTGCTTGCGACGGCAGAATTACCGAAACGCGCCCATCATCCGGAGAGCGATGGTACTCTCCTTCAACTATCATCTCATTGCTTGCGACGGCAGAATTACCGAAACGCGCCCATCATCCGGAGAGCGATGGTACTCTCCTTCAACTATCATCTCATTGCTTGCGACGGCAGAATTACCGAAACGCGCCCATCATCCGGAGAGCGATGGTACTCTCCTTCAACTATCATCTCATTGCTTGCGACGGCAGAATTACCGAAACGCGCCCATCATCCGGAGAGCGATGGTACTCTCCTTCAACTATCATCTCATTGCTTGCGACGGCAGAATTACCGAAACGCGCCCATCATCCGGAGAGCGATGGTACTCTCCTTCAACTATCATCTCATTGCTTGCGACGGCAGAATTACCGAAACGCGCCCATCATCCGGAGAGCGATGGTACTCTCCTTCAACTATCATCTCATTGCTTGCGACGGCAGAATTACCGAAACGCGCCCATCATCCGGAGAGCGATGGTACTCTCCTTCAACTTTCATCTCATTGCTTGCGACGGCAGAATTACCGAAACGCGCCCATCATCCGGAGAGCGATGGTACTCTCCTTCAACTATCATCTCATTGCTTGCGACGGCAGAATTACCGAAACGCGCCCATCATCCGGAGAGCGATGGTACTCTCCTTCAACTATCATCTCATTGCTTGCGACGGCAGAATTACCGAAACGCGCCCATCATCCGGAGAGCGATGGTACTCTCCTTCAACTATCATCTCATTGCTTGCGACGGCAGAATTACCGAAACGCGCCCATCATCCGGAGAGCGATGGTACTCTCCTTCAACTATCATCTCATTGCTTGCGACGGCAGAATTACCGAAACGCGCCCATCATCCGGAGAGCGATGGTACTCTCCTTCAACTATCATCTCATTGCTTGCGACGGCAGAATTACCGAAACGCGCCCATCATCCGGAGAGCGATGGTACTCTCCTTCAACTATCATCTCATTGCTTGCGACGGCAGAATTACCGAAACGCGCCCATCATCCGGAGAGCGATGGTACTCTCCTTCAACTATCATCTCATTGCTTGCGACGGCAGAATTACCGAAACGCGCCCATCATCCGGAGAGCGATGGTACTCTCCTTCAACTATCATCTCATTGCTTGCGACGGCAGAATTACCGAAACGCGCCCATCATCCGGAGAGCGATGGTACTCTCCTTCAACTATCATCTCATTGCTTGCGACGGCAGAATTACCGAAACGCGCCCATCATCCGGAGAGCGATGGTACTCTCCTTCAACTATCATCTCATTGCTTGCGACGGCAGAATTACCGAAACGCGCCCATCATCCGGAGAGCGATGGTACTCTCCTTCAACTATCATCTCATTGCTTGCGACGGCAGAATTACCGAAACGCGCCCATCATCCGGAGAGCGATGGTACTCTCCTTCAACTATCATCTCATTGCTTGCGACGGCAGAATTACCGAAACGCGCCCATCATCCGGAGAGCGATGGTACTCTCCTTCAACTATCATCTCATTGCTTGCGACGGCAGAATTACCGAAACGCGCCCATCATCCGGAGAGCGATGGTACTCTCCTTCAACTATCATCTCATTGCTTGCGACGGCAGAATTACCGAAACGCGCCCATCATCCGGAGAGCGATGGTACTCTCCTTCAACTATCATCTCATTGCTTGCGACGGCAGAATTACCGAAACGCGCCCATCATCCGGAGAGCGATGGTACTCTCCTTCAACTATCATCTCATTGCTTGCGACGGCAGAATTACCGAAACGCGCCCATCATCCGGAGAGCGATGGTACTCTCCTTCAACTATCATCTCATTGCTTGCGACGGCAGAATTACCGAAACGCGCCCATCATCCGGAGAGCGATGGTACTCTCCTTCAACTATCATCTCATTGCTTGCGACGGCAGAATTACCGAAACGCGCCCATCATCCGGAGAGCGATGGTACTCTCCTTCAACTATCATCTCATTGCTTGCGACGGCAGAATTACCGAAACGCGCCCATCATCCGGAGAGCGATGGTACTCTCCTTCAACTATCATCTCATTGCTTGCGACGGCAGAATTACCGAAACGCGCCCATCATCCGGAGAGCGATGGTACTCTCCTTCAACTATCATCTCATTGCTTGCGACGGCAGAATTACCGAAACGCGCCCATCATCCGGAGAGCGATGGTACTCTCCTTCAACTATCATCTCATTGCTTGCGACGGCAGAATTACCGAAACGCGCCCATCATCCGGAGAGCGATGGTACTCTCCTTCAACTATCATCTCATTGCTTGCGACGGCAGAATTACCGAAACGCGCCCATCATCCGGAGAGCGATGGTACTCTCCTTCAACTATCATCTCATTGCTTGCGACGGCAGAATTACCGAAACGCGCCCATCATCCGGAGAGCGATGGTACTCTCCTTCAACTATCATCTCATTGCTTGCGACGGCAGAATTACCGAAACGCGCCCATCATCCGGAGAGCGATGGTACTCTCCTTCAACTATCATCTCATTGCTTGCGACGGCAGAATTACCGAAACGCGCCCATCATCCGGAGAGCGATGGTACTCTCCTTCAACTATCATCTCATTGCTTGCGACGGCAGAATTACCGAAACGCGCCCATCATCCGGAGAGCGATGGTACTCTCCTTCAACTATCATCTCATTGCTTGCGACGGCAGAATTACCGAAACGCGCCCATCATCCGGAGAGCGATGGTACTCTCCTTCAACTATCATCTCATTGCTTGCGACGGCAGAATTACCGAAACGCGCCCATCATCCGGAGAGCGATGGTACTCTCCTTCAACTATCATCTCATTGCTTGCGACGGCAGAATTACCGAAACGCGCCCATCATCCGGAGAGCGATGGTACTCTCCTTCAACTATCATCTCATTGCTTGCGACGGCAGAATTACCGAAACGCGCCCATCATCCGGAGAGCGATGGTACTCTCCTTCAACTATCATCTCATTGCTTGCGACGGCAGAATTACCGAAACGCGCCCATCATCCGGAGAGCGATGGTACTCTCCTTCAACTATCATCTCATTGCTTGCGACGGCAGAATTACCGAAACGCGCCCATCATCCGGAGAGCGATGGTACTCTCCTTCAACTATCATCTCATTGCTTGCGACGGCAGAATTACCGAAACGCGCCCATCATCCGGAGAGCGATGGTACTCTCCTTCAACTATCATCTCATTGCTTGCGACGGCAGAATTACCGAAACGCGCCCATCATCCGGAGAGCGATGGTACTCTCCTTCAACTATCATCTCATTGCTTGCGACGGCAGAATTACCGAAACGCGCCCATCATCCGGAGAGCGATGGTACTCTCCTTCAACTATCATCTCATTGCTTGCGACGGCAGAATTACCGAAACGCGCCCATCATCCGGAGAGCGATGGTACTCTCCTTCAACTATCATCTCATTGCTTGCGACGGCAGAATTACCGAAACGCGCCCATCATCCGGAGAGCGATGGTACTCTCCTTCAACTATCATCTCATTGCTTGCGACGGCAGAATTACCGAAACGCGCCCATCATCCGGAGAGCGATGGTACTCTCCTTCAACTATCATCTCATTGCTTGCGACGGCAGAATTACCGAAACGCGCCCATCATCCGGAGAGCGATGGTACTCTCCTTCAACTATCATCTCATTGCTTGCGACGGCAGAATTACCGAAACGCGCCCATCATCCGGAGAGCGATGGTACTCTCCTTCAACTATCATCTCATTGCTTGCGACGGCAGAATTACCGAAACGCGCCCATCATCCGGAGAGCGATGGTACTCTCCTTCAACTATCATCTCATTGCTTGCGACGGCAGAATTACCGAAACGCGCCCATCATCCGGAGAGCGATGGTACTCTCCTTCAACTATCATCTCATTGCTTGCGACGGCAGAATTACCGAAACGCGCCCATCATCCGGAGAGCGATGGTACTCTCCTTCAACTATCATCTCATTGCTTGCGACGGCAGAATTACCGAAACGCGCCCATCATCCGGAGAGCGATGGTACTCTCCTTCAACTATCATCTCATTGCTTGCGACGGCAGAATTACCGAAACGCGCCCATCATCCGGAGAGCGATGGTACTCTCCTTCAACTATCATCTCATTGCTTGCGACGGCAGAATTACCGAAACGCGCCCATCATCCGGAGAGCGATGGTACTCTCCTTCAACTATCATCTCATTGCTTGCGACGGCAGAATTACCGAAACGCGCCCATCATCCGGAGAGCGATGGTACTCTCCTTCAACTATCATCTCATTGCTTGCGACGGCAGAATTACCGAAACGCGCCCATCATCCGGAGAGCGATGGTACTCTCCTTCAACTATCATATCATTGCTTGCGACGGCAGAATTACCGAAACGCGCCCATCATCCGGAGAGCGATGGTACTCTCCTTCAACTATCATCTCATTGCTTGCGACGGCAGAATTACCGAAACGCGCCCATCATCCGGAGAGCGATGGTACTCTCCTTCAACTATCATCTCATTGCTTGCGACGGCAGAATTACCGAAACGCGCCCATCATCCGGAGAGCGATGGTACTCTCCTTCAACTATCATCTCATTGCTTGCGACGGCAGAATTACCGAAACGCGCCCATCATCCGGAGAGCGATGGTACTCTCCTTCAACTATCATCTCATTGCTTGCGACGGCAGAATTACCGAAACGCGCCCATCATCCGGAGAGCGATGGTACTCTCCTTCAACTTTCATCTCATTGCTTGCGACGGCAGAATTACCGAAACGCGCCCATTATCCGGAGAGCGATGGTACTCTCCTTCAACTATCATCTCATTGCTTGCGACGGCAGAATTACCGAAACGCGCCCATCATCCGGAGAGCGATGGTACTCTCCTTCAACTATCATCTCATTGCTTGCGACGGCAGAATTACCGAAACGCGCCCATCATCCGGAGAGCGATGGTACTCTCCTTCAACTATTATCTCATTGCTTGCGACGGCAGAATTACCGAAACGCGCCCATCATCCGGAGAGCGATGGTACTCTCCTTCAACTATCATCTCATTGCTTGCGACGGCAGAATTACCGAAACGCGCCCATCATCCGGAGAGCGATGGTACTCTCCTTCAACTATCATATCATTGCTTGCGACGGCAGAATTACCGAAACGCGCCCATCATCCGGAGAGCGATGGTACTCTCCTTCAACTATCATCTCATTGCTTGCGACGGCAGAATTACCGAAACGCGCCCATCATCCGGAGAGCGATGGTACTCTCCTTCAACTATCATCTCATTGCTTGCGACGGCATGTGGACATGCACACACCGCCATCCTTCCCGGGGCCGCTAACTGGACGGTTGGAGCTCCCACTCTCGCCACCCGCAACCCCGGATGCCTCCTTTTAGTCGCCTCAGGCAGGAGATACCGTAGCCCTATTCTTAATTTCAAAGCTATAGGGGCTGATTTTATATAGCCTATAGCCTTATAGAATTGGAATATCCAACATCAATCTAATTTTCCAAATCGAATCAGTAATTCCTAGATGAACTCGTTTAAAACAAATAATAAAACAAACTTTGTAGTTTTAAATATTTTTTTATTATTTATTTATTTTATGTAAACACCTTAAACTAGGAGTTACAAAGGGGTTTAGCCTAATGCCTATAGGCATTGTCTCCCAGCCGCCCCTGGGTGAAGGTGAGAATGTGCGGTAGGCTTTAATTATGAGAAATAAAATTTTAAAGATAAAAACAATATACAATAAATATATGGAAAGCAAGACAAATTATACAAAAGAGGAATAATAAGAATACTTACACATACACAAACTATACATACTACATACATACTATACTTATATAATAAATATATAAATATATATATATGATTTATAATATATGTACATATATATAATATACATAGATTTAAATTGTAAACAATATAATATTAACAGATATGACTCTTCGATAAAAAAAAATATATAACCTCCTGACACCTGAGCATTTCAAAAATTAGTTATCAGGAAGACCGAAATGGATTTCTGTAGAACATAATGGCAACCATGATTAAGTCCTGATTAATGTAAAGTGATAGATATCGTTATGACCGAACGTTCTACGAAAAGAACAAATTTTATATTTTAATTTATGGCAACTTGTTAGAAAGAAATGACGCTATACCAATGTATATCTTCGCCTCTGTCATCTAGGGTTTTTTTTAAACTATAAGAAGTCGCCATATTGGTATCCATTGTCAAGGAACTCGCAATCATGGTGACACGTCGTGAACGAGGTGATTAAATCAGCAAATATCTTTTACAAATATGAAAATTATTCAGAGAAAGACAATTTTTTTAACGGAATAGATAAATATATTGCCTTAATTATTTTATTTTTGCAAGAAATGCATGATAAATCGTAATAATTGATTATAATTGAATTTGTTCTGCATGTAGCATGTTCGGCTTTTATTTAGTAAAGTTGAAACCGTTATTTGTTCTTTTAAAATCACTCTCGTTCTCAATTTAATTCATATTACGTTTTTATTTCGTAACCAAAGAAAAGAAAAGAAAAGAAAATACTTTATTATTGACTGTTTACATACATACAGTTAGATGTCTAAAATTATTATAAGTTTAAACAGTCTACCATGCTCTGGCATACGATACTATATTAATAATTAAAATAAAATTAAAGTAGCTAAAATAGTTTTATTTTAAGATCCGCTAAGAATATTCTTAACGGTTCATTATCACTATCACCAATTAATTTTGATCAACAACGTCGTTGATGGGTGTCGTTAGTTTAATACTCTCATGGATATATCGATGAGAACTTTTTAACGTCGGAGAATGAAGAGTCTAGTAGCTCGGAAGTTGATATAAGCCACTAACTACCACAACAGATCTGGACGAATTCTAACAAGTTTTCGATCGCTTCGGAAAGGAGTGTGTACTCGTGGTAGAGTGCTTAGTCGAAGTGCAGTACGCTCTCGTGTGCGTACTCGTGGAGGAACTAGTCGAGACTTAGATCCCATGGACAAGATCGAGTTTCAGAAAAGAATTTCCTGCTCTATTATAGGCGTCATTTATCTACCTTCTGAAGCGAAGTCGACTATGATTGATTATTTTTATAAATATATTGATGAAGAATTACTGTCTTTAATGATTATGATGAGCATCCAAAATGCTATTGAAAAACCTGCAAAAGTTTAAATTTAACTTTAGGAGAGCGCAAAACATAGGCTACCCTCATATTCACATGTACTGAAGCGAGAAATATGCGGTACAAAATGGTGCGAGACCGCTCTACTTTTTGCTTAGATAGGTTGTTAGCTATTTGTCCCTCTAGAATGCGTACCAAAAAGTGGATGGTAAGATTTATAAGTCATTTCATTGGCTTATCTCTTGTTAATGCCTGAATAAAGTATAAGGCAGATCAGATCAGAGAGATTGCAAGGGGTTTTAAGCAATCTATTGCCAAGAAGATATTGGATGATTAGGTACTTGCATTCAGAAAATGATGTTGAATGCACAATTGCTGCGTCCTTTGACGTAGTGCAAAATGTTGCTAACACTTCAAGGAGAAGCAGACCTCCAGTTAAAGTGATTCCTTCAATTTCTTTCTGCCAATAGGGTTCTCTTCATTTACCTGCTATGTTAATTTATTTTTTCTTTCATTATTAACTAAGACCCAATGTTCTTTGTAAAGAACAAAAATATCTTTATTTTCACTTAGTGGAAATAAATGTTTTCTTAAGTACGACAAATGTTTGTTCTAACAAAATTTTTATAGTTAACTCTAAAATACTTTAATTTGATGTGATACACCCAGGACTTAGTGATGATATTTATTTTGTTCTTTTAGTAGGACTTCCGGTGACAACAGCATCGTCTACCAGATAATGCTAGGACTTAATTATGAACGCCATTTTGTTCTTTCTGTAGGAACATGGGACTTAGGAGGATAATTTTATTACAAAACAAAACAAAAATTAATTCGTGGTACTCAAAAAATACTCACGAACCAGTTTTTTGAATCTTAATTTGCTCGGCACGTTTCTTATATTTACGGGCAAGACATTCCAGAGTTGTATAGCCTTAACTGTGAAGGAATGATGGAAGAATCCGCTTTTATGCGGCGGAAGGGAAATGCTGAGATTTTTGGAAGAACGTAGTCCTCTGTTGTGGGCAGAGCAGAGGTACTGAAAGTTTTCCTTGAGATATTCAGGAGAAGTTGGATCATGCAACACTCAGTACAGAGCCAATAGAATACGAGAGTCACGCCTTTGCCGAATAGTAAGCCATTTAAGCTGGCTTCGAAATTTAGAGACATGATCATACTTGCGTAAATTGAAAATAAACCGAATACAGTTGTTGAGGAGGCGTTCTACTTTAGATTACTATAGATAACGACATAATATATAATCCGTCCCGGGTACAGACGTGCGGCAGGACCTTAAAAGCATTGACAGAGGATTTGTTTGTTTATTATCTCAAAAAGATTTCATGTTACTGTCAAACGAAAATATATTCTGACCATGTCAAAGTTTAGAACGACACGGCACGAAATACAAACGTTGAAAGAGTTTTGGCGGGAAGTCGAAAAAGACATATTGTGCTCTTGTTTTATTTTCATTTTCTTGGTGTATTTTTGAGTTATATCCGATAAAGTTGATGGCATTTTGTTTGATATAGGTTAATTACAGTCGTGCACTGTAATTAACCTATATCGTGTGTTGTGTTTAATATAAGTGTTTGTGAAATAGAATGGCTGCAACCCTTTTTGCGTCCCACTGCTGGGCACGGGTCTCTCCCCCTTATTGGGGAGGCCTGGAGCTTACTCCACCACGCTGCTCCAATGAGGGTTGGTGGAGATGCGGGTTAGTAGCCAACCCGCTGTCGGATGTTTTCAAACCGCCCATAAGGCCTCCGACAAGGTTTGACGACTGTTACCTATCGACAACAACCGGGACCGACGGCTTAACGTGCCCTCCGAAGCACGGAAACGCGCATGAATTTTTTTTGCCACTAGCGGTCACCCATCTCACACCCGACCGCGCCCGTTTGGCTCAGCTGCATAGATCAATTGCGTTCTACGCTAGCCGCCAGGCCATGCGCGCTTCTAGTTCTATTCTGTGAAATAGAATAACAGTGCTTAAAGTGTTTTTTTCTGCTTGCCTCCAAAATTCCATCGGACACGTTCGTAAAGTAGCCATCGCTTTACTTGAATGTTGGACTGACTAGACTGACTGATTACTGACGACTTACTTACTGACTTTATTACTTCGTCCAGTTTCATTGAAACTGGCAAAAAATTTATGCAAATAATATACTTGACGCTGGCAGAATGCACAGAGTTTGCGATGCCATAATTGAAAAAAAAAATACAAACGTTTGACATGTACGAACAATTTACATGGAAAAACTACTTATAAATAAATAAATAATTATATTAAACATTTTCCAGTGGACTCAATTGTGAATCTAAACCATTCTCAAATCATCTTGAACACAAAAAAAGTTTCACCATAATCCGGCTAGTCGTTTAGGAGGAATAAGTGGTACACACACACACACAACACACAAGTAAGTGCACACGAACATAAGAAATATATAATATTATAAGATAGATCATCACGTAACGGCATTATCAAATCTTATTATCGAGTTACTCACGTGATAATAGGTTTACATTCGTGGCGAATTTGTTATAAACTGTGGTCTCGTAAAGACCTTTACACACTTCTTACTACAATAACTAAACACGTTTTATTTTTTCGATGCAGATTTCGACTGTAGCAAGAAGCATATATATAGTACGAGTATAATAGAAAGAAAGAAAGAAAGAAAGAAAGAAAGAAAGAAAGAAAGAAAGAAAGAAAAATATTTATTTCATATTAGGAATACAAAATATTCGCTTAATGAATGTCATTTTTTCCCGATCATCGCCTTTAAGTGCCCGTTTGGGCTAGATGTTGAGCTGAGAGCAAAAGGCGTCGGAAAAAAACTCCCAGCACTCTTTTAAAAAAAACAGTACATATATAATTGAGATAACAGTATGGCTATGAGTCCATAATGGGCACACGTGACAGCTGATCGTAATGCGCTGTGTAGACGTATGTCTTCAACTGACGACTTTTAGTTTTCTTTTAGTTTCCAGTTTCAGACACCCAACGTTTTTTGATCAGCAACGACTACGTGGCAATGGAAGGAACTGGACACACGACTGCGCGGGAAGTGGCTGATTTCATACTGGTTCTAAAGAAGTCAAATATTCATTGGTAGCTTGTGTACGACAAAAGGCACAAAAGTGTCCACGTTTGTTCAGCGCCACAGAGTACACTTGTATACGAGTATGCTCAGCGCCTAAACAAGGAAACTAACAAACTAAAGAAGTAATGTTTCTTTAAAAATGTTTGATGCAGTTTTTTATTAAATGTCGTCAGGTGTTTAATAGAGTTTGTTTATAAGAATTCTAAATTAACAATACACCTTTTAGTTTTCCATGTAAACATGTGATTTTTAATACTTAAAAGAGTAGAGGCCACCGCTGCATTTTCAACATGAAAATTCGGCTAGTGACATCACACTTAATGCACGTGACGAGTTTCGTAAATTTCCTTACAAACAATACACAGTCGTATATTTGGCTGTGTTGTACCTACGTCCACCTTTCAGTATCGACCACTACCATTAGATTTTTTTTTTCAATCTTTTTTTTATGTCCCACTGCTGGGCACAGGTCTCCTCACAATTGTGAGGGATTTAGGCCATAGTCCACCACGCTGGCCAAGTGCGGATTGGTGGACACCACTAGATACTACTATTGTAGGTTCTGTTACTATATCACACACAAACTAAGAGATCGGAAGTAGCCAAAGTCAGGAGATGTCAAGGCAAAGGCGCAGCTAGTAAAATGTCATAGATATTTTATCGTACAGATAAACTACTCATATAAAAATTATGACAAGGAACTGGGAGCATTCTTGGGCGTTTTTCACACTTTTAGTTTTCTGTTGACTTTTAATTAGCACTTTAATGACCGTGTCTATTCTCTTTTTGCGAAGACTCTATGTTCGCTTTATATAGATGTCATATTGCTAAAATTATATTAAATACTTTATATAACATATATGTCTAGTTTATGGTTACGAGGAGGTGTCCGATGGGGTTTGGGAGGCAAGCTGAAAAAACATGTTTTCGCACTGTTATTTTATTTCACAACACTATGCACTGTAATCAAATTAACCTATATCGAACAAAATGCCATCAACTTCATCCGATATACATAACTCAAAAATACACGAAGAAAAATGAGAATAAAACAAGAGCACTATATTATTATGTGTGTTTCGATAGTGTCTCACACGATCAGCTGTCACGTGTGCCCATTATCAACACATAGTCATTCTGTTATCTCAAATATATAATGTACTTTTTTTAAAAGAGTGCTGCGGGGAGTTTTTTTCCGCCGCCTTTTTTCTCTCAGCTCAACATCTAGCCCAAACGGGCACCTAAAGGCGATGACAGGGAAAAAATGACATTCATTAAGCGAATATCGCGAATATTTTGTATTCCTAATATGAAATACATATTTTTTCTTTTCTTTTCAATTTCCCGACAGAATCTCACTATATTGGTAATTTATAATTATTAACAAGACGGACGATGCATGTAGGGCTCTACAGTACAATAAACAATAGAAAGTGATTATGTAAATGTCGAATCATATTTCGCCGCCTCTACGTCTGAAGGCATTGTTTCCGGTGCCCGAAATGTCACTGTCAGTTTGAAGAGCGTATCCGGGGCATGTTAGCGCCATTGTTGTAGGCATTGGCATAGATAGACATTTTTATGACGCAAAGTGAATGAAATTGGCAAGTAATTTTCGTAGTTTTGTTTCGATAGATTTAGAAATCAAAAGATTTAGTTAAAAGGATCTAAAGAAGTTGAAGCTGGTTTAAAGAGAACTGCTCAAAAATGAGTGTAATATTTAAAGCGTCTGACCGTTCACTTTTCGTAACTTTTAACCACTGATAAGATCGAGATTTTGGTATTTATTCTATCGTCTCCGATTACGTTATATCCGAATGCGCACTGATAATAATATGTCAAAAAATATGTGTGGTGTTAATAAGTGTGATACGTTTTAAAAGTATATCCCAAAATTTTGTTAGGTATTTCACTAAAAAAACATCTCAGCCAGCTTTCATACAGTTCATTATATTCTTTGCAAATATCCAACGTTTAATTATAGGTTTTGCATAATTAACTAAAACAATACATCTACACTAATATATAAAGCTGAAAAGTTTGTTTGTTTGAACGCGCCAATCTCAGGAACTACTGGTTCGAATTGAATAATATATAGCTATATAACATTACGCTGCGACCAAAAGAAGCGAAGCATCAGTGAAAAATGTTGCAAAAACGGGGAAAATCTATACTATTTAATTGTTAGTTTGTTTGAACGCGCTAATCTCAGGGACTACGGGTTCAAATTGAAAAATTATATTTGTGTTGAATAGTTCATTTATTGAAGAAGGCTGTAGGCATCATGTTATGACTAATACCAAAGTCCACGCGGACGAAATCGCGGGCGGCCGCTAGTTAAATACAAGTTGTACTCAATTGACGCTCATTGGGTCAAAGAGTCTGTGACTTAAATGAAATAACATAGATTCGACGTTAATTTATGCATCGGACACAAACCGATATAAAACTTTGCATGACTTGGATTTTGAATCTCACTTTCATTGGAAGCACGCGCCATTTTGACTATACATCAGCCCGTGACTTTGCTGCCATATAAGTAAGTGTAAGTAAGTCGGCCTGATAGCCTAGTTATGCTCGGATAAAAACTTTTCTTGGTCTAATCTCAAACAGAAACTTGAAAAAAAGAGAAAAATATGATAGGATTGGACTCGAACCGGGGTCAAAATCGAACTCTTTAGGTTTCGTGACCGCCCGATTTCACATTGTTTTTTAATTTGAATGGAGTAGCAGACGAGCATACAGGCCACGTGGTGTTAAGTGATCGCTGCAGCCCATAGACATCTACATACAACCTCAAGCAAGTATATGTAAGTCTTGTCTGTGGTCGTATGCAGTTGCGCTGCTACTCCGGAGGAAGGTGGTCGCCTCATGTAAGTGTGGCCGGCAACTGCACCTTTCCACCGAATCACAATAGAATTGGTTTACGGCAGAAGTGGGTGCAGCGGTGGTACTTCCCCGGGCGATCGTGTAATAGTTCTACCACCTACACCTCACTGTACCTGTTGGTAAGCTACTGCAAACTTTGTTAGTAGCATTTACGTTTATACCAGTAAAATACTATAGATAAACAGACAGAACATGATAAAAACATTGTATCTAAGGCCTAAGTGGTCCAACCTCGCCACAACTATCGTTCTCGACCGGTGCCACTTTCATTTTCACTCGCCACGTAACTGTGATGTCATGTGTACTCGCATTAAACTATTTAACTATGGGAACTGGGCTTTATTATATTCTGTTATATGTTTATTACAGATTTATTAGCGCATTGTTACAAATTTAAAAGACGTAAATTATGCTGGTTACGTTTTTGGGAAAACTCTTTCTTGATTGTGCGAAGTAAAGAAGCCGCTCTGTTTATTAAGCAATATAAATAATAATAACGATTCACACTCATAGCCCCACAGTAGTATAGATATACTCTGTGTCGTGGGTACCATGGACACACGCAAAGATGGAAACACAAACACCCAGACCGAGAACAGAAATTTAAACTCATCATTCAATTTCTGTTTCGCCGGTAATCGTATCCGGGGCACTTCGATCGGCAGTCCGGCATGGTAACCATTGCGTTAGTACTTTTTAATTTAAAAATACACTTGGATATGTTTTTATCTCCGCTGAACATCTAACTGAAATGGGCACCTAAGACGCCCTGAAAATAATGACATTTAGTAAGTGAATAATAATAAATAAATATTTTTTCTTTCAAAGAAAAGGAGGAAAGGATTCTTTCTTCAACCATTGAAATCTGCCCAAGAATCGCTTTAGAATTTAAATGGGTCCCAGCAGTTCATCTGTCAACATCTAAAAATTCATGATTTTTGAAATGAAAACTTCTTTAGCGGCGTTGTGCACTTTTGGGATCGGTAAAAAATGTTGAACTCGCGTCAGGACACGTGGCCTGATCGAATATTCGTAAGACGGAGGGGTGACAGCTGATGACGGCTAGACTGTCTTGTAAAATTCGTTTATATCAAGTATTTAAAATATGGACATTGAACCAATGAAAAAAGTGACGGAGAAATAGTGAAAGAAAATGAGTGAGTACTTTATAAAAATACTAGATGAAAACCTACTGAAAATACTAGATGAAAAATGAAATACTGATAATAAAAGCAATTCGTGCGAAATTATTCCCTAACCGTTCCAATGTTCAAGTTTTCACTTCTGCCGGCACTACCGGAGTGCAACTCGTTGTGTTTTTTTATGTGTGTAAAAGCTAACAATACATATCTTTAAGCGCGTACAATACATTAATGTCAAGAAAGAAATAAAACTTTTTATGGAACTTTTGACACTGCTGATATTATTGATAGTGGGGTTACAATTTAATTTATAGACAGCTTAAAATTAGTTAATTGAACTTTTAAGATTTTAAAAAGTGTAAATCTGAACAATCACCGATTACTGTCATTCTCAAATTTCATCACACATGACTCATGGCTCACATATGTATTTGGTCGTAAGTAATCAATCACCCATCCAAGTTCCGACCGCGCCCGAAGACTAGGCCTTGTAATTTGTTGACCTTAATTAAGCGGATCGTTTGCGTCAAATATATTTATTATGTTATGCATCTATTCGTATGCTGATATCAATAATAAGTACCTGGATGACCCAGCTTTGCTCGGTATTTTTTGCGAAGAATCGCCAATAGGATAAAAACGGAACTACGCAAAAAATACTTATAGTGTAAGGAAAAACCCTTAAAAAGTAAAAACTAATATGTCCTTTATCATTCTTTAGAAACCAAATAAACAAATGTTTATCGAAATGGAAACTGAAAAATATTGAACATGTCGTCTCTTGACATTCTCCTAAATATACATACATTTTTTTTAGTTGCGTGAGCTCGCGACGGGGTATCGCAAGTTCAGAAAAAAATTATAGTATAATTACGGTTACGCCAATGGATGTCAGGAAGAGCCATCTTTTTCTGTTTATTTTTAAGTTGATTATCGCTGAAAACACGCAGATTTATCGCCCTCGAAACCCGAAGCACAAGAAATTTTATGAGAATCGTTGGACCCATTCCCGAGATTCAGATTACTTATAATTAAGTAGGTAGCGCAGCTAGGTAGGTAGAGCAGCGATGGCCGAGTGAGCAGCGATGGCCGAGTGGTAAAAGCCGCGGTCTTCTACGCGACCGATCCCGGGTTCAAATCCTCGGCGCGCACCTCTGACAAAGAAATTTGTAATGTGCGAATTTATCGCTGCTCCACGGTGATGGAGAATATCGTGATATTTCATTAATTACGATGTTATCCATCGCCGTGCATGCCTGAGAGAAAATCATAATTTCTCGAAAGCATGACGTCCACCAATCCGCACTTGGCCAGCGTGATGGACTATGGCCTAAATCCCTCTCACTTGTGAGAAGGAGACCTGTGCCCAGCAGTGGGACATAAAAAAAAAAAAAAGGTTGAAAAAAAAAAAGTAGGTAGACATACACAAGAACTGCTGGTTTAAAAGTATTAGATAGATACATAGGTATAAGGTATTGAATAACAGTTACAAGACTCGATAGGATACCGGAACGATACGCTAGATGTTTACTTCCTAGAAACTAAACAGACATACATAGATTACTAGATAAACAGATCTGGGGACAAACTGTGTATGTCACTGAACTCCTAAACAGCTAGACGGATATTATATACTAGTGATAGATAATTTATTGATTGAATAATCCAAGATCTATTATATATAAAAACCACAATAAGAATAAACTTTATTTGCGAAATTTGGTTAAAGTTTAGGTCTTTTTTTACAGAAGACCCGCGTGCTGCAATGAATACCATGCTGGACTGCCAATCGAGGGTTCTCGGGTTCGATTCCCGGCGAAACAGAAACTCGAAAGAGGAGTTTAAATTTCTGCCCTCGGTCTGGGTGTTTGTGTTCCTGTCTTTGTATGTGTCCATGGTACCCATGACACAGGACATTAATTACCTTACTGTGGGGCTGAGTGTGTAACGTTTATTATTAACTATCCTTCCGCCAGCAGCTTCGCCTGCGTGTACCCGTTCTATAGGTTCCCGTAGGATAAAAACCATCCTATGTCCTTTTCCAAGGTCTACTTATCTGTGTTCCAAACATTAAAATTGGTTCAGTAGTTTAAGCGGGAAAGCGTAGCAGACAGACAGACAGAGTTACTTTCGAATTTATAATATTAGTAGCGATGTTGGTGTCACACATTAGCCATAACATTGAAATGATCATGTTGAATTCGTTCATCATATACCTACCTATTTTTAACCAATCTTGATTGAAGATACATTGTCAACATTTGCTCCCAAGTATTATTAAACTCTATCTAATACCTCTAAATGAGCAATTCTTGTGTATATATCTAAATGTATTTTTTAAATCTCGGAAACGGCTCCAAAGATTTTTATGAAATTTAGTACCCTGGTTTCGGGGATGATAAAGCGATCCAGAAATTTTTTATTGATAGAAATTGTCTTTTTATTTAATGTTTATGCCGTTAAATATAAAATTACTCTTACTGACATCTATTGGAGAATATTGATAATATTATGGCATAGAAACCCGTCAAATGTCGACCGTCAATCCGCCCTTCAAACAAATGACAATGTCGATATGATAGACCTCTATAAAAATTTCATCATTGGAATTAAAGCTTTCTTGGTCGAATGGTTACGAAAGCTGACTACGGAGCTAGAGACCCGGGTTCAAACCTCAAGTAGGCAAGTTGCGTTTCTTATTTTTTGAGACATTTTTTTTAAATTGGGAGCTAGGTATTTCAAAAGGCTTTGTTAAGTTAACACTAAGCAAATGAATGTTTTGCTTAAAAATAAACCAAGAAAATCAATTGTTTTTATCCGAGCAACGCTCGGGCGTCCAGGTACTTTGTTAATAAAAGATGAAAGTTCTCTACTGCTTATTATTTATGGAAATCAAGTAATTATGTAAAACTCAACTTGAGATACAATACCTGAATGTTGGCTCGACAGGTTTTTATTCTAATTTGCGTCTAGACTCGGTATAATTTATTAGTTTATAGTTAATAAATTGTTATTTATAGAGACGGTAACATACTCGAGTGTTTTAAAGAAATTTTAAAGAAGACAATTTTATTGTCATATAATTTATTTATTTACTTAAAAGCTACATTATGTCACCAGAAACAAGGTTATACAAAGGGCAGACAAAAAACGACAGGTAAGTGAATATAAGTTTCATATTTTTTTTCTCTTAGTAATGGTATCGAACGATATCTGTATATTGCCAGTATCAAGTAAAGGTATCCGAACAACATTTTTTTTATAAATATTACTCGTAGTCAAAAATTCAGTAAATCTATACTAATATATAAAGCTGAAGAGTTTGTTTGAACGCGCTAATCTCAGAAAGTACTGGTTCGAATTGAATAAGTTTTTTTTTGTGTTTGATAGTCCATTTATCGAGAAAGGTTTTAGGCTATATAACATTACACTGCGACCAAAAGGAGCAATCAGTGAAAAATGTTGCACAAACGGGAAAAATCTATAGAGTTTGTTTGGTTGAACGCGCTAATCTCAGAAACTACTGGTACGAATTGAAAAAATATTTTTGTGTTGAATAATCCATTTATTGGGGAAGGCTACGGTTATATAACATCATGCTGTGACTAATATCAAAGTCCACGCGGACGAAGTCGCTCAGAATCTCGCTCGAATTAGTTCGTGAGATTACAGAGTACCTAAAGTAAGCTACTTTACCTTCTAAACCTTCGGAACCTTCAAAAGGTACGCAGCAACTTGGAAGATACCGGGTTATGTGGGATTTGTACCGCACTAAAACCCCCTCGGTGACCTGCCTCTTCGCTTGGGGGGGACTCCAGGATCTCCAGTGGAACGTACCGAACACACCACTGTCCTTACCGGGGCTGCTGGCTGGACGTATCGAGCTCCCACTCTCACCGCCCACAACCCCGGCAGCCACCTTTTAGTCGCCTCTTACGATCAGACAGGGGATACCGTAGCTCCATTGTTAATCCCGAAGCTACAGAGACTAACCACGAATGTCTTACCACCTACCAAACTTTTTTTAAGTTTAAAAAAATTCAATAGTTTTTAATTTCTGTTCTCGATCAGGGTGTTTGTGTTTCTGTCTCTGAGTATGTCCATGGCACTCCATGGTACCCACAACACAGGGAAACCTAGTGTGGGGCTATGAGTGCGTAGCGTTAAAAAAATTCAAATACAAATCCTGTAAGTCAATTTGTTTATTTGTCGACAGCAGTTTCGCTATGCTGATCGTTTCATTTGCCAAACATTTAACTAAACCTTCAATCCTTAGTACAATAATTAAGATTGACATTCAACTCATCTTAGTTCAATGAGTGCATAAATCATTAATATAATTAACAGGAAGAAGATGAAAACGAAGCAGTCTACGTCACCCGACAAAATATCACTCACTCACAACAATTAAATAACTAAATTTGCATACCATACACAAACAAAATTATAAGTCTGTTCGTCTATACGATAGATTAATAATACGTTGTGAACGTGGACGATACAATAATAAACGATTGTTATTATTTTGCTAATAGGTTAAAGTCAACACGCAAGGATCTGTTTCAAGTTATTATGTAATTATAATATGTTACAATGTAATTATGCTACAAAATTAAATATTCGTTGGGCCATAATTAGCCTGGCGGCAATCTTTCTTTCACTATTATAATGTCACTATACTTAGGGACTACATATTATTATTTCTGTCTTTTGGAGTCGAAACGATGGGACCGTGGGGATCTGATGCCAAGATCTTTTTTAAGCATCTATCCAGGCGGTTGATTAAGTGTACTCATGACCAACGTGCTGGCTCTTACGTGGCAAAGAATACGTCTGGTCATACAACGGGGTAATGTAGCCAGCGTTTTGGGTACACAGACCAGTTACAGCAATTTGGATGCTGCTTTTTATATTAAGTGTTTTTATTTCCTTTTTTTAAATAAATTTAGTTATACTATTTTATATTTATAGTTTTAATGTTTCTTTAGGATAGTTTTAATTTATTGTATAATACAAATAAATAAACTACCAAAAAAATACCGTATTGTTTAAGCATGTACCTACTATTTATGACTATAGTTATATATTTCACGGGAAGACGGGAACAGTACATTTTATCCGGGATATAGAGAAGCCTATGGGGCAATCAGGGTTAAAAGTGGTTTAGCCTCTTTTAAACGATTTTCGCCCGTTAGCTCCAATGATTTGATGAAATATAAACTGTCTCTATTATTATAATTTGAATCTAATTTTTTAGTAAAAAAGCTAAAATATTTAAAAAAGACGAGAAGACCCTATAGAGTTTTATAATTAAATTTATTATTTTTTTTTATAAATATTGAATAAAAATAATTTTAATAATTTTATTGGGGTGATAAAAAAATAATTAAACTTTTTTTAAATTTATATACTAATAAGTAAAAGAATGATCCATATATTATGATTATAAGAAAAAATTACCTTAGGGATAACAGCGTAATTTTTTTTTAGTTCAAATAAGAAAAAAAGTTTGCGAGTCCAAGCTTATATATCTATGCCATTAGCGTTTGTGAAGAGCTCATAGAAGGTCAAATGTGTGACCAAAAGTTCAGGCTATAGTTTTTTGAAAACACTTCACCACTTCCGCATCTTACCGTACAAACTTTGCTATCCAAGTCGAAACTAAACTGCTAAAGTAAAGCCAGGGCAATCTACTAGCTAACAAGTTGCCTCAAGACGTATGTCATCGAGGAAGCTTCAATAAATCAAACATTTCACAAAACATTTATATCGTTTTAACACATCAATAAACATATGTCAGTATTGTTATTTTCCACGGATGTTTTATGGTGTACATTTCGGTGTTATTAAAGACAAATTAGATGATGTGAGTCTGTCATTGTTATTTCTGTAAGGTGTTTAACTATTGCGTGATACGAAATAAAAGGTGTTTTAGGAAAGAAACACGTGTTTTACAGATTTAAACATTGTTATTAGATAAGTTTGTGATTTGTTGTTGTTTGTTGAATTACTAATTTTTCTTGCGACTACGTATGTAGTTATATTATTATCTTCAAATGCTACTGACACGATTATTTAAATCATTTTTTGTAGATTCTAGATAAAATGTACCACAAAATTTTATTATTAGTTGTTTTAAGACTGTGTTCGTTTTGCATACTTAGTTAAGTATTTTTTTATAATATTCTATGAATATGTAAATTATATTTTTGTTTGCAAGGGCCAATGCATCATAAGACATTATAAGCTCTTGAATCCGGTTGTTATCGACAAATAATGAATGGCCGACTGGTCATTAGTCATTATCGCGTTTCTAAGAAATATAAAGTGCGGAGAAATATACCCATTTTAGACCTCTCTAAGTTTTGGAAAAGATGCGATGTCAATAATATGACTTAAAAATAGTTGCAACTTGTAGCAAACTAAATTATGTTTTCGATATTTCTCAATCGATAACTATAAAAACCCCCAAAAATACATAGATATTCCCTCCTAGATATTTCCTATCTTCTGTGGAACGAATGGAACATCTTCTCGCTATCTTTTTAGGGGGGGGGGGGGGGGCGCGTTTGGTGAGAGCCCCTGGTTGTGATGGTTCGAGATTATCAATATACCTAATATTTTAAAATTAGTACGTGTTACTGTGTGCGTAGTGTCGTTACTGTGTGTGAAGAGTACACAGCTCTTGAAGCGCGGAGTCCTCCCCACGCGCAGAGGCAGGAGATACCGAGGGCATTTTCACAAATCCCACATAACCCGGTATCCTCTCTCAAAGTGCCAGGTACCTTTTGAAGGTATCCCCCCGATAACAAAAAAGGGTGGCTTGGTCGTAACGCACTTGGTAACGTAGTAACGTCGTGGTTCGTGGTAGCGTCATGCGGTCTCGGAAGCGGGAAGGAGCGTTATGTCACTGCTGCGTGACAGACGACCAATTACCGCTCATTGTTCGAACTGATGACACTTCATTAAATTGTCATTGTTCTGCGATTGAATGATTAAAGATTTATATTGGTAGTTAGGTCAGTTACCAAATGGAAGATGCAAATAGTATACCTACTTACTTAAAGGTAGCCTGTATAATATGTCGAGATTGAATCTGAACAGTTGGGAGGGAGGGAGTCTTGAGCCCCCTAGCCTCCCCTCTGGATCCGCTACTAAACCTAACCTATGAGAAATTTATTCTTAGAAACGTGGCTCTCCAAACGAATAGCTCAGCACAAAATAATCTAAGTGGAAAAAGTGAAATTCAGTGTGTTTGGATAAATTTGTTAAATTTTGCTAGTAGTAAATACAATGAGTGGATCGATAGTTGATTGGACAGTAGATAAAATGGCGGTCTCCGATTACAGGGCAGGTAGTGATTAGAGGTATGATAGAAACTACTAACGTAAAAAAAGGTATAGAAGGAATAATAACACAAAAGTGTAAAAGTGTACGGTCATTTAATGCCCCATAACAAGACCTGTAACTATATGAAGACCGCTTATCTTAAGTTTGACAAGAAGGGCAGAATTAACTTTTATAGAGTCTATAATTAGTAATAAAAGAATATACGTGGGAAAGAGGTTTCTATAACATCTTTTGACAAAGTTCAAAGCAATTGCTTTGAAGGTCTTTCCATTAAGTAAGAACTCATAAGTTTTTATAAAACAATGACACTTGAAATTTCCGTCTTTAGGTCAATGTATAATTAAATCAATTGCTAGTATCATACAGAAATTAACTGCTCATTTGTTAATTTTAATGGCATCACTAATTGCATTAAGAAAAAGAAATCGTGGCGGCATTGATGGCAAAAAAACGGTTTTGTTTATGGTCGGGCAACCGTGAACGCCGTGACACTCTATTCATTGACAAACCGCAAGGCACAGATTGAGCCACTCTTAAATTGTAGGTACGCAAAAGATGGTTTAGCGCGTTGCCCTTTACCTAGTAACACAAATAAGTAGCGAGCGTGCAAAAGAAAACTCTAAAACTTGTTTAATAAGCGAAAAACCTCCTTTAACCGATGCAATAAGATCTAATTTTGATTGCGCTGGTAATGGCGCATATGTCAATTTGTGCTTAGATTTGACATTGGGTGTGATCGTTGAGACAATACGTGAATCGATTTTTAATTTACACTAACACTTAAATTTTATATAACGCCTCAATTTCAGAAGTGTCGAGTCGACATATTATTCATTCTTAAAATTGCAATATCGAGGCCAAATAAAATTGGTTTTTAGGCCTGGATACATTTTCCGCATGCTGTATCTATTCAAATGTAAGGTCATCACATTCACAGATAAAAATTTAAAAGAAAGTTACTGACAGTTACGACAAGCCCACGACGGGCGGAAATAGGAAGCTCTATTGTCTCTGGTCGGATTTCCGGTAGTGGACTATTTGTTATAGTTAAAGATGTCAAGGTTATGTTTTGAGCATGTCAACAGATAATAATCGATAATGTTCGACCGATCGTGTAAGATTTATCGGAGGCTATAGATGTAGACAGTAACAAGCGCACATCAACATTTCGAGACAATGCAACAATATGGACATATTATTATTTGATTTATGTTCTTCTCAAGCGTTTGATAGTTTTAGCTTGCTATAAAAACAAAACTTTGTTTTATTCATAGTAACAAAATTTAACTTCTAGCAGCATTTAAAAACAGTACTTAGTTGTATTTTACCAAAAACTAACATATTAAGAGCACAGACAAAAAAGCAATTTATTCTGAAACTGAGAAATTAGGAATACTTACAAAGGTTTTTTATATAATTAAGTATCAATACAAAGAAGGGCAGATAGATAATTATATATAATATCTCATTCTGAAGAAATTTAAATAAAAAGACAATTAGGTAGTCTCTATGGTATTAGTTCGAGATGGTATGGTTTGAGATCGCTGTGATTAATTATAATTATTATGGTGAATGCGTCCCCTTTATGCTTCCCACTGTAGGGCACGGATCGCTCCTCATTTTTGGGGGAGGATTGGAGCATACTCCACCACGCTGCTCCAATACGGATTGGTGGAGATGCGAGCTAGTGGCCAACCCGCTGTCGGATTTTTTCGCCCACAAGGCCTCTGACCAGGTTAAACAACTGTTATCTATATAAATAAATAAAATTGGAGTGTCTGTAATATTAAAAAGACTGCTTTTTACTACATGCACATGAATTTATATACGGTACATATACCAAAATAACATTTTTTACAATTTTTGTCTGTCTGTCTGTTTATCTGTCCGTCTGTTTGCTCCGGCTAATCTCTGAATCGGCTGGACCGATTTGGACGGGACTTTCACTGGTAGATAGCTGATGTAATAAGGAGTAACTCAGGCTACCTTTGTCCCAGAGAAATTCTAAAACTAAAGTCCACGCGGACGAAGTCGCGGGCGGCCGCTAGTCTATAGATAACAACCGGGACTGGCGGTTTAACGTGCCCTCCGAAATCCGGACATGCACATTTTTTTGCCACTAGCGGTCACCCATTTCATACTAGACCGTGCCGGTTTGGTCTAGCTGCGTAGATCGCTTGAGCTGTGTGTGCTGCTGGATTATACACGCATTATGATGAATATCAAATTAAAAAATTTCATTTACAATTTAGCAATTCCATATAGAAGTGAATGTTGTTCCTAAAATAGTTATTTCGTTACAATTTACATTCACCAACCACTTCCTTGTCTGACCAATACATGGGTGTTTCGTTTCGTAATCTTAATTTGCAATATCCAGTAGGTACGAGTACCTTTCATTGCATTGTCTGCGCCTTAGACAATATATAGAAGAATGAAACCTTTTGTAAGCTGCAGCGATAATTATTTTTCTTGAGTTTAGTTTTGTTGGTAACAGAGTTTTGTAACTGATGTTATCAAGTTGGTGTTATAGAGTATTTTTTTAAAATAATAATCCAACGTAGTCGGAGTTTAATTATCCGCATATAGGGTCAATTAACACGGATTGTGTTTCGAATAAAACCAAAATCAGTATGCAATCTACAGTTTGAGTTTGACACTAATCTGAGATTGAGAGGCTAAGCGAAAGGGCACTAACAACCTTTTCTCAAAGTGCTTAGTCGTTTTTTTTAGATGCTACATAAGTTGTTGAAGTTAGGGTAGATGGTAAATTAGAGTAGGCATGGTATGCAAGCCATATGCACTCGTCTTGTCAACATTTTACGTGAAAATATTTTGCTAAGATAGGTATTTCTAGAGAGCCAACCGCATTTGTTATTTTCATTCGAGTCTTACCACAATTTTCAACCCGTCGCCAGGGGTTAACTGGTTTGCCTCCTTCTGCGAGGAAGTAATCTCGCAGAAGGAGGCGGCGGAGCGGGAGAGGGAGGACGATCCGTCCCAACCCCCGCTCCGCAAACGAAGAAGGGGAAGGAGAAGACGGCAATACGACCGTTCTCTCCCTCCCCCCGGTGGTGGCCTGCAGGATGGAGGTACGGGGGTGCCTCCACCTGCATTGCACAGGCCATCACTGATGGACAGGAATGACCCGGCGCTCCTGGTCATTCCTGTAGGCTCTCCATAAGGGGAGCGTGTAGGGCCTGCCACGGTAGGCAGGCAGTCGCCGACGATGTTGTGGAAGCAAAGGCTCTGCCGATTTCCCACGACATCGTCACGATGGCGATGGAGGAGCGCAGTAGGGTTTAGTGGGTATACCCCTGCCTCGTAACGGCAGGGGGGAGTCCCACACACCTCCCTCTGTCCCCTCGACAGATGTCGAGACGGTGCGTAATAGCATTCCCTACTTAAAAAAAAAAAAAAAAAAAAAAGGGGTTAACTGGTAGAGAATTCCATCAGACATTAAGTCCGCCTATTGTAAAAAATATACAATAAAGGGTAAATAAATAAATAAATGTTACCTTGATTCTCTCCGAAACGAGTCTCTTATGAAGCTTCACCACGCTGCTCCAACGCGGACTGATGAAGATGTGGCCAACTCGCATTTTGATGTTTTCACCAAAAGCGAGTTTACAAACCGCCAATTAGGTCTCCGACAAGATTAAGCGACTGCCATAAGTTAACGAACGTGACCAACGCCCTTAATACCGAAGCACAGAAACGCGTTTTTTCGCGAATATCCACGTATATCTATCGAACCGCACACATTTCGCTACTTTGCCGTGATGATTGTTTGCGTTCAAATAATATTATTTTATTTATCTAAGTAAGTACGATCAAAATACTGTGGTGAGACAGTTCATATGCAAATTACAACCCTTATGAGTATACTGATCTTAACTCAGCAAATATAAAATGTCCTTTTACGCTTTTGTGGTACTTATTTTAAAAGTAAACTGAGGACCCAAAGTAGTTTGAAACCAAAATAAGCTGACCCGTGTATCCTTACTGCATGATAATGTCACAAAGAATGCTTGGCTCTCACTAAACTGGATGGAAATGACAAATCAAGCTATCCATGGAAAACCTCGGGCCAGTCAACTCCACACTTTTATTTTGCTTTTTGTATGTGTGTTTGTTTATCGTTTTATACTAAAAGTGTAAAAATATTCAAGCGTCAATTGTCTTAATCAAATTAACGACCGGTATCCAAAATTCTTAATTTCCGAATGTTGTAACGTGGAATATTGGCATTTGAGGCTTGATAGAAGATTCCAAGTCAAAATTGTTATTTGGATGTTTATTTCTGGTTCGCAGAAGATTAAGGGCCTCGTTCACCATCTCCAAGTAAAGTGTTGAATAGTTACGTTCCAAGTAAAGTTAATTGGCAAGTAAATTTAATTGGCAAGTAAAAGCTAGGAGTACGGGTCAGTTTAATATAATTAGTGCTACACGAACATCGTGAAATTGAAATTGAAGTTACGGGTGACTATAACCGACAATTAGCGTACTTGTCACTTTACTTGAAGGTGGTGAAAGAGGCCCATTATGTATCGTTTGGTTGTCGTAAGAGACTAAAACGAGATTTGTAGGCGGCAATAGTAGAAGCTCAAATAGACCCCGAGAAGGTAAAAGACCTATGTACTACTAGTAAACCAGGCAGACGTTGTCCTGCCTTAAATATATTGAAAGAGGATTAATTTCTTTATCATCTCAAAGAGTTTTTATGTTACTGCCAAATAAAAAATATAAAACAAATAGTGACAGATGTATTGTTATTCAGACAATGTCAAACTTCTGGACGATGGCGCAAAATCAATGTTTGACAGTTACTAACAGAGCGAATCCGGCAGACGTTGTTCTGCCTTAAAATATCAGAAATAAAATAATATTGCGACTATTAATTGAGATGTAAACTATCCTATCTCTCAAGTTGGATCGAACTGCACATGGTGTGCGAATTTTATGATAATCGGTTAAGTGGTTTAGGAGTCCATTGAGGACAAACATTGTGACACGAGATTTATATATATTAAGATGAGTATATGTATTTGATAGAACTTCGTTCGGAAATTCCTGGTATAGATTGTCTCTCCCCGAGTACTCCTCTAGCACCGTAGAAATCCAGGGGGGGGGGGGGGTTTAATTTCACGTCTTGCGTGGCGGAATGGTAACCGATCGGAGGGAACCGGCGAAACATAAATTTGAATGATGAGTTTAAAATTTCTGTTCTCGGTCTGGGTGTTTGTGTTTCTGTCTGTGTGTCCATGGCACCTACGACACAGAGTCTATCTACCCTATGGGGGCTATGAATGGGAAGCGTTATTTATTTATTTAATGGTGTATAAAATTCTTTCGGAGGGTACGTTCAACTATCTATTGTGATTGTTGTTGATAGATAGCGATTGTTTCGCTTTGTCGGAGGCCTTAGGGCAGTTTGAAAACATCTGACAGCGGCTTGGCTATTAACTCGCATCTCCATCAACCCGCATTGGAGCAGCAGAGTAAGCTTCAGACTCCCAAATTATTTATAGGAAGAGAACGGTCTCTTCCGGGTACGGGTACGGACCCAGCTGTGGGACAATGGGGAAATGTTCCAGCAGCAGGTTGCATAATCCAGTATCTTCTCTAGGTTTGTTGTAAAGCGAGCAGTATACCTTGAAGCGTTACCGTCTACTTAGAAAAAACAACGGATTGCACTCCGGTAGTGCCGGCAGAAGTGAAAACTTGAACATTAACGTTGTGCATTTTTGATATTTTGGAATGGTTAGGGAATAATTTCGCACAAATTGCTTTTATTATCAATATTATTTTTCATCTAGTATTTTCAGTAGGTTTTCATCTAGTATTTTTATAAAGTACTCACTCATTTTCTTTCACTATTTCTTCGTCACTTTTTTCATTAGTAGATGCACTTTGTTCAATGTCCGTATTTTAAATACTTGATATAAAAGAATTTTACAAGTATAGGCAGTCGAGTCGTCATCAGCTGTCGCCCCTCCGTCTTACGAATATTCGATCAGATCACGTGTCCTGACGCGAGTTTAACATTATTTACCCATCCCAAAAAAGTGCACAACGCCGCTAAAGAAGTTTTCACTTCAAAAAAGTACCTATCTATCAGGTTCTGATATTTCCGTATATTATTTTCTCTACCTATTGTAACGGATATTATCTTTAGATATCTTGATTCAGATTTAAAATAGCAATCTGAACTTAATAAAAAATTGTTGATGTTTCTAAAAATAAATTAGGTTTGGAACTAATAGGCAAGGTTAAGCGCACAATTCTTAAAGCAATCGATATCGACAATGACCCAATTATAATTATTAATACAGATTTTATTTGTACTATAAAATTACGTAACAAACCAAAGCGATAAAACTCAGTGGGTATTGTCTTTCTCTCATCGTATAACGTACAATCTCCCGTCTAATCACACCGTGGTGAATTACACAAACTGGCAGATGACACATAAGTACATAATTGCATTTTCCCTCGCGCCAGCGTCGAGCAACATCCTGTGAAATCACCTCGACTGCTTTCTTGAATGAATTGATTGAGGATGACCGAATGGTTGAATGTCAATTTTGTACTTGCTAATTACTGGCTGCTCACGTGTTGTGAGTAAATTAAATTAATAACCAGATTTACATCCGCCAGTATGCACAAACGTAGACTTTTTGATGACCCTTGTGGCGTAATGGTTAATATGCCGGGCTCCCGATCGACGGGTCCCGGGTTCGATTCCCGGCGAAGCACAAATTGGAATAATGAGTTTAAATTTTTGCTCTCTGAAACTCAATTTTTTTTTCATCAAACCCATACGTGTGGGGTATGGATAGGTCTTCAAAAATTATATTGAGGTTTTTAATATCATTTTTTTCTAAACTGAATAGTTCGCGCGAGAGACACTTCCAAAGTGGTAAAATGTGTGTGTAACTTCTAAAATAAGAGAATGATAAAACTCAAAAAAAAAATTATTATGATGTACATTACAATACAAACTTCCACCGGAAATTAGTTTGAACGAGATCTAGTAAGTTGTTTTTATCTAATACGTCATAAATCGTAAACCACAACGAGATCTAGTAAGTTGTTTTTATCTAATACGTCATAAATCGTAAACCACAATTTACCTTTCATTCAATCTTAATGCAATGATTTCTATGGATAATCAAAGGCAATAATGTGTTTCTGTTGCCGCTATTGTTATACAAATACTAAAAATAGAATAAAATAAATATTTAAGGGGGCTCCCATACAATAAACGTGATTTTTTATAAATAATGGTACGGAACACTTCGTGCGTGAGTCCGACTCGCACTTGGCCGGTTTTTTTACAAACTGTTCAGAAATGACCCCGGTACACTTTTATCTATCTAGACCAGAGCTTTTTCAATAAGAAGCGTTGAGCATTAACAGGGATACACAATATCAAAATTAAATGGACAAACTGACCATTTTTTTTTGGATTGGCAACTATGTACATATTATGCAGTGCTAATTAGTAAACAGTTAGCATGATCGATTACCAAATAAAATACTAAATTAGCTGGTCATTCATTTATACGTTTTAAACAAAGTCTAATACTTCATTCCACCAGAGGGCGCATTGGAGCAGCGTGGTGGAGTAAGCTCCAGGCCTCTCCATTAATGGGGAGAGACCCGTGCCCAGCAGTGGGACGCAAAAAGGGTTGCAGCCAATACTTCATTCACTATTTCATTCATTCACTCAGAATTTGTATTGTTTGTAAAAAAATTGACTAATAGGTACAATCAGGGCTTAGTTCCTGTAGCTTCGGGATTAAGAATAGAGCTACGGTATCCCCTGCCTGATTGTCAGAGGCGACTTAAAGGGGGCTTTCGGGGTTACGGAGTGGGAGCTCGACGCGTCCTGCCTACAACCCCGGGAAGGACGGCGGTGTGTGCGTGGCCGCATGCCGCATGTAATGCAAGGTGGGCCCGTTTTGGGACGCCGACCCAGAAAAGCCAAAAGAAAAGGTACAATCAGGGTTTAAAAGTGAAATTGTCTCTTTTGGGCGATTGAAGCATTCATATCTATGTTCTTAGCGTGTGTGATGGGCTCATCTAAGAAGGTCATATTATGTGCGCCGAACAAGATGACTCGATAGTTTTTGAAAATTCTACACCACTTCTGAACCTATATCTATATATATCAAAGACTCAACAAGATGTTTTTTTAATTAAATATTTTTTCTGCTTTTTGTTGCAATAAAAATTTTTTTTAGACTATTGTTTTAAATTCCAAGACTTGACACAGACAAATATAATAAACGCGCTTTCTCTCACAATGCCTTTAAAACTAAAGTGATACACCTTTAAACTGTAACACTCAAGCCCAACATTGTTACGTCAAACGGAACGCAAGACGAAAGTCACGACCGAATTGCAACAGTACTTTATTGAATCGAAGCGAAAATTCGTATCGAATTATCAAATTTATTCCCATGCAATGTTAGCTTTGTAAACCAATGCTTACAGAAGCAAAAATTATCTTTTACCTAACAATAAGATAAATTTTCTTCTGTAACAACTGTATTGTAATAATTTTGAATAAAGTTGGTTTTGCGTATTTATTGCGTACGTAAATTGCTGAAATGGATCGAAATATTTCTTCACAGCAGTGATAAGGGCATTGAGCTTATTTATCTCCGACGTCCTATGGTGAGAAAGAAACTTTGATATATTTTTTACGACGTTTTCCATACAAATATTAGGTATGGTGAAGCCTTCGTAGGATTCTCTCAAATAGAAGAAGGAATATAGAGGAAGAAGCATAAATAAAGAATTGGAAGACCTACTTTCGAAAGCTGATATTATCGGCCAGATCAAAGCACACAGGCTTCGCTGGCTCGGGTATGTTGAAAGAATGGGTGACGATCGTGCTGTGAAGCGAGTTTGAGGTCCTAATCTGAAACTTCGTAAATTTTCATGTGAATGATTTTAAAATTATTAGAACTATCGGACGGATGCGTACAGAGTAGGCCCTTTGCGACTGCCGAGTGACCGCCGCGGTCGGCCGTCCCAAGTACGCTGGAAGGATCAAGTGAAAAGGGATATGCGTGAAATTAGGGCGGATGACTGGCAGGAGATTGCGAAAAATAAAGTGAAGTGGAGCATCTTATTATTGCAGGCCACGACTCATTTTGGGTCCTCGCGCCATCCCTCTAACTAAATTATTGGAAAATTACGTAAAAAAAGGCAAAGCAAGTTTTACCTTCAAAAGCAACAATAGCCTAAAAATATCAATCACAACATCTGGCCGATTGCAAAGCTGCTATTACGGTAATTACGCAAAAGCCAAACACTTAACTGTGAAACCTTCAATCTGATCTTGGACTCGATTAGAAACATTTTGTCATTCTATGCGAATACGTCACGTGGATTTGACCGGTTCAAAATTCATATCACATTGATAGTAAGGCGTGCCTAGCGTGGTACTTTTGAGTGCGATTTTACGATTCTCGCGCTTTCTTGCACTTGCGTTTTTGGGGTATCGTTGAACATTGCTGAGAATATTCATTCATTCTATCATTTCTATCGGCTCAAGTAATGACTTGAGCGATGGTCCATAAGGACACACAGAATCGATGACCATGAAAAAAATTCCAAAAATGAACAAAATATTTTAGATTTTGAAGTTTGGTTTATTTCTTCTCAATCCTTATAAAGACTTACTGCAACGCACAGGTCTCCTGAGAAAGCTGAGATGAATTTAGGCGATAGTCCACCACGCTGACCAAGTTCGGTGGTGGACATGTTTTTTTGCATGCACGGTGGTGGAAAACATTGTAATGAAACATTAAAACATATTCCTTCAGTATGTAACAGTGGTAAGTACACACATAACATGATATTATTTAGTGGTTTGTTAGTAAGTTTCCGTTTCAATGTTGTAATTACATCTTAAGCAACTGGAACTAAATACTTTCCATAGAAATTAAATATTTTTATTAAGGAATAAAGTAAAACTCTTAGATATGCAATACCAAATTTAATAAAAAATTCATTTTTATTTTATGTCATCTTTACTTTAAATTTTACATTTATTTCATATTCTGTGTGTAGTATCAACAAATCGCATAAAAAAATTACCATTGTACAATCGTCCTACATTCCGTTTCACGGCTTTAAAGGCCATAATCGCTTGCGACGTGTCGGGATTTTAATTGGCAATACGTGCACCGCGTACCTCCGCAGTTCACGCTATAACACGCTGTAATGGTTGGGTAACTGATACCTTAAGATTATTCGCGCGTTAAAATCTGCATGTGGGTCGAATTTTTTAGTAATTTGTTGTTATCTTTACAGTTTTTAAGTAGATAACGGGCTAAAAATGCAAACCTTTTTTGCAATGGTATTACTTCGACTAGTATAATAATGTAAAGATGTACCTATACGTTTAGATGTTTGTTCCGTTCTGCAATTACCTACTGCAATTTATCAGAAGGTTTTTAATTTGTCAGAAGTAAAGTTGTACCTTACACTTAAGGGTATACCCAGTGTGTATCTTTAACTCAATTAGAAAAAGAAATAAAACTCATATTACAAACTGTATAGCAAATGGCTTTTAAATTTCTTCTTCTTTTCCTGAACTCCGTTTTGTAGATTACAAAGGCTAAATAGAACAGGTTACCGATTTATTACTTTAATTTAATTTTAAAAATAGCAACTCTACATAATCTGAAAGTTGAAATGAAAAAAACAAACATTCCTTTTAAATGAGTCATTTAAGTACTTTTTTTATGAAGCGGAACTGAAATTTGAAAGTGTATTTGCTTGAAACTTATAAGCAGAAGTTTTATTCCTCACTTTTATTTATTCTTTCAATTAACATGATGGAAAGCAAGAGTAAATTCCACTTCGCAACCACCAGCCGTAACAAAGTGTTCGATTATTGACAATTCCGACAAAATGGCGGATTGCACACAAGAATTGCAAATGTACAGGTCATTGACCTTTTACCTCAGTATAATACTGGCATTTAAAAATTATTAAGAAATTGTTTATGATTGATTGATTAGGTAAAACCTGACATGCAAATGAAACAATAATAAAACTGGAGTTTTGGCGGGAAGTCGAAAAAGAGTAGACATATTGTGCTCTTGTTTTATTTTCATTTTCTTGGTGTATTTTTGAGTTATATCGGATAAAGTTGATGGCATTTTGTTTGATATAGGCAAACAGTGCTAAAATATGTTTTTTCTGCTTGCCTCCAAAATTCCATCGGACATGTTCTAGTAAAGTAGCCATCGCTTTACTTGAATGTTGGACTGACTACTTAGACTGACTAATTACTGACGACTTACTTACTGACTTTGTTATTACTTCGTCCAGTTTCATTGAAACTGGCAAAAAATTGATGCAAAATTATACTTGACACTGGCAGTATGCACAGAGTTTGCGATGCCATAATTGAAAAAAAATAATAAAAAAACTTGTTATGCTTTATTACGCCATGCCCCGCGGTTTCATCCGCGTTAGTTTTTTTATATGCATTATGTCCACATGAAAGAACCCGTAACGCAATGAACTGAACTTAAATTGGACTGATAATGGAGAAGTAGTCCATGTGAGAAAACAAACCTAAATTATCGCGCCTGTTTAGAAAGGGCTTTAATTCCTAGCCGCTATTGAGACAGGAGGCGTCAAAATTGCGGTTAAGTAAGACACCTTGTGGTTAAGAAACGCTCTCTTTCTACATTTCATTTCATTTAATTCCTGCTGAAGTAAAGAGTGTTAAAGAGAATATCATGATGAAACCAGTGTATCTCAGAATTTACCAAATTTCATATCCAAATTCTAACTTCACTTTCCAATCTAATAGCTGAACAAAATGGCTGCAACCCTTTTTGGGTCCCACTGCTCTCCCTGTCTCTCCCCATTATTGTTATTCTCCAATACGGGTTGGTGGAGACGCGGGTTAGTGGCCAACCCGCTGTCGGATGTTTTCAAACCGCCCATAAGTCCTCCGACAAGGTTTAACGACTGTTATCTATCGACAACAACCGGGACCGACGGCTAAACGTGCCCTCCGAAGCACGGAAATGCGCATGAAATGTTTTGCCACTAGCGGTCACCCATCTCAGACCCGACTGCGCCCGTTTGGCTTAGTTGCATAGATCGTGTGCGTTCTACGCTAACCGCCGGACCATGCGCGCTTAGCGAAATATTATGATAGAACAAACATATAAACATTCCTAGTGGTGTTATGTGGTCTCTGTTTCCAATTGGATGTAGCACTTTAATGGTTCGATCGGAAGTACCATCGTTGCATCTATTTCTGCAGTGAAGCAATCAGTTGTGTTGTGTATTTTAATTAAAAGACTTACACGAGACGACCATATCGACCAAGGCGCGGTCGCAGCCTTCAATTTGGGGTGGGTCGCTAAGAAATTTTGGGGGGGTCACTAAGAAAATTGGGGGGAAGAGGTGTCCCAAATTGGCTTGTTTCGCCTTCCATTTACGCATGACTAATGGATTATGGGGGGGGAGGAGTCACGTTCCCTATGAACCCCCCCCGGGACCGCGCCTGCAACCATCAGCAATTATATGGGCAACTATAGGGGAGTATACATTGCCGGATTTGAAAAATAGCATCCTTTACAGTTTTTTTAAAAACTCTATGTAATAGTTTACTGGAAATGCCTTAGCTGGAAGGTTCTTCTTTAAGTAAAATTCAAATTGGTCAATCTTGAACAAAATTAGAAATTATGAATAGAACTACGTGTGGTTAGGAAACAGTATTCTTCATTTACTCTAATTCGCTTTGGTTAACGCAACAACCTTTGACGCACCTATTAAACCTTAAAAGCAATTTCTACAAAATTTCAGTACGCATTCCTGCATAATAACTGTGAACCATCGTTAGCCACTCATGAATATTTATATGCAATATATGAGAATCGGATTGCATACAATTATGTAATATGTGTGTAAGAAAATAATTATGCGACTGTTAAAACGGCTTTAAAATGAGTAAACTGGTTTACTTGCCTACATAAAATATTTGTCACAGTACCTAATACAAACCTACTAACAATAATTGTCTAATTTGTCGCTATTCATAACTTTTAATGTATAAATAATAGCCTTCCGCCGGTGGCGTGGACCCGTTTAATGGGTCCCCGTAGGATAAAAAATAGCCTATGTGATATTCTAGGCTTCAATGCTATATTAAAATCATAGGCGTTTAGCCAGTTACTTCAACCGCGTTATTACCCGTTTTCACGTAGGAACAAAGCATTTTAGTGCCGTAAAAAGTAGCCTATGTTACTCAGGGTGAATATAGCTTTCTAATGGTGAATTTTTGAAATCGGAACAGTAGTTTTTGAGTATATTCATTACAAACATACAAATCTTCTTCTTTATAATAACTATATATGATTTATAACGATTCAATTTAACGGATTCTTAAAACTTTAAAATAAACTTGAAATTTAAAATTTAAATTAAGTTATAATTGTAATTAATTTAGTAAATAAATAAATAACTAGGTTAATTTAGTGATTATTGGATGCCTGAATAAGGTAGACTGTTTAAATACTATTGTTACACGCAAACACCTAAATTTTTTGTAAACAGTCATCAATAAACGTTTTTCATTTCATTTCATTATAATATAAGTAGGTATAAAGATAAAAAAAATACCTATAATAATACTATAAAACTGATGTGTTTGTTTGTTTGAAAGCGCTAATTTTGGGAACTAACAGATCGATTTGATACAATATTTTTTTGTTGGATAGTCCCTTGGGATTTGGATATCGAAGAAGGTTTTAGGCTGTAATACATGACGCAATAACGCAGGTTAAACCGCGGGGCAAATCTAATATAAGACTTAGATGTGTTTTCAAAAATTCTTTCACCATTAGAAAGCTACATTCACCCTGAGTAACACTTTGTACCGCTGGAAATTGCTTCATTCCCACGTGAAAATGGGTAATAGGGTCAACGCGGTTGAAGCAACTGGTTAAACGCCTATGATTTTAATATAGCAATGAAGCCTGGAATAGCACATAGGCTATTTTTATCCTACGGGGACCCATTAAACGGGTCCACGCGGGCGATATTGGATAAATTTGATGGCATTTTGTTCGATATACGTTAACTGCACGATTGTTTTGAAATAAAGTAACAGTGCGAAAATATGTTTTTTCAGCTTCCCTCCAAAATTGAATTGGTCACGTTCTGGTAAACAAGCCATCGCTTTACTTGAATGTCTGACTGACATGACTTACTGATTACTGATGACTAACTGACAAGTATAATATTAGTATAGATTCAATTTATGTCAAAGAAACAAAACAATTTACATTTAAAAAACGTGACACAATAGTCCGATTGGATTGGATAATAAACAAAATTTAAAACTAGATTATTTCTATTGTAATCAAATGGCGCCACTAATATTTGTCTACAGAAGATATGGCATAACTTATCGATTTTGTTTTATTAATTGCTTTGAAGGAGTGATTTTTTTTTATTTGCATTCGGATTTTGTATTCAAATTTATGCAATGACATTATGTAGAAGCAAATATTTAAGTAAACGAAAAAGCCATATATAAAGGGGTTTTTGGTGGAAAGTTGAAATATACAATGTACTGTGCTCTTGTTTTATTTTTCAATTATATACGGGATAAAGTTTATGTCATTTTGTTCGATATAGGTTAATTATGATGCACGAAAGTTGTGAAGTAAAATTGTGCGAATAAATGTTTTTTCCACTCGCCTCCAAAAATTTATAGGTCACGTTCTGGTAACGTAAGCATTGTTTTCACGAGCGAAGCCAAAGGGAGGGTTCTGGAGGTTCCATACGAAAAGTTAAGATATCATTTTAGACATTCATAAAATTACAATAAAGATGCGGCGTGGAGCATATCTCATTCATTATTATTACTATTCCTGCACTATAATATGTGGTTTGCATTCTCAATTTTCTTATATACATATGAATATAAGGATTATTTCATGTAAGTTTGTCGTTTTATTTTCTCTCTGCTGTCACTAAACTATATCATCAAAACTCTGTAAACTTACTCTAAAACTCATAAACGCACCAAGAGAATGAAAATAATATAAGAGCACTAGTGGTCCGGACCAGCTCCGCCCGGGTGCAGACGTTATCATGCCTTAAAAGCATTGAAAGATGATTTTTTTTTATTATCAGAGATTTCATGTTACTGTCAAACAAAAATATAAAACAAATAATGACTTACGAACTGTCCTATTATTCTGTCAAAGTTTAGAACGACACGGCACGAAATACGATAACAAACGTTTGACAGGAGTTTTGGCGGGAAGTCGAAAAAGACATATTGTGCTCTTGTTTTATTTTCATTTTCTTGGTGTATTTTTGAGTTATATCGAATAAAGTTGATGACATTTTGTTTGATATAGGTTAATTACAGTGCATGAGTGTTTGTGAAATAGAATAACAGTGCTAAAATATGTTTTTTCTGCTTGCCTCCAAAACTCCATCGGACACGTTCTAGTAAAGTAGCCATCGCTTTACTTGAATGTTGGACTGACTAGACTGACTGATTACTGACGACTTACTTACTGACTTTGTTATTACTTCGTCCAGTTTTATTGAAACTGGCAAAAAATTGATGCAAAAATTATACTTGACGCTGGCATACTGCGAGTGGCATACAGAGTTTGCGATGCCATAATTGAAAAAAAAAACGTTTGACATGTAGGAAAAATTGTATGGGAATTTATATTGGAATTATATGGAAAACTACTTATAAATTAAAAAAAATATAACATTTTACAGTGGACCAAATTGTGAATATAAACCATTCCAAAATCCCCTTGAACACACACAAAGAAAGTCATCATAAGCCGTCCAGTCGTTTAGGAGTTCAGTGACATACACACGCACACGAGAAATATATATATTAAGATTTACGTCTCTTTTAAGTTCCCGCCAAAACTCATGAATTATTAAAACCCGGGAAACAGCGATAATATGTAAAGAAGCCACAAGTCATATATTTTATTTTAAGTCACGCTTTGAATAAAATCATCCTAATTATAAGTCAGAAAGGAAGAACATAATCAATGACATCACGACAAGCTGCAACGGGGAAGTCTGTCTCTTCTCAGTAATTAAAGAAATAAAGTTTTGCGACGTATAATAAAAGCTTTTGCGGTTGTTTTGCATAAATCTTAAATCTTGAATAATAACAACGTAAATATTTTGTCATTCAAAGAGGAAAGTTCTACTGTCTTACTGATGCCATGACGTAACACCAAATATGATACATAATCTTAATTTTTTTGTATCCTGCCTTCGAAAGGACCGACACCTTGGGAAAGAACCGGGCTATGTGGGATTTTTACCACACAAAACCCCCTCGGTGTCCTACATCGGCGCTTGAGAAGAACATTGGAATTTTCAGAAGCGCGGCGTCCCAAAACGGCTTCATCATCCGGAGAGTGATGGTCCTCCCAGTTCTTGCGACGGCATGAGGCCACGCACACACCGCCGACCTTCCCGAGACCGCTGACTAAATAACTTGAGCTCCCACTCTCACCACCCGCGTTTCCAGAAGTTGCCTTTTATTCGTTTCTTACCATCACATTCCTTTATTTAGCTTGCATTTATAGACCGATTACTGAAAGCTGGCACGTACAACACAGTCAAATATCCGTGTGGAGTGTCTGTGAAGCTCACATTTCACAACACACACGCATTAAGTGTGACGTCACCAGCCGTCGAAATAAAAAATCGCATTTGTGTGAGTGCTGAGTACGTACAACCTTTCAGTAACTGAATATAAATACCTAGTTTCTAAATAAAGAAAAAAAATACGAGCATGCAAATGACGTATTCCACATCCAAGTTCATCCAGCATTACGTCATTATACAGTGTGGTCAGCAACCACATTTTCCACCGTTTGAAAGATCCGTTACAGCTATCGAAACACAAAAAGATTCACGAAAGAATTTAAGGATATACGTATATAATATCTAATGGCAAAATCCTTTAAAACTGCTAAGTCACTATCATTTTCTAAGAGAGTTCTTCACGGCAGATATCGACACAATAGGTCCAAATGATACTATTTTATTAATATTTTGATTGATTAAAGTTCAAAGCGGTAACGGTACCGGTAAGGTCGATACCCCGTGGAAGAACACCGGGACATTAAATTTTGACGTGACATTCCTTTTATTAAGATGAATAGTCCAACTTTTATGATTCAACGGTCGTGAAGTTATAGCTTAAGCTTGATAAAAAGAACGTGTAAGGAACATAGAGCAACACGGCTACTAGTTTCATTATTCAATAATGTCATCGCAAACTCTGTGCTGCCAGCATAATTTTTGCATCACTTAGTAGTCATAGAAAAAATCAGTAAGTCTTCAGTAGTCAGTCTAGTCAGTCAGATGTTCAAATAAAGCGATGGCTACTTTACCAGTACGTGTCCGATGGAGTTTTCGAGGCCAGCCGAAAAAACATGTTTTCTCACTATTATTTAATTTCACAACACTCGTGCTCGTGCAAATCCGGTCTTGGACTATCAAGTCAATTGAGATACTTTTAATGAGCTGTCAAAACGTGACATCCCCATACATTTTGTATGAGAAAATGATAAGTAACGTCACTTATCATATATAGTCAATTGACTTCATTGTTATTGATTTAAGCGGTAATAAAAATCATGTATAAAAAAGAATTAACAATTTATATTGCTTTCCAAGCGTGCTTGAATGCAACCTTTTTACACGCTTTTTATTAGCTTCACCTGTATGTTTGTATGTTTGTATGTTTGTATGTTTGTATGTTTGTAACCGACTTCTTTGGGCACGATTTTGACCCACTTTAAACGGCCAGATTTCGTTCAAACTTTGTAGATTTATTGAGGACCGATGACAATACAATAATCTCATAACTTTATGTTAAAGTCGTAACTAGGATCATCAGGATAAAATAAAATATACGAGGGGCGGCTGATAAGTTCGTGGCCTAAGGTACTTTAACACGTCTAAGCGTCTGGTTAACTTGAAAATTTGCATAGGGGTCAAGGGCCGATGATAATGCAATAATTTGAGAATAAAAATCCAACTAAAAAATTAAAAATAAATAATGTAGTTTAAAAAACTAAAAACACGCTTTTGTGAAAATACGAACTAAAAAGTAAAAAAATAAGAAGAAAATGTATTTTACTGTAAAAAAAGCGGGGGGTGGTTTTTACCACTGTTACTGTTGACACCATGCACCCCACGCTTTTTTTTACAGTAAAATACATTTTCTTCTTATTTTTTTACTTTTTAGTTCGTATTTTCACAAAAGCGTGTTTTTAGTTTTTTAATTAATGTAAGGATTTTGAATTTTTTGTGCACTTGTGGACACTATGTCCAAGACCCTATTGTATATTTGTAACCATTTGATCTAGGTTAATGAAATTTGGGGTTCTAGTTGTCCTTATGGATGTAAAAGAATTTGATATGTTTCTGTTGAAAAGGTTTGGATGGAATGGTCAAAAGTCGCTCGAAATGCTTTGTGTAAATATACATGGTGCTGAGTCACCATTTATTTTGCTTGAACTTGGCTTGACACGCTGCCGCGTGTCTAGGTCATTAGCCAGTGGGGAAAAAATGTCCTCGAATGGCACCTAAGTCTCGCCAAGAGGAGGTCGAACCACCCTCCCACCCGGTGGCTACATGAAGAAGACAGTGGATGCGGATTTTTGAAATGAAATGAAATGAAAATATTTTATTTGCACAAATATGGGTGAAAAAAAAAGGTTTTACAAAATATTTAGAACTCCATATTTACCCCTTAGGTGTACAATTTTAGTATAGTACAATTTTATTCCATTTTTTAGTACCTATTTGTTGTTATAGCAGCAACAGATACATCACCTGAGAAAATTACTACTGTCTTACTATCACAGTGACACACGGACAGACGGACAGACAGCGGATTCGTAGTAATAGGATTCTGTTTAACCCTTGGGATACAGAACCCTTTAAAGACTGATGTTCGTTGGCTGGCGGGCTGGCTGCAACCCTTTTGCATCCCACTGCTGGGCACGGGTCTCTTCCCATTATTGGGGAGGCCTGGAGCTGACTCCACCACGCTGCTCCAATGCGGGTTGGTGGAGATGCGGGTTAGTGGCCAACCCGCAGTCGGCTGTTTTCAAACCGCCCATAAGGCCTCCGACTAGGTTTAACGACTGTTATCTATCGATAACAACCGGGACGGACGGCTTTACGTGCCCTCCTAAGTACGGAAACGCGCATGAAATATTTGCCACCAGCGGTCACCTATCTCACACCCGACCGCGCCCGTATGGCTTAGCTACATAGATCGCTTGCGTTCTCTGCTCGCCGTCGGGCCATGCGCGCTTCATTCTGATGTTCGTTACTTATCATTATTTAATTTACCAGATGGCACATCTTACAACTTTCTCACACAGCGCTGACAACTTTGATTTATAACTCCTTACGAACCACAAATACAGGTTAAGAGTATAAACTTTGTGTTAATAAGTTTAAAATGTCAATCCTCTGATACATAATTTTGGTACTCCTTGACCAGATTCGCAAGGTAAGGCTTATTATGTTATTAAAGTTGGTAATTTTTGATCTTTTAAGGCTAATTCAAAAATATTATGAGCCTGACACGTTTAAATATCAATTAATTGGAATTAAGCAAATCTAATTGGAAGATTCAAAAACTAAATTGCAATTAGGTATGTCTCAATAAATAATCAAGCACAAATAATTAAATATGGTAACATTTCATAAATCAAATTCTAAGAGGAAACTTAACAATTCAAATCAAGGGTCCCGACTCCCGAGGTCGATTCCCGGCGAAGCAGAATTTGAAATTTTGAGTGAGTTTTTTATGTTCATTTCTTGTGTGTCCATGGTACCCACGACACAGGTGTGGGATTATGCGTGTATAGCGTTTATTATTAGATACTATTATACTGTTTACGAACATATCTTTAGCTAGTTTTTTTAGAAATAGTTCGAATGATTCTCGTAAGTATTTAAAATTACAAGCATACACATGAATAAGTCAAATCAGTATGCACTGTGCAACACCTATTTGTCTCAATTCGTAGAAGTAAGGTACTGCATGACTTTAAATCTTTACTTTAAATACATACTAGCCTTCCGTCAGCAGCTTCGCCCCCGTGGACCCGTTTAATGGGTCCCCGTAGGATAAAAAATAGCCTATGTGATAGTCCAGGCTTCCATTACTATATTAAAATCATGGGCGTATAGCCAGTTGCTTCAACCGCGCTGACCCTATTACCCGTTTTCACGTAGGAATGAAACACTTTCCCGCGGTAAAAAGTAGCCTATGTTACTCAGGGTGAATGTAGCTTTCTAATGGTGAAAGAATTTGAAATCGGTACAGTAGTTTTTGAGTTTATTCATTACAAACATACAAAAATACAACTCTTTCCTCTTTATAATATTAGTATAGATAAATAAACTAAAAATATACTTAAAAAGTTTTTGCAATGATGGTTAAAAAGTATAAAATTCTGTGTTTTTGATAAGCATAGATAAAATTTGCACAGAACCAAATTAAAAACTTACATGAATATATTTTTGTTTTCAAATTACTTACCATAAAATTTATCTTGAGGAAATTGTAAACTTTATTTGTAATTGTACTCATGCATTAATAAATAAATAAGCTTAGCTGAGCGGTTAGCGCTTATTGCTTCAATAAGAAGTAAAAAGCGCCAAACAAATTGCTTTAATACCCGGATAGAAATCCAACGAAAATTCCATATACTCGTATGTTGTCTTCATATTTTTTATTATTTCTTTCACTACAGATTATAGACGAACCGCGTGGCGTAATGGTTACCATGCCGGACTGCCGATCGGAGGGTCCCGAGTTCGATTACCGGCGAAGCAGAAATATTAACGATGAGTTTAAATTTCTGTTCTCGGTCTGGATGTTTGTGTTTCTGTCTTTGTATGTGTCCATGGCACCCACGACACAGGGTATATCTACCCTACTGTGGGGCTATAAGTGTGAAGCGTTATTTATTGATTTATTATATATAATCACATAATATCTTGCAAAAAGTTTTTCAAGTCTAGAAGCCTCAATCTAAAACTAATTTAAGCTATTAATGATCTAGAATACCACTATAAAATCATTTTTGTCGCCCTATGACAAGATCACTAAAGAACTTCACCATCAAATTGCCTATAGTTAAATTTATAATGACCTCCTAAACTTATTAGCACGTAAATGTACATGACCATCAGTGAAGAGGTCACTCAAACATAGATTCATTGTTATATTGACTTTTCGAGCCTATTCTGAGAAATGAGTACCTACCTAGAACTGTTTTATTGACTTAAAAAGGATTTTGTTTATTCGGAAAATTTTATTTTACTAGCTAAGGCATTGTCTACGTGAGCTATTTTTTTGGTGGAATGGTCACACTTGCATCATGTGAACAATAGTTTTAGGAGTTCTTACTTGCAGGACTCGAATTGGAGTATTCACAATATTCTGGTTCCGGGGCCGCTCGATTTCAAACCTGAGCCATTATAACCTTTTAGATGTGGGCGAAATTTGCCATCGTATTATAATGATATTTAAGCAGTTTGAAATTGCCTGAAAACATGGATAAAACGAGGTTTTCTAAAAAGAAAATCTAGCTAGATGGATTAATTGCCCCCGAAACCCCATATATACCAAATTTCGTAAAAATCGTGGGAGCTGTTTCTGAGATTCAAATTATGTATGTATATAGGTAGGTATATATACAAGAATTGCTCTAGTTACTAGTGGTCCCGCCCAGCTCCGCCCGGGTGCAGACGTTGTTCAAAGAGGATTTGTTTTTTATTATCTTAAAGAGACTTAATGTTACTATCAAACAAAAATATAAAACAAATAATGACATACGAACTGTCCTGTTATTCTGAATGTGTCAAAGTTTAGAACGGCACGGCACGAAATACAAACGTTTGACAGATAGGAACAATTTATATTGGAAAACTACTTATAAATAAAAAAAATAATTAAAAAACATTTCCAGTGGCCCAAATTGTGAATCTAAACCATCCTCGAATCTATTTGAATACACACAAAAAAAATTATTAAAATCTGTCCAGCCGTTAAGGAGGAGTTCAGTGACATACACACTCACAGAAGAATTATATATATTAATAATATATGTATAGTATCTTGTAAGTCTACATTAAAGCCATAAATTTACAGCAATTTCATTAAGCATCGATTCTGTTACACGAATCGCTCTCATTTCTTGCTTCAAGCAGGATTTATTACCTTTTTACACAGCACATCAAGTTCCTAATAAAATAACCAGAACGTGTTAGCAACCGGTTGTTACAAAATTGTTGGTAAGGCGTGGTAAGTCTACTTTCCGACTTTGCATGATTTTTTTTCCATACGTTTATAGAGATACCCAATTTCGTGACAGCTCGTGACAAAATGTAATGTAGACGAATTAATAAGATGTCGTGATCTTATTAGGTAAAATATTAGTAAATAAATAAACGTTACACACTCATAGTCCCACAGTAAGGTAATTAATACCCTGTGTCGTAGGTACCATGGACACATACAAAGACAGGAACACAAACACCCAGACCGAGAACAGTTTAAACTCATCATTCAAATTTCTGTTTCGCCGGGAATCGAACCCTTAATGTGAGAAATTGTCCATTGTATATTATCCGATATTATGGTTTTGGAACCACGATGGACATTCCTCAAATACGTATGCTGAAAATCCCAGTATAATGAGCCCTAAGTGAGAATAATTATTCAAAGTTTGCTGTGCGTAAAGTAAGCATAAACATAATTGCTGGATAACAAACTTCGCCGTGTAATGTTAGCAATTTTAATTAACCTGCGCTAATGTCAGAATATCCTGTTGTCAATGAAACCGTGTAATTACTCAATAGCGTAATGCAGTATATCCTTCCTTTTTGTTTGTGTAGCTTATGAATGAGACAAAAACTTCCAAGTCTAAATGGAAAGTAAATAAAGAAAAAAGTTTTAAAAATATTATAAATCTTATTAAAACTTTTCTTGTAGCGTGTCAGAATGCCTTTCATATTCACATCATTATTATTTTTGTAGTTTGTGTAAAACAGTGCTGAAAATTAGAACATTGTCACAAGTAGTCAAACTGTACTGTGTAACAAGCGCTGATTTTCAGCAGGGATTTGAGCTGACTGAGAGTCAGCTTATTAGTTCAGGTTTAAAAATATGAATAAAAGTACATGTTAATTTTAATACAATGGGTTATGCAACTTTAGTCCACACAATATTAAAAATTCGAAAGTAACTCTGTCTGTCTGTCTGTCTGCTACGCTTTCCCGCTTAAACTACTGAACCAATTTTAATGAAATTTGGAACACAGATAGAGTGGACCTTGGGAAAGGACATAGGATGGTTTTTATCCTACGGGAACCTTTAAAATGAGTCTACGCGGGCGAAGCCGCTGGTGGAAGGCTAGTGGATATATTATAAGGTAAGCTTTTAATGTATTTATTCGTCAAAATTTAACAGGTGCATGTCGATTAAAACAAATTAACTAGCCAATTTGTACAATTCAGTGGTGTAAACTTTATTCTAGGAATGATCATCATTTATAACAATTTGCCGTTAGAGAAGTCATTTTCAATCACAAATTATAATATGTTGCCGGCGGGTACAATATTTCATCTGCTACCACTAAACGGCCAGACCTTTAGGCTGTATTCGGTCATCGTTTTGAAATAAATGACAGCACTGTCGTAAGATGAGATATTAAAAATACGAACATCTGCTTGTAATTTAAGAGTTCATATCCGTCGGTAAAGGTCAACCAGAAAGTCGCATCAGCTCATCAATAATGTTCGTCTGACCGCATAGATGAAGCGTCGCGAACGAAGACCAAATGATTACATTACCATAAAGTAGTTCGCTTTGAATTTCGCAAATCAAACTATACTAATATTATAAAGAATATATATTTGTATTTTTGTATGTTTGTAATGAATAAACTCAAAAACTACTGTTCCTATTTCAAAAATTCTTTCACCATTAGAAAGCTACATTCACCCTGAGTAACAGGCTACTTTTTGCCGCGGGTAAATGCTTCATTCCTACGCGAAAACGGGTAATAGGGTCAACGCGGTTGAAGCAACTGGCTAAACGCCTATGATTTTAATATAGCAATGAAGCCTGGAATAGCACATAGGCTATTTTTATCCTACGGGCACCCATTAAACGGATTCACACATGCGAAGCCGCTGGCGGAAGTCTAGTACTAATATATAAAGCTGAAGAGTTTGTTTGTTTGAACGCGCTAATCACAGGAACTACTGGTTCGAATTGAAAAATTATTTTTGTGTTGAATAGTCCATTTATTAGGGAGAGCTATACGCTATATAACATCATGCTATGACTAGCGGCTGCCCGCGACTTCGTCGGCGTGGACTTTGGTATCCGAGATTCAAATTATATACATATATATATACTAGCTGACCCCGCAAACTCCGTACCGTGTTTAAATGTTTGGAGCGGGCCACCCTTATCACTTAGAGGAATTAAATATAGATGTTGGCCGATTCTCAGACCCACCCGATATGCACACAAAATTTCATGAGAATCGGTCGAGCCGTTTCGGCGGAGTCGTAACTAACATTGTGACACGAGAATTTTATATATAAGACTAGTGGACCCCGCAGACGTTGTCCTGCCTTAAAAGTAATAAAAGAGGATTTGTTTTCTTATTATCTTAAAGAGACTTCATGTTACTATCAAACAAAAATATAAAACAAATAATGACATACTGAACTGTCCAGTTATTCTGACTGTGTCAAAGTTTAGAACGACACGGCACGAAATACAAACGTTTGACAGATAGGAACAATTTATATGGGAAAACTACTTATAAATAAAAAAAAATTAAAAAACATTTCCAGTGGCCCAAATTGTGAATCTAAACCATCCTCGAATCCATTTGAATACACACAAAAAAATTCATTAAAATCTGTCCAGCCGTTAAGGAGGAGTTCAGTGACATACACACTCACAGAAGAATTATATATATTAAGATAGGTAGGTATACAAGAATTGCTCGTTTAAAGGTATTGGATTCAGTACTCGGGTGATCAGTGTGTACAAGCTGTACAGATGTGATACCAATTCAAAACACCTACTGAATTTAATCCAGCGACAAATCGATTGTAACACGTAGTCATATGCCGTTCGCATACGAAATATCGGTTACTTAACTACTTTCACTGTTTAAACACATTTTAGATGTGTTTGGCAAAACGAGGATCTCCTGAATTTAATGAAGGCTTATAGTTATTTTCAGTTTTGAGTTAGATTTATGAAATTAAAAAAAGAACAAGCACACTTTCATAAATCCAAGATAAAGAACGTGGATTGCTATAATATTCGACGACCCGTATAACACGGGTTCGATTTCCAGCGAAGCAGCAATTAGATTTGAAGAAAACCGGCCAATTAACCGAAACCGAAACCGAAAAGACCGAAAAACTCACGCACGAAGGGTTCCGTACCATTATCTATAAAAATTCACGATTATAGGTTTATATTGAAAGGCTATAAATGTTCTTGTATCTATTCTTCTATAAATATTTTAATCACATAGAGCAAGTCTTAGAAGCTCTAGTCAATTCATCAAAGAAGGCTGGCACATCAGGAGTGACTCATGTAGCCCGAATAAGAGCGAAGGATCAATGAAAAATTCATAATAATAACTACTTAAGTACTTACCTTAGAGTTAAGAGAATGTGTGGAGAAGAAGGAGCAAAGGAGTACTATCGTTGAAAGCCAGTGGGCCGATACTGGTGGTATCGTCTCCATGGTGAAACTGAAAAAGAAAAAAAATTAAATAAATATCACATATCATTTTTTTCATTGGATTTTAGGCAATAATAAAACCATAATCAACTACGTTCAATTAATTTTATTTTAACTATGTTCTTATGAAACTATCTACAAACTGACCATTAAAACTACATAGAAAAGGAAAAAAAAATAGGTACATATTTCACAAAATGTATATGCCATTGAAAAGACCTGATTGCGGCATGGTGCCCAGAACGCTGGCAGAAATACCTCTTTGAAACAAAAGACTGTTTTTTTATGTAAAAAAAATTGTCAGCCCTCTGTCTGGTCTAGTCTGTCTGGATCATGGGACCCAACGTCTTCATTGCAAGCGCCGCAAATTGATAATTTTCTGTTATTGCACAATATTTGCGGCGCTTTAGAGAGTGAGCATGGTCGGTTGCTTTGTTGCATGTTGCTGGTAAATGTGAAGGGGCCAATGTGTCAAATAAAATAAATTGTTTTGAGTTTGTTAAATAAAACAAACTCAAAACTCTCTATATAGATATTATAGACAATGGTACGAAACCTTCGCGCGTGAGTCCGACTCGCACTTGGCCGGTTTTAGTATTAGTATAGACTTAAATTGAGTAAAACAGCTAAAATACAATTACGTCCAAGATGGTCCCTAAACTTGTTAGCAGAATACCTATGACTGTTGGATGTCTAAACATCAGTAGGTTTCTATAGAGTTTCTCTTTTACAGAATGTTTGCGTTCCTTACATTAAAATAATTTATTCATTGAAAAATATAGTTCCAGCATTTCGTTTAGCGGTTGACCGATTTATCGCCAATATAACATTCCAATAAGACAATTCAAAATCAAATTCAGATGTAACAATAACATAACAAGATTGCCGATTTATTACGATTCTCTCTTATTCTTCCTCGTTCCAATCGTAACAATAGACGTTCTAGCACAAAAACATCTTCAGTATAAACAGCAGGAAATCAGCTTCATACATAGCTGATGCATAATTACGTGAAATTCTCTGTATTACGTCCACGTTTGTATCGATTCGGAAGTGATTGGAGAGCCAAATCGATTCGACCTTCAACTATCGGGCAATCGGATTATTTACTCTTTAAAAGGTATTGATTGATTTGTATCTAAGTCGGAATTAAAAACTTTTGACCCTTCACCATCATGGAAATTCTCACATTCATTCCTCAGGTATTAATTCATATTCTCTGTAGCTTTGGGATTAAGAATAGAGCTACGGTATCCCCTGCCTGATAGTAAGAGGCAACTAAAAGGGGGCTTCCGTGGTTGTGGGCGGTGAGAGTGCGAGCTCGATCTGCCCAGCCAGCAGCCCCGAGAAGGGCGGAAGGTGTGTGGCCGCATGCCGCCGTGAGCATCGGAAGGTGCAGAAGAGCACACCTGCTCCCCCGAAGATGGGCCCGTTCTGGGGCGCTGCGACGGAAGACACCTGTGGGTTCCGCTGGAGATCCTGGAGTCCTCCCCAAGCACAGGCGCAGGCCAATGAGGGGGTTTTAGTGTGGTACAAATCCCACATAACCCGGTATCCTCTCCCTGAGAGCCGGATACCTTTTGAATGTTTCGCCCCAGATACAAAGAAAGGTATTAATTCATAGTTTCTGCACCATTTCTCCATAGTTTTACCACTCTTCATCGCTGTTAATTCGACAGGGCTACTTACATGACCGTCAGCCTTAGAGTAGGAGCGCAGCGGTATAAAAGCTCAGGTAAGACTTAGGTCGAGTTTGCTTGAGGTTGTGTGTAGACGTTCATGCATGCTTCTCAATTTAAATAATAAAAAAGGTATTTTCAAACCATCAACTAAAGACAGTTACGTAAATAAATGCATAGAAAGTACTCTTTATTTTCTTCTTTTGAAAAATTATACCCCTTTGTAGCCTTTGGGCGTGGATCACAGATTTAGGGCTTATTTCACAATAAAGACCAAAAGAGACGCACTTTACAAGCCATGAGGAATTTAAGGTATCTCTCCAATATTCACTTACATCGTTATCATGGTCGTTTCCCCATACTGCAGATTATGTCATTAATTAATGTGCGCACCGAGAAACCTCCGGATAAATTGGCTGGAGATGTTTTGATACATAAAAATCTTATATTATTATGATATCGAATATCGAAAATTATAGGAGGAAGTTCGATCAGAAATGGTTGAAACGCCAAATTGACACGATCTCAACACAACACTGTTAGCGAAGACATTTTGTCGCGAATGTTACAAAAAATCTAATAATAATGTAAGTTTAAAGCTTTTATTGCATTGACAAATTTAATGACTCCGACAAAGAACAGAATAATCTGATCTCAAATGACTGTAACTTCACATGACTTTTGAGTGGCGCTGCCCACTGAGTCACCAATGTATTTACTACTCGGTCGAGTTAACATGACACCTGGGAGGCTATTCTGTATGTATCCGTCCATAAGTTCTAACATTTTCGGAATCATTTTTGGCATATTTAGACACTTTCTTTTTTCATGAATTTAAAAGATTAACGTTGTCATTGATAATATTAATTATTAATATTATTAATGACAACGTTAATCTATTAATATTTAAAAATAATTATTATTTAAAAAATATTAATTAATATTATTGCTACAATTTCATCAGTCTTACTCAAAAATGAGACCCGAAAATTCACGAAGTTTCGGATACGGGCGTACAGAGTAGCCTCCCAGGTGTCATGTTAACTTGACCGAGTTATAATAACAAAACAAAAAAGTCAATGTAGAGTTACGTCGAAAGTGAGTGGAGGATTCCTTGAGATCATCACCAGTTGCGATTCGTGGTTCGTTTCGTGTAGATAAGTGATTTTAATAAAATTTCTTGTGATAAAATAACAAAATTATCTATAAATTATTCCAACTGCGATAGAAATACATTTCTAAAAATAAAAAAAGAATGATTTGAATCGAAACACGATGAAATACTAATACATGTAACCGTGTTTAGATTGGTCATAACTGGCGTTTTCATACAGATTTGTTTTGTTTGTATCCGTCCAATTTAAGTAGATCTTAATAATTGGAAAATTAATTTAATATATCCTCTAATTTCTAAAACCATGTCAGGAGTCCAGGTCATGCATTTATTTCCTTTCTTTCTCTCTCTGGGCTTTAGGCTGTAATGAAAGACACCATTGTTTAAGAACCACATACACATCGTAACTTCCTATCCTTTAGACATTTTAAAATAGGTACTGTGCCAATTTATTCGTAAATAAATATAACCTGCAATTATGTAGGATATTGCGACAGAACGCTCAGAATACAAATTTACATACTGAGTATAAGCAATTCAATTGAGCATGAAATCATACCGGCTACTTACTACGGATATACGTCCGCAAGCACGGACAAACGGAAAACCTACTCATTAATCAAAGTGCTCATTTTCATCTTTTTAAAACTTAGTACCTACCGGCTTAGACTAAACACTGAGGACTAAGTTTGGACATTTAAATTAGTATCATCCGCGCAAGTCTGACTCTAACACTAATTAACTAACACTTTTATTGATTGGACTTCAATAGGTTCTTTTGACGACCCGCGTGGCGCAATGGTTACCATGCCGGACTGCCAATCGAGGGGTCCCGGGTTCGATTCCCGGCGAAACAGAAATTTGAATGATGAGTTTACATTTCTGTTCTCGGTCTGGGTGTTTGTATTCCTGTCTTTGTATGTGTTCATGTTACCCACGACACAGGGTATTAATTATCCTACTGTGGGGCTATGAGTGTGTAACGTTTATTTATTTATTTATTTATTCTAGAGAAGAAACCTGACCCCAACAGTGGGATGCAAAAACTTTTACAGCGAGGCTCCTCTAGGCTTACAACAGAGATATCGATAAAGTATTTTACAGTACCATTTTTGAACGAAGACTGATTAATGATTTTAAATAAAGCTTCGTTCGATGCTTAAAATGCATGAAGCCAAAGAAAAAACAGTGCCATAGACTAAAAAGCTCCTGGCATATACCATAAACAAACAAAAAGCGAATGGCGGGGTCGTCGAACGTGCACAAAAGGACAGTGCCGTTTCCGAGAAGTCGGGGCGAAATATTAATAAACCTTTAGGCCGCGGGCATGTTTCCGCGTTGGCTAAGGCTGCCCATTTACGAACATAGTACCTGGACGCCCGAGCGTTGCTCGGATAAAAACAGTTTATTTACTTGGTTTATTTTTAAGCAAAGCATTCATTGACTTAGTGTTACTTTACAAATCCTTTTGAAATACCTAGCTCCCAATTTTAAAAAAATTGTCACAAAAAAATAAAAAACGCAACTTGCCTACTTGAGATTTGAACCTGGGTTTCTAGCTCCGTAGACGGCTTACGTAACCATTCGACCAAGAAAGCTTAAATTCACTTGACGAAATTTTTATAGAGGTCTTTCTTAATTATCGACATTGTCATTTGTTTGAAGGGTGGATTGTCAAATGTTGACCATTTCAAGCTTTCTACGCCACAATATTATTAATATTTTCCAATAGATGTCGGTAAGAGTAATTTTATATTTAACTGCATAAACATTTGAAAAAACGACAAATTTTATCAATAAAAATTTGTGGATCGATTTATCATCCCCGCAACCAGTGTACTAAATTTCATCAAAATCTTTGGAGCCGTTTCCGAGATTCAAAAAATATATTTAGATATATACAAGAATTGCTCGTTTAAAGGTATTAGATATAAAATCAGATTTAGCTATCAAATAAAGATATATTCGAACCCTAAAGTTTATCAAACAGGTGGTATATAAGTATTTACCTCTTTAACATGGGCAGAAAAGGTATATTGGAAACTAATATTGAGGTTTAGATCACGTAACTGGATAATTTTCGTAATCGTATTCTTTCAATGTAAAGAAATTAGTTAATAGCGACGTCGACAACAATGATTATAATGAAAGTTCCATAAATTGATGATACAAAGAAAAGTAGTTCCTTTTAAATGTTCTTGATGCTGCCAACAATTTCTTGACTAGCTGCCACAAAAGATTAAAAATTATTTAATCCATTTTCATTTTTGAGGAATGGTTTTTACACCAAAAATCTATACAAATAAATAAAATTGGAGTGACTGTTTGTAATATTAAAATAACCACTCTTTACTACATCCATATAAATGTATATACCGTACATATACCAAAATAACATTTTTTACCATTTTTGTCTGTCTGGCTGTTTGTTCCGGCTTATCTCTGATACGGCTGGACCGATTTTGACGGGACTTTCACTGGCAGGTAGCTGATGTAATGGGGAGTAACTTAGGCAACTTTTATTTTAGAAAAATTCTACACCTAAAGTTTACGCGGATCAAGTCGCGGGGGGCGGCTAGTGTGAGAATAAAAACATTTAGTGTTTAAAAAAGTATGCACTTGTAGAATGGATCATAGGATGCCATATACCTAGGCATAAAAAATAATAAACGATCATCACCTGTCGTCATCCTTACCACACGTTTAAAGTTCACGGGGCATTCCATAATCTTGCTCGGGGCATAGACAATAATCAATTTTATTTAACCACACATCAACGCTACAGAAATTTATTATACAGCCTGTTGCGCATTTGACTAATACATATTTAGTAACGAAGCAATGGCCTAGGGCTATGGCGGTAGCGGTACTTTTTGGTTAAAATTAGATCCTGTAAGATGAATTATCACCTTGATAACGGGATCGTAAAACATGGTGCGAAAACTTATGTCAAATCTCCATAATAATTTGTAAGGAAAAATATATGGAGGTAAAAATTTAAGAATGGACTGAGAATTTCTTAATAGATGCTTTTGTCTAGCGTGGTCAATTGTGTTGTAATAAACTAAATACGTTTTGCACGGTTTTACTCGTAAAAAATCAGTCACGAAACAGCGTTCGTATGACGTAGTTATTTTATAAAATATTGTTAAGCTCTCCTTTATCTTCGGGATTAAGAATAGAGCTACGAAATCCCCTGCCTGATCGTAAGAGGCGACTAAAAGGGGGCTTCTGGGGTTGCGGGCGGTGAGAGTGGGACTCGATCCGTCCAACCAGCGGCCCCGGGAAGAACGGCGGCATGCAGCCACATGAGAGCACAACTGCCCTCCCGAAGATGACAGGAGAAGAAGAGGATACCGGTGCGTTTCTCTGGAGATCCCGGAGTCCTCCAAAAGCGCAGAGGCAGGCCACCGAGAGGGTTTTAGTGCGGTACAAATCTCATATAACCCAGTATCCTTTCCCAAGGTACCGGGTACCTTATAAGTGTTTCCCGCGATACAAAAAAAGGCAAAAAGCAGAAATAGAAAAGAGAAGAGATGTCACGCTACGCCATATTTTAAGAAGATATGCTAAGAAGTCCTGAAGGAAGACTGAGTATACAGTCGCTTCGTGTTCTATTAAAAATCGCTTGCATTTTACGCCAGCCGCCGGGCCATCTTTACGAGTACATGCGCTTCAAGTAAGGATTTATCAGGAATAAATAAAATCTACAATTCATATACGCACGGGTAGTAAATCACCCTGTCATTATTTTATCTTCACCACTTATTCAGTAGTTCGCTTCCTGTTTTACTCGTTGTTCTGTATAAAACAGCTTTTTAGGGTTCCGTACCGCAAGTGTGCCAACGGGGGTCCCTAATTGCTAAGCCTCCGCTGTCCGTCCGTCCGTCTGTCATCCGGCTATATCTCATGACGTACCGTGATGGCTAGGCATTAGAATTTTCTCAAATGATGTATTTTTGTTGCCGCTATAACAACTAATAATAAAAAATAGAATAAAATGAATATTTAAGGGAGATCCCATACCATAAACATGATTTTTTATGGATAGTGGTACATAAACCCATCGTGCGTGAGTCCGACTCGTACTTTGCCGGTTTATTATTATTTATTTGTTTTTATATTTCTTTTTGTGTCATAATTATTTCATGTTTGATGCTTGAGATCGTCGTATTTTAGCTTCAAATTTATTTTACGTGAATGTCAGAACTTTCAATTTCATTTCGTTCCCAGTTTTTTGGTTTTTGGATTCTCTTTAAAAATAACCAGACTCTACTCTTTTAAAATTTAGTATACATGAAGTCTTTAAATTTATAATACGTCATTTTAAATTAAAAGAAATATTCAAAACTGTTAAAATACAAATTTTGTACATGATTAAAATTTATGTTTGTCGTAGCGACTTATAAGCCGTAATAGAGATAAATTGATGCTTATAAATATGGCTTTACACAAATTACTTGTAAGGAAATCAATTGATTAATCGTTTTTGAATAATTTTCGTAAAATGGTGTTGATCAGCGATTCACTAAACATGCTTTAGCTACTATTTAAAATAAATGGAAAAAAGTTATTTTTAAATTTAAACGTAGCGATAATATAATCATTTTCTTTATTTCCGTATCTATATATATAAAACAAAGTCGTGTTAGTTACACCATTTAATAACTCAAGAACGGCTGGATCATTTTTATGATTTTTGTGTTTTTGTATTTGTGTCTTCGACGGGAATGCGATATTAACATACATTATTCTATTAAGTATATTAAGGATATTAAGTATTATAATATGGCAAAACTTTGAGTGTTATTAAAATTTTAACTATTTTATTTAAACTGTCCGTCGATAATTTTTTGTTCGTGCTTTCATTCATTCAAGAATATGGCACGAGGTGTCTCTCTATTCTTTTTTCTCTTTTCGAATCGCATCTTGGTCTTTTCGCCATTTTGCCAATGTCAAAGTCGAGTTGTCCTAACTTAATCTTTAATATTTTATTTGATAGTAATATAAAAACTCATAACGATGATAAAGAAACATTAATTACTTATTTCAAAATATTTATTATTATTTTATTTTTATTGTACTTTAAGAATTTCTTAAATCTACTTAATTCTTGATTTTCTTATAATTTTTATTAATTTTTTTATTAAATTTTGTTGTAACAAGTTTATTATCTTGAAGAACTTTAAACTTGATTATTTCTATCTTTCTACTAGTTTTCCGCCAGCGGCTTCTCCCGCGTGGTCCCGTTTTAAAGGTTCCCGTAGGATAAAAACCATCCTATGTCCTTTCCCAAAGTCCACTCTATCTGTGTTCCAAATTTCATTAAAATCGGTTAAGTAGTTTAAGCGGGAAAGCGTAGCAGACAGACAGACAGAATTACTTTAGAATTCATAATATTAGTATGGAGTATGGATTTTAAGGCAGGACAACGCTGTCGGATTCGCTAGTAAGTAAATAAATTGCAATCTCTCACAGTAAGTTACGCTGAATATTATAAGATAGTATACTAGTTGAATATCAATCCTTTATAATGAAACTAGTTGTGTCCCGCGATTTAACCCTGTTATAACGTGATGTAATGATGTTGTATAGCCTAAAACCTTCCACGATATATGGACAATCCAACATAAAAAGAATCTTTGAATTCTAACAAATTTATAGTATAGATATAGATATGTAATCATAAAAATTTTGATTTTTGAAGTGAAAACTTCTTTAGCGGCGTTGTGCACTTTTTTTGGGATGGGTAAAAAATGTTAAACTCGCGTCAGGACACGTAGCCTGATCGAATATTCGTAAGACAGAGAGGTGACAGCTGATGACGGCTCGACTGTCTATACTTGTAAAATTGAACACTTGACACATTGACATTGAACAAAGTGCATCTATTAATGAAAAAAGTGACGAAGAAATTTTGAAAGAAAATGAGTGAGTATTTTATAAAAATACTGGATGAAAACCTACTGAAAATCCTAGATGAAAAATAATGCTGATAATAAAAGCAATTCTTGCGAAATTATTCCCTAACCATTCTAAAATATCAAAAATGCACAACGTTAATGTTCAAGTTTTCACTTCTGCCGGCAATACCGGAGTGCAACCCGTTGTTTTTTTTAAATGTTTCCCGTTATCCTCCTTCTATGAATATTGATACATCGAAATGTGGAAAATAAAATAAAATAACTTTCTCGCGTCTCATATCGAAGCAAAATAAAATGACACGCGTGATATTCATGTCTTACACATAAATCGAGCACCCAGGCGGTCTGCCCAACACAGCTAAATATGCACGTTGGTTACATAATGTTTTCATTGCCATTACTTATTGGTCGCAGAGTAACGGGAATTGCGTGTGCATTGTATTTTGAAAAGTTTTCAATTGAGGTGTTGACTAAAATGCTTCAATTTTTTTTAAACGTTACTTACTCAAAGCCCCATATTAAGGTAATTAATTTAATATCCTGTGTCGTGGGTATCATAGACACATACATAACAGGAACACAAACACCCAGACCGAGAACAGTTTAAACTCATCGTTCAAATTTCTGTTTCGTCGGGAATCGAACCCGGGACCCCTCGACTGGCAGTCCGGCATGGTAACCATTGCGCCACGCGGGTCGTCAGAGGTAGTAAGCTTCAATGGTGGAGCATTTTATATACTTTAACATAGTGAGGTGACGTTACTGTATTGACGCCGTACAAAATATTAGTAAAACACCAGTTTGTATGAAAGGGACTAGGTATATATTAAGAGTCATTTACATGATGCCATTTTCTTGCCTGTTGCATACAATTAAATTGAAGCAATATTGGACTTGTATGGTCTAAACAACACGTAACATTCTTGATTTGTTATACAAGTTCTGTTTCAAAACTTTTCTTGGTGTAAACAGCACGTGCTATAATTTCTTAAGCAATTCTTGTAAACATGACGCGTGCTTGTAAACATCAGCAGTACCGGAACCGGTGCACATTGAATCTTTTATCTTTTTTCCCCGTGATAGTGTTTAGTCTTTCCCCGTGATACTGCGTCCTTAAATTTATTATTTTGTTTGTTATTTCCTTAGTTCCAAAACCGTCAACTCCAAATTCCTGTGCAAATGCTGCTAGTGCAGCATTACGTGCATCACGATTCTTTATAATTTACATTTTCAGTATTCCATAAACACTCACGATTGCGATAAGTCACAATGAACTTTATTAAATCAGCAGAATTGAATTTTAACACTTTTTGGCTCATATTTTTTAATAAACACAGTAGCTTCTGAAACGTTCAACACTAGAATGAAAAATTCGCCAAAGCAAATACGTGCAATACTTGAAGCAACCCACTAGAAAATGGTACATGCACATACAAGTCAGAGTTTAGACAAGTCAAAACTTGTAAGCAATAATCGCCTAAACATAATTGTAGTGGTGTAAACAGAAGACATTTGCAATTATTTTTTGTCAAGACTTTCATACAATAATTGCATTCATTTTTTTTACTTATACTCGCGTGTAAACAGTTGCTTACAATTCTTGAAGATCAATTATTGCGCGTAATGTATTGCATTCAATTATTGCCCTTGTATGTACAAGAAAATGACATCATGTAAATGACTCTTTATTACTAATATTATAAATTAAAAAGTGTGAGGACGGATGTGTTTGTTACTCTTCGTATCTTTCACGCAAAAACTGCTGTACAGATCGGGATGACATTTGGCACAGAGATTGATTATAGTCTGGAATAGTTTATGTGGGTACTTTTTATCCCGAAAAAATGTACTATTCCCGTGGGATACATTAGTATAATCATATAAATTAGATTCAAAAGAGCGAATCCGGGCCTGATCAGTAGTAACCTAACAAATTATTGATAGTAGAGAAAAATATGTAGAAGAAAGTATAAGAGAGAAAAATTATTAATCACTTTTCCCTTCGCAACTCATATTAAGACAAAAGAAAATAAAATGTGTGATATTTCTTATATTTTTTTTTTCATACGTCTTATATGAAAAGTGGCAAATATGCTAACACAGGTACGAGTAGTCTTTCTCTCTGGAAAAAATATAAAATCTTTTTATTTTCCACCATTATCTTAAACGTTCGGAATTCCAATAAAATAAATATTCTCTCCAATAAGTAATGGCGCCACATTCCCGGATTTCGCGACAATTTGTACACAATTGTAATTTTCTGTTAACCCCAAAATCGTAACTTGTAACATAAATCAGACAGCGGAGGTGCTGTCCAATTACATAATTTTTTCATTGCAATATTTATTGGAGCGTACCTAATTTATTGGCTTGTACCATATTTATTTTCTTATACCTTATTTAATGTTACATACCGCTAACGGGTGTTCGCGTGTATTTATATTACCGTTACTTTCTTTGTGAATGAGAGTATGATGGGATTTTACAAACAGTCGCGACGACGACCCGCGTGGCGTAGTGGTTACCATGCCGGACTGCCGATCGGAGGGTCCCGGTTCGATTCCCGGCGAAGCAGAAATTTGAATGATGAGTTTATATTTCTGTTCTCGGTCTGGGTGTTTGTGCTTCTGTCTTTGTGTGTGTCCATGGCACCCACGACACAGGGTATCCTACTGTGGGGCTATGAGTGTGAAACGTTATTTATAAAAAAAGAGTTTTGAGTTACCATTACCCTCTTTTGTCCTCTTTGTGGCTTCTCTATAGATAAAATATACCCCATTCATGAGGGATTTCTTATCGAAAAATATATTTTTTTCTTTTTCGAGTTGTCTAAATACCTTGCTTGAAATATATTCCTGAAATATGTTCTGTTATATATGTCCTGGGTACACTGCCCAAGGACAGTAATTTGGATGCTGCCTTTTATATTTAATGTGTAAATTTTAATTTTTTTTTTGTTTTTAACATATTTTATTTTTCATAATGTAAATTTAGATATGGTTTAATTTTAATTTAATAATTAGTGTCTTTTGTATATTTTTGTCAAATATAACAAATATGTTCTTACAAACTTACAAACTAAAGTTTGTTTATAAGGAATTAATAAGATTGTCTTATCGTAGACATTGACAATATACTGTTCTGAATAGATTATAATATGATAGCAATTTCCTCAAGCTTGCTGTAATATAAATATAAATAAATACAAAATTTAAGGTAGTCTCTGGTACGAAATTAAATTTAACAAAACCGAAAAATAATTAATAACATTATTAACATTCGTGACTTTATAATGCTTTATAATAATAGATCGGGAGCTAACACTTTTTATTCGAATAAACGTATTTTGGCACGATCTATGACAAAATATTTTATAAAATGTCACATTCTCATAGGAAGTTCATATAATTAATGCAGAAATAAATATTAGTTACTCACAATATTTTTGATATTTTAATTAATTGTCCAAACAGCCTTGAACGATCGGGAATTGAGTTGTAAGACTGATTTATTAGCTATATTCTTACACTTTGTTATAACGAACAATTTGTAAATGTCGAATTTGTTGATGTACGCAATGTTTTAACTGCTAATCGGTTCAATTTGTGTAGGAGGTAAGAACTGGGAGGATTACACTAATACCGTGTAGGTAGCTATTATAGTTTACGGCTATTTGAAAGTATTAGATGCAGTCGGTTTGTATGCAATAGGGCCCATGAACTTTATGTATTAACATAGATACCTATAGGAAAACAGAAGCAAGGTTCCTGGGATGGGCGGCTACCATCATGTCATGTGAACTATTAGACGAGCCTTTACACCTAATATGTTATTTAAACGGGATATCAATTTTGTTTAGCTATTTATATCGCTTGTTTTCATTGAAATTATTGTAGATCGATTATAACGTTGAGGCGAGCGGTACTGGCCATGCGCGGTCTTCGACACGAAGATACCGAGTTCAAATCCCAGCGCGCATCTTTGAGGTGCCTTTATCGAAATGAAATGAAATAGGTAGTTTATTAACATCCTGGGTAATAATATACACTTGATGTTTGTCATTGTTGTACGGCAAACGGCTGACCCTCATCCGCTTTGGGTGCGCTAAGGTTTATATGGGCTAGGGGAAAACAGCGGAAGGAAAAAGCTCCAGCCCTGTTTTAAATAAATTTTCAGGTACAAATGCAGCATGACTGTGCGGCGACAAAGTAGCACACGAGACAGGTATCGTGTGTCAATACTTCAAAATAATTTAAATTATTACATGGTAAATAGAAACAGCCTTATGTGAGTTAAGTTTAATCCCAAGCCTTTTTATCTAAATAGTATCGCTGCTTCAAGTTTTGAAAAAATATTCTGATATTTAAATGATTTCATTATTTTCCACTCCTAAGGGTCCTGGGTTCGATTCCCTGCGAGTCAGAAATTTGAATGATGAGTTTAAATTTCTATTCTCGGTCTGGTTGTTTGTGTTTCTGTCTTTGTATGTGTCCATGGTATCCATGATACAAAGTATATCTACAGTACTGTGGGGCTACTAGTGTGAAACGTTTATTTATTAAAGCTTATGGGTGATAACGAGTATTTTTCATTCATTTCATTCATTCATTTCATTTAACGAGAAAAAACAATGATAGTCTGATGTAGATCTTTATAATGACGAATGAAATAATTTTTGTCATAAATTTAGTTATTTATTTTACGTCGTTTGTAAATTTTGTTGGAAAAATTAAATATGATTCAATACGTTCTATTCTTGTAAAGATTTTTTTCAACCAAAATAGTCTCGTCCCTCGACACCTTAGAGCATCAAAGGGTGAGTCCCTTCAGTGGAGACGGCATAGCGCCTCGCTTGGATACATAATTTTGTGTCAAATCTGGTGCGGGGGAAGAACGCACATATTTTAATTTTGTCACACATTCACAAATATTCTTTCATAGCTACAGACATACATTTCTAAATATGTCAATTTCAATTATCAACGTCATTTTCTATGCAGCGTCAACACTGACACCGACACACACAAACACACCAGTTGTATAACTAGAAGGCACATTATGCATGGACGTTGGGACGAGGGTTTCGGCCGTAGAGGCCACTCCTCTGACGGGTGTCATACCTGTCATACCTTGATGCTCTAAGCTCGACACAGCCCAGTCCCACCTTTTTTCGTCACTGATTAAATTACAGACGTGACACAATAGCTTATGGTCATTGATTTCACAGTGGTTGTGTCAGAGACAAATAAAACGGCATATTATTACAAAAATACATATTGCAAGATGGGCCGTGCGAACAAAGCCTTACGACAGATCCGATTTGCGAAATGACAATCACTGACCACCTGGTCTGAACTGTTGGTCAAGTAGCGAGAAATTAGACTCACTCTGACTGACTGGGCTCAGGTCAGGATAAGATACGGGTCATTTCAATATTTCAAATAACAAACACAAGCGCATTGCACGAATTACCGATTTAATAGCAATGATTTTTCATTCACTGATTTTTACGACGGATTAGATTCGCGACATACACAACTTTCAACTATATTGAACTGAACCTGGTCGCGCTGAATGTTGAAGAGATTCTTGCAATGTGCAAATTATAGGTATTACTGGAATTATAGGTGAAATAATACTTTTTAATTGTTTTATTGCATTTTTTACAACTATAAGTAACAAATATTACACCAAACCCAGATATTACGGATTTTTTACTACTATGAAGGAAAATATCGTGACCATACATACACCCCTAAGCTTGTTACGGAAATGTCATGGAATTTCTGTGCACGATCAAATTCGCCTCGCCTCTACGCGCGCCGCCCACAATGGGCCCTTTTAGTCCCTAATAAAGCCCCCTTTTAGTCGCCTCTTACGATCAGGCAGGGTATACTGTAGCTCTATTAAACTCCGTTATTTTTTTATACATGAACCAGAAAAAACAGCAGACAGACCACTTGATCAATTCAGTGATCACCGTCGTCAATGGACACTAGCAACTCAACGGAAACACCAGTTTTGGAAGAGAACGAATTATAAAAAAAGGTTATGTTAAATGTGACACAGCGGTTGGTGGTTACGCTGTTGAATGTATAGGAAAATACAGACTGGAAGGTACAGGTATTGTATGTGACAACGGTTTATTGTGACAGTGAAATAACATTGACTTTGATGGTATATTGCAAGTTAGTCTGTAACGGCTTACGACAGTCGTTTTGCGAAATACCCAACGGTGTCCAACTGTATCGAAGTGACCATCTGTCGCGCTCACCTTTGCTCTCATTCCATTTGTTGATACATCCTGTATTTGAGTTTTTAAATCTTGAAAAATTGCGAAATCCGTAAATTTTTAGTTACATCATATTATATTAAAACTCCACAAACCCGCATTGGGGCAGCTTGGTGGAGTAAGCTCCAGGCCTCCCCAATAATGGGGAGAGACCCGTTCCCAGCAGTGGGACGCAAAAAGGGTTGTAGCCATATATTAAAAATATTTTTAAATCCATATTGTAATGTTATGGATTTCATTTTGCAATTTAAATACCAGAACTATGACTCGATTGTCGTGATGGGTGAACAATTACTTAATACCTACAGGTTTGTTCGGAAGTGTCGGTGCGCGAGTCCGACTTGCATTAGCCGGTTTTTTCTTAAATCCATTACTCAAGTTCATTTATTCGGTACGAAGATTTGTAAACCACCACCATTATCGAAAACACGACCCATTAGTAATAAATATACGACCGTGTCATTAGTTCTCACTTGCAAAATTTGTGAAACCAGTTTGTTCCTTTTAATTCCTTCCTCGGATTTCATTCACGCTTATATTTTGTTGCCCACGATAACCCCGGATCACCTGAAAACTGTTTTATTAAGAAAAATGATAATCAAACGAATCTCAACCGTAAGTTTAGTGTTGAAGCTTCAAATTGCCATGTTCTTGGCTAAAACATGTCCCATACAATAAGAGACAGAAAACATTTTTGGTAATTGGCTGATCAGATATAACCCTTTGGCGGTTTTCAGTAAATCGTCAGGTGCACTAAGTAAATGCATTTCTCAGTGTTGACGATTACACACTTAAGATAAAAGAAGTCATTGAACTTATGAGGCCAGACCCTATAGTTTTAAGTCGTGGTTTTGTTGCTTGGTTAACGTTAGTATATCCATACTATATCTTAATATCTTAATATATATAAATTACGTGCAACTTTGTTTGTCCGCGATGAACTCCTGCACTACTTAACCGATTTTTATAAAGTTTGCACACCGTGTGCAGTTTGATCCAACTTGAAAGATAAGATAGCTTACATCTCAATTTATAGTCGCAATATTATTTTATTTCTGATACTCTAAGGCAGGACAACGTCTGCCGGATTCGCTAGTTTATTATTATAAATTCAGAAATAACTCTGTCTATCTGTTTGCTACGCTTTCCCGCTTAAACCACTGAACCACTTTTAATGAAATTTGGAACACAGATAGAGTGGACCTTTGGAAAGGACATAGGCTACTTTTTATCCTACAGGGACCCATAAAACGGGTCCACGCCGGTGTAGCCGCTGACGGAAGCCTAGTTTTGTAATAAATCGAAGTGACTTAAAACAACTGTATCATAACTTTTAAAGTAACATTAGAAATTTTTCATAACCTGCCAAGAAGGAAATAATAGTTCCGTAGTAGTTTTTGTATGAATAAAGTTATTTGTATAAAATGATTTTTTAAACGAGCAATTCTTGAATATACCTAAATATATTTTTAGAATCTCGGAAATGGCATTTATTGGAGATTATTCAATTCATATCAATTAATTTTATTTGCAAGAACATAGTGTAGGTACATACATAGGTCTTAACATAACAATATTTCCTTATGTCCTACCGTTTCGGGTGTGCAAAATAATTAGGTATTTCAAATGTACAATATTTTGATTTGCGTCCTATTATCCATTATATTGTCAAAATCAATGTTACATTAATACAAATATTACAACACAATAATGTCACAATAATTTATTAATAATATTGTGGCGTAGAACGCCGTCAAACGCCATCCGCCAATCCGACGTTCAAAGAAATGACAATGTCGATTTGAAAGAACTCTATAAAAATTTCGTTTAATGAATTAAAGCTTCCTTAGCCGGATGGTTACGTGGGCTGACTGCGGAACTAGAGACCCGAGTTCAAACCTCAATCAAAACCATATTGCGTTTATTTTTTAATTTTTGTGTTTTTTATTTTATTTTATTGGGAGCTATTTCAGATGGCTATGAATATATTTTCTTATACATTGGACACATACATGAAAATTTACAGAACTTTTCAATGACAAATTTAGTTTAATTCAGTGATAGAAATTGTCAAATTTTTAGGTTAACTTAATTAAATTATCTAACCGGCATCAAGTTAGTTATTAAGTTAGTTAGTTTAAGTTAATTAAAAGAAGCTAAGTAAGTCAACAAGTCCCATTTTAAATTTTAAATACATCAAAGCGTGATTTCAAAAGACTTAAAAAAATCAAAAAATATTCAACGTCGTATCAAAGTACAAAATGGTGTCCTAGTTTCTGACGTAATTTACTCGCTGCCAGTGATCTCAAAACCTTATACCCCCCATCGGCGGACCGATCAGAACATTAAAGGTTTTTTGACCTCCTGATAATATCCAGTGTTTACAAAAGAGGGCAAACCGTTATGCAACAATATGACGGTGATATTTATACTCTGCGACATTTAGCTTGAGATTTTAGAGGAGACGCGCTTCTTTGAAACACGACAGTATTGTTACACTCAGGCTCGGTCGCAGCTTTCAATTTTAGGGGGGGGGGTCACCAAGAAATTTGGGAGGGGTCACTAAGAAATTTGGGGGGAAGGGATGTCCCAAATTAGCTTGTTTCGCCTTCCATCTACGCATGACTACTGATGGATTTTGGGGGGAGTCATGTCCCCCTGTGACCCCCCCCCCTGGGACCGCGCCTGACTACACCTACTCTTACTCTTATTTTTCTGACATCCCTATTTGAGGATACGTGACTCTATAGTAAAGTTATCGATAAAATGGTGTGATTAGGGACATAAGTAATACCTTTTATAAGCCTTTCAACCTTTACAAAATAATAGATCAAAAATACACGTAACTTACGTGCGAACGAACCATAGCGCTTAGAGTAGGACACCAGCAATAAACGTACACAGATACAGATACAAACAGATACAGTCGCGCGTAAATACAGTCGCGCATATACATCGATACTAACGTGCATTTGAATCGATGCTGAGGTCTGTACGCCCGTATCCGAAACTAAGTGAATTTTCGGGCCTTATTTTTGGATTAGATTGAAGAAATTGTAGCAATATTATTCATTCAATAGCTTAATGTCATCAATGACAACGCTTATCTTATTAATTCATGAAAAAGAAGCGATCTGAGTATGCTAAAAATGATTCCGAAAATGTTAGAACTCACGGACGGATGCTTACAGAGTGGGCCCTGTGATCATATGTGTTTTGTCATCAATTACGCCAATTACGTTTGGGAAATTTGCGTACCTATGTCCTAAATCCTTGAGATGAATGGAAATGTGATTCTCCTTTCCCCTCTCTTTTTTCCAAATTGCTGTGCCCAGCAGTGTCCATGTATCCCCAGGGAAACATAATATGTACCATCTATTCCCAATAACATGGATTGCAATAAATAAATGAATATGAATCTTTAGTTAGTTCTGGCAAGGAATATCTTTTAATCTATCTACTATACCGCGATGGCATCACCACAGCATACATACTTAAAGAAGCGCAAGTGTGTAAAGTTAAACCAATTGTGATGCTGCATCGCTGCTAAAAGTCGCAGTGTACAAAGGGCCTTAAGTACTGCCGTTCGCGTGCTATTTTTAGCATCGACGGAGACGCTCTATTTTGAAACACGACAGTATTGCTACAACCAGGCGCGGTCGCAGCCTTCAATTTTAGGGGGGGGGTCACCATGAAATTGGGGGGGTGGGTTACTTAGAAATTTGGGGGAAAATGTGTCCCAAATTGGCTTGTGTTTTGGATTTTCAGGATGGACATGTCCCTTGTGACCCGCCCCCTGGGACCGCGCCTGAGTAGCAGACGGCCAGTCACACCATGTGATATTTGGTCGCTTTTGGTCGCTGCAGTCCATGAACATCTACATACAACGTCAAACAGGTCTGAGTCTTACCTCAGTTCGCAGTTGCGTTGTTCTAAGGAAAGGCATAATTTACTATTCAAGTATAAAACCTAAAAGACCAAGGGAGTTATTGGCCACTTCGTTATGGCAAAAAATACAAAAACATAATTATACGGTATCAAAAATTGCGAGATCTCTCATGTTTTACGCATCACATCATTTATTTTAACTGCGTACAGCTTAATTCAAGTCTTATTCTTTGTACAATATTTCTCATTCACATAAAATTTCGTAATCATAAGACGCATGTAATGAATGTGTCACATACAAAGATTATTTAAAATTAAAATGTTATTTTCGCTGCTATTTGAGATCACACTTAAAAGATTATGAATAAACGGCAATAACCCAATAATTTCTTGATAAAGTTGGAATTTCTGGCGTATATTTTTTGATGCAGAGGCAGTAAAATATAAAAGACCTAGAACTTCCACGGAAATCTGGATTTCATAGTTTGTCATGTGCGCATTGTTATTACGTATCGCTATGAGACCCGCAGGGGCCGTAGGCCTGCAATCTAGACAATGGCGTACGAAGTAACATCACTTAGTCAGCATGCTGGCGTATCCCAAGACTTTATACGGACCCAGATATGCGATTACTAGTTACTATTACTACAAATATCATATGTTGGCGCATTTGCATGCTACAAAAAGCGCTTCAAACGATTGGTACTCAATAATCCGTTGTAAACCTTTGCAAAGGCCTTATTAGCAGTTAGACTGCCTCTAATAGATAGTTTATCCACCTATAATCCGCTGAACAGCAAAAGGGAGCACTCTCTAATAATAGGTAGAAAGTAGAGAACTGTGCCCAGTAGAAGGACATAAAATTATTGCAGTCAAGCTGAATTCAAAATCTACTTTCGTAGAGATGACAGATTTTTATGGACATTATTCGACCAATAAGAAATCTATGCTCTAATGGTATTTTTTACGCGACGGAATAAACTATGAAGAAATCAGTAGTTAAAGTCGACTACCGACCTACATATTCGTAGTCCTCAATGTCTGTTAGAAATAGACTTTTTTTCAACCTTTTTTTATGTCCCACTGCTGGGCACAGGTCTCCTTCTCACAAGTGAGAGAGATTTAGGCCATAGTCCACCAAGCTGGCCAAGTGCGGATTGGTGGACGTCATGCTTTCGAGAAATTATGAATTTCTCTCAGACATGCACGGCGATGGAGAACATCGTAATCAATTAAATATCACGATATTTTCCATCACCGTGGAGCAGCGATAAATGCGCACATTACAAATTTATTTGTCAGAGGTGCGCGCCGAGAATTTGAACCCAGGATCGGTCGCGTAAAAGACCGCGGCTTTTACCACTCGGCCGCCGCTGCTCACAGAAATAGAATAAGAATTGATAATGGCAAGCCATATTGTAAGAAACAGTTACAAATGTTGGAGAAGGAAAGTCATTGTGTGTGGGCGGCTATGTATAAGTTCAATAAGTAGGTACATACAGGCCTTCTAAAACAAGGTGGAATAGAGACATGAACGTTGGTTTCAGGTAGCTTTAACATCAGATGGCCTGAAAATTAGTTCATATCGGTTATGAACGAATCACCTCGAAACGAAATCGAACGAAATAAAATCTTATAAATAAAAACGTGTTGCACTCCGGGAGTGCCGGCAGAAGTGAAAACTTGAACATTAACGTTGTGCATTTATGATATTTTGGAATGGTTAGGGAATAATTTCGCACAAAAGACTTTAATTATCAGTATTATTTTTCATCTAGTATTCATCACTTTTTTCATTAATAGATGCACTTTGTTTAATTTCCATATACAACACTTGATATACACGAATTTTACAAGTATACAGACAGTCGAGCCGTCAGCTGTCACCCCTCCGTTTTACGAATATTCGATCAGATCACGTGTCCTGACGCGAGTTTAACATTTCATACCCGTCCCAAAAAAGTGCACAATGCCGCTAAAAAAGTTTTCACTTCAAAAATACTCATTAACTTTTTTCCCGTGTATTCTCTTTGCCTCAGCCAAATATACACCAACTTTCCTAAAATGACCGAATGTTCAAAGAAAGTTCTACTTTAGATTCCGAACACAAAAACTGAAAGGCCACCGAATGTATTATATTCATCGGAACACGTGAAAACGTTCCGTGTATGGAATCCGTAATCGTCATTTAGTAATCGCACCAAAACAGCTCGACTTTCTTCCTATTTTGGTCTATTACTAAATAGTTACTGACTCTATAAATTGGAAGGGGAAAGTTTTTTCCATTATCCAGTAGTATTTTTTATTTAATTAGGGGTATAGCATGTAATCCTTCGGTACTATCAATGGTATCATTTAGTGTTCCTGATAAGTAGATTCGAGCGAGGCGACATGAACATTTGCAGTTCCGTGTTGCAGATTAGTGTTAATGCGAATCGCCATTAGTTTGGGCACTGATTGCTTAGTGGTGCACTATCCTCGAATCCACATTTGCACATCTTTTAGTCGCAGATTTCCGCAAAGCAGTTTGTATGTGCAAAATAGAGCTAAGGAAACGCATAAGGCTAGTTAGTCTCTAAGGTTTACTTAGTTATGTTATGTAAATAAATAAATAAAATAATGTGTCCATAGTCCAGTATGACGACCCGCCTGGCGTAATGGTTATGACTGCCGATCGGAGGTCCTGGGTTCGATTCCTGGCGAAGCAGAAATTTGCGTGATGGGTTCAAAATTTCTGTTCTCGGTCTGGGTGTTTGTGTTGTGTGTGTCCATGGCACCCACGACACAAGGTACATATATCTAACCTACTGTGGGGCTATGAGTTTGAAGCGTTTTTTTTATTTTATTTGCGATCAGGTAAATCCCCACCCTCCACCAACCCGCATTGGAGCAGCGTGGTGGTGTAAGCTCCAGGCCTCCCGAATAATGGGGAGACACCCGTGCCCAGCAGTGGGACGCAAAAAGGGTTGCAGCCAAATCCCCACCACCTATATATTTAAACATTGCAATATATTTCTCACGGTTGATGTGCGATAAATACGCAAGTAACAAAATTCTTATTCAGATTTGAAGACGTGATCTCGGCGTTGAAGATTTCTTGCGATGGTTAGGTATTGCTTTAGTTCTCTGGTATCGTAGTTTATTAAATGATTAAGCATATACAATCTTTGATTAATTATACAACGTAGAACTTTTAAGCTGCGGGGCATAACCTCTTGATTCATAAACGATTATTTATAAACGTTCGAAAACAAAAATGGCAATTGCGTAAACAATAAACACGCGTTCCCAAAACAAACCATTAATATTAATGTCAGTTAACAATAGACATTGTTATCTTGTACTTAATTAAATAAATGTTGACAGGTTGGTCATTCAGTTTGGCCTTTAAATGTAACAAAAATATATTGTCGCAGTCGGATCGTATAATCCGCCGTATAACATTACAGCTAGCCAGTTCCTAAAACAGGGACGTTCTGTATTGTAGCGGGTCCACGATTAGCCGGATTGTTATTACGATACATTCTACAATATGGCGGCTCACGTTTAGTCTCATTGTAATGGTGTCATTGAGCTAAGCAATGTCCCTGAAACACATTTTCACTATAATTATTTATATTCTAAAAATATCCAAACCGAATCAAAGCACCCCACTATCCACGTTGTCTCGTTTGTACTACCCCTAGAGTGTATAAAAAAGCCGGATGCGCGGAGGGAGCCCACTCCCCGCCCGCCGTAGGAAAGCGCAGGCATCAAGAGAGCCGTAGCGGCTGAGACTGAGCTGGTAGCTGGGGCGGAGGGAGTGGTCTTCCCGCAGCGCCGGAGATGTCACAGAGCCACTTGTTTTATTACATTATCCAAGCCTTGGAAAATATTATATAAAATTGCTAGTTACTGTGATTAATTCATTGTCAATTATCACTTTATCTAAATTGAGTAGATATTATAAATAATGGCTAGATAATATAATATCCGTATTTATTACTTTGGCTGTGTGTAACATATAGACAATTGGGCGACACGATATTACGCCGCTTTGACGAACGCGTAGAGCGCTGAATTGCAATCCGGCTGAACGAGAGTGCGCCGCATTACAATACAGCCCTGTTTTAGGAAATAGCTAGCCGGAATGTAATACGGCGGAATATACAATCCGACTACGACATATAAATAACTAGCCGTGCCCCGCGGTTTCACCCGCGTTAACTTTTAGTTCTGATAACTCCAAGAACATAGGTATTATTATGTTCAAAGTTTCATGATGATCGGTTGAGTAGCTTTCACGTGAAAGAGTAACAAACAAACTTATTATAATATTAGTAGGACATTATTACATTTATAATATTAGTAGGACTAGGGGCCGCCCGCGACTTCACCCGCGTGGACGTTCGTTTGTTTGTTTGAACGCTAATCTCAAGAACTACTGGTTCGAATTGAAAAATTCCTTTTGTGTTGAATAGTCCATTTATTGGGGAAGGCTATTTACTGTAGAGCTATGAGTGTGTAACGTTTAATGTATAAAATTCTCTTGTTACAGTTTAAGTTACCTTACTCCTCCAAAACGGGTTGACCGATTTTGATGAAATTTTACAATATACATTACATAACTCTAGGCTCTAGTTGTAGTAGTGATGTACACTGACAAGCGTGATTGTGTGCGTGTTACAGCTTTAGCAAAGGAATTTGAAAAGTTACAAAATCCTTTTAAAAATATTAACTCACTACGAACAACTAACGTCTTGTTTATAAAGTCCGTGCTTACTTCGCGGATTACTTCGGGGGCGCCCGACATGTTACGTTAAATACGGTAAAATAAATAAATACATAAATAAATAAATGTGGCATGCGGCCACGCATACACCGCCGTCCCTCCCGGGGCTGCTGGCTGGACGGGTCAAGCTCCCACTGTCACCGTCCGCATCCCCGGAAGCCCCCTTTTAGTCGCCTCTTACGATCAGGCATAGGATACCGTAGCTCTATTCTTAATCCCGAAGATACAGGGACTTCATCATGAACAATCGCGTGCGGTCGCTAGGTGGCCACGGGAACCATGTCGGGCACCCCCGAAGTAATAAGCGAGGTAAGCTGGGACTTCATAAACATGTTTACGTATCCTCACGAGACGTTTTATAGTAAAACTAACGTCTTTATCAATATTATAGTTACCAATCTGGAAGTACCATCAAATTGTTTCACGGCTACTTACCTGCAAAAAATTAAATAAAATTAATAACAAAAAAAAATTGAATCTTGAGAGCAATGATCTTCAGCAAAAAGTGTTCAAATATGGTAATTTCTATTAGGTTAAAGGCCAATTTATAGCAATTTTTACCGACTTCCAAAAGAAGGAGGTACTGTATTCGGCTGTACCTTATGTATTTTTTTTTTTTATATATGTTCACCGATTACTCCGCCGTTTGTGGACCGATTTTCAAAATTCTTTTTTTGTTCGTATGCTTATACTCCCGAGGTGGTCCCATTGTCACCAAATCAGGATCTGATGATGGGATCCCAGGGAAATCGAGGGGAACTCTCAAATTTTATAGGCACACACGTTGATTTTCTTATAGTTTCTGAAGCATAAGAGATATTTACGCATAGAAATCATCATCTCATGTTGCTGAGCTGATGATGGAAGGTACTGCGACAGTGAGGAGTTGAGAGCAAATTCTTTCAATAAATAGTTTTTTATTCGAAATCTTACATTCCCCAGGTGGTCCAACTGTCACCAAGTCAAAGTCTGATGAGGGGATCCCAGAGAAATCGAAGGGAACATTCAAATTTTAAAGCACAACAAATGATTTTCATATTTTTACAAAGCAAAACAGACATTTGTGTATAATTATCGTCATATCATGTTGCTGAACTGATGATGGAAGGTACTACGACGGTTAGGAGTTGAGAGCAAATTCTTTCAATAAAAGGTTTTTTGTTCGAAATCTTACATTCCTGAGGTGGTCCAACTGTCACCATGTCAAAATCTGATGATGTGATATTAGGGAAATCGAGAGAAACACTGAAACGTAATAGGCACACACATTCTTTTAGTCATATTTTTAACATAATACAAATATTTATATCTGGTAATTATCACCTGCTGTTGCTTAACTGATGATTGAAGGTACAACTCCTCAACGGTTAGGAGCTGAGAGCAAATTCTTTCTTTAATTTATACGTTCAGGTGGACTGATAGTAGTTTTCTTTCAGACTTTTAGATGGCTATTAGATAAACATGATTATAAAAGGTAAATCTGTTTAAAGTTTAGAAGTTAAGTGAACATTTTTCCAATTATGCTAATACATACAGAATTAATAAAATTACTAAAAAGAGTGAAATAAATTAAGTTTTTAACAAAAAAATAGAACCGACTTCAAACGGTAAAAAATAAAATTGTTCAGTACCTACTTCTTCTTGCTTATGGTAATGACTCTTAAAACTATTTTTGAAGTCGGGCCCTTAGTGAAATGTCCTGTCTTAGTAAATATAGTGTACCTTTCGTTCTGAATGGGCACCGACTCCAATATAGTTTTAACAGTCATTACCATAAGCAAGAAGAAGTAGGTACTGTCCCACTGTCTGTACTGTCGGTGCCAATTTAGAACGAATGGTACGACATTTACTAAGGGCCCGACTCCAGAAATAGTTTTAAGAGTCATTACCATAAGCAAGAAGAAGTAGGTACTGAACAATTTTATTTTTTACCGTTTGAAGTCGGTTCTATTTTTTTGTTAAAAACTTAATTTATTTGTTCTACATTTTCTAGTATTGTACAGCTGATGTAAGTATAATCGCCATCAAAATATAAAACGCGTAATATATAAGGCACTTCTGCTACCTAATAAATAATTATACAATTACTAGCGGCCGCCCGCGACTTCGTCCGCACAGCGTCATGTTTTATGGACTACAGCCTTCTTCAATATATGGTAATTTTTTTATTATCGGGGGGAAACCTTCAAAAGGTACCCGGTACCTTGGGAGAGGGTACCGGGTTATGTGGGTTTTGACCGCACTAAAACCCCTTCTGTGGCTGCCACTGCGCTTGGGGAGGACTCCGGGATCTCCAGCGGAACGAACCGGTGTCCTCCACACGCGATGCCCCAGAACGGGCCCATCTTCGGGAGAGCAGATGTGCTCTCCTGCACCTTACGATGCTTACGGCGACATGCGGCCACGCACACATCGCCGCTCTTCCCGGGGCTGCTGGTTGGACGGATCGAGCTCCCACTCACACCGTCCACAACCCCGGAAGCCCCCTCTTACGATCAGGCAGGGGATACCGTAGCTCTATTCTTAATCCCGAAGCTACAGGGACTTCAATATATTATGGTCTATTCAACACAAAAATAATGTTCAGTTCGAACCAGTAGTTCCTGATACTAGAGCGCTTACATACAAACAAACTCTTCAGCTTTATATATTAGTACTTGCTGACCCCGCGAACTCCGTACCGCGTTAAAATGTTCGGGGTGGGCCACCTTTATCAGTTGGGGGGGGGGGGATGAAAAATAGATGTTGGCCGATTCTCAGACCTACTCAATATGCTCACAAAATTTCATGAGAATCGGTGAAGCCGTTTCGGAGGAGTACGGGAACGAACATTGTGACACGAGAATTTTATATATAAGACTAGCTGACCCCGCGAACTCCGTATCGCGTTAAAATGTTTAGGGTAGGCCACCCTTATCACTTAGGGGGATGAAAAATAGATGTTGACCGATTCTCAGACCTAACCGATAAGCACACTAAATTTCATGAGATTCGGTCGAGTCGTTTCGGAGGAGTACGGGAACGAACATTGTGACACGAGAATTTTATATATAAGACTAGCTAACCCCGCGAACTCCGTACTTCGTTTAAATGTTCGGGGTGGGCCACCTTTATCAGTTGGGGGGGGGGGGGTGAAAAATAGATATTGGCCGATTCTCAGACCTACTCAATACGGGAACGAACATTGTGACACGAGAATTTTATATATAAGACTAGCTGACCCCGCGAACTCCGTACTTCGTTTAAATGTTCGGGGTGGGCCACCTTTATCAGTTGGGGGGGGGGGGGGGGGAAAAATAGATATTGGCCGATTCTCAGACCTACTCAATACGGGAACGAACATTGTGACACGAGAATTTTATATATAACATAGTATAGATAGTGGACCCCACAGATGTTGTTCTACCTTAAAAGTATTATAAGAGGATTAGTTTATTTATCATCTCAAAGAGTTTTTATGTTACTTTCAAACAAAAAATATAACACAAATAGTGACAGATGAATTATTGTTATTCAGACTATGTCAAACTTCTGGACGATGGCGCGAAGAACCAATGTTTGACAGTTACTAATAATTTGTATAAGAAAATAAAATAAGTTATTTTACTATTAATTTCGCAATTTTTCCTTTATTCTCTCACCGTTTAAACCTTCCCTGGACTTCCAATAATATTTCAAGATCAAAACTAGCCACATCAGTTCAGTGGTACTTGAGTTTTATCGAGGCTAACGAACATCAATTCATCTTATTATTATTCTTAGAGGATGTTTGTATATATGACATCGCAAAACTCAGAAACTATTCGACCGATTATTATGAAAATTGGTATGTAAATGTATTTTTTCACGGAGAAGGTTTATGTGCTATCCATTATTATTATTATTTAATATTTAAACGCGGTACGGAGTTCGCGGGGTCAGCTAGTTTTTATATATAGAAGATTACTGATATGAGGTTACTTGGCAGCTCTATTGTGCTATTGCTATTGCTCTATTGAACAATTCTATTGTGTTTCGGTGGAAAGGTGCAGTTGCCGGCCACACTTACATGAGGCGACCACCAGCCTCCGGAGTAGCAGCGCAACTGCATACGACCTCAGACAAGACTTGCCTATGCTTACTTGAGGTTGTATGTAGATGTCATTGGGCTGCAGCGACCACTTAACACCACGTGGTATATGTATGGTATATATATGGTGCCTATAAAATTCATGCAGGAATTATTGAAAACGTCAACATGATCCAGTAAAGTTGTTCTTGGATACATAATCGAATTAATCATAAGTATCTTAAAAGACTAAAAATTGTGTCGTTGATACATTTTTATACCCCAAAAACATCAACGCGCTTCGTAACATCCGTATTTCTAACTTTTTTTTCTTAAGAAGTATTTTACTTAGTTTTATACATAAAAAACTCTTGTGCTGTAGAAACATACAGTGTTTTAATATAGGTAAATAACAAAACTACTTAAATAAAATAAATAAATAATATAATAAATACTTATATATAATAAACACCATTAAGCTGTTTTCGCATATTGCATAATGATACCATTTTCTAAGAAGAGAATCCAGGTCCAGCAGTCTCAACAATACGGTCTAAGAATGATGGAATAAAACCACTAGTTTATTAGAAACCACACTTTAGCATTTCTTTGAAAACGAAATAACCTTAAACTAAAGTTTACTCGCCCACACATTTCTAGAAGTAACAAAATGACGCTTATAACTAGGGTTGCCAACCGTACTATAATATATAGTACATCTATTACAAGTATAGTATTTCGGGAATCCGTACTATATAGGGGAAGATCGTTACCCTTCGTACGCGGGGCACATTCATACAGTCAAAATAAAACTTGAACGAAACAACCGTACGGTCTTGCTTTTGTATGTGTGCGTGAGTCGAAATACCAACTTTACGACAACGTAGTATCGATACATTCGCACCAGTGACAGTGAAGTGACAGAAAGAAACGTGTTTTCGCGCTCTGTAAGTAATTTTTTGATCAATGTTTTTGTCTATTGTTACCGTAGACAAAATAAGTTTTCGTGTAGAATATTGTATCAGTTAGTAGCAAAATATACTTAAGATACGTTTTCGATACTTAATTTATGACGTTTTCCTATTAATATTAAAAGAGGTTATATTTAGTTGTTATTTAGTTAGTGGGGTACTTTCGGACAGAACTAGATGGGCCACATTTGAACGCGTACGAATGTGCCCCAACTAGTAGGTAGGTACGATTTAGTGTGTTAGTGTGCTAATTGCTAATTTTTGCATTAACTTTGTCCTGTATTTTGCTATCGTCGATGTACATATATTATATTTTAATACCTATTTCTTATTATTACTTACTTATCTTCACCAATTCGTCAAATAGTAGCTCCTTTGAAGACAGTTTTGACACCAGAGGCAATTCGACCCTATCCGACTTTTTGTAAGAAGTAATAAAACAAACAAAGGACGAAGGCCAGGAAAATCACGTATTTATACAGACACACCCGAAAAAAATCTAATTGAAGAGAAACACAATGAAAAGCAGTTGAAAAAGCTAGAACAGTAAAGAAGGGCTAGGGCAAGACAAATAAAACGTAGTTTAGCTGATTTTTATTTAAAAACGAAGAACAAGAAAGTTAAAAACACAGAAAGTGATGAATCTGATTGCGATGGATCTGATATGAGCTTTCAAGAGAGTTCAACTTCTATCACAGATAAAAATGAAACCGATCATGAAAATTTTGAAATGAATAGAAGCCAATTGATAGTTGATGTAATACCAGAAAATATTAATGACGGTTCGTTTATTTTAGTGAGGTTCTCTAAGAAAAAAAGTATTATTTACAATGTAGGAAAAGTTGTCGGTCACTATAGTCAGACTGAATTTAAAGTATCTTATTTAAGAAGGAAGCCAGGCTTTTCGTGGACATTTGCTTTCCCTAATGTTGAAGATATTCATAACTGATGTTGAAATGATTCTTCCTGAACCTAAGCCTCCAACAGTTTTTACTTCTAGAACATCAAAACACTTCACTTTTTCAGTAAATTTTTCTAATTTAACTGTTCAATAGTTTTTATTATCTTGTTACGTAACAATAACTTTTTGCAGTGCTAATCCGCACCAAAGATTTAAATATTTATTAATTTATTTTATTTTTGTTTAATAGAAGCTTATCTTTGTGTTTAATTTCATTGTTATTAAAATAATTTTGACTTATATGTGTCGTTTTAATTGCACGTACGGAACTACCCCACGACGTACGAAGGTACCCCCAACACTGTATATAGGTGCCCCGTTGTTGGGGCAGATTCGTACATATTCCAGATTTAGTTTAAATCATAATTATGGTTGAAACATCAGATGAAATCATCTGTCACTTTTTTATATGAATCTCAGATAGTTAGACTATAAATTTAAGCTGTCAGGTAAAAGATTCACGAAAAAATAAAAAATAAAAAAAATAAAATGTGGAAACCGTACGAAGGGTCCCCATCTTCCCGGTTACCATATTTCAGTTCGCTTACGATCAATATTTACATTTTGCAACACCAAAACTAATAATATAAAAAAACAGATCCCGCAATTTTTGAACACGTCTTTCATTCCACAGACGTAATCTGCCTTTGGCGTTTATGCGTCTCTGACATTTATAAAAAAATGCACGAAGTGCAAAAAATAGTAAAAAAAACAACGGGTTTCCCTCCGATAGTGCAGGCAGAAATGAAATCTTGAACATTAACGTTGTGCATTTTTGATATTTTGGAATGGTTAGGGAATAATTTCGCACGAATTGCTTTTATTATCAGTATTATTTTTCATCTAGTATTTTCAGTAGGTTTTCATCTAGTATTTTTATAAAGTACTATTTTTTTCCTTTTCATTAATAGATGCACTTTGTTCAATGTCCATATTTTAAATACTTGATATAAACGAATTTTACAAGTATGTCTATACTTGTAAAATTCGTCGAGCCGTCATCAGCTGTCACTCCTCCGTCTTATGAATTTTCGATCAGGCCACGTGTCCTGACGCGAGTTTAACATTTTTTACCCATCCCAAATAAAGTGCACAACGCCGGTAAAGAAGTTTTCACTTCAAAAAAAATAAGTTAAACTATAACTTTCTCACTTTTTAATTCTTACCTACTAAATATTATATTTTTAAACGTACTATATTTTTACAGCTTTTAAAAAAATACTATATTCAGACAAAAAATGTTGACAACCCTACCTATAACATATGAGTTTTCTTGAAATACGTGTCATCTTAAGGATATAAATAATAAGGAAGTAACGACAAACAAATAGCTTAGACAACAATATAATACAATGGAAAATACAGATAATACCATGTTATTAACACAGACTTATATTATGTTATTAAGTTTAAAATTAGGTTTAAAAAGTTACGTCATTTTATGGCACGGAAGAATTGATACTTTGTGAAAAATAATTACGAAATAGGTAAACCATATTTTAGTCGGAGTCCAAATTTCGATATTTTACTTCTGAAAAAAAATCCCACTTTTTGTGAAAAAAATGCTTATAAGTTTTTTTTTTATTTCAATTGAGAAGCAGACGAGCATGCAGGCCACCTGGTGTTAAGTAGTCGCTGCAGCCCATGGACATCTACACATACAACCTCAAGCAAGCATAGGTAAGTCTTGTCTGAGGACGTATGCAGTTGCGCTGCTACTCCGGAGACTGGTGGTCGCCTCATGTAAGTGTGGCCGGCAACTGCATCTTTCCACCGAAACACAATAGAATTGATTCACGGCAGAAGTGGGTGCAGCGTTGGTACTTCCCCGGGCGAATGATAATAGTTCTACCACCTATCAAAGTACGTGATAATTAGTCCGATTGCAAGATATAATATACCACTATATAGTTAGACCACTTTGGAAGTATAAGCTTACGAACAAAAAAACAATTTCGAAAATCGGTTCACAAACGGCAGAGTAATCGGTGAACAAATATAATAACTAAAAAACATACAGCCGAATACATTAACTCCTCCTTTTGGAAGTCGGTAAAAATACGTATAGCCGAACACAGTACTACTTCCTTATTTTGGAAATCTTTAAAAAATTGTCTATAAGTCTAACACTAAAACCATTCCATATTATGATAACCTTTCGTCAATTTTTACGATTGATTTTTGTTTAGTTGTATTAACGGGAACGATTTTAGTTGGACCACCGAGTAGTTGGTCCAGCGGGAAAAAAATTCCCCGTGGTCCAACTAGTTGGTCTATTGGTTGGTCCACGGGGAACGCGCGATATTTTATACGCAACACTAGATTTATAATTTATTATTTATTATAATCCGAATCGACGGTAACAAAAGCAAAAATTACTCTATCCGATGAATTATTGACAAATCTGCTTAAAACGAAAAGTGTTACCAAAATCAGTTGACCAACATTTTGTAGTGCGGCGAAACGCATTAAAATTATCTTTCGCGCTTTCTAAACAAAGCTGTTACTCTCGAGAGCATCTTAAGAACGAAGACATTATTAAAATATTGTTGTTAATTGCCGTACAAGAGTTAAGACTAAGAAACGAGTGGAAACATGTTAATAAATCCATCTTAATCTTATATATAAAATTCTCGTGTCACAATGTTCGTTCCCGTACTCCTCCGAAACAGCTTGACCGATTCTCATGAAATTTTGTGAGCATATTGAGTAGGTCTGAGAATCGGCCAACATCTATTTTTCATCCCCCTAAGTGATAAGGGTGGCCCACCAAAACATTTCTACGCGGTACGGAGTTCGCGGGGTCAGCTATATATGTATATAATTTACGTGTTACGTTGTTTGTCCGCGATGGACTCCTAAACTACTTAACCGATTTTAATAAAATTTGCACACCGTGTGCAGTTTGGTCCAACTTGAAAGATAGGATAGCTTACATCTCAATTTATAGTCGCAATATTAATTTATTTCTGATAGGTACTTTAAGGCAGGACAACGTCTGCCTGGTTCACTAGTACTAATATATAAAGCTGAAGAGAACTACTGGTTCGAATTGAAAAAAATATTTTTGTGTTGGATAGTCCATTTATTTGGGAAGGCTTTAGGCTATATAACATCATGCTATGACTAATACCAAAGTCCACGCAGAATTCGCGGGCGGCCGCTAGTAAATAAATAATTCTCGTAATATTACTTTGTTATATTCTTGTAATGACAAACGCACTCATAATATAACATTTGAACTTGTCAGTAAATTAAACGTGCATAATGTCGACAGCCTACCCATCATTCCTTAGAAAAACGTTACCTACACTTTTCTATGAATGACGAGTACCGGGACACTGACAAAAACTGACGATAGTAAGGACGTTTATATCATATAGCGCATTTTTTAACGGAAACAATCCGTTCATTTGACTTGGACACAATTTTTTTGTTCATTAAAGAATGGCTTACAGAAAAATTGCATGACTCATTTTGCTGTGCGATTAAATGAAACTAACTACATTTACTTATTTGTTCGTTTGTCATTGTCTTTGACTAACAGTCTTGTATTAGGTACAGTTATGCAAAATGTACCTAGTCATAGACCACAGACGCTAATTTATCTAAGTATTTAGACCTATTAGCGAACTTATACAAGACGTGAGACGTTACTTGATCTAGATTTGACTTATGTTGCGTGTTAATTAAATTATGCAGCCTACAAGGTACGACTAAAATCCCCGACCTCTAGTAACAAGGCTGGGAATACGGAAAACTTGGACGATTGAGGCACCAACGCCACAGCCTTTTCTGTAGTGACGATGCAATGAGAGTTGCAATGAAACATGAGTGTACACTAACATTGTAGTTATATATTACACGACTTTACTCACGTAAATTTTATCCGATTTGCCGACATGTTTCGGTCCTGACTGAGGACCTTCTTCAGGAGCTCCCGCCGGTCGCGGTGGCATCCGATATCGAAATCCGATAAAATTTACGTGAGTAAAATCGTGTAATATATAACTACAAAGTTGCAATGAAAACTATTCTTGAGTTAACCGCTAGAGGCATTGTAGTACAGTAGGCCGCAACAATTAATTCTCTGTAGCTTCAGGATTAAGAATAGAGCTACGGTATCCCCGCCTGATCGTAAAAGGCGACTAAAAGAGGATTCCGGGGTTGCGGGCGGGGAGAGTGGGAGCTCGATCCATCCAGCCAGCAGCCCCGAGAAGGACGGCGGTGTGTGCGTGACCGCATGCCGCCGTAAACATCGGAAGCTTCCTGCAGCTTCCGATGTTTACGGCGGCAAATCTGCTCTCCGAAGATGGCCCATTCTGGGGACGCGGCGCGTGTAAGACACCGGTGCGTTCCATTAGAGATCCCGGAGTCCTCCCCCAGCGTAGGAGCAAGCCACCGAGGGGGATTTAGTGAGGTCAGATCCCACATAACCAGGTATCCTCTCCCAAGGTGTCAGGTACCTTTTGAAGGCAACGTCTGCAGGGCCTACTAGTGATTTAATAAATGAGACCTTAAAAAATATACGCGATGAATAGAGAATCTCCTACGTTTGTTATCGGTTAAAAACACTCAGTTACTCAGGGTGAATGTAGCTTTCTAATGGTGAAAGGATTTTAAAAATCGAAACAGTAGTTTTGAGTTTATTCATCACAAACAAACAAAATACAAATCTTTCCTCTTTATAATATTAGTAAAAATAAAAAAAATACACTTCACTGTTATTTCACATTTTTCATTATAAAACATTTTTGGCAGTTGTCTATCTAATATAAAATTCTCGTGTCACGGTGTTTGTAATTAAACTCCTTCGAAATGGCTCGACCGATTTTCGTGAAATTTTGTGTGCATATCGATTATATCTGCGAATCGAACAACATCTATTTTTCATCCCCCTAAATGTGAAGGTTGGTCCAGCCCAAACATTTAAACGCGGTACGGAGTTCGCGGAGTCAGCTAGTATATTAATATAGATAAACTTATTATAAAGTCGCCAGTCAAACTTTTCGGACTTGATTGTACCTCTCAGTAGGAAAGCCAACATACGAAGATCCGTTAGTAAATAAAATGCTCTCTAAAACTACATAAAGAGTCTAATTGGGACAGGATTCAAACTGATAGCGGTCAGTTATCTTCAAGCGTCCTGGGTTACTGAACTTGACATATGTGATGTGGCATTGACCCCGGGCTTGACGTAAGAATCATTTACAACATTTTAAATCGAGTAAACACAGAGCGCCTACACAGGAATATGAAGATTATTTAAAACGCCTAATGTGGCTCTCTGTGAAAAGGGCCTGTTATAAAACAATAGTTTAAATCAAATCTAATCAAAAATATTTCATATTAGGAATACAAAACATTCGCTTAATGAATGTCATTTTTTCCCGATCATCGCATTAAGGTGCCCGTTTGGGCTAGATGTCGAGCTGAGAGAAAAAGGCGGCGGAAAGAAAACTCTTATTAAAAAAAGTTCATATATAACGAATATAAAAAGTACATATTTAAATAAAAATATAGTTTTGGAACTGTGGGCGTTGTTTGACGTTTCTCATAGTTCTATTTTCATATCTGTAGGACTTTTAATTGGTTCACAAAACATTTGGGAAAATAATAATCTGCAACATCGTCTATGGACACGGGCAACCCTAGGGGAATTGTTCTACAGGGAAGCAATGATACTCTGCATCTGAGTACTGCCGGCTTTGAAAGAGATTTTTTTTACAGCTCTCTTAATATCGAAGATAAACATAAGTGTATTTTTTTAAATCTTACCCATATTCGAAATAAGATCCAGTTCTGAATATCAATAATAATATCTACCCATAAGATTGGTATCCAAAGGAAGTGGGTCGTACAAAAACATTATAACCCAAAATTTTGTTGCGGGGGCATTTTGAATTTACGACTATACTGAGTATTTACAATAGTATTGTGATCCAAACCAAACGTGTATACAAAATTTAAGCTTAGTCGATTTAAGAAGCAATAAGTGTCTGTTTCTAAAATGAATCGCAAAAATTCACCGAAACAAGCAGGGCCGGATTTAGGCGAGGGCGACCGGGGCTACAGCCCCGGGCCTCCATAAAACAGAGGCCACTACAAGACTTCAGAAAAAATAATCAAAATCAGACTAGTACACACAAGTAAACAACTTTTACTTTCATATTTTATCGCGTTTTACAGTACCTTGTACTGTAATTATAAATAATGATGGCATGGAAATATTAACAGAAATCATCAATCTATATTTATTCACTTCAAAAAACTGTCCATTTTATTTGGAAAATAAGTTGGAGCCAAGGGACCTCCAATCCTTTGTTGCCCTAAGGCCTCCAGATCTCTAAAGCCGGCCCTGGAAACAAACATAATTATATTCCAAGTTAAATAGCATAAATAGCTTTTAAAAAGGGTGTGACACAAATCAGTTCGACATTGCCTCAAAGTTCACGCCCCAGCCTTCACCACGACGCCGCCAGTGTGTCGTTGCCTAACGACAGTAATTACAGGACAGACAATAGTTTTGAAACCAAGCGGCGCATGGTGGTCGCACGATCTTGGGGACGGCTAAGATGGCGCTTGAAGTTGACCATATTTTAGTTTTAGGTTTTTTTTGTTTTTTTGAAGTGAAAACTTCTTTAGCGGCGTTGAGCACTTTTGTGGGATGGGTAAAAACTGTGAAACTCGCGTCAGGTCACGTGTGCTGATCGAAAAACCGTAAGACGGTTGGAGAGTAGTGTTGTACATCGAAATCGATTAATCGAACAATCGATTGTTTATTTTTAATCGATTGTAAGGGTTTCGATTAATTAAAAAAAATAGATTTTTTAAAAATCTATTTACATAAAAAATGGGTAAAAATATTTTTTTTCAAAGTATGAAAAAAAATTGAAAAGAATTAGAAAATGAAATATAAATTGTAATGTTTGTGTACGATAGCGCAATAAATAAATATTGTATTCTACGACATAAATAATAGTACTTTTATATTGATAATAAAAGCAATCCGGTCTTGGACTACCAAGTCAATTGAGATACTTTTAACGAGCTGTCAAAACGTGACATCCCCATACATTTTGTATGAGAAAATGATAATTGACGTCACTTATCATATATAGTCAATTGACTTCATTATTATTGATTTAAGCGGTAATAAAAATCATGTATAAAAAAGAATTAACAATTATATTGCTTTCCAAGCGTGATTTAGTGCAACCTTTTTAAGGTAAGGATTTTGAATTTTTTTGTTCATAGTGTCCAAGACCCTATTCGTTCAAAATTATTCCCTAACTATTCCAATAAATGAAAAATGCACAACGTTAATAATCAAGTTTTCACTTCTGCCGGCACTCCCGGAGTGCAACCCGTAATTTTTTGTATTTAAATAAAGTAGCAGACAAACACGCAAGCCTAGTTGTGTTAAACAAGACATGTAATTGGATTCTATGCAAAAGAACTGTTCAAAATCCATACCTTAAAAAATGGTTGCGCCTAAAAAGCAGCATAATCCTTTATTTTATTTTTTTATTAACTTAATAAAAAAAATAACAATTGAATACAAATATTTCTAACGTCACAAGTTATTTTCTCATACAGAATGTATGAGGGTGTCCCATTTCGACAGCTCATTAAATGTATCTCAACTGATTTTGTCCTTTAATATCGTTTTCTGGCTGGAGTCCATAGCCCACCTACACACAGTTTAAAGCAAGGTACCTATGAGTATTGTGAGAGGTAATATATAGTTACTCTGCTACTCCGGGACTTATGGTCGTTTCTTGCTTATCTCGCCAACAACCCCACCTTTCCCATAGTATACATTTAGAGTTGACGTAGCAAATTTTTATATTTCGTTTTCTTACTATCAAATAACGACAGCATAGGATAAAAAAGTAAATTATTTAATTTTAACCTTCCATTTTCAAATCCTCTCAAATTTAATCCTGTCGGAAATCATTCTTTATTTAAACACTTAATTAAATAATACCTGGACGACCGAGCGTTGCTCGGATAGAAACAATTTATTTTCTTGGTTTAATTTCAAAGGAAACACTCATTTGCTTAGTGTTACTTAACAATGCCATTTGAAATAGCTCCTAAAATAAATCACAAAAAAACGCAATATGGTTTTGATTGAGGTTTGAACCCGGGTCTCTAGCTACGCAGTTAGCCCACATAACCATTCGATCAAGGAAGCTTCAACTCAATGACCGAAATTTTTACAGCGGTCTTTCAAATCGATATTGAAATTTCTTTGAATGTCGGATTGCATGGCGGGTGGCGTTTGACGGCGGTCTACGCCACAAAGATATCAGGAAGAGTCTTGTTCAGTTTATATTTAATCAGTATTTTGCAGTTTATATTTAAGTTTAATATCGCTGAATTTTTTTATACTTAATTTAAAATTTCTTAAAATTTCTTAAAGAGATTCAAAAAATATATTTAGATGTATACAAGAATTGCTCATTTAAATGTATTAGATAAAACACCAGAGCTACTATATATGAAATAAATGGTTAATCTCCGGAAATCCCAACTTATTCCTGTTTTTGTCTCTAAACGGTCAATAAGCCTCAATACTTAAATCAGTGGTACAATAAATATACCGCCAAACATAAATAATTTTTAAATTTCAATGTAAATGATGCTATAAATCAAATTAATATTGCGATACAGTTTCAATTTCAAAAGGTTGCAAAAGTCATGTTACGCTAAAACTGTCCACGCTATCAGGATATGTCCATCTTGGGATATGACCTTGCTCTATTAACATTTGCTTGTCGTATTAACTCTTTTATATCGAAAGATCATCCGTCTTTCCATATGTGGTACCATAAATATACAGATTATTTGTAAATTATAGCGTTTTACACATTACTTTGAAGTAGGATGAAAATTTTGCGTCAGGAATGTAAATATAGGTAGTAGAACTATTATGGTTCGCCCGGGGAAGTACCACCGCGGCCGCACCCACTTCTGCCATGAATCAATTCTATTGTGTTTCGGTGAAAAGGTTCAGTTGCCGGCCACACTTACATGAGGCGACCACCAGCTTCCGGAGCAGCAGCGCAACTGCATACGACCTCAGACAACACTTACCTATGCTTGCTTGAGGTTGTATGTAGATGTCCATGGACTGCAGCGACCACTTAACATAATGTGGCCTGCATGCTCATCTGCTACTCCATTCCAATAAAAAAAATACTAATAGTTTGTAAATCTGGTTTACTTTTTAGTTTATTATTACAAAGTCCACGCGGACGAAGTCGCTAGCGTGACTGGTAATAAATAAAACCCTGATGGCCTAAATTATAATGTTCTGTTTCTGTGCTATCTTAGTCACGTGTAAATTAATTATTAGCTTTCCAATAATCTTTTCATTTATATTATACACGTGTTAGTAAATAAAACGAATTTAAATGACATCACCAAATGTCATCAACTTGTTTTAATTGGTCTACAAATTAAGATCAGCCATAAAAACTTTATGTGACACCGAAAGCCATTATTAAAAGATTGTTTTGTTTAAATACGTGTGTCAAATTAAGATTATTGTAAGATAAATAAATCACTCGATAAAAAATTATACATTTTAAAATATATCCTTGACTCAATTCAGTTTAATTATGAAATGTTGATTTGTATGTACAGAATGTGTAAGGGAATAATTTATAAACTGTCTAATGGTTGAACACTTTTGATCGAAAATTAAGATCAATTATAAAGTTTAGAAATCAATAAGAAATGCAGCATTTTAGTCGCCCGGGCTAAAGAAGTGAAACATTGAAACAAAGGTTGCATATAGCCGTGAAATATTCGACGGAGATTACAGAAATTCGTCATAGTAAATCTGGCCAAGTTAAATGGAAATTATTTTAAGTACCCGCTCCGTGAACTGATTTTAAGACATTTTATAATTTATGCATGGTTTTTGGATGTTTTTAGATATACGGCTTCAAACACCACTATTTAGATTTGCGGAAAACCAAAACCTTGTATCTATCTTATTATAGATAGCATAATAATATACGAAACAGAAATGCCTCATAGAAAATCAGCGGCTATTGATAAAACAAAAGAATTGTAGGGATAAAGATATTTAGAGTTCTGTAGCCGAATGTAAAAAAGTGGCCAAGTGCGAGTTGGACTCGTCCATGAGGGGTTCCGTAGTAACATGAAATAAATATTTTTTCTTTCTTTCTTTCTTTGAATCTTCTTCAAAGATTATGGATTTAACTGCTTAAACGCCACTTGTACGATGAAAATGCTTGATTTCTATCAAAGCAGCCATGAAATAAGTTAAATATGCGCCTAGAAAACCTTTGACTATGGAATAGCTTTTATTTTATTTTTCAACCTTGTTTATGTTCACTGCTGGATTTCGGTCTCCTCTCACAAGTGTACAAGTGAGGCATTTAGGCCTGCGCGGTACTGCAAGGCATGCACGGTAATTGAATTTTTGTCTCATTTTCCACCACTGTGCGACAGGCGAGCGACCATATATTGCTACCAATTTGCATACACTCATTTTTAGAAACGTTGGAGCTAAGAGTGAGTATGAGTTCGTTCCACCGCCACCTTCACCAGGCCCTATTGGAGCAGCGTGGAATCCTGATTTCCCATAGTAAAAACCCATGCAGCAGTGGGCCAAAAATAACTCTTTGCAATGAGTTCGTTTACTTAATTGATAAGCTTCAACGCCTCAAACGAAGTACACGAGAAATCGTCCACAATATTTACCTTACAATATCGGGTATTCCATCTATTTATACGAATATGTATGCTAATTTAATCCGACCACCGTGACGTGACATTCCGACGCGATCGTGGCTGTCACTTGGCAATAGATTACGTACTAAACTTGGATACGTTCGAATTATTTCAATGAGATCCAAGAGCGTGTAACCTCTAATAACTTCAGTCAGATTGAATTGCTTTAAATCACAAAGATGGTTAATCTAAAGTTAAAGCATAAAAGGTACTGACTCACCCTTCAGTGGAGGGCATTGGGCCTCGCTTCGATACATATTTTTTGTGTCAAATCTGGTGCGGGGGGGAGGGAGAACGCACACATTTTAATTTTGTCACACATTCACAAATATTCTTTCATCGCTACAAAAGCATACATTTCAAAATATGTCAATTTCAATTAACAACGTCATTTTCTATGCACCGTCAACACTGCCACCGACACATACACACACTAGTTATATATAACTAGAAGGCACATTCATGCACGTTGGGACGAGGGGTTCGCCCGTAAAGGCCACTCCCCGACCGGTGTCATACCTGTCAGTACCTGTAATGCTCTAAGATCTAAAGTCATAGGTGAAAGGTTATATAGGTGGTTATATAGGTTATAGAACATTACTTTGCGACTAATAGAAATGAAGCATCAATGAGAAATTCCGCAAAAAGAGCGAAAATTAAATATAATACTTATTGTTAAGCTTGCGTGCTCTATGTAAATTGTTTTAGGGGTACATAATATGAAAGAAGTTAAGACATAACCATAATTTGTTTTATGGTTTAAAATACGTATTTTTTTTAAATGTAATCAAAATAGTAAATTTTATCCAATAATAATATGAATTGCTTTGAAAAAAAAATTATTATTTGGCTAGACATATAAAATTAATATTTTGCCTTTCCCATTGTAATATACATTAATAAGAGAATTATAAGACACTGACTTAGCAAGGAATGTTGAATTTATTAATAAAACTAGTTTTTTAATAATTCTTAATACCAGGTTAGGTGAAAATTATCATATGACAAAATGAGAAAAACATCTTTATTATTTTCTAATTAAGGTGTTGATTTCATTGGCGTGACATCATTATATTGTTATTTAAATAATGATAATGAGCATAGTGTTTTCCTGCGACTTCTATTTATATTAAAACCCACATTAAGCGTAATACAAGTTCATATGGATACTTGTAGGGTAGGGATTATTATCCCACAAATTTTTTTGCCAGGCATGTGTGGTACAAAACTTTAGAATATATAGGCAAGATATGTTAAATACATCGAAATATTCGTTCAGCTGCTTAGAGGATCCACTTTTAGCCCGTCAGTTCTAGAACTTATCTCACTAAACGTCCCGGACAACTACTCGTATGATCAAGCTCGGCGACGGCGTCATTCAATGAGCTTAGGGCTGCCATCATCTAAATTGCCAACGCCGGATAAACACGGCAAAAATCCCGGACATTTGGGCATAATATGGTTTTTTCCCCGGACATCTCTGGAAAATTATTTTTTGCAACAAAAATAAAAACATCATTATAATTTTTTAATTCCATTCGATCGTTGACTATTTTGCCGAGCCTTCTTGAATGCGGGTTATTGTGGATGAATTATTAATTAAGATTTATTTCAATATATCGCTTATCTTTTTTAAAAAATGGATTTCCCCTGACAACAAAAGTGTCACTTTTAAAAAACCCTGCCGGACGGCCCCCGGACGCCCTTCAAACTAGGACAAATCCGGGGAAATCCTGACGGATGGCAGCCCTAAATGAGCTGCTTGCGGTGCCAACATCACATCACAGGTATTCAGTACCTTTGATGCTCTAAGCTTCACTCTTATATTTGCTACCTGCTGCCTTATACACTATGTGTTAAACAACATACAACTCTAGAAGTTTCTGAGTTAATAAGGAATTGGTATCGATTACAGATTACATTTTATCTATGTCGTGCTGAGATAAGCCACTAAAATCATTTTATTTGATATTTATTGAACCAACAATAAAAACTGCCAAAGTGACCTTTGTTAATTATACACGAATACAGACAAATGGCATTATTACGTTATTTGTACATAAATATTGTAATTTATTTATCAATATTATAAACAAATGAAGTTTACAGTATAATGTTTGCATATTTATATAGGTATGCCGACTATAATATTACATTCCGATTATAATAATTATGATCATACGTTATGATTTTATTTATATAAATATTTATCTGTTTGGTTCCTGTATCAGAAAATTTTATAGTAAATGTGTCTTTCAACAAACATTATTACCTACATCTATACAAATAAATAAAAGGAGTGTCTGTTTGTAATATTAAAATAACAGCTTTTTAGTATATGTATATGAATGTATATACGGTAAACATACAAAAAATAACTTTTTTATCATTTTTGTCTATCTGTTTGTTCCGGCTAATCTCCGAAACGGCTGGACCGATTTCGACGGGACTTCCACTGGTAGGTAGCTTATGTAAAAAAGAGTAACTTAGGCTACTTTTAACAAATAATAATAATCAGGGTAGGCAAAGATAATAAAAAAAGTGTAATTTTAAATTAGGATACGCGAAATCTGCGGAGTATATTCACTTCATGCTGTTGATCCTTTCTTACGCGGGTGAAACCGCGTGGCATAGCTATTTCTTATAAGATAGCTAAACTAAAGAGCATGAAGGTCATGTGGTGTTACGTGATCTTTCCACCCCATGAACATCTAGTCACAACGTAAAGCAAGGCTCTACTATTTTATCTGAGGTTATATACAGTTAGAGCGCGCATGGCTCGGTGGCTAGCGTAGAACGCAAGCGGTCTATGCAGCTAAGCCAAACGGGCGCGGTCGGGTGTGAGATGGGTGACCGCTAGTGGCAAAAAAAATATCATGCGCGTTTCCGTGCTTCGTAGGGCACGTTAAGACATCGGTCCCGGTTGTTGTTGATAGATAACAGTCGTTAAACCTAGTCGGAGGGCTTATGGACGGTATGAAAACATCCGACAACGGGTTGGCCACTAACCCGCATCTTCACCAACCTGCATTGGAGCAGCTGGAGAGTAAGCTCCAGGCCTCCCCAATAAGGGGGAGAGACCCGTACGTAGAAAGAACTTTTAAATTAGTGATATCTCAACTTAAATAAAGTAATTATATATGAAGAAAATGATTCATTTCATACACACTCAAAGTAATATTAATTAAACCTTGTTAAAAATATCAATCTATAGATACGTCTGTATAGTTAGAAGTTCTGGGGTAAGCCGTTAGAGTAGCCAGTATAGGCTCTTTATACCCCGTATAATAATTTTATTATTTATTTATTTATTTATGTGAAACACCTTATGTGGAACACCACACACAAAGGGTTAAACCTGGTGCCTATTGGCATTGTCTCCTGGTCGACCCTGGGTGATGCTGAGAATGTAAGGTAGGCTTTCATAATAAACAAATAATGGAATAATATTCTATGCCGGATGGTTTTAGCTGCCACTCCCGCCGTCTGCAACCTCGGAAGCCCCCTTTTAGTCGCCTCTTACAATCAGGCAGGGAATACCACAGCCCTATTCTTAATCCCGAAGCTAATGGTATACTCATAGTGTAATCTTTCACATTCTTTAAATTTATGAATTTTTAATTTTCGAATAAATTCTTATATCAAGCTATTCGTTCCGCGTTAACTGTCAAACCAGTACATCTCATGCCAGGTTAAGCGCACGTTAAGCGTAAGATACATTCATTTCGTTTTTCTTATCCTACGTCCATATTTTGCTCCATTGTACTCGAGAAAGTCGTCAGGTCTTTAGTATCACTTAGCTACGGTTGTGGACTCCGCTTAGATACAACGAAAGACCTGTTTTAACCGACTTTAAAATATAGGAAGGATATAATTTCGTCACTTATGTATAAATAAAATAAATTTATCTTTGACGTCAAAATAGTATGTGTCTGTCCGCAATATAACGAAGTATCCATACCAGATACTTTGTTATATTACTGAAATCAAATATAACGTAATTGTGACACATTGCATCGATATTTCAGTTACCAATCAAGCAGTAGGTATGTACCATCAACTTGTTCCACAGCTACTTACCTGCAAAAAATAAAAAAATAATTATAAACACATACAGAAATATTTTTAACTTGAGGGCAATGACATTCGCGATAAAATGATCAAATGGCAGAAATATTGCAGCAATGGTGAATCTCCGGTTAAACCAGGCAAATTACTTTTAAGTTGGAAAGACTCTTGTTTTATTTTCTTTTTTGAGTTATATTGGATTGTTTGGTATAGGATAGTTAGTGTGCAGGAGTGTTGGGAAATAACAGTACGAAAATATGTTTTTTCAGTATGACTTCAAAATTCCATCGATCACTCTTGTGAATTAGCCATCACTTTACTTGAATATCCGAATTATTGACTGACTGATCACTGACGTCTTACTGACTTCACATATTATTACTCGTCCAGTTTCAACGAAAGTGGCAAAAAAGTGATGCAAAAATTTTATTTCACGCTGGCAATATGTGCAGAGTTAGCGGTGCCATAATTGAAAAAAAAAACTTTTAAAAAAGTTCTAAAACCCATGGATGCCATTAGGCATTAAGCTCGCCTATTGTACCACAAATTGTTATGGTTCAATAAAGTTTAAATAAATAAATAAAACCTACTAGTACCAATGGGAATAAACCAAAGGCACGTTTATTACTCGGATATTGTGCATAGAGAGACGCGTGGGCTGCATTATATTCAGTTAAAGCTATGCCTTCACGAAGACGAACTAGCACCTCAAATGATTCTTAATGGAACCCATAAATCATAAAATATTTATCAATACCATCGTAAAATGTGTTACTTCTACATGTTTTATTCTTGCTGTTAAACTCAATTTTACTGATTACGACTGTGAATTCGATTCAACGATTGTGACAACTTATGACATAAAGCCGTAATATACTTATACCTCTTCAGGTAAGTTTCAAAATGCCAAAAACGAGTTGGAACTTATATGTTAGGACCGGATGACGGTTATCCATATCCCATAATACCCGTATTTATTGTGTATCCTGTATTCTCTACTCATGGATAATTTAATTTTTTGAAGTGAAAACTTCTTTAGCGGCGTTGAGCACTTTTTGTGGGATGGGTAAAAACTATGAAACTCGCGCGAGGTCACGTGTGCTGATCGCAAAATTTCGTAAGATAGTATAGGAGACGAGGAAGATCGACCTTCACCGATCTGATAATTCGATGAGACATATAGTTTACCAAATATAATTTATAAACATATATGCCTATGATAACTTGACTATCGAAAAGTGTTCATAGCTATTTTTAATTTAATTAATTTTAATCAATTTTCTTTCATATCACCTTCACTCTTGTAACAACCGAACGAGTGAATATCTTCACCGGCTCTTAGACCAAGACGGAGGGGTGACAGCTGATGACGGCTCATCTGACGGCTGTCTATACTTTTTATCTTCAATTATGGCATCGCAAACTCTGCATATTGCCAGCGTCAAGTATAATTTTATCTTAAAATTCGTTTATATCAAGTATTTAAAATATGGAAATTGAACAAAGTGCATCTATTAATGAAAAAAGTGACGAAGAAATAGTGAAAGAAAATGAGAGAGTACTTTGTAAAAATACTAGATAGAAATTAATAGGTACTGATAATTCAAGCAATTCGTGCGGAATTATTCCCTAACGATTCCAAGACATCAAAAATGCACAACGTTAATGTTTTCACATCTGCCGGCACTGCCGGAGTGCACCCATTTTTTTTTTTGAAAAAGAATACACAAACACTACACATTTCTCAATATGAAGCGACTTTGTGTGCATGTTCACTATTTTATTACTTATTATATTTATTTATTTCCCATTTTTTTAATCATTATATATGTCCCACTGCTGGACACAGTGAGAAAGATTAAGGTCATAATTCTCGCTGGCAAAGTTCGGATTGGTGGATAACATTCATGCCTTCGAGAAATTATGAGTTAGCCGTAGTCATGCACAGTGACTGTAAACACCGTAATTAATTACAATATTTTCCCTCGTCGTGGAGAAGTGATAAATACGCACTTTCTTCCTTTCTTTTTCTTTTTTCTTTCTCTTTTGAGCACCTCTGGCAAAGGTGCGCACCGGGGCCGCAGGGGCTAGAACTCGGTACCTATCTCCTTGTCTCTTTAGACCGCGGTGTTCACCCCACGGCCATCTCTACTCAGGTTCGAAAGTACTAGGGCTCTTCCAAAATTGCAACGTAAGGTCTGCGCAAAACTATTGCGTATCTGAATTTAGTAACAAGACGCGTCGCATTAGCTAGTTTCAGGTGTCATCGGGGCGCAAAGTGACTGTACCGGCGCAAACAAGCACTCGCAACTCACTTCAAATCCGCAATAAAATTTGGTGCGGACTCTAAAGTCTAGTCTAAGTATGGCGCAATGGTTACCATGCCGGACTGCCAATCGGAGGGTCCCGGGTTCGATTCCCGGCGAAACAGAAATTTGAATGATGAGTTTAAATTTCTGTTCTCGGTTTGCGTGTTTGTGTTTCTGTCTTTGTATGTGTCCATTGTACCCACGACACAGGGTATATCTACCCTACTGTGGGGCTATGAGTGTGAAACGTTATTTATTTATTATTTATATTTGACAATATTTGACTACTTATTTAATAACTAGCTGTGCCCGCGACGTCGTCCGCGTGTATAAAGACGTTTATAAAATGGATTGATTAAAAATTAAAGATTATTTATTTGCATTGAATAAGTAGTAGGTAGATTATTCTTACATATAGTGAACCTAATGTATTTTTTCTAAATCCTTCAAACCTAAAACAGTAAGGAATGCTTACTGTACTGATCTTACTATCCACTTTTCTCACGTTTCGCTTTTCTCGCGCAATCACATTCTCTTTACAAATATGTACCTCGTTTACTGCTGTGCCCGTGGCTTCATCTATGTTAAAAATAGTATCTTTAGTAAATTGGGTGAATTTATACAGCAAAGAATGTAGAGGCAGAAAAGAGGTGCACTATACAACTACTTGTAGTTGGGAGATAAAATTTCTTAACATACACGTGCTTAGGATTAAACAATCGGAAAAATAATTGTAAGGTCAATTAATAAACTATAGGTTTAAAACTCGCGGACAGCAGTTTGGTCATAAGTCATAACTCATATAACATTGTGAAAACTAAAGCAGAAGGCAGGTTCTCTACACAGTGTGCTATCTGTATTTGGAAATAAAGAATATTTTTATAAAGAATCTTTAAAGAATCCTTAATATCTCCATCAACCAACGTGTGTGGATGAGCCCTCAGCCCGTACGCAATAAGAGACGCAAAAAATGAGTTAAGTTATCATTGGTCCAATTAACAATGTTCAGCATCATACGTATACCTACCCAACGATGGGACAACCCGCGTGGCGCAATGTTTACTATGCCGGACTGCTAATCGAACTGTCCCGGGTTAGAATCCGGGCGAAGCAGAAATTTTAATGATGAGTTTAAACTGTTCTCGGTCTGGGTGGTTGTGTTTTCTGTCTCTATGTGCGTTCATGGCACCCACGACACAGGGTATATCTACCCTAATGTGAGGCTATAATAATAATAATAATAATAATAATTCATTTAATTCAAGAAAATAATTCTCATATAAAAAATTAAATTACAAAATTACAAAAACATAAAATTAAAATTAAATTATAAAATTACAAAAACATAAAATTAAAAATATAGAATAAAATTAGAATAAAATAAAATATAAAATATAAACGTGTGAAATGTTATTTTTTATTTTTTTACACTATGTACTTACTTACTTTTATTAGACTTAAGGCTTTTATTTGAAATTATCTCCATCGATTCACTTTGGTGAAGAAATGAATATTGTTCAATAACGCCATCTACCGCATGGCATGTAAACTTTGTGGTAGATAAATCGAATGTCAAATTACCAAATAGGTAGATTGGTTCACTAAAAGTTAAACTATTCGTCACCTAGATGTCTGCAGTAGTCTCGTTTTGTTAAGGCTTTGTACATTCTGTATGAAGGTTTAGATTCCGAATCTTACAACCTTAATGCTGGATGCATTGAGATTGTAAGATTTGGATTTCGGTTCATCGGAGCTTGAGGCCTCCTCAATATTGGGAGAGCTCCATGCTCAGCAGTGGAATGCTAAAAAGGTTGCAGCTTGATATAATGTAGCGATAATAATCGTTTCAGCTGCAGCCTGTTCATAATCCTCCACCCCAAAAGAAGACTAATAACCTGAGCAACTAACTCAATGGAGCCTGTGATGTAAGGTTCGGCGGCGGTAAGGCACGCGATGCGCTTATTAGGTACCTATAGTCTAGCCATACTCGGCCAACGAAAGAAAATACAGTAAGCTGATCTAAGTATATTTAATATAGTCGACAATATTAGTGACAGTTCAAAATAATTTTACTTAAATTTAAACTTTTATTTATGGTTTTGAATGGGCTGTTACCGAAACTTTCATACAAATTCCCCAAAGTGCCTTTTAAGTTTATGTCGCGTATTGTGTAAATGAACATATCTTTTTTGTTTATCACCCGATTGATATGAAATACACACTATTGTTACGGAAATTCATTCAACAATATATCAGTAAACACATCATTCAAAGAAGGGAAAAGAATTTGAGAATGAAATATTAAGTTAAGGTTAATTATTGTACGCTTGAGATACCAACTTTCGAATCCATTTTATTTGCTATTGAGGGGTAGTTTTGAAAAAAGCTTAAATAGAATTCTTACTATGTTAGTAAAGATTACAAATACAAAATTATAAGTATATTACTCTGCACAAAAATTTTCTGTACATCAAGTTTCGACACTCAATTTTCAAAGAGTTTCAAAGAAAATTGACATTGAAAGGGTGAATTTCGGGAAATGCTGTAACACGTATTCTTTTATTTTGGTTAGAAAATATTTATACCAAATTTCAAGAAAATCTATTGAAAAAATCCAAGTTTTCCATACAAATTTTCATCGCTCATTTCACACCCTTAAAGGGTGATTTTTAAAATTATCTATAACCTAAATGTTAGCGAGGACCAATATATATAAAACAAAAAAGTTTCATCAAAATTTGTCCAGTAGTTTTTGCGTTAAAAGCTAACAACAGACAGACAGACAGACAGACAGACAGACAGACAGACAGACAGACAGACAGACAGACAGACAATAATTTCAAAACTTATATTTTTAGCTTCTGTTACTTATAAAAAGACCCCTAGAAGTATTTTTTTAAATTTATATGCAATGTACAGAATTGACCCTGCTTACAGTTTTATTATATGTATAGATATTTGACTACACACACGATTCGTTTTATAATAAAACAGCTGTACTGCAAGTACAACTCCTAATCAATGACGAAGAATGACATCAAAATGCATTATTAATCATTATTCAGGGCAGCGCTTGATCGATTGACGCCCATTGATTATTAGGCTAAGAGCGTAACGACCTAGGTCTTACCTAGGTCTAGATTCTCAATCTTTTGATATGTGACCTATTAGTAATTTAAGTCTCGGTAATGACATTATTGCATGAGCGCGCATGGCCCGGCAGTTAGTGTAGAACGCACATTTTTTTAACCTAACATCTAACAACCTAACAAAGTCAATTACGTTGCTCTATTGAAAGTATTTTTCCTAAAAGAAGACGTAAGTGGCATTAATTTAAAATTACGTTCCAAAAAACCATTAAATCGGTATTGTAATTTAGGTTTCTATTTTAGGTTTTTTTATCTATTTTTAAATCTAAGTGCAATATCAGCTTAACTTCTTACCTGAAGTATCGGTGGTACTTTCCCCAAAACACACCTTCTTCTTTGAGAAAAAACGAAAAAAGATTAAACTTTTTAATATTCTGCATTTGTAAGTTGTATGCTTCTCATTCTAATATGTGTGATGAAAGAAATTTATTTTATTTTATTCTAATTAATCAGTCTGCGAAGGACTGCTAGTCTAGGTGGTTCCATTATTGGTCCCACTTTCGCAGGATGGTATAATGGTAACATGATGATGTAGGGATTAGTTTTTTTCAGTTTCTCGGAGTGCTCACCAAAGTATAGTCAGTAGAAAAAACGAGCTGGGAAATTCTATAAGTGGTGAGTGTAAACCCAAACTGATAATAAATGCGAAAGTAACTCTGTCTGTGTGTGCATGTATGTGTGTGTATGTTGCGTTTTCACATCAAACTACTGAACCAATTTTAATGAAATTCGTACTCAGATAGAGTGGACCTTGAAAAAGGACAGAATAGTTTTTATAATGAAAAATAGAGGGGAAAATTGTATGAAGTGTTGTCATAGTCGAAGATAAAATATGAAACTTTGTATTTGGGCATTGGATAGGAAGTAAATAAATATATGTACTGGAGTTGTTGTCATTTCGACTTACATGAGGAAGAAAAGGGAAATGAAATACGTTTATACGAGTTTTATATTTTTAGCCGATGATGTGGGTAAAAATATAAAACTCGTATAAACATAAAAAACTTTTATAATTAAAGCTAAATTTATAAAACATAGATAGACAATAGAAATCGCACAATATGGGTAAAAATAATATCAGTGTTGTCTTCAATTATAATAAATTTAGTTTAGTTTAGTTTAGTTTGGCATATGGCCATATTTGGGCAAATAAATTATTTTCATTTTCATTTAACTTCATTTTCATTTTTAAAAGCTAATTGTCTAAACATATGTTCCAAATAGTCTGCCCCATTTGGTTATGCGTGTCGGATATAAGTCATAATACTGGCTGACTGCATAAACTGGCAGCTATAAAAACTTTAAGAACCGGCGTTCTAAACGAAACATTGTCGGCTGTAATTTAGTATTGCCACATCGAGCGCAGTTCCGCTCCCGATTGCTAAGATATTAGCCGTAATTTCACACTGGCAACTGAACTATGCCTCTGATTTGCCCTGTTTGGAAACCATTTAGTTGGTTAGTATAAATAAAAAACTGGTAAGCGGTGAATTAAAAACGTGCAGAAAATATACATTTTAAGAAGGCTGCTATAATAAATTAAGTTTTTAACAAAAAAATAGAACCGACTTCAAACGGTAAAAAATAAAATTGTTCAGTACCTACTTCTTCTTGCTAATGGTAATGACTCTTAAAACTATTTCTGGAGTCGGGCCCTTAGTAAATGTCGTACCATTCGTTATAATTGGCACCGACAGCACAGACAGTGGGACAGTACCTAATTCTTCTTGCTTATGGTAATGACTGTTAAAACTATATTGGAGTCGGTGCCCATTCAGAACGAAAGGTACACTATATTTACTAAGACAGGACATTTCACTAAGGGCCCGACTTCAAAAATAGTTTTAAGAGTCATTACCATTAGCAAGAAGAAGTAGGTACTGAACAATTTTATTTTTTACCGTTTGAAGTCGGTTCTATTTTTTTGTTAAAAACTTAATTTATTTCACTCTTTTTAGTAATTTTAATAATTCTGTATGTATTAGCATAATTGGAAAAATTTTCACTTAACTTCTTAACTTTAAACAGATTTACCTTTTATAATCATGTTTATCTAATAGCCATCTAAAAGTCTGAAAGACATAATATCAGTCCACCTGAACGTATAAATTAAAGAAAGAATTTGCTCTCAGCTCCTAAACGTTGAGGAGTTGTACCTTCAATCATCAGTTAAGCAACAGCAGGTGATAATTACCAGACATAAATATTTGTATTATGTTAAAAATATGACTAAAAGCATGTGTGTGCCTATTAAGTTTCAGTGTTTCCCTCGATTTCCCTAATATCACATCATCAGATTTTGACATGGTGACAGTTGGACCACCTCAGGAATGTAAGATTTCGAACAAAAAACCATTTATTGAAAGAATTTGCTCTCAACTCCTAACCGTCGTAGTACCTTCCATCATCAGTTCAGCAACATGATATGACGATAATTATACACAAATGTCTGTTTTGCTTTGTAAAAATATGAAAATCATTTGTTGTGCTATAAAATTTGAATGTTCCCTTCGATTTCTCTGGGATCCCCTCATCAGACTTTGACTTGGTGACAGTTGGACCATCTCGGGAATGTAAGATTTCGAATAAAAAACTATTTATTGAAAGAATTTGCTCTCAACTCCTCACTGTCGCAGTACCTTCTATCATCAGCTCAGCAATATTAGATGATGATTTCTATGCGTAAATATCTCTTATGCTTCAGAAAGTATAAGAAAATCAATGTGTGTGCCTATAAAATTTGAGAGTTCCCCTCGATTTCACTGGGATCCCATCATCAGATCCTGATTTGGTGACAATGGGACCACCTCGGGAGTATAAGCATACGAACAAAAAAAGAATTTTGAAAATCGGTCCACAAACGGCGGAGTAATCGGTGAACATATATAAAAAAAAAAAAATACATACAGCCGAATACAGTACCTCCTTCTTTTGGAAGTCGGTAAAAACTCAAGAATTTCGTGTTACGAAAGTTCTTCCTGGAGGCGCTTTCTACGAAATCAAGGCAAGGGTTTCCGAAAAATGGCATCTTTATATAATTCTAAATAAAAATTTTAATATTTAATTTAATTTTTTTTTAAATTTAGTATGCAGAGGATTTCGGGGGCGATTCGGGTAGGAGACCGGAGAAGACCCCAGTTCGAGCCCTATCCGATTGTTTTATTCTCTTTTTTGAGATTAGACCAACACAATAAATTGTTTTTATTCGATTAAAGCTCGATTTTACACTATACTTAATACTATATTTAATATTCAGTCTTTGATCTAGGGATTTAGGGACTATCCGACGACCAACGACTATCAATCGGAGGGTCCCGGGTTCGATTCTCGGCGAAACAGAAATTTGAATGATTTAAAATTTCAGTCTGGGTGTTTGTGTTTCTGTATTTGTGTGTCCATGGTACCAACGACACAGGGAATATCTATCCTACAGTGGGACTATGAGTGTGAAACGTAACGTAATTCAATTACAACTTTAAACCCCATAAATCTTCACACATCGCAAGGCGTACCGCAAACAATCGGTTATTTGTAATGTCCCTCACCTACATGCTCATATGCTATTATATTATTACAACAATAGGAAACTACGACCGTTCATCAAGACGGAAATCTTGCAATATGTCTGTAACATCCGTCGTCATACATCTGTTTATGTCACAACTGAAATTATAGACATGGGATAATACAGGAAATATTGATTTCTATCGAAATAAGCAGTTATTTTTACTAATGCATATTTATACAGGTATCTGATTAAAGGAATCTAGCTTATGGCTGAGTTTGCGCCGTTTAGTTATTTTAATGATCAATTTTCTATTATATAAGATTCTCGGAATTATAATTTACTGTATAGAAGCGGCCGTTCGCGACTTCGTCCGCGTGGACTTTATTTTTTTGCCCCCATTGCCTTCCATAGTGAATATTCAACACAAAAATATTTTTTCTATTCGAACCAGTAGTTCCTGAGATTAGCGTGTTTAAACAAACAAACAAACTTTTCAGCTTTATGTTATTAGTAAAGATGGGTGATTTGTTCGCAATATAGCTACACCTTACAACCTCTTTTTGAATAGTCTGTTCCTATAACGAAAACACTTTATAAATCATATATGGGTCATATAGCTCGATGTCTTCAAAATAATCTATACTAATATTATTAAGTTGAAGAGTTTGTATGATTGAAAGCGCTAGTCTCGGGAACTACAGGTTCGAATTAAAAAAATACTTTTGTATTGGATATTGCATTAATCGAGGACGGTTTTAGGCTATAAGACATCACGCTATATCGCTGGAAAAACCGCGGAGTACAAAGTCTACGGATGTATAGGATAAAAAACCATACTAACTTCTTCTACTATAACCTCATTGTTACGGCTTCAACGCTTTTTGCGTCCTACAGCTGGGCACGGGTCTCTCCTTTTTATTGGGGAGGTCTGGAGCTTCCTCCACCACGCTGCTCCAATGCGGGTTGGTGGAGGTGCGGGTTAGTGGCCAACTCGCTGTCGGATGTTTTCAAACCGCCCATAAGACCTTCGACAACTTTTAACGACTGTTATCTATCGACAGCAACCGGGACCGACGGCTTAACGTGCCCTCCGAAGCACGGAAACGCGCATGAAATTTTAGCTTAGTTGCATAGATCGTTTGCATTCTACGCTAACCGCCGGGCCATGCGCGCTTCTTCTTCTTCTATATAACCTCATTGTTATATAGAAGAACAAAGCTAAATAATAATGCAAGAACTATAATCATACGCCCTAAAACACGGAAACTAGTAAAGATAGTAATTCCCACGATTCCCACGCAAACATTCAATTTACGGACGTCACAAATGCATTGTGGTCAGAACTCTATGGTTAGCCATAATATCCTAGACTAGCGTTTCTCAACATGTGGTCCGCGGACCACATACAGTATTTTCCAGAACCCGACAGAAATAAGAACTGGATAGTAGATCCTTTTAACGCAGATCGGCTTAACAACGGTACAGAAATAAATTGATAGAAATATCATGTGATTCAACATTAAGACTTAATTCCAAGGAAACTGTTTTATCAAGTTTTTGGTGGATTAAAAAAGGTTTAACATAAAATAAAACATATTATTAAACGTTACACATTCATAGCTCCACAGTAAGGTAATTAATACCCTATGTCGTGGGTACCATGGACACAGGAACGCAAAGACCCAGACCGAGAACAGAAATTTACTCGTAAACTTATTCAAATTTTTGTTTCGCTGGGAAAAAATATCGGAAGAAGCACTGAAACATTTATTGCTTTTTTCATCCACATACTCGTACCTCAGTGAAAAGGCATTATCTCCTCTTGCATATATTTGATATAAAAACAAATACAGAAACAGATTACAATTACAGTACGATTTGAGATTACAGTTAAGTAAAAAGATCGACCCAAATATTATTAATTTAGTTGGAAAAAAGCAGTACCTGAATGAAAAGATGCTGTATCTTTAATTTAAAAATACGTTACTAAAATCAATTGACCTGTTTTTATTACGGGGGTCCTTGAAATTGTGCTTGATCTTCTAGGGGTCCATGAACAGATAAGGTTTAGAAACGCTGTCCTAGACTATAAACATCCCTAGTCTACAGCTATTTTACAAGCTGTGGCCACACAATAGCTGTTTTGAAACTTACGTTATTCCCGCTATTCTCGGTTAAAGGGAATGTCTTAGACAAAATTATGCTTTGTCTTGGCTTAACACAATTTATAAACACAAAAATATTTCTCTAAATAGTAATTTACTTTAGGAAAATATTGTGTTTAAATATCAATTTACACATATAAGAAATATAAACACGTTATAAATAGTTATTTTCTTTCCTATTGTTGTTATAAGATACCCAAAATCCAGAAATATTCTAGTTCTAGTTATATATATATATATATATTTCTAGTTCACTGTTCAGGGCTACTACATATTTCTAAATAATTGAAATACTTTATATATAAAGCGTCTATCCAGACAGTTTTCCGGGTGATAGGCTGGCGCTAACCTTAGTCAGTTTGCTTTAAATAGTAAACCATACAACCAACCAACATTATTACCCAGTAATTTGGGTACTTCATATTAATATTCCACATTTTATATTGCACGCCTCATAACGCGAAGCGTTTGAGGTAGTGCACTACTGTCAACTAGCTAGAAAATGTGCTTTTCTTGAACTTTGATTGCATCTTATCTATGTATTTTGCACCGATTCTTTCATATGAGCACACCGATATGCAGATGAACTATTAATTTAACATTAGTAAACTAATAAATGAACATTTATTGTGTTTTATATAATTAAAAAACTGATTGAAAAAAATCTTCTATGGACGTCCGTGTTTCTGTGCGTATGGATCCCGTATGTGGCAGTGATAACGTCCGTAATACTGCACATATCGAGTTTTTCCCATTCAGAATTGTTTCCCCTGATCTGGTATTGAAAATGGCAGTTTAATTTAGTATTGTTATATTGATGAATAAAAATTTTTTTTAATTTCTCTTACGCTTCGTTATACTTAGGAATACAAACCTTTCACTTTAAAAAAAAATATCGTCTGTTCTTCATAGTTTTAGTATATCTATATAATTCAATTTTATTTTGAAGGATGAGATTATGAGCCGTGCACTTTTGGATTTTCCAAACAATTATTTATTTATTATGAGCAGCGATGGTCCTGCGCGTGCAGCTCACAAATTCACTCTCATCCAAACGCGCCAAAAGAAGTATAACTTCAAAAACCTTTTAAATTGTTTCTTACACACACACTAAAACACTGTGCATGTGCACCTCACAAAATTCATAGCCAAACTGACTTCGTGAAATGGAATATCTATATCAGCACTCAAAAATAATTAATATTTTTAATACGCCTCTATTGTGTACATAGTCGGCGTTACTCAGGTATGTGTGGTATTATGTTAAAGTTATACTTAGTAGGAAGAAATGCACACGCGATTTGCACATGTATTGAGCACGTGTGCAGTCAAGTGATCATGCTAACACGATTGCTTAATCTAATGTTTCGTTAATTAAGTAGGTACGTCATATTATATTCTAATCAGTGTGATGGCGAATTTAACTGATTTGTCCTAAAAAGTATAATAATTTGCAATTTGAAGAGATTTTATGTTACCTTTAATACCGATGATGACGACCCGCGTGGCACAATGGTTACCGTGCCGGACTGCCAATCGAGGGGTCCCGGGTTCGATTCCCGGCGAGGCAGATATTTGAATGAAGTGTTTAATTTTATGTTCTCGGTCTGGGTGTTTGTGTTTCTGTCTTTGTATGTGTCCATGGTACCCACGACACAGGGTATAATCTACCCTACTGTGGGGCTGCGAGTGCGTAACGTTAATAGTTGCCTCATGTAAGACTGGCGACTGCACAATTACACAAACAAGAGAATCAAATGTTTACTCACTATATAGTCACTGCCCTGCAGACCGACCTGCCTTGAAAGTATTGAAAAAGTATTTTTCTTATTATCTTTAAGAGATTTCATGTTACTGTCAAACAAAAATATAAAACAAATAATGCCATACGAACTGACCTGTTATTCTGACTGTGTCTGTGTATTAGTAGGTACGACAAAAAAATTGTAAATAAAATGTAGCTTTTTTTATTATTGCCATAAATCTTGTTAAATTCTAATGAAATAATAAATAAAATCGAATACCAAATCAGTATTAAGTAGGAGCGACCGACAGTCGACTCGCCTGAGTTCGGCCACGCTAGGCGCATGCTCGTTTGCGAAATGTAAAAAGCCTAACAAAAGCCGGACAAGCCGGACACCGTTTATTTTGGCCGGACACGCAATCAAAAAGCCTACCTATGTCCGGCTTTATCCGGACGCCTGGCAACGCTACACGCACACAAGAAATATTTATACGTATTAAGACTAGCTGATCCCGCGAACTCCGTACCGCGTTTAAATGTTTGGCGTGGACCACCCTTAACATTTAGGGAGATGAAAAATAGATGTTGTCCGATTCGCAGACCTAACCGATATACACACAAAATTTCAAGAAAATCGGTCGAGCCATTTCGAAGGAGTTTAATTACAAACACCGTGACACGAGAATTTTATATATTAGATAGTTAAAAAGTAGAAATGGGTGCAGCTGTGAAACTTTCCCGGTCAAAAGTACGGAGATGGGTGATCCTCTCGAATTCTCGTGATTTAAATGGAGAAGCAGAAACAGCCACGTTATTTAAATGGTAACTGCAGCCATGGGCGTACCGAGGGGAGGGTTCAGGGCTTCAAAAAACCCAAAAGATCTCTATAACGAAAAAAGAAACCTATAAAGAATAAGCTAGATATGCTTCCTCCTGTTGTTTCCTTTGTATCTATACTAATATAATCTGAACAGATTGTTTGTTTGTACGCGCTAACCTCAGGAACTACTGGTTCTAATTGAAAAATATTTTTTGTGTCGAATAGTTCATTTAGTATTTCATATTTTGTGTACGTGTCTTCGTGTTACGTGGAAGGCAAATTTACGCGCGGTACCCACTTTTAAAAAAATGCCCTCCCCCTTTCCTCTCCCACTGAGTTCTACCAGGTTACAAGATATAGGTACTTGATCTTCATGGATACACAAGAAAATTATTCATTGCATAATCGGATCAAAATCGCTCGTATTTCATTCGTTATTGCGAGATCAACTCGATTTTCACGGCAATGTAATCGATACAATAAATCGGCACGCCTATTCTGGCCAAACTGGGTTTTCTCCGCGAATGCAGTGTCGTGATCTATCTTTACTTGGCTTGATAATGATATACAGATTAATGGAAGTGATATAGAGTCATTAAAATTAGTATTTTCATTGTTACATTCGTATAAAATCTCGTAACATGTTGTGTTGTATGTTTGAAAAAGGTCAAATAAAATTAATTAAGTACTGCTTTTCGTTTTGTTTAAATTTCGTTATTATTTTTTTTGTTTTGTTTAATTGAAGTGGTACACGAGCGTTCAGGTAACCAATAAAAGCCATCGTCAATCTCAAACGAGTTTGGATTTTGTCAGAGGTCGTATCCTTTGCTTATTTTTGGATGCTGATGGATATGTAAACCTAAGTGTAGTACATAGTTAGATTTTAGGTTAGATTTTTGAGGACAACATTAAATTTACATAATTTTTGTTTTTATTAATACATAGAGTTGACTACTTAATCATTCTTTTATTAAATTTTAGTCTTCTTTTGACGTGATAACGTCTTTAAAATCGTTTTAGTCGGGTGACATGTTCAGAAACTTGTGTCACACCAAAACCTCACGAGCGCGATCGCAGGTATAACGAGAGAGAGACGGACCGATCTCCCGTCTCATCTCGAGCGCTGCCAGTCGGAGATTTTCTCGTGCGGACGTTATCACGTAAATGTTACATACGGACAAAGTGACTCTGTGAATATAGATAAAGTTAAAGTGCTGACGTTGGCGACATCTGATGTCGTGCAGGTGTCGCGCATCGTTCCCACGAACGTGCATTCCCGTACCTAACTTTGGACGGGTCTCACCCAACTTAGATGTAGGCTAGATTTAAATAATTAAAGTAAAAAGTATTTTTAAGTTAGGATAAGTAATGTAACTCTAACATGGAGTTAATAAAAGTATTTCATAAGTGATGTCTCGACTTGCTGATTTCACCCTGGCTGTGGCCGATCCTTAACTGGCGCAGTCGAAGAGGATAGGCTGGCAGGCTCCCCAGGGATGCCGCCGGTCTACCGAACCTACACGTCGTGCTGCAGCAGGGTGTCATAGTGATCCGAACATTGACACGACTCAGCGACTCGGGTCTCAAATTGGGATATAATGACAAATAAGTAAGTGCATAAAATGACCTTCAAGTGATTCGCCTTACCTATTTCCCATTTTATCTAATTCCATCGTGGAATTTTAGTTAAGTAAAGTAATGAATACTGAAAATAATTTATTTAATTAAAAAAATATATAATTCAATAAATGTTAATTGATTAATACTTTTATTAAAATGTAGAGTTAATTTAATAATATGTAACTAAGTTTCATCTTGTTCGTATGTTACCAGCCTTAAAATAATATACCTGGCAAGGAATTTTCACTAATTTCAATATTAAAGGTATAAACGTTTTTAAATATTTGAAATTATACAATATCGTAATTAATCTATTTAATAATTATTTGCCAAAAATGTAACTAATACCTAGGTTTTCTTTCGTTTTCATTTTCGTTTGTAATTTATTTATTGTAAATAAAATACGAAAATTTTGTATTCTTTAAATATCTTTATCATCTCGGCTACGCATTTCCATTATTTGATAGTAATGCGATAGTCCACGATATTTAGTTGAATGACTAAAATTAAATCTAATATATAAAAGTTTAATTTTATTAATAAAATAAAGAAAATAATATTCATTTATCTGGTCAGACATTAGCAACAACATTAAAATGTAAATTATATTAAATTATTATAACTACTTAACACATAAATTAAATTGGTTAAATTGAATTAAAATTAAATAAATTAAAATAATTGGTTTGTTACTTCCTCATTTTACAAATTATTAATAATTAAATAAATACTTTATTATTTCGCATTAAATTATTTTCAAATAAATTAAATTTTTATATTTCAAAATTATACGGTTTTTCTATTCCTCCTCGAAAATCTCGCTAATCCCTTTTATCCTCTTAAAGAATCACTGAAATAAATTTTATGTACAATGGAGGCTGAATGCCCGAAGATTAACTCCAACCATGTATTTACTATTCATCACATCCACATCGCTGGTCAGAATACATCATTGTCCAGAAGTTGGAAGAAAACACCAGTAATCATCATCATCACATCTTCAGTGTGCCTTATCATCAGCAATATTGTCGTCGTCCTCCAATAGTTGCTGATCTTCAGGGGGGACGTGTTACATACGGACAAAGTGACTCTGTGAATATAGATAAAGTTAAAGTGCTGACGTTGGCGACATCTGATGTCGTGCAGGTGTCGCGCATCGTTCCCACGAACGTGCATTCCCGTACCTAACTTTGGACGGGTCTCACCCAACTTAGATGTAGGCTAGATTTAAATAATTAAAGTAAAAAGTATTTTTAAGTTAGGATAAGTAATGTAACTCTAACATGGAGTTAATAAAAGTATTTCATAAGTGATGTCTCGACTTGCTGATTTCACCCTGGCTGTGGCCGATCCTTAACTTAAACATCTCGATCGTAAACCTACTTTACAAACAATTTGTTTCTATTCATTGATGTTTGATTTGAAGTCTAGAATATATCAACAAAAATCATTCTTTTTCTTTTATTAAACTTTGCCATATTCGCTCAATCTATCTCCGTGACAGACTACGTCACTTCCTTACGGCAGTCGGCGCAAACGCACACATACATACCAACTACGACAACCACGTGTTTATACTGCGTGTGTATGTGTGAGTGTGCGCGTGCGAAACGTTCACTTTCAAGTGAGAATGAAGCTAGAAACAAGATATAGGCCGAGGCCTAAAGCTACTGATATCTGTAAAAAAAGATTTGTAAATAAATACAAGACAAATTAGCGTCTATTTATTTATTTATTTATTTAATCTATATCTATACTATAACATAATGCTGAAGAGTTTGTTTGTATGTCGCGCTTATCTCAGGAACTACTGGTTTTAATTGAAAAAATATTTTTGTGTTGAATGGACAATTCAATTTATTGAGGAAGGCTATAGGGGCGAAGAACTAAAGTCCACGCGGATGAAGTCGAGGGCGGGCTAGTCTAATCTAAGTCTAATAAACTTAGTAAAACTCTGTCGAGTAAAATGTTAGAAAATCATGTTTTGCATAATTAGGTATGTCCCTTTGTTTGATATCGACACAGACTAAATATGTTTTTTTTTTTGTTATATAGTATGAAAAAAATGCGAATGAAATTAAATTCTAAAGACTTCTTTCCTAAAGTTGGATTATGCATGTTGTATATAGTATAAATATGACAGTGTACAGACGGGACTCTCTTGTATTTTGTGGTGGAACCACCCGATAATTTGTTACCAGCTTGACACACGATAGTATTCTAAGTTTTCGTAGAACAGTTCGTGAGTTTTTCGTATATCGTTTCGTATCGTGTACATCTGATAACCTTCCTTAAACATTCACGTTTAAATACTTAGTAAGTACTCTTATCAGAAACAAGATTAAAACGATAATATTTTTATTATTAATCTTCTTAATATTAGAAAACGCGAGATATCCCTACTTCCCTACTAATATTATAAATTCGAAAGTAACTCTGTCTGTCTGTCTTGTCTGTCTGTCTGCTAAGCTTTCCCGCTTAAACTACTGTAACAATTTTAATGAAATTTGGAACACAGATAGAGTACCGTATGTAGCGTAGTATATACCGTATATACATTCATATGCATGTAGTATAAAACGGTTATTTTAATATTACAAACAGACACTCCAATTTTATTTATTTGTATATATATATATATACGAGTTCAAGTATAAGTCAGCTGCGACACAATATACTACTCGCAACGACATTACACGCCAGCAGAATACGTGGATTTAAAGGACTATTAGATCCTGTTCTTACTGACCGATATGAAATACATTTCGAGTACCTACTACATACTTACAAACAAGCCATGAAGCTATAACAAAGTCCATGAACCGAGCAAACAATATTACTCGTCTATTGCACTCGATAGCCTCTTCTGTGTATGTAGTTAACGTCACGGTTGTAATACGATTAAAACAATTTGTTTGTAATGGCAGGAATGTTAAACTTTGTCGTGTCGTCTTTTTATTGTGATGAATTGAACGGAATCGGAACTTAGTAAAATAATAGTGTGATAACATGTTTTTGAGGTTGCTTATAAAACTCCATCAGACTCTTTCTGGTAAAGAATTGCTGCGTTATCACTTTATTTGTTGTTAACAACCTGCGTGGCGCAATGGTTACCATGCCGGACTGCCAATCGAAGAGTCCCGGGTACGATTCCCGGTGAAACAGAAATCTGAATGACGAGCTTAAATTTCTGTTCTCGGTCTGGGTGTTTGTGTTTCTGTCTTTGTGTATCCATGGTACCCACGACACAGGGTATATCTACCCTACTATGGGGCTATGAGTGTTAAGCATTATTTTATTTTTATTATTTACTAGCATTCCACGCTCGCCCGCGTGGACCCGTTTTATAGGTTCCCGTAGGATAAAAACCATCCTATGTCCTTTCTCAAGGTTCACTCTATCTGTGTTCCAAATTTCATTCAAATTGGTTCAGTACTTAAAGCGGGAAAGTGTAGCAGACAAACAGACAGACAGACAATAATTCACTTCCGAAGACATAAGTTACTTCCGAATTTATAATATTATATGGATAGTATGGATTTATTTTTACTTAATATGTTTATGTTTTAAGTACGTGATCGAACTTGATTATTTCTGATACTTTTAAGGCAGCTCAACGTTTACCGGGTCCACAAGTATCATTTATACCAGTATATCAGGGATCCACTAGTACCATTTAGAATATCAGAAGTATTTTGGGTCATTACGTGCCTTTTCCTGTAACCTAGAAAGTTCAGTAACACTGCCAATCATCTCAGTGTAATGATGTTTCATGCTGACTTCCGCAGTCAGAAACGAACACAAAAGAACTGACTGACATTTGAACACCATTTGGCATGTAACGATGATATAACAATTACGCCCGATTTGAGCTATCTTTTTGAGTTTCGTGCATTTGTTTTTGATTATGTAATTTTGTCTAGTTAAAACTTAGAACATCAAGGTATGACAGGTATGATACCCGCCAGAGGAGTGGCCTTTACGGGCGAACCCCTCGTCCCAACGTCCATGCACAATGTGCCTTCTAGTTATACAACTAGTGTGTCTGTGTGTGTCGGTGTCAGTGTTGATGGTGCATAGAAAATGACGTTGTTAATTCAAATTGACACATTTAGAAATGTATGTGTCTGTAGTGATGAAAGAATATTTGTGAATGTGTGACAAAATTAAAATGTGTGCGTTCTTCCCCCGCACCAGATCCGGCACAAAAATTATGTATCGAAGTGAGGCGCTATGCCGTCTCTACTGAAGGGTGAGTCAGTAACTTTGATGCTCTAAAGGCTGCAGCGACCACTTAACACCACGTGGCCATCTGCATGCTCGTCTGCTAATCCATTCAAATAAAAAAAAGGAAATTTTCCTACAAAAATTATTAATATTCTTGAAAGTTTACTGATCATTTTTTTACATGAAAACATCGCAAAAATGCTGCCTGGTCTTAGAATAAATACGTATAGAATAAGTGTCTTCATACAAGCGCGCTGTCAAAATTGAAGCACTAAATAGATTCCTACAGCTGTCACATCTGACAAACAAAATATTTTTATTTTGACCAAATTAACTATAAAATACTACAAAATATTGAAACCACTGTGAAAAGTTATTTTATTTTTAGACTTCTTTTGTTTTTAAAAAGTATTGTGATAAAAATTTAACCTTAAGTCTTACGGAGCGGCCCGGCGTTTGGTGCCATTAATGGCACCAATCAACATGCTTCAATTTGGGCGCGCGAACTTGGTTTCTATAATGTAATTGTAATTATTTTAAGTGACTGGTATTAAACATTAAAGTATGTGTTTGAAAAATTTTGCGATTATATTTCTATTTAAAACTTTTTTTCGTTTAAATAAGATGAATGGTATGTTTTGAGTGCTAAGCGATTAGGTATTTACGTTCACACTCAATGATAAATTTTTTGTCCTCAAACCTGTGTTCAACAAACCACAAATCAATGTAAAACATCCAAAAATCGAATCGAATCGACTTCAAGCACTATTAATCAGTTAAAAAAACAAGAAAACTTGACCTAAAAGCAGATTTATAACCTAACTCGAAATTTAAAAAATAAACAAATCGTCACAAAAGCCTTGTATACTAGGTACCTATTTAACTTATATAATCGCGCTTTTTAGGAGCAACACTTTTAAAATGTTAAGTAACGGGTATAATAACAGGTATAAAAGATACATATGCAGTAACAGGTAATGTAACACGTATTGAGTAACTGTTACTGGACACTACCGTTAAAACTTGAAAGTTATTTGAAACTGAAACGACACGCTCTGATCGTCCTATTGCATCACATTCGATTAGATTATAAGAGAATGTGTTTTATCAACTTTGTAATTATTTGATTTCAGATAAAATAACTAAGAAAAGATTATGTTATATTATGATTACCTACGTTGAATACATCAACGGCAGCTTTTGTTTGCTTATAGCAAGCGCGGTCGCAGCCTTCAATTGGGGGGGGGTTGCCAAGAAATTTGGAGGGGGGTCACTAAGAAATTTGAGGGAAGAGGTGTCCCAAATTGGCTTGTTTCACCTTCCATCTAGGCATGACTGATGGATTTGGGGGGGGGGTCATGTCCCCTGTGACCCTCCCCCTGGGACCGCGCCTGGCTTATAGCTATTGTAAGCTTCTGTTTTCGTGCTTCGGAGGACATGTTAAGCCTTAACCTTGTCGAAGGCCTTATGGGCGGTTTGAAAATATCCGACAACGCAGTGTGGTGGAGTTAAGCTCCAGGCCTCCCCAATAATGGGGAGAGACCCGTTTATAGTCATAGTGTAAGGTACAACAAATTTATTGTATCCACTGGCCACAAAAAAACTAGGAATCCTATAAATATGTTTTCACTGTGAAATAAACACAGTCCTTTCTTAATGATAACAATTTTTTACTATTTAAGATGCGTACACACTGTTGTTATTTTAAGAAAAGCAATTCTCGTAACTTATCACAACACTCTATTACCATAATATTATTCCGCAAATAAATTGCAGTATTTTTAAATCATCAAACGCGACTTTGTTCGAACATGACCGTCACTATGACCGAATTTAATCTGTGCAGCAACAACAAATCCTTCATTTCAGACTACAATGCTTGTTACGCAAGCGCCATTGTTTACGGCTGCCTTGTCATACGAGCAATGCAGTTGCAACATTGACGAACATCTGTCATACCCACTCGGGACTGTTGCATGTTGGAGCGAAACACGATGAAAGACGTTTACGAACGATACATTATTTTGCGTCCGGTAACGTGAAATAATTTCAAACTTCTTTTTTCGAACTTTGTAATCGAATTCTTTGTTAATGTTCCTAATTTTTAAATTTGCCTTGTTGCCAGCCAGCTTTTTAATTAAAATCATATTTTCCCTCTTTTTATCAGTCACCGCAATTGAGCTTCTTCTCCGAAAATTACCAGCACAAAATATTGTCGTGTATGTATAATGGACACAAAATGTTGATCGTATTTACATGAAACGATACAACAGATCTGTAATGTATATAAATAAGCGTCACCTTATTATTAATAGGTGATGTAAATACCGTGTCAACGATAACAAATAACAAATTTAAATTAAAAAACAAAAAAATAAAATTACCGAAGTTTTCACATATTTATAGGTTTTTTCTGACTATTTTGATTATTATATAAGGTTGTTCATATTTGTAGTACAAAAAAGTGTGCAAAAAGATACTTTATAATGCATCGTGGATTCTTATTAACTTCTTACTCCGTTTAATGCCAGTGTAAAACGCTTATGAATTAAAACTTCTCGTTTACGAAAAACCTTTAAGCTTTTGCCGCTACAATTAGCAGTTTTAGTAGTAAATTTTAATAAGCAGATGCTAGGTATTCTTTATGATTAATGTCATCTATATTCCTATCCCGAATGAGATTATGAGAGACACCCGTATCCGAAATTTCGTACTTAATTTTTTTGACAGCATTTTTGAATAAAACTAAAATAATTCTAGCCATATTATTCATTTAGTATCTTATGTCATCAATCAATGGCTATGCTAAACTTTACATTTGTAAAATTAAAAACGATTTGAGTATGCTTAAAAAGATTCCGAAAATCGGATGCGTATAGAAGGTCTACTTTTATAATCGATAATCGATATATCGTGAATTTCCAACAATTTGATCCTGTGCTGACCTTTCTTTTGGATACATAACTTTATAGTGAAGTTATCGAGAATATGGTGACATTAAAACTGTAATAAATGTGTAAAATACCTTTATAATTCTTCAAACTTTTACAAAATGATCACTTAAAAATACACGATACTGCAGACGATAGCGCTTAGAGAAGGACCCCAGGGTAGGTTCTCAGACCTTTAATCTACATTAAAATTAATCCTTTCTTTACAGTTTCATCATTTCCAAATTCAACATATTCAATTTTTTTCGTTAATTTATCCAGTAGTGTTATACGCACAGCACACTTACATAAAACTAATGGAATTACTTTCTCTCTTTGTTGCAGTGTCCTTGTCTTCGGCTTAGTCCAAGGCAAAAGTAGATTGCAAAGACAACGGACGACTTTGAAAGCGTTATATATGATTGATTTTAGAGATACTTTTGTAGGAAGGTCACCATTTTTGTACTACTTGTCGTTAAATGACCATTAAGCCTTGTTTGCGTCCCCTGAAGTCCCGTCACTTAAAACAATTGGAGTATCTACTCAAAGTTATAATGTATTATTTTCGTTTCTAAAATACAAAAATAAGAAATATAATAGCAGAATATTGATAGAGAAATGAAAATATCAATGAAGTTATTTAACATATTATGTAATTTAATTATTCCTTTTATTGAAGTTAAATAATTATGTTTATACTGTCTGTTTATTTATTTGCTAAAATAGATTTTAGTAAACGTCATTATTGTCACCACCATCCAAGTGTTCATCATTTCGTAGAAAAAGTATGACTTTTGGACGTAAAGACTTATCTACGGAATGAGAAGTACACTGGGACGTTTGCGAATATACGGACGATTACCTTATTATGCTTGTCAGAAACTATACCAAGATTACGACGGAATATTTTAAGCAAAATGCGTATTATCATTTGAGTTTTATTTTCTTTTGATAGTTTTTAAATTGACTTTTGGACGTAAAGAATAACCTATATATCTACGGAATGAGAAGTACACTGGGACGTTTGCTATTATACGGACGATTACCTTATTATGCTTGTCAGAAACTATACCAAGAATAAGGCGGAATATTTTAAGCAAAATGCGTATTAGCATTAGAGATTTAATTTCTTTTTATATAGAATTTAAATTTAAATTGAAATTAGATAGAATTTAGATTTACTTTTGAACGTAAAGAATAACTTACATATCTACGGAATGAGAAGTACATTGGGACGTTTGCGATTATGCGGACGATTACCTTATTATGCTAGTCAGAAACTATACCAAGAATAAGGTGGAATATTTTAAGTAAAATGCGTATAATTATTAGCATTAGTGATATATCTGAGTTAAATACTTACAGCAATAAATAAAAAAATATTTTCGTAAAATAAATTGATTGTCATTACATAATTCTAGTCAAAGTTAGGGCGCGATCAGAAGTTACGTTACACCATAATACTCCAATAGCAAGTGTTATAAAACTGAGGTCAATAAATAAAATTCACTGAACTGCCATTACGATAACAAGTTATGGATATAAATAAAATTTACCGAATAATATACCAGTAAATGACATCACACTTCTTTTGATACAGTTAATAAAAAGGAAAATAAACTACCAAATCCATGTAATATATCGTTCCCATGTTCGAGCATTACTTAAACAACTTGCAAAAGAAACCAAATATGTGTATTATGAGAATATTATCCTAAAATACAAAAACATATTGAATATCACACTCAAGACCGCGTTTTATGCTAATCGTGTCAAATTGAATCGCTTAATCTTATTTGTGAGCGGTCGAACTGGAAAAAGTTGTAAGTGTGAATACAGCTTATGTGCCTTGGACTCTGTGGGTGTGTATCATTGAGATTTTTTTCTAAAAATACTCATAGAAATCTTAACTTTATTCAAAACAAAAAAAATATCTAAAGGGCCAATTTCTAAGCAAAATATATCCATTTTTTATGTTTTGTTAGTGTCTTATCAAAGTGTTCGAATCTAATTTTGGCTTTATTCTACTTTTGTACAAAAGTGACAAAATTCGAGAAAAGCCGATGTCGAATTTTAAAAAGAAAGTCTGTTTCATATTTTCGATAAAACAATTCAAGTATTAATCTTATAAATAAGTAAATAAATAATAAACAGGTTGCGTTAAAGCGTGATGTCTTTCCTAAACCCTTCCTCAATAAATGGAGTATCCAACACAAAAATCTTTTTTTAATTTGATATAGTAGTTCCGGAGCTTTCAAACAAACAAGCTCTTCAGCTTTAAACATTAGTATACATTTCAAAATTTTGTTTTCAAAAGTCTAATTCTGTGTTCTTTTTATTTTCGTGCAGGGGCCGCTAAATGTAACTACCTAATACTTACCCACCTACATTATATAAGGTTACCAAACCTGCTTGATTTTCATTATTTGATACCGGCCTCGACGGGTCATTCTTTCTCATCTTGTAGCTTTATTTTTGTCACTTTTTATCCTCGTTGAACCTTACCTTAATGTTTCTTTCACCGAGATCCTTAACCAATCAATTTCTAAGTATACCTACCCTTTCCAATAAAAGAAGAATTATCAAAATCGGACTAGTCTCTAAAATGTTACGCGCAGAGAGTTTGTATAGGTTTCATGCGTGGTTACAACAAAATATAATATGGTAGGTATACATTGTATACGCGTCGAATAGAACCTCCCCCGTTTCTTTCGTCGATTAAAAAATATATTCTGAAGATTAAATCAACATCCATAATACGAACTTATGACCGAGTGGCGCAATGGTTACCATGCCGGACTGCCGATCGGAGCGTCGCGGGTTCGATTCCCGGCGAGGCAGAAAATGAAATTATGAGTTTCAATTTCTGTACTTGGTCTGGGTGTGTGTTTCTGCCCTTGTGTGTGTCCGTGGTACCCACGACACAGGGAATCCTAGTGTGGGGCTATAAGTGTGAAGCGTTATTTAATTTTTCCTTTGGTAAAGAAAATTAAAATTAGGTTATTTATACACGAATATTTCGAAAACTTTTGAAAAAAGAAAAGGTCATCGAAGTCAAATAAAATCAAAACAAACATTCAAAATACAAAGATCAGTTCAAAAGGTCGAACAAATTTATAACCTATCGACGCCGTAATAGGTAGGTATCTGTTGACAAATCTTATTGTTTTATTTTCGCTTTGATCACATTAATTATGTAAAAAACTGTTATTGAATATATTCATGGGTGTTGTTTATGATATTATGTCAGACGGACACGTAGTTCGGGATTAAGAATAGAGCTACGGTATCCCCTGCCTGATCATAAAAGGTGACTAAAAGGGGGCTTCCGGGGTTGTGGGCGGTGAGAGTGGGAGCTCGATCCGTCCAGCCAGCAGCCCCGAGTAGGACGACGGTGTGTGCGTGGCCGCACATCGGAAGGTGCAGGAGAGCATATCTGCTCTTCCAAAGATGGGCCCGTTATAGGGCGCCGCGCGTGGAAGACACCGGTGCGTTCCACTGGAGATCCCGGAGTCCTCTCCAAGCGCAGAGGCAGGCCACCGAGGGGGTTTTAGTGTGGTCGAATCCCACATAACCCCCCGATACCAAAAAAAATCATATTTATAGGTCGGTTGCTTATGGAAATCAATATCTTTGACTAGTGGCCCGGAAGACGTTGTCCTGTCTTAAAAGTATCCAAATACTAAAATCATTGCAGCGACACAACTTAAAAACATAAACATTTTAAGAAGACCCGCGTGGTGCAATAGTTACCATGCCGGACTGCCAATCGAGGGGTCCCGGGTTCCCGGCGAAACAGAAATTTAAATGATGAGCCTTGATCTATATTATGATGAGTATAATTTTCTGTTCTCGGTCTGGGTGTTCCTGTCTTTGTATGTGTCCGTGGTACCCACGACACAAGGTATTAATTACCTTACTGTGGGGCTATGAGTGTGTAACGTTTATTTATTAAGAAGATTTGACAGTGGATTAATTTCTTTATCAACGACAAGAGTTTTTCCTTTTAACGTTACTGTCAAATGAAAAGTATGAAACATATCAAAGATCTGGTATTTCGCTGTGTCAAATTGTTGAAGATTGCACGAAGACACTTAAAAGGCTTATGTTGTGTTCTTATATTTTTTTTCATAATGGTGTATTTTTGAGTTATATCGAAAAAGTTACTGGAATTTAGTTAGGTTTAACAGTGCGGAAACATGTTTTTTCAGTTGCCTCCAAAATTCCATTAGACACCAAAACTTGTAGGCGTTATGGACGATTAGAAAACTCCCGACAGCGGGTTCGCGACTAACCCGCATCTCCACCAACCCGCTGGTGCAGCGTGGTGGAGTAAGCTCTCGGAGTCCCCAACAACAGGGAGATATCCATATTCAGCAGTGCATTCAACAGTACGTGCCCTACGAAGCAGGGAAACACGCATGAAATTAGCCAAAAGGGTCACCCATCTAACACCCAACCGCGCCTATTTTGCATAGCTGCGTAGATCACTTGCGTTCTACGCCAGTCATGAAGCTTAAGTGGGATATTATAATAGGTTTATAAACCATAATAATTGCAAGTAACGTGACCATTAATACTCGGCGCAAGCGATTGCGAAGTCGACGAAAGTTGGTCAGTGACGCAAGCGCAACTATCAACTAGTATCAGCCGACTTCCGATTAGCTCCACTTTAAATATAACCTCGATTAGTAGCCATATTATTATATTTTATTCTGATTCTATCTAAAAAAATCTATTATATGGGATAAATAAATAAATAACATGGTTTGTAAACTTGAAAAGAAATTAAAATGTATAAATTTACTTAAAAAAGCGTACTATTCGGTCACTGAGTTTCTAAACGATAAATAAAAATAAAATAAATAACTAAAATAAATAAGATATTTCGCGGGATAAAAACCTGGGAGGTTTTTTTCGCCAGCCTTTTTTCCTCTCAGCGTACAAAAACCCATCATGGTGGGTGCCCAAAGCTGATGACGGTGAACCAAGTAGGGTTCAAATAAAATAAATTTGTACAAAAAGCACAAAATTTGGTTTAATTTAATTTAACTAACTAAAATGTTATATAATGTAGAATTATTTAAGTCTACTCTATTTTAGTGCGTGCGTGCGTATTTAAGTGTTTATTGTAAATAATTAGTTTATAATTTAAATTTAAACATATAACTTTCATTATATAACTTTTAAAATAAAATTTGTACACCCGAAATGGTTAATATGGCGATCTTAATATTTTTGTAAAACCTTTTTTGTTATTTGTGCAAATAAAATATTTTCTTTTCTTAAAAAAACTAATTAATAAAACAACGGGTTGCATTAATGTTGTGTATTTTTGATATTTTGGAATGGTTAGGGAATAATTTCGCACGAATTGCTTTTATTGTCAGTATTATTTTGTATGTATTTTCAGTAGGTTTTCATCTAATATTCTTATAAGGCCTCACTCATTTTCTTTCATTATTTCTTCGTCACTTTTTTCATTAATAGACAGACGAGCCGTTATCATCTGTCACCCCTCCGTCTTACGAATATTCGATCAGGCCACGTGTCCTGACGCGAGTTTAACATTTTTTACCCATCCCAAAAAAGTGCACAACGCCGCTAAAGAAGTTTTCACTTCAAAAATAACAAACAGCTCATTTACTCTTGACCTTAATAAATAACGCGAACTTAATAAATAATAGCGAAGTCATTGATGGCAGACACCTACTGTATGACATTTATACTTAAATCTTGGCCAAAAATGAGGACCGCAATTTCACCAAGTTCACGGACGGATGCTTACAGAGTAGACCCTCAGAAGTCATGAGATATCGGATCATTTAAAGAGAGAAGTCACTCGAAATTCTCGTAATCACACACTATGGTTCTCTGTGTTGTGAGTACCTTAAACGCACACAAAGAAGAAACTCAAACACCCAGGCTAAGAACAGAAGTTTCGTCATTCAAATGTCTGCCTCGCCGGGAATGGAGCCCGGGACCATCGATCGGCAGTCCAGCTTAGTAACCATTGCGTTAAACTGGTCGTCAAGTTATAAATCAGTGTGTTTATAAATGATATTTAATTTTGCAAGCAGTCGCGTTGCTCTATGACTTTTTAAAGTGAATTTTTTTTTGAACTAGCAGCCGCCCGCGACTCGTCCGAGTGGACATTAGTTTTAGAATTTCTCTAAAATAAAAGTAGGTAGCCTAAGTTACTCCTTATTACATCAGCTACCTGACAGCGAAAGTCCCGGCAAATTCGGCTTCAGACGTTTCAGAGATTAGCCGAAACAAACTGACAGACAGAAAGACAGACAAACAGACAGATAGACAGACAGACTAAAATTGTAAAAAATGATAATTTACTATATGTACCGTATATAAATTCATATGCACGTAGTATAAAGCAGTTATTTTAATGTTACAAACACACACTCCAATTTTATTTATTTGTATGTATAGATTCCTAATTTTATGTCATTTTAATTTGATAAAGTAAAGACAGGTTATAAATTTCGGTGTGATTTTTATTGGAGATTTTACTTAACAACTTTTATTGTCAAAAAACAATATAATATGCACAATAAATTAAATTACAATATTAATGTAAACAAAAGTGAACCCATATATTAGAGTATACCATAATTAGAGTTGTAAAGTTATGTCCAAATAACCATTTCAAAGTTATTCTACTGGTTCAACTAAAAATTGCTGACAAATGCACAAAAATTCATTTATAAAGTTACTAAAATACTCTACTCTATTACTAAGCTTCCGCTGTCCGTCCGTCTGTCCGTCTGTCTGCTCGTCTGTCTGTCATCAGGCTGTATCTCATGAAGCGTGATGGCTAGACATAAGAAATTTTCACAGATGATGTATTTCTATGCTATAAGAACAAATACTAAAAATAGAATAAAATAAATATTTAAGGGGGTTTCCCATACAACAAACGTGTTTTTTTTTTTTTGCAGGAATTTATAGATGCTTCGGAACCATTAGTGCGCGAGCCCGACTTGCACTTGGCCGGTTTTTTTAATAAAAAATCGTACCAAATCGTGGACAGTAGCTACAATTTATTTTTACAGTTCAATTCGTTCTTCAATTCAATAAATACTCGTCTTCTCCATTTAATACATTACGTGTATGGATTAACATTAAAACCGATTAACACCTATATAATAATGATAGGGCCATTAAATACCAGTTATATTTTAATGATCATTTCAATCGATACCAGTTTATTAGTTTATGTATATTACTTTATGTATTATAATATAGCAGCCGCCCGTGACTTCGCCCGCGTGGACTTTAGTTTAAGAATTTTTCTAAAATAGAAATAGCCTTTTTTAAGTTACTCCTTATTACATTAGCTACCTGCCAGTGAAAGTCCTGTCAAAATCGGTCCAGCTGATTCCGAGATTAGCCGGAACAAACGTCTGTTTGTGTCTACACAGACAGACATATAGACGTAAATAGCGGTTATTTTAGTATAGCAAATAAAAACAGACACTACAATTTTATTTATTTGTATAGATTTGTTTGGATTAGGGAGATTCGCAATAATATCATTTTTTATTTTCGATCCAGCTAGGTTTTATTTTTATAAATTTTACATTATAAAAAATATTATCAGCGGTAATCAACTTAAATATAAACTGAAAAATACGATTCTTCCTGATATCTATTGGCGAGTATTAAATAATATTGTGGCATAAAACGCCGTCAAACGCCATCCGTCAATCCGACGTTCAAAGAGATGACAATGTCAAACCCTCAGTGGTTTTTTTTTTTCAATTATGGCATCGCAAACTCTGTGCATACTGCCAACGTCAAGTATAATTTTTGCATCAATTTTTGCCAGTTTCAATGAAACTGGACGAAGTAATAACAAAGTCAGTAAGTAAGTCGTCAGTAATCAGTCAGACTAGACCAACATTCAAGTAAAGCGATGGCTACTTTACTAGAACGTGTCCGATGGAATTTTGGAGGCAAGCAGAAAAAACATATTTTAGCACTGTTATTCTATTTCACAAACACTCGTGCACTGTATGTAATTACCTATATCAAACAAAATGCCATCAACTTTATCCGATATAACTCAAAAATACACAAAGAAAATGAAAATAAAACAAGAGCACAATATGTCTTTTTCGACTTCCCGCCAAAACTCCCCCTCAGTGGGTTTGAATAAAATTTATGATGAAAGAAAAGATGAAAGAGATGACAATGTCGATTAGAAAGATGTCTGTAAAAATTTCGTTAATTGAATTAAAGCTTTCTTAGCCGAATGGTTGTGTGGGCTGACTGCGGAACTAGAGGTCCGGGTTAACCTCAATGAAAACCATATTGCGTTTATTTTTTATGTTTTGTGATTTTTTATTGGGTGCTATTTCAGATAACGTTATTAAGTAACACTAAGCAAATGAGTGTTTCGTTTGAAATTAAACCTAGAAAATAAATTGTTTTTATCCGAGCAACGCTCAGTCGTCCTGGTACTTAACCTTGAAATAAACATGGAGGTACTTAAACATAGACGTATTGAATGTTTACTTTTTGAAAGGTTATAAGCTGACCTATATATTGGCAACGAGTTTTTTAAATTTAAAAATATGCAGGTATTTGCTGGCGTCATAAAAATATAAAACTTCGCAAAAACATACTTTTAGGACTGTTTTATAATGTCATCTGATAAAATAATAAAAATTAAAATATTGTTAATGTACATAAATTCTAAATATGTTTAGTATCCTCCATTATTCTGTCACTCTTAGAATAATTACGATTACATTATAGAAGCCAAGTTCGCGCGCCCAAACTGAACCATTTTTAATGGTGCATTAATAGCACCAAACGCCGCGCCGCTCCGTTAAACTTTACGAGTATCACAAGACTTTTTTAAAACAAAAGAAATCTAATAAAATAACTTTTCACTGTGTTTTTAATATTTTGTAGTATTTAATAGTTAATTTGGTCAAAATAAAAATATTCTGTTTGTCAGATGTGACAGCTGTAGGAATCTATTTACTGCTTCAATTTTGACAGCGCGCTTGTATGAAGACTGACGTACTTAACCTTATTATTCTAAGCTGTCACTATTTTTTGAAGTGAAAACTTCTTTAGTGGCGTTGTGCACTTTGGGATGGGAATCAAGTATTTAAAATATGGACATTGAACAAAGTGCATCTATTAACGAAAAAAGTGACGAAGAAATAGTTTAAGAAAATAAGTGAGTACTTTACAAAAATACTAAATGAAAACCTATTGAAAATACTAGATGAAAAATAATACTGATAATAAAAGCAATTCGTGCAAAATTATTGCCTAACCATTCCAAAATATCAGAAATGCACAACGTTAATGTTCAAGTTTTCACTTCTACTGGCACTACCGGAGTGCAACCCGTTTTTTTTATGAAGCAAAAGGAACTCTACAGCCATAAAATAAAGAAAAGCTCTAACATTTATTCGACGATTAGTTTTATCCGGGGATTGAAAAATCCCTTACCATTACAAAGATAGAACCTATGCAATGATTTCTTTACCCACTTATATGTTTCCATTTGATTTGTTTCAACTGTTTTTATGTCCCACTGCTGGGCACATCAATTCAATCCGTATTTATTTACGTTCTCAAAATAATTACGAATACGTCATCTGTGCAAAATTTCACAAAAATTCGCGCGAGAAATAGCTCTTCTCATGTTTTCTTAATCATCCTGATACTTAACCATTGTTTATCAAACGAAAATAACTATAATTATACAAACGAGCAAGAATTGTGTAACACGTATTATTCGCAAACTTTGGTGGCCCTACATTTGAGTCACGATTTTTAAGCCAAACAAATGTCATCTTTCTTGCAATGAGATAAGGTACAATATACAGCAACGAACCGTGAGAAACTGGCCCAGAGATTGCAAGTTATACAATCCTATAATAAATCCTGGGAATATTTTTCAGAATATATCCACATAAATTTTATTCAAACAAACTGACATTTGAAACTCATTATGTAAAGAGAAAATAATGACGATGCATTTGTTACGAAAAAATATGTTATGGAGTCTACGATATATTACGAAAAGGATTTGATTTGAGAGGTCTTTGAGTATTAGTCGATTACCAAAAACATATGTAACATATTCATATACTAGCCTTGAGTGGACCTTGGGAAAGGACATAGGATGGTTTTTATCCTACGGGAACCCATAAAATGGGTCCACACGGAAGAAGTCGCGGGCGGCCGCTAGAAGTCTAATAAGGAGCTCTTTGTATTGTGCCAATAGGTATCTCATCCAATATTTAGAAACTTATTTTTTTACGAGAACTTAATATTGAATTGTAGAAGGTCGCACCAATATTTTCAAAGAACCAGTATCCTCATAATAAATTTAATATCGAAAAAAATTATAAAATATTCCCGGAATAAAAATGATAACTGTCCTTAGGAATACTAAAAACATGTTAAAACATGTTGACAAGTCACGGAATCAGGCGGAAATACCAAACTGATTCAGTAAGTATCAACCGTTAGAACACTGTCTGACTGTAGCCGACAAACGAGAAAAGATAATGTTACGAGTACAATGTTATAGCCTATTTTATCAAAGAGTTTTCATGTTGTCAACAATTACGTTTTACACTCATAGCCCCACTGTAGGGTAGATATACCCTGTGCCGTGGGTACCATGGACACACACAAAGACAGAAACACAAACACCCAGACCGAGAACAGAAATTTAAACTCATTGTTTAAAATTTTGTTTCGCCGGATATCGAACGCGGAACCCTCCGATCGGCAGTCCGGCATGGTAACCATTGCGCCACGCAGGTCGTCAAATTACATTAATAGTAACATAAATGACCTGACTTCTTCACTCACCACGAATTTTTTATTTTATTTGAATGGAGTAGCAGACGAGCATGCAGCCCACGTGGTGTTAAGTGGTCGCTGCAGCCTATGGACATCTACATACAACCTCAAGCAAGTATAGGTAAGTCTTGTATCGTATGCAGTTGCGCTGCTACTCCGGAGGCTGGTGGTCGCCTCATGTAAGTGTGGCCGGCAACTGCAACTTTCTACCGAAAGTGACCGAAACACAATAGAATTGGTTCACGGCAGAAGTTGGTGAAGCGGTGGTACTTCCCCGGGGGAACGGTAATAGTTCTATCTCATGAAATCTACTAAGAATAAAGCTAATGATCATATCTAAAGCAGGTGAAACCGTGGTGCATAGCTAGTAGTAAAAACGTGCGTTAGAAGTATGTTTCAACAAGTATACTACACAATCAAAAGCGTACCTAACAATAAAACGCTATCAATATTAAGTGTGATTAGCTTAATTTAAGAACGAAAAACTGAACTACTCATAAGTTCACCCTTGAGACTCGTCCCCGTCATTTGTCAAATTGAAATATTTGTATTATTATTATCAAAATTACTTATTTTCAATATTAAATTGAAAATAAGTAGTTATTCTGATAATAATAATACAATTTTTTGTATTATTACTATCAAAACAATTGTCTTCACGTCATTGAATCTTTAAAATTTCTCTTCTATTATAATATAATACACTAGTTAAAACTTATGTAAGTAATATCGCAGTTTTAAATTCGTTTCAGAAGTAGTTAGTCTGACAAGTGCCTTAACCGCAAATGAAATTAACTCAAACATGTTTCGACGATGTTCGACCACAGATAAAAGATTAATGACTGCAAATGTGGCAAAGATAAACATTGTCATTATTTACTTTGTAGGAACGTGATTTGAGACTGGCATTCAATTATGTTTCTACAATTTCTTAACTATAACTACAGAATCTCTTTACGGGAGCTTTGGCGGGAAGTCTGAAGGGACAAGTTGTACTTTTATTTTATTGGTGTATTTTTGAGTTATATCGGATAAAGTTGATGGCATTTTCTTCGATATGTTAATGATACCGCACGAGTGTTGTGAAATAAAATAACAGTGCGAAAACATGTTTTTTCGGTTTCCCTCCAAAACTCCATCGGACACGTTCTGGTAAAGTAGCCATCACTTTACTTGAACATCTCACTGACTAGACTGACTGATACCTGACGACTTACAGATTTTTTTTATGACTACTAATTGATGCAAAAATTATATATGACGCTGGCAATATGCACAGAGTTTGTGATTCCATTATTAAAAATGAAATATCTCTTTACCAACTTACATTGGAACAGCGTGATGGAGTAAGCTCCATGTCCCAATAACGGGGAGAGACCCGTGCCCAGCAGTGGGAAGCAAAACAAGAAATGCAGCCTGCAATATCTACATGATGTGTATTTTAGTAGTGGAGTAAGCTACAACCCTTCTTAATCATGGGAAAAGACCCTTGTCCAACAATGGGGCGCAAAAAGGGTTGCAGCTATTTAAAATAACGCTTCAAAAAACGCTTCACACTCATTGCCCCACAGTAGGGTAGATATACCCTGTGTCGTGGGTACCATGGACACATACAAAGACAGAAACACAAACACCTAGACCGGGAAAGAACAGAAATTTCTAACTCATCCGGGAATCGAACACGGGACCCCTCGATTGGCAGTCTGGCATGGTAACCATTGCGCCAGACAGGTCGTCAAATTACAAGCTATTTACGTATATTTTTTAAATAAATCTAAAATTTATGTACCTACATCCTAAATACAATACCTATAACATAATTGCAAATATGACTATATGGCGTTCCTATCTGTCAGCCTTTAAAAGTCCACTGGTGGACGTATGCCTCCCCTGGGCTCCCCTAATGTTCACCACACTATCAAATTTTCATTATATCTGAATATGACAACGCCTTTTCTAATTTTCCACAAATGTTTTTTTTTATTTGAATGAAGTAGCAGACGAGCATGCAGGCCATGTGGTGTTAAGTGGTCGCTGCAGCCCATGGACAGCTACATACAACCTCAAGCAAGCATAGGTAAGTCTTGTCTGAGGTCGTATGCAGTTGAGCTGCTACTCCGGAGGCTGGTGGTCGCCTCATGTCAGTGTGGCCGGCAACTGCACCTTTCCACCAAAACACAATAGAATTGGTTCACAGCAGAAGTGGGTGCAGCGGTGGTACTTCCCGGGCGAACCATGATAGTTCTACCACCTACAAAATCACCTACAATAATGTTATCGCTTGGTAGAGCGTTGAATGATACTCAGAAACAAACTATAAATAAAAATACTCTTATACTTTTATTTCATACTAAGATCATAATCCAAGTAATTATCTGAGGAAAAACCGCAAGAAATCATAACATTCGTCAGAGTAATTACTAGTAACGATCGTAATGGTACAAATCGTTAAAGGATTCCATTAAAAAAGATAATGTTAGCTGACAAACTGTTCCATATTTAATATACTTGGAGACACTGATAAGTTTTACCAATCAAGTCCCTGTAGCTTCGGGATTAAGAATAGAGCTGCGGTATCATCCCCTACTTGATCATAAGAGGCGACTAAAAGGGGGCTTCCGGGGTTGTGGGCGGTGTGAGTGGGAGTTCGATTCGCCCAGGCAGCAGCCCCGGGAAGGACGGCAGTGTGTACGTGGCTGCATGCCGCCGTAAGCATCGGAAGGTGCAGGAGAGCACATCTGGTCTCCCGAAAATGGGCCCGTTCTGCGTTCCACTGGAGATCCCGGAGTCCTCCCAAGGTGCCAGATAACTTTTGAATCCCCCCCCCCCTCCCCCGATTTACCAACCAAATTAAAAATAAATGTAACATAGAATAGGTACGTTCTTATCCGCTTTCAATTTATTAAAAGTGTTAACAAATTAAGTCATATTAAAAAAACAACGGGTTGCACTCCGGTATTGCCGGCAGAAGTGAAAACTTGAACATGAACGTTGTGCATTTTTGATATTTTGGAATGGTTAGGGAATAAATTTCGCACGAATTGCTTTTATCATCAGTATTATTTTTCATCTAGTATTTTCAGTAGGTTTTCATCTAGTATTTTTACAAAGTACTCACTCATTTTCTTTCACTATTTCTTCGTCACTTTTTTCATTAATAGATGCACTTTGTTCAATGTCCATATTTTAAATACTTGATATAAACGAATTTTACAAGTATAGACAGTCGAGCCGTCATCAGCTGTCACCCCTCCGTCTTACGAATTTTCGATCAGGCCACGTGTCCTGACGCGAGTTTAACATTTTATACCCATCCCAAAAAAGTGCACAACGCCGCTAAAGAAGTTTTCACTTCAAAAATCGATAGCCTTGTATTTTCTTTCTATTTATTGATTAGTACGAAGTGAAAAATATGCTCCGTAGATTTCGTGGGTCCAATTGAAACCCAAACTATATTAACCACCAAATTATATTAACCAAACTATATTTTATTTCAAGTTTCTAGGTACAGCAGTTGCGGATGTGCGTTGATATCTAAGTCAGTGTGTTTTGCCTTTTATTTATGCAGATAGATATAGAAATAGAATTAACAGACAACACAACACTACCTATTTATTTTGTGCAAACAAGTAGACCAACAATTTGTTAACTTTTTGCATTTAAAAATCTGTGCCCTGGCGGCCATTGACCTATTTAGCTTTAACAATAAGAATGATTAAGCTGCTCGTATAAAGAACACCTGTTTAGATATTGACATATGGTGCTCAAATGATTGTACTCTTAATTAAGTGTTCGTTATAGAGGCCGATGTGTCAATAAGTGTACAATATAAATCAATTATTGTTTGTTGTCATTGCAAAATGAACTATTACTTGGTAACATTTAAAACTGACATATTCGTACTCTATGTTAACTTAATTACCGGCGTATACTCTGTTTGTTCTTAGTAGATACCTTATTGTGATAAACAATCTAGTTAGTATTTTTTATTGAATTATAAGTACTTAAATATAAACAATAAGGGCCTCTTACACCACCTTCAAGTAAAGTGACAAGTACGCTAATTTTAACTTATAATTGTAACTTCAATTTTAATTTCACGATGTTCGAGTAGTACTAATCATATGATAAACTGACCCGTACTCATAGCTTTTACTTGCCAATTAACTTTACTTGGGAAGTAACGTAACGAAGAATTAGTTTTAGTATGCTTTTTGCGGACATAACCATGACCTTTAAATCGGTAATCTTTTACCGATACCGTAGAGGGACAAACAAACGAACAAATCACATATACGACGACCCACAAGGCGCTATGGTTATCATGCGGGACTGCCAATCGAATGATCCCGGGTTCGATTCCCGGCAAAACGGAAACTTGAGTAACGAGTTTAATTATTTTTTTTCGATCTGGGAACACAAACTGTTCCTGTCTTTGTATGTGTCCAAGGTACCCACGACACAGGGTATGTCCTACTGTCGGGATATGAGTTAAAGCATTATTACATACATTTATAGTATTGTTATATTAGTAATAATATGGTTACAAAGCGTTAATAACATCACTATGCTTTGACTTCAAGTTAGTCAAAATTACGTCGAAGAATACCAGTGTAACTAAGCTGTAAGAATCATTACAACATTGTTATCGCAATATTGAAGACAAAAAGTCGCGACGCAATAAGTCGCTGAGACTAATAAATAAATACCCTTTAAACTTTGAAAGATTTTAAAGTTTTGAAATATCTTGTTAAAATATTTACTTGTTTAAATTCTACTTGTAGGTAATGAGTTGGTTTCTAATTTGACGTAATGGATTGATTTTGAAAATGATCTACTTTTTATTCGACTAGTAATTGAAAACTATTGCGCTTAATCTATTTGAGAAAAATTTAATTAGGTTGAGATAAAATTAACGCTGGCATACAAGCAGCAAAATGAAGTAAGATTTTGTCTATATGTTTTCTTTTCTACACCTAAAGTTTTGAGCTTGAAAGAATCCAAATATTTCTTGCTAGATTTTTCAGGGTATATATGTTACGGGTATTATTATTATTATTATTTGAGTTGATGGGGAAGGGTACAACCCTAAGGCCACTGCGACCAGTAAATGATCTATTGTAGCCTAGCCCCGCGTTTATATCTGATTCCCAAGGCCGACGGTTGTTAGGAACCGTACGATGCGCTTGGGATCTAGAAGTTTGACATCTTCCGATGTGACTAGGCTGCCGCCCAGTATACGACTTCTGCTATGTGCGAGTGCGACACAGTCGCAGAGGATGTGGATGCCCGATTCCTCTTCACCATTGCAGAATCTGCAAATAGCAGTTGAACTTAGGTTAAGTTTGAACATATGCCTGTTTAGTTTACAGTGACCAGTAAGAATTCTTACAAGTGGACGTATTTCATTGCGTTCTAGATTGATCACTTGCTTTGAGTATTTGCTTGAGTAGCCAGCCACCAGCGCCCTTGCATGCGTCATGCCTGGTGCGGACACCCAAAGGCCCTTGCCCTGGTTCGTAGACCAGATTTGAAGCATAGTTCGGGAAGCGGTTTTTGAGATGCCCAGCGTTGGCTCAGGGCCAATGAAGGGCATCGCAGCACCTCTTTTGGCCAGCTTGTCGGCGACTTCATTACCGCAAATACCCACATGTCCCGGCACCCACCCGAGGGCTACACTATTGTGTGCGCCCAGTGTGTTGAGTGCATGGATACATTCTAAGGTCAATTTTGACTGAGTTTCATGGGACTGCAGTGCCCGAAGAGCAGCCTGACTGTCCGATAGAATCGTTATACTATTTTTAGTATAATTCCTGTCCAGGCTTTCATAAACGCATTGGATTATCGCATACATCTCTGCCTGGAAGACAGTTGTATAGGTGCCTAGATTGGTGCAGAACTTAGAACTAGGTTTTCGACCGTATACTCCTGCCCCTGTGCGTCCCTCCTTCTTCGATCCATCTGTAAACCAGATGATATCTCCATTTATGAGGGATTTTGATGCCTTATCCGCCCACATTTCTCTAGACGGTATAAGTACTTTGTATAGTTTGTTGAAACTATATTATGTTACGGGTAATGCGAGAAGAAAATAGTTTGAGCACATAGGTTAGGTTACAATAGTCCCTGTAGCTTCGGGATTAAGAATAGACTTAAGTTATCCCCAGCGTGAACGTAAGTGGTGACTAAAAGGGTGCTTCCGGGGTTACGATCGGTGAGAGTGGGAGCTCGACCCGTGCAGCCAGCAGCCCCGGGAAGGACGGCGGTGTTTGCGTGGCCGCATGCTGCCGTAAGTATCGGAAGGTGCAGGAGAGCACATCTGCTCTCCCAAAGATGGGCCCGTTCCGGGGCGCCGGGAGTGGTGGACACCGGTGCGTTCCACTGGAGATCCCGGAGTCCTCACAAACACAGAGGCAGGCCACCGAGGGGGTTTTAGTGCGGTCAAATCCCACATAACCCGGAATCCTCTCCCAAGGTGTCGGGTACCTTTTAAAGGTCCCCCCCCCCCGGTACAAAAAAAAGGTTAGGTTAGAAAACATAGATAATGATCAACACCTAATATTACCCAGCCAGAGTTGGGTAGACTTAGGAGAGTATGGGTAAATGCCGAATTAAAGGTTATTTCACTCGTACTTACTATTCGGACATTACCCAAAAGACTTGGGTAATACTAAGACTACCCGGATAAACCTACCTTGCATTACCCGTAACATATACATTCATAACAGTCATGACTCTGGTCATGACTGTTATGAATGTCCTGGCAACCGCCATCAGCCACAGAGATTATGAATTAATAGAAAAAACACTGGGAAAACTACCGGGACAGTCTTCGGCCACGACCACACATCTTACGACGCCGGGAGAGTCCTCGGACATAACCTAATTTAGTTATATACATACACTGGAGCTTATATGTTTTCTAATAATAAAGTAATAGAACGCGCAAATGAAAAAAAAAGCAAATAATGGCACGGACAAAAGTCTGTGGAGTTAAATAGCACTAAAAAAAAACAGTCATGACTCGTTTAAGATCTCCAACTAATTCTTATGTCAAATCTCGCAGACAAATAACCATAAATTATATCTAATCTTTCACCGTCATTAAAACCACATGACGTCAGCACACAATATGAGCTACACATCCTTAATAATCTCGTATATAAATCTCATGATATACGCATAGAAGGTGTCAAGATAAATAGAGGAATTGAGTCCTTACTTACGGTACACTACCGTTATACAAAGGAGAAAAAATATAGTTATCTTGGACCACGTCAATGCGGTTTAAGAATTTTGTTTTGTAAACATTTTAATGCTCAATGATATAAATTTACGACTAATATGACTTACTGTCAATAAAAAAATAAGTTAGTTTTTTTATAATACAGTTTTCTTCTCTAATGAGCATTCCTTCTGTTATATCTAGGTACTGTTATGTATCTACGAAAAAACTCCTATTACAATCATCTGTAAAGTTTCTTTTTACAAAGAAAAAGATATGGCACCATTGTAGAACGAAATATTATTTTTCTTGTAGAGAAATATGTGACGTCCTCATTTAATGTTTGTAACAGATTAAAATATATGGCATAGTTATCTCACACGTGTTACAAATACCACATTACATTAAGGGCTATAAAATTTTAATAACAGAATATTTTATCATACCATTTAAATTCTTTAAGCCTGTCCTATTGGAACACTACATATGTTTAGATATTACAAATTCAAACAAGGAATTGTAAGCGCTTAGACTCTAAGCTTTATCAAAGTTAAGTAATTTAGATGCTGTCGAGGGAAGGATGGAAAAATAAGAAAAAAATATTGCATAACTGTGTTTTAACATCACATTTGATCTATTTTTATCAACGAACTGCCTTGTTTACTTAGATATCATTATATTGTCAATCTTGATCGAGTGCCTACGCTCTATACGCCCCTATTATTATAAGTGTCATAACAAATTTACCTGTATTTATCCGTCATGTAATTAATAGACTTTAGGAGTAAATGACCGATTATTTATAATTCGGCCATAATCCCTACTTCCCTACTAATATTATAAATTCGAAAGTAACTCTGTCTGCCTGCTACGCTTTCCCGCTTAAACCACTGAACCAAATTTAATGAAATTTGGAACACAGATAGAGTGGACCATGGCAAAGGACATAGGATGGTTTTTATCCTACGGGAACCTATAAAACGAGTCCACGCGCGTGAAGCCGCTGGCGGAAGACTAGTCTTCCATAAACTAGCAGCGTTACAAAATGCTTCGAATTTGGAATGACCACAAACCCACACAGGTATTACCGTTTTTGCGCGAAATTGTATTAATATCGGTCAAGTTTTTGCTAAATATTATTCGCTGTATATTAGAAGAGTTAATGATATACAGAGTGTGCTCAAGTGGCTCTCAAAGAAAGTGCGTTTATATCGGCGTTTGTTTGTTTTTTAAACAGTTCATCGATCTGTGTTTGCTGAGCACAGTTATAAAGTATTATTTACTCTGTGGATTTAACAGACCTTATTTAGTGGACATTTTATTGACAGAATAACGTAACTATTATAACGGGTGTTCTGTTTTTCAAACGCTAAATGTACACTTACACCGCTGCAGATACGGCGGAGCAGCGCACATAGCCCGGCGGTTAGCGTAGAACGAAAGCGATCTATGCAACTAAGCCAAATGGGCGCAGTCGGGTGTGAGATGGGTGACCGCTAGTGGCAAAAAATGTCATGCGCGTTTCCGTGCTTCGGAGGGCACGTTAAGCCGTCGGTCCCGGTTGTTGTCGATCAATAACAGTCGTTAAACCTTGTCGGAGGCCTTATGGGCGGTTTGAGAACATCCGACAGCGGGTTGGCCACTACCCCGCATCTCCACCAACCCGCAATGGAGCAGCGTGGTGGAGTAAGCTCCAGGCCTCCCCAATAATGGGGAGAGACCCGTGCCCAGCAGTGGGACGTAAAAAGGGTTGCAGCCAGATACGGCTAGCCTTGGCTAATTTGTAATCTAATGAAAATCCTATATGAAATAAAAAAATTATTCACAAGCTGCTCCTATGCGAGTTAGTTTAAAATAAAAAATATGTATTTATTTCGTTTTTCTCCTTTTAATTTGTAATAAGACTCATAGCCCTATAAGATGTGAGATCTGGAACTGGTTTTAACTGGATAAAACGGGAATACTGGCTCTCGGACTTCAAAGTATTGGGTAAATAAGCATACAGAACTGATAGGTCATTCCGTGTCATGAGGTCGCGTTGAGAGTGAGCGAAAGGTAATGCAACATCTATTACAGCTTTAAAGATGCTACCCATTGCAACAGCGTACTAAAAGGTTAGGTTATGTAAGGTCTGCATGTGCAGAGGTCTGTGGTCAGATTTATGTAATATTGAAATTGAAGATTGTTTGTGTCTGTGAAGTCTGTGGCCGTCATTGCAATATTGGACACTATGCATAAGAAAAAATAAAATACCGTTAAAAGGTTGCAGTAAACCACACTTGAGCAGCGATGGCCGAGTGGTAAAAGCAGCGGTCTTCTACGCGACCGATACCGGGTTCAAATCCTCGGCGCGCACCTCTGACAAAGAAATTTGTAATGTGCGCATTTATCGCTGCTCCACGGTGGTGGAAAATATCGTTATATTTAATTGATTACGATGTTCTTCATCGCCGTGCATGCCTGAGAGAAATTCATAATTTCTCGAAAGCATGACGTCCACCAATCCGCACTTGGCCAGCGTGGTGGACTATGTCCTAAATCCCCTCTCGCTTTTGAGAAGGAGACCTGTGCCCAGCAGTGGGATATAAAAATGGTTGAAAAAAAAAACCACGCTTGGTAAGCAGGATTATTGTTAATTAATTTTTATACGCATTTTTGAACTGAAAACTTCTTTAGCGGTGTTGTGCACTTTTTTTGGGATGGGTAAAAAATGTTAAACTCGCGTCAACTACACTGATTGAAAATTCGTAAGTCGGAGGGGTGACAGCTGATGACGACTCGACTGTCTACACTTGTAAAATTCGTTTAAATATATCAAGTATTTAAAATATGGACATCGAACAAAGTGCATCTATTATTCTTAAATCTTATCTATTAAAAAAGTGACGAAGAAATAGTGAAAGAAAATGAGTGAGTACTTTATAAAAATACAAGATAGATATTAATACTGATAATTCAAGCCATTCGTGCGGAATTATTCCCTAACAATTCCAAGCCCGGAGTGCAACCCGTTGTTTTTTTTTTTCTCAATAATGTTACCTCAAACTGTTGATATTGCCATCGTCAAGTACAATTTTTGCATGCGTTTTTTGCTAATTTCATTAAAACTGGACGAATTATTAATACAAAATCAATAAGTCGTCAATAAATTTAGTCAGTCAAGTTTGTCAGTATTTGAAGTAAAGCGACGGCTACTCTACCAGAACGTGCATGGAGTTTTGATGGCAGGCTGGAATAAACAAGTTTTCGCACTATTATTACACTCGTGGACTGTAATATTATTACCTATATCGACAAAATACCATCATCTTTATCCGATATAACTCAAAAATCTACCAAGACAATGAAAATAAAACAAGAGGACTATACATAAAATATGAATTTTCCGACTTCCCGCCAAGAACTCTTATTTATTTTTATTATTCGGTTTATTAGGTACCTTTCAAATCTAAAATAATGTAGTCAATAACAAATTATCTTTAATTGATACTCGTATTTTCAGCCAATAAATCTATTTGGCAGCAACCCTTTTTTGCGTACAATTGTTGGGCACGGGTCTCTCCCCTTTAATGTTGGGCAGGCCTGGAGCTTACTCCACCACGCTGCTCCAATGTGGGTTGATGGAGTGGAGATGCGGGTTAGTGGCCAACCCGCTGTCGGATGTTTCCAAACTGCCCATAAGGCCTCTGACAAGATTTAACGATATATAACAATCGGGACCGATTGCTTAACGTGCCCTCCGGAGCATGGAAATGTGCATGAAATTTTTGCCACTAGCGGTCACCCATCTCACACCTGACTGCGCCCGTTTAGCTGAACTGCGCAGATCGCTTGCGTTCTACGCTAGCCGCCGATCCATACGCGCTTCATAATAAATCTATTAATATAGCCTTAACTTTGCCATCTGTTCTCAAACACCTAAACTCTCAAGTCTTCTAAAAACATACGAGTAAGTACCTAACATTCCGTTTTTACTTCACACGTTTACTAGTTACATGTATAATTTGTGAGTCACTATAATTTGCATATAGTAAAAAATATAAGTTATTACAAGATTATGTACTCATGTTTATTTTCTCGAGATACAGCGGACAAAGTACTTACTGAATGTTAACGTAAATGTTATAAGCTTCTTGACAAAAAAATAAGATGTTTATGTGTACTCATACAACCATCGATACAAACGCTAGTTGCGTTATATGGCTGCAACCCTTTTTTGCGTCCCACTGCTGGGCACGGGTCTCTCCCCATTATTGGGGAGGCCTGGAGCTTACTCCACCACGCTGCTCCAATGCGGGTTGGTGGAGATGCGGGTTAGTGGCCAACCCGCTGTCGGATGTTTTCAAACCGCCCATAAGGCCTCCGACAAGGTTAACGACTGTTATCTATCTAATGACAATAACCGGTACCGACGGCTTAACGTGCCTTCCGAAGCACGGAAACGCGCATGAAATTTTTTGCCACTAGCGGTCACCCATCTCACACCCGACCGCGCCCGTTTGGCTTAATTGCATAGATCGTTTGCGTTCTACGCTAACCGCCGGGCCATACGCGCTTCTATGATTATACTAATCTTTTCAGTGGACAGTGTATGCGTCATAGCCTACATATGTGCTATTTCAGACTACAATCGAAGTCTGTGTGAAGTTTTATCCTGATCCATTCAGCCACGGTAATAGTCATACTATCATACTTCATACTCATACTAATATTATAAACGCGAAAGTTTGTAAGTATGGATGTTTGTTACTCTTTCACGTAAAAACTACTGAATGGATTTTAATGAAACCTTACAATAATATAGCTTATACATCAGAATAACACATAGGCTACAAATTATAAAGATATTGTGTGAATTGACCAAAATATGACGATAAGTGTCAAGTAAGTAGGAAAAAATGTACCGTCTGCGAGCTATTCTAGCGTGCGCTGCCAAAACCGCTAGAGTTACACATATTATTATGTAATATATGATGAATGTTTATCTTTAATATTCCTACAGAAGAGCCTGCCATAATATATATCTATATATCATGTGTAAGCCAAGCCAAAATGTGTAAGCCTTTATAGCCAAAATAGTGAACCAAAACTACAATTAAAATTGACAATTTATTTCATATGCACATTTGGTAGTAATTAATTGATTCTTAATTGATTTTTAAACAAAAAATCTACGGAATATTTACTTCATGCTAATGATCCTTTCTAAGGCGGGTGAAACCGCGGGGTGCACCTAGTAGAAGATAATATTACCGTGGTTCAGCCGTTCAAGCAACAAACGTCCAAACTTTCGCAAAGATATTATTAGTATAGATTGTAACTTACAACCGTGTGGGGAGACTGATTGCGATTGGCAATATAGTCTAAACACATTGCTCTAAAACCATGCAAAAACGTGCAGACATTTGACTTCATATGGATAAGGCCGTTTGTCCACCAACGCCGTCACCGGGAAGTCACCGAGAACGAGATGACGGCGCCGATTTAGCGATGCTACATTTTCTATGGCCATGTGTCCACCGCACGGCCGTCGCCCGAGCGCCGTCATCCCGGCCGCCGATGTTCCGAGTAGTTCGGCGTGACCGCTAGAAATCGGCACGGTTTTATGACGGGCCGATATGCCGGCAATACAAAACACGTTTGTTCTTGTCCACACACTACCGTCGCACCGTTCGCCGTTCGCCGGGTTTTTGTTTTGCGTACCACTAAATTTCTAAAAAATGGCTAAGAAATTCAAATACGATATTTATACATTAATTGAAGTTATAGAGAGTAAAGACTGTTTGTGGGATAAAACAAAGGATGTGTCAAAAGATAAAATTTTGAGAAAAAATGCGTGGCGCGAAGTTTGCAATTGTCGCCGGTTGAAACTAGCCATCCTCCAGTTTGTTTTATTTCTACTAAAAAGGAAAACGCGACTACCACGCACGACAAAACTCTAGAACTGGGCCACCGATATAACGGCGCGGTGGACAGACGATCGCCGTCACGTCATGTTAAACTCGGCCCGAAATAATCTCGTTCTCGGTGACGGTCCGGTGACGGCGGCGGTGGACAAACGCTCTAATACTTTATCTTCATTACATTTATTATACTATCTAATACCTACTATTGCGAAGATGCAGTTTTTCGTAATAGGTTTAAGACGCAAGTGGATGATCTTTTGAGCAAGTGTCAGTCGCAATAATTTTATTTGTGTTGTGATGTGCACATCTCTGTCTGAACTTTGGTTTAATTGATACTTTCGAATATTTATTTACTTATTTTATATTACGAAGTTACGTATAGGTAACATAAGCTGAGAATGTCTTTACGTTTATTTGGGTTTAAAGTGTATGTTTGTGTGTACTTTTTTCACGTCGCGATAAAGTATTCTTATGCAGTGATTTTTGTGCGTGAAGGTACGAGTAGGTAGTTAGGAGACTGGAGAGTGACATAGGCGGAAAAATATCTAATGGGAAGATCCATTATAATGTATTCGATCCTTTCTATTACGGGTGAAACCGAAGGGCACAGCTAGTAATATATTATCACTATAATAATATATTCCTAGCCGTGCCCTTCAAATCATCCGGCTACACTCTGATTGTTTGAGATTACATGATTATACTAATCTATCCAACGGAAGCGGTACGTCTTCTTCTATATATATAAAAATGAATATTTGTCTGTATGTCCTTTATAGAATCGTAAGCTATGCATTTGATCATGTCATATTCTTCAGCAAAGTGTTGTGCATGAGCCCACAAAGGTTCCTGAGTTGGTACGACCAAATAGCGTAGCAACGCGTGCAGGGTACAGCTAGCTTAAGATAAAAATATTCTATATCCTTTCCCAAAGTTCAGTTTATCTGTGCAACAAATTTCATTATAATTGGTTCAGTAGTTTAGTCGAGAAAACGTAAAAGACACACACACACACAGGCAGATTTACTTTGGCTTTTTTAGTATAAAATAGTATGGATTAAGTAGTTGTTACGAATAATCTTAAGATAATGCGTTCTATGAATAAGGGTCTGGAAGGTATTTAACGTAGGTATTACATATTTTGAATGTACAAATGCTAGAAAGGTATTTATGTCATGAGATTAATGTGAAGGTAATGTTAAATTGTATGTAATGTGACTGTCGATACTTAGTAGAATTACAAAAGGACCTTGTTAAAATAGGAAGGTGTAAATATTACATTGTATTAATGGAAAATAACTGAAAAGCAACTAACCACTTTTTTTTCTATTCTGCTAGTAGTACAAGTGAAAAATAACACAAATAATAATGAAATGAATTCAAGTTTTTTTAAAGGAGTAGCAAACGAGCATGCAAGCCACGTGGTGTTAAGTGGTCGCTGCAGCCCTTAGACATCTACATTCAACCTCAAGCAAGCATAGATAAGTCTTCTGAGGTCATATGCAGTTGCGCTGCTACTCCGGAGGCTGGTGGTCGCTCTTGTAAGTGTGGCCGGCATTGCACCTTTCAACCGAAATATAATAGAATTGGTTCACGGCAGAAGTGGGTGCAGCGGTGGTACTTCTCCGGGCGAACCATAATAGTTCTACCATCCACAAATAAATACCTCAAGTTCAAGAAAAACAAAAATAATAGGCATTAATTGTTTGTGGTATGATCAATATATTATTTCCTATGCTGTAAAGGTAGAATTTTCCTCAAGTAATGACTACTACCCGGATGATCGAGCGTTGCTCGAATAAAAACAGTTTATTTTCTTCAGAGAAGGCCAGTGTTACTTTACAACTCCACCTACTGAAGTAGCTCCCATAGTATTACATGCTATTCACTAATAGATAATCAGGAAGAGTCATTATTTTTCAGGTTGATTATCGCTGAAAACGCTATAAATGAAACTTAGCTAAATCGATTTATCGGCCCCGAAAAAATCAATACTTTTTATCCGAGCAAAACTCGGTTATCTAGGCACTATCATTATACACAAATATAATTTAGTTCCAACAATATCACACACATAACAGTTAAACTAATAATAATTTTTGTAGGCGGTTAATAACCTCTTTTTGTAATTGGTTAAAAATGAATATTCAAGATAAAGTTAAAATTTTTGCAGGCAATTAATTTTGTTACTACATTCATACGATCGAATTGTTACTTTAACCTTCACCTTTTAAACCACACTTTCATACTTAAGAGCAGTCTTAATAGTTGGAGAGTCTAGAGGGGATTTTTAGATTTTCTCGAGCGCGTCAGTCTAAGATATGGAGTTTACCGTACACTCTGCTGAATACTTTAAGATTAAAAAAGCCCCCTATATCGAGGAGCACTCAAGTGTATTCACATTTTTCTCGCTTCTTCGACAACTCAAAATGTCAGGTTAGGAAATCACATTATCGTTTGGCGATTTACTTTTAAATAAAAAAATAATGAACTTTAGGTCTCATCCGAGAGTTTCGAAATGTTTTTTTTTATTAGAAGGTTTGTGTCCACATTCTGGTTTATACTAATATCGTCAGATTACTGAAATATTGCTCACCATGCATATAATCTATTCGACCTCACTTTGCCACGAGTGAAATATTTACCCTTGCTCTTTTTATAAAATTATTGAAAGCCGCTTGGCGCTCTGCCTACCGGATTAAAAAATCATAAGACCTTCATCTACCTACTGTCCAATCTGTATCTTGCAGTAGGTATTCATGAAGCTCGAGTTAATCCATATATACCATCACGGGCTCCTCTTCTTAATATTATACGAACGTTACATTATGTATTAAATTTTATAGGCAGTAATTTGTTAACCACTGTATTTGTGTAAAAGCTTATAAGCTATTATTATATTTACCCTAATAAATGGGTCAAATGGCATTTGTAAACTAAAATGTGAAGGCTAATTTACCCACTGCTCATTTATATAGATAGGAAAGCAGTAAGTTGAACTTTATTTTTTTAAGTTTTACGTCAGTATAGCCTTATACTTATGCTTGTATATAAATTATATATACTTTGTATATAAATTATATATACTTTGTATATAAATTATATATACCTTATAGCATCGTATACCAAATATACAAAACTTGCTACAAAAACAACGAAATTAATGTTTGGGGGGTATTATTATTACTTTTTTACGTAAAAAAAAATTGCAAACAGGCATTCGGGCCACCTAATGATCAGTGAGTCATCGTCACCTATGGACATTTGCAACACCAGAGGCCTATGCGGCGCCAGCATTGTTTGCAAGGGCTATTTTAACGCCTTTCTTGAAAAGCCCCATGTCGTAGCCCAACGTCAATACCTCAGAGGGAAGATTATTCCACTATTATTTTCTATAACGATCATACCCGTCGAACACAGCGTAAGTATATATTCTAATGTACATAACACTCATTATGTTATTGCACAATTATTTGCTCTAATAAAACAGTAATTTAATTTAAATAGTATAAGAAGCGTTTAATATGGGTCCGTACCTACACGAAAACTTACGAAACCATAATTTTCTATTGACGAAAAAATCCAAGGCGAATAACAATAAACCAATTTGTAATTTATATACCTAAGTCAAAATAGCATTTTTTACGGCCTGTTATAACAATTTGCTAATTCAAATTGAGACGTGACATTATTGTAATGAAACATTATTAGGCTCAATATCATTTAGTTTAGTATTTTTCTATACAAAGCAATGTTCAATATAAATAACTAATATACAGTATTAATAAAGAATGTATTTATAAATGTATTCAGGTTTGAAGTGCTTCCGCAGTATCTCTTATCATAAAAGAAAATAGGTTTTTGGACTAGCAGTTAGTATGAAAAAAAAATTACAACCTTGATGATAATACTGTTACTTTGAATTCTGTAAAATATAGTACCCAAAAGTTTCCTAAAATGCAGTATAAAAAGTTCCTGAAGGAGAGGACATCGGGCAAGTAACATTTGTTACATCTTAATTATTTAGGCATGTACTCTATCCCCCTTATTAGTAAAAATAACAACAGTGTTATAAGCCTATTTTAATAAAAAAATGTTTTACCTTCTTTTAATGTGTAAGTGATGTCATTGGCAAGAACAAGACAAAAGATATTTTAGTTAAAATAGGCTTATAACACTGTTGTAATATTTATGAATAACGGGGTATATCTACATTGAACTCTAGGCCACAATTATCAAGAAAGAACTATGTCCAGTAGGATGCAGACGGAAGACAAGAGAGTGAAGACAAATAAAATATACATGTAAGTAAAAAAATTCAAATAAAAACACAAATAAAATACAAAAATATAAAGATTGTGTGTGATTTTCTAGTAGCGTTACTAATAGTAACTGGTTGCCAAAGGCTGCAATACTGAACGCTCTGGTGCGCAGACGTTACGCACTAGACTAGGGCTTAACCTAGATTTTTTGCACGCTTTTTCATACTAATGTTTCGATGGATAGAACAGATATATCATTAGATTCTTTCAAGAAATATTTTTACTCAACTTAATGCTAAAAAATCTCAGAAATTTTTGTGTTATTTATCTACTTTTTTGCTGATCAAGTGTTTTAACTTGTGTTGTGTCACTATTTTTAATTGGCTGCGAAATTACTTTATATTTTACAGGATCATTATTAAATGTAAATATTAAATGTAAATAAATATTTAATATTCAATAATAGTCATGTCAAAAATAGTAAAGGAAAGCATAAATTAGGGTGTCGTTTTTTATGTTGTATTTCTGAATGAATTTCGTTTGAAAGGTCATTTAAGATGAAGTGTTTTTTTAATACTTAAACTCTTTTAATGTCCGTGTAGTCACTAGGTTACATGTCACCAGTATGGTACTTCAATTTGATATTGTTACCCGAATGTATGATCATGGCAGCTATTCTCAGCGAGAGCGCTGACAATGATGGAAAAATTAGCCAGATTGTCAGATTCGTAGGGGCCACTTTCTGAGCGGCTATAACGCGCATCTTCCCTTTAATATCTTTGGCGTTATAACCTGTCTCGAAAAATTTATAAAACTTATTTTTTGCGTGGCGTTGGCGTGACAACTTCTAATAAATCGATGAACGCCGGCTGCACGCACGAAAAAGGATGACTCATTGTAACGTTACGCTCATTGTAACGTTACGCTTGTAACGATACGTTGGTGCCATTTATGGCAACAAACGCCGGGCCGCTCCGTAAGACAAAGTTAAATTTTATCACAACACTTATTAAAAACAAAAAAAGTCTAATAAAATAACTTTTCACAGTGTTTTCAATATTTTGTAGTATTTTATAGTTAATTTGGTCAAAATAAAAATATTTTGTTTGTCAAATGTGACAGCTGTAGGAATCTATTTAGTGCTTCAATTTTGACATCGCGCTTGTATGAAGATTGACGTTCTTAACGTTATTATTCTAAGATGTCAATGTTTTTCTTGAATATGCGCATAGCTTTGAGGAAATTGGTAAATTAAAATTTTAATGTAAATTTAATCATATTTATATGGTTGTGTAATATACCTTTAATTTGTATACTTTGATGTTAACATACGTGTTAATATACCTCTTATTGAAATAAAAATTACATGTGATTAGCTTCAACAGCTATTTTATATATGATTTCTATTATAAGATTTTTGTTCACAAATGACATTAGGTACCTGCTAATTTTATCCTTTACTTATTAAAAAAACTCCAAACCAGCGGATGCAAAATTATGTGGGCGTCGATCACGTCATAAGTTTTCTGCGAAAATTGGCACTATTCTCACATAAAAATTAAAACGTGTGAAATGGTCGTACGCTTTATTTAATGAACTTCAAAAAATGTGACGTAATGCTAATAGGTTAAATTTTAGCGGCCAACCATTAAGCTTAATAGGTATAATCGATTTAAGTATTAAAAATAAGCTTTGTCATACTTAAAAGACAAGACGCTAGGTACTTCATCCAACCAATATTTTGTCATCAAAACAGCACACACTTATTAACTATTAACTAATAACATGTATTATACCGTACGTGGCATTCATTCTCTTACCAAATTCCAATAAAATTATAAATGAAAAACTTCCTCTAAAATGTCCGTGTTCGGCATGGCGCCTAAGACGCTGGCGGCATTTCCCCGTTGAACAGTGAGGCTGAGCCTTTGGGTGAAATACTCGCCATCTCTCAGGTCGCCACATACAATAACAAATTGTAATTTTCCAAAAACTGCTATCGTAAAATCATAGTTTACTACTGATTAAAACTGTAGTATTTTACCTATGGTATTCAAGATTCCTATTATCATAAATTGTATTAATAGAATCAGATATTCTGTTCTTCAATTCTTCTTAAACCAATACGCATTGGAGCAGCATAGTGTAGTACAATCCGTGTCCAACAGAGGAACGCAAAAAAGGGTCATCAGCCATCGATACTATACATAGAAAAGCTAGCTACTTTTTCAACGATGCAGTGTGAAACACATGTCCTCTATACTATGAGATTTAGGACAAACCGCTGTCCAAAAAGTGTTATTGTATTGTAAACTTGTCCTCTTGTTTATTACTTGACTTAGGTATCTTCCACAAGATGTTCTGTACCATTTCATTGAATAAAATTCTCACTTTTTTGTTACTTAAATTATAATTCCTCTGGTAATAAAGTAGATAAAGGTTACACTATTCTTTAACTAGATGGAAAAGGAGAGCATTAAACATTAGAGAGTTGAAAGGCTTAAAATAGCTTAACGCCTGTGAGTACAGCTTCTTAGTCCTCAAAACTTTAACTTCTACTAGCCTATGTCAACTACTATTTAAAGTGGGGGCAAAACAAAGAAACAATGTGATTTCACACGTTCCGTAAAACAAATGTCAGCTGAAGATTGCAATCCTTACGTCACATGTAACATAGAGCTATGTATATACACCATCCGTCTTTATTGACTTAGTGTTTGAAATTCTGTACATTAATGGAAAGAAGCAGCTTCACGCGAATTACTTTCTGTATCGACCCTAGCCGATTTAAGTGTTAAGAAGGACCGATTTAACTCACGATAATTTTGCAAGTGTGCTAATGATGAAAGATTAGTAATCATGCAAAAATGACGAAAACAATCTTCTTTATCATTAACTATTGCAACACTCGTTAAAATTATTATTGTATATTATTATTGTATATTGCTTTGGCGTGTCATTGTAAATTGGCAAGAGTACGAAGAAACTATTTCAGGTTCAGGTCCATAACATACATTTCGCCGCGAATCGAACCCGGGACCCCTCGAATGGCAGTTCGGCATGGTAACCATTGCGCCATGCGGGTCGTCAAATGATACGTGGCACCTGATGGCACGTGCGTCAGCTGTATTCTTTTATCATTGAATAAACCTATACAAACTAGATTTCCGCCCACAGAGTCGGCCGCGAGAGCGGTTTGTTCCCTTAAGAATAAGATATTTCCCCCAGTAAAAGGAGCCTGTTACTCTCCAGCCATCCCGCCCCCAACTATCTTCATAAAAAATGGGTTGCACTCCGGGAGTGCCGGCAGAAGTGAAAACATTAACGTTGTGCATTTTTGATGTCTTGGAATCGTTAGGGAATAATTCCGCACGAATTGCTTGAATTATCAGTACCTATTAATTTCTATCTAGTATTTTTACAAAGTACTCTCTCATTTTCTTTCACTATTTCTCCGTCACTTTTTTCATTAATAGATGCACTTTGTTCAATGTCCATATTTTAAATACTTGATATAAACTAATTTTAAGATAAAATTATACTTGACGCTGGCAATATGCAGAGTTTGCGATGCCATAATTGAAGAAAAAAAGTATAGACAGCCGTCAGATGAGCCGTCATCAGCTGTCACCCCTCCGTCTTGGTCTAAGAGCCGGTGAAGATATTCACTCGTTCGGTTGTTACAAGAGTGAAGGTGATATGAAAGAAAATTGATTAAAATTAATTAAATTAAAAATAGCTATGAACACTTTTCGATAGTCAAGTTATCATAGGCATATATGTTTATAAATTATATTTGGTAAACAATATGTCTCATCGAATTATCAGATCGGTGAAGGTCGATCTTCCTCGTCTCCTCTACTATCTTACGAAATTTTGCGATCAGCACACGTGACCTCGCGCGAGTTTCATAGTTTTTACCCATCCCACAAAAAGTGCTCAACGCCGCTAAAGAAGTTTTCACTTCAAAAATCAGGAAAATCCATAGCACAGTTGCGACGTTAATGAAGGACAAACAAACCCACTTTCACATCTATAATATTAGTATGGATATTTATAAATCAATATTTGTTAGGTTTAAGAATCTTTGCAGTACAAAAAATACATAATGTTCGAAATATTAGTTCCAAACGTATCCTTCATCGTCAATATCAGCTGTCACCATTTTTATTGCACGGGTTTTCTGCCAAAGAAAAGAACTTGAGCCAAATTCCGCCATGTTGGATGCTATAGATTGATGAATCATTTCTAACTATGCTAATAATGGCATTAAATTTGAATTATGGATTTATTTTTCTATGTTAATTGTAAAATTTAATACACCCATTGTTAGGGTAACAGACAAGGTGATAGAGAACGTAAATATTATATGAATTGTTAATAGAATAACTACGTAAATGTCTAATTGTATGAGTGTTTAGAGAAAATACTGGTTTTCAGTCACTACTTCATAAATACTAAGTTTAACAACTAAAAATACGTTTGCAATTAACAGAAGTTCTGTAAAATTAATGAACAAAAGTCTATGTTTTACTTATAAGCCTAATAAGCATCCCATGGTTACATCTTCCACTCTCGGGCTCCATCATCAGAACATTTCGAAACTACCATATTTGAGTTTAGAGATCTATTCTGCGTTTAATACCAATTCTATTGTGTTTCGGTGGAAAGGTGCAGTTGCCGGCCACACTTACATGAGGCGACCACCAGCCTCCGGAGTAGCAGCGCAACTGCATACGACGTCAGACAAGACTTACCTATGCTTGCTTGAGGTTGTATATAGATGTCCATAGGCTGCAGCGATCACTTAACACCACGTGGCCTGCATGCTCGTCTGCTACTCCATTCAAATAAAAAAAATTGTACAGTGAAAAACTTAAGTTTTAAAAGCGAAACACACACAATCAAATCATATTTTTTTGCAAAATAGAAGATGAATTCGGATTATTACGAAGATTTTAGTTACACTCGCAAGATACGGACGAATGAATCATTTTGAGAAAATAAACAAATTTTTCAATTTTTCATTTTTTTCATTTTCATGTCGGTCAATGCGTGTAGTCTCTAAAACGTCACATAGACGTCACATTTCTTATTCTTCCTCTTTTGTATAATTTGTGTTGCTTTCCATACTTATATTTATTTTTTATTGTGTTTATTTCTCATAATTAAAGCCTACCGCACATTCTCACCTCCCCCCAGGGGCGGCTGGGAGACAATGCCTATAGGCATTAGGCTAAACCCCTTTGTAACTCCTAGTTTAAGATGATTACATAAAATAAATAAATAAAAAAATAGACACAAACATATGAACATACATCCTACTTAACATTATAAATGCGAAAGTAAGTTTGTTTGTTACTTTTTCATGCGAAAAAAATTCAACCGATCATCATGAAACTTTGCACATATATTCTTGGAGTTCTCAGAAGTAAAATAGGATTATTTTTAAAAAATTAACGCGGGTGAAACCGCGGGGCACAGCTAGTAGACTAATAAACGCTCTTTGTGTAAATAATTTAATAACGTATACGTAACCGGACGACCGAACGTTTTGAATTAATTTCTTAGAGTTCCTGATATAAAAAAATATAAAAATAATATGGTTGATTGAGGTTTGAACCCGGGTCTCTCGCTCCGCAGTCAGCCTATGGAACCATTCGGCAAAAGAAGCTTTAATTCGTTTGACGAAATTCTTGTAGAGCTCTTTCAAATTGACGTTGTCATTTTGTTTAAACGACGATTTGCGAATGACGTTTGACGGCGTTCTATGCCACAATTATTACTCATACTCTCCAATAGATGTCACGAAGAGTCATATTTTTTAGTTTCTATATAAGTAAAATATCGCTGAAAATGCGGATAAAACGACAATTTCTAAAATGAGACCTAGCTTGATCGGTATACCCCCTGTGTGCTAAATTTCATGAAAATCGTTAAAGCCGTTTCCGAGAATCAAATTATATGTATAGGTAAAAACAAGAATTGTACGTTCAAAGGCATTAGAGAAAATATCACGCAATTTGCAGTTTTCGATAGAGTCTTTGAAAATACCAAAGTACTAAGAATAAAGTGTTTTACCGTCAAAATCAATTAAGGCAGCACTCGAGATGCCAGTGCAAATTACGATATGTACTTAGCCCTTACCCTCTTGGCACTTGGCACCCACTAGTCTTTTCGTAACTCATTACCATCATTTACCATCACTGTCGTAACATGAACACCTATGCTAGCTTACGCAGGATGGTATATTTTGAGCCTGAAATATACTAACATGCTATTCAAAATACACTGTTTATATTTATAGTACTTCCTTTAAAATTATGTTTTTTTTTGTGTTAGAACTTTCATGGATTGACCAGGAACATTCACCAAATAGGGTCTTGGACACTATTAAAAAAAATGCCATACCTTAGAATAAATACGTATAGAATGAGTGTCTTTATACAAGCGCGCTGTCAAAATTGAAGCACTAAATAAATTCCTACAGCTGTCACATCTGACAAACAAAATATTTTTATTTTCACCAAATAAACTATAAAACACTACAAAATATTGAAAACACTGTGAAAGGTTATTTTATTAGACTTCTTTTGTTTTTAAAAATTGTTGTGATAAAATTTAACCTTAAGTCTTACGGAGCGGCCCGACGATTGGTGCCATTGGCACCAATCAACATGCTTCAATTTGAGCGCGAGAACTTGGTTTCTATAATGTAATTGTAATTATTCTAAGTGCCATACCTTATAAAGGCTACACAAAACTACGCTTGGAAAGTAGGATAATAGGTTATTCAGTTAGACACAGGATTTTTAATGCTGCTTGAATCAATTTAAATTTAGTCAATTGACTTAAATGGTTAGTTATGTCATAAACCATTTTCTAGTACAAAATGTATGGAGATGTAACATTTTGACAGCTCATTAAAAGTATCTCAATTGATTTGGTAGTCCAAGACCGGATTCTGACGTAAAGCAATTCTATTTTTGGTGGAAAGGTGCAGTTGGATAAGATTGTGTGTAGATGTCTATGAGTTGCCAATTGTGGTTAATCTCAATATTTTTCCTCATTGTGGAGCAACAATAAATACGAAATTAACAAATTTCGTATTTATTGTTGCTTTGTCAGAGGCCCCGCGGAGATTTGAACTCATTATCTCTGTGACGGAGATCGTGGGTTTTACCGCTCGACCATCGCCTTACATCCTGTCAATACAGTCTTGTAGACTTTATACACCGTGAAATGTATTACACGACTACAGCTCAGCGCCTGACAAGTCAGGCATTTTCTTACTCAAAAACTCGTTCTGAACGCAAATATTGAATCCTAAAACAGTCGTAAGTTTAAACAAAATCAGTCGAGATAATCCCGAGATACAACTTGACCTGACTGGAGACACAAGTATATGTTTCTCTGTTTATTGATTCATGTCATCTTAAAAAGGTTTTCGTATATGTTTGTAAAAATAAGGAGTAAACATATAAAGTATAGAAGATTTTGAGACCTAGAGTTTATGTAATAATTCTTATACTATTTTTGCCCTATTATCAATATACGTACGAGTACAAAGTTGTTTCGATACAAAATGTATGAAAAGTTAAAAGTTAGGTACCTATTAGATTAGATAAAAAAATAACGATTCACACTCATAGCCCCACAGTAGGGTTTAATATACCCTGTGTCGTGGGTACCATGGACACACACAAAGACAGAAACACAAACATCCAGACCGGGAACAGAAATTTAAACTCATCATTCAAATTTCTATTTCGCCGGGAATCGAATCCGGGACCCTTCGATTGGCAGTCCGGCATGGTAACCATTGCGACACGTAGGTCGTCATGTACCCTAAGTGTCATTTGAATCTTTTTCCTCTTATTTTTCACGTAATTAACTTTCTTAAGTTGACATGGAACAAAAGAGGGCCTAATATATCACCATGGGGAACCCCATCGTTACCTACGTAATACGGTAAGAAATTCTTCAAATTTCGAACTGCTGAACATAGGTTGGCAATGTATGCCGGACTGCCAATCATGGGTCTCGGGTTTGATTCCCTGGCGAAGCAAAAAGATTAATGAAAAATTCTGTTCTTGGTCTGAGTTCTTGTTTTTAAGATTCAATTCATTAGCAAGAATCAATTTTTTTGAAGTGAAAACTTCTTTAGCGGCGTTGAGCACTCTTGTGGGATGGGTAAAAACTGTGAAACTCGCGTCAGGTCACGTGTGCTGATCGAAAAACCGTAAGACGAAGGGGTGACAGCTGATGACGGCTCGACTGTCTATTCTTGTAAAATTCGTTTATATTAAGTATTTAAAATTAAAATATGGTCATTGAACAAAGTGCATCTATTAATGAAAAAAGTGACGAAGAAATAGTAAAAGAAACTGAGTGAGTGCTTTATAAAAATACTAGATAGAAATTAATAGGTACTGATAATTCAAGCAATTCCTGCGGAATTATTCCCTAACGATTCCAAGACATCAAAAATGCACAACGTTAATGTTTTTTTTTCTAAAGTAGCATGTAAGATTCTGGAAGACCACGAGATATTTTACCATACATAATACAACACTAAACAGTTTAACGTCTGAACGACCGGCCATACGCGCCAAACTCGTTTTGGACGCAAATATTGAGTTCTAATTATCATCTTCGCATTCAGTACTTGTATACTCAGTTTGCCAACATAACGTAAGATGTAGGACAGCCACTTCAATACATATATAATTTCTATAAAAAAAAACAACGGTGCAACCCGGTAGTGCCGGCAGAAGTGAAAACATTAACGTTGTGCATTTTTGATGTCTTGGAATCGTTAGGGAATAATTCCGCACGAATTGCTTGAATTATAAGTATCTATTATTTTCTATCTAGTATTTTTATAAAGTACTCACTCATTTTCTTTCACCATTTCTTCGTCACTTTTTTCATTAATAGATGCACTTTGTTCAATAACCATATTTTAATTTTAAATACTTAATATAAACGAATTTTACAAGTATAGACAGTCGAGCCGTCATCAGCTGTCACCCCTTCGTCTTACGGTTTTTCGAACAGCACACGTGACCTGACGCGAGTTTCACAGTTTTTACCCATCCCACAAAAGTGCTCAACGCCGCTAAAGAAGTTTTCACTTCAAAAAAACAACGGGTTGCACTCCGGTAGTGCCGGCAGAAGTGAAAACTTGAACATTAACATTGTGCATTTTTCATATTTTGGAATCGTTAGGGAATAATTCCGCACGAATTGCTTTTAGTATCAGTATTATTTATTATATAGTATTTTTACAAAGTACTCACTCATTTTCTTTCACTATTTCTTCGTCACTTTTTTCATTAATAGATGCACTTTGTTCAATGTCCATATTTTAAATACTTGATATAAACATATTTTACAAGTATAGACAGTCGAGCCGTCATCAGCTGTCACCCCTCCGTCTTACGAATATTCAATCAGGCCACGTGTCCTGACGCGAGTTTAACATTTTTTACCCATCCCAAACAAAGTGCACAACGCCGCTAAAGAAGTTTTCACTTCAACAAAATAAAGCGGTGTATTCATTTCTTCTATATATGTATGTCAATGTTCGTGCGTGGTTTATCCAACAGTGAGGAAATGATGAGTAATCGTTGACAGGATCGAGGATATTTCTGAAGTACTCAATTCGAGACGACCCGCGTGGCGCAATGGTTACCATGCCGGACTGCCAATCCGATTCGGTCCAATCCGGTTCAATTCCCGGCGAAACAGAAATTTGAATAATCAGTTAAATTTTCTGTTCTCTGGGTGTTTGTGTTTCTATCTTTGGTACCCACGATACAGGGTATATCTACCCTTCTGTGGGGCTATGAGTGAAAAACGAAATTTATTTATTTAAAGTTAAGATAAGACAACGTCTATCGGGTCCGCTAGTTATATATATATATTTTTGTTTTTGTAAGTTATTATGCCGCCTACAACTGTCTCCATTTCACCCAAAGGTAGACTGGCAGAGAATGCTTTTAGCATTAAGTCCGCCTTTTATACCAATCTATGTGGTGTAATAAAGAATTAAATAAATAAATAAACACAGGGTATATCTACCATACTGTGGGCTTATGAGTGTAAAGTGTGAAGCGTTACAACCAATCTACACTAATATTATAAAGAAGAAAGATTTGTATTTTTGTATGTTTGTAATGAATAAACTCAAAAACTGCTGTTCCGATTTCAAAAATTCTTTCACCATTACAAAGCTACATTCACCCTGAGTAACAGGCTACTTTTTACCGCGGGAAAATGCATCATTCCTACGTGAAAACGGGTAATAGGGTCAACGCGGTTGAAGCAACTGGCTAAACGCCTATGATTTTAATATAGCAATGAAGCCTGGAATAGCACATAGGGTTTTTTTTATCCTACGGGAACCCATTAAACGGGTTAAACGGGCTAGTTTATTACATTGCTAAAAGAATATAAATTTAGTGTCTCATATTTATAATTCATTTGGTAACTCTACACTTATACCTAAAGACTCACATGATTAAAGACGGCCATAAAATTCGGATGAGAGACGCAAAACAACTTCATGCTAAAGAAAATTTATTATAATAAGACTGGTATAAATCCGCGGTCTTCGACGCGATCGATCCCGGGTTCAAATCCTCGGCGCGCACCTCTGACAAAGAAATTTGTAATGTGCGCATTTATCGCTGCTCCACGGTGATGGAAAAAATCGTGATATTTCATTGATTAAATTACGATGTTCTCCATCGCCGTGCATGCCTGAGAGGAATTCATGATTTCTCGAAAGCATGACGTCCACCAATCCGCACTTGGCCAGCGTGGTGGACTATGGCTTAAACTCTCACTAGTGAGAGGAGACCTGTGGGACATAAAAAAAAAGGTTGAAAAAAAATTTAATGAGACGGGGATCACTGTCTCCATTCATTTCAATATTTTAATCAACAGATTAGTAGTAGTTAAAACAGTTTCTAACATGCTCAAGGATCTGGATTCAAACTTCCAACATTTTTGCAAGGTATGCAACGGACTCAGCAGGAACTTGTAAAATTCATACTATGTAATATTATAAATTTGAATGTATGTTTGTTTGTTTGTTTGCTCTTCTTTAACGTAGTAACGGTCTAAACAGTGATATGAAAAAAGTACCTGCCAAGTGCGAGTCGGACTCGCGCACCGAGGGTTCCGTAAAATATTTTTTTAAATATATGATATAACTATACAGTTTTTGAAATTTTTTCTTTATCTATGCAATAAGACGTTACTTCGTATCAAATTTCAAGATTCTGAGTTCACGGGAAGTACCCTGTAGGTTTTGATTCCCTTGCGAGTGTCGAAAATTTGCGACATAAACGGCTGTATCTTTTGATTACGCTGGCTTAGAAGTTTGATTTTTTCACAGCTCCAAGGGAAAGTAAACTTGAGTATTTGATATAAATTCCAGCTTGATAACCTCCACGCCTTCCTTACAAAAAGGGTCTTGACAGACAGACGGACGGACAACAAAGTGATTTTCCTTTCTTTTCGTTTTTTTTCCTTTCTAGGAACGGAACCCTAAAAAACTTGTAACTCACGCAGCCGCGGTACAAAAGCTAGTTCGTGTAAATTTATCAATTCTTTTATTTAAGAGAAGCAGCAGAAGAACATACAAGCCACGTGGTGTTTTGTAGTCTCTACAGCCCATTGAAAAATACACACAAAACATCATAATTAATCCTATATGTCACAATCATGCAAAAACTCGTAAAGATACAAATAAGATGTATCATACTTACACTAAAAAGATGCATAATACTTATACACAAGTAAGATGCATTTAACAAGGTTCTTACTTTATTTTGACTCGTTAAAAGTTAACTTTGATACGAGAGTATGTAAATAGTCCATTATTATGATTACATTTTAAAAAACATAAGTTAAAAGATCAATTATCATAAAGTCGTGACTTTTACGTTGCGCGTACATAATAATTTCTGTGCACCAACATTGTGGGTTTGTAATACGTGATCTCGGTCAAACAGTTCGAAAGATAAAGGTTATTAGATAGAACCAATCAAATGTGATAAGAAATGTATTACAACGGTGAATGTTAAGATAAAGATCTTGAGTCACAGATACTATTATGTATGTTTTGTAATCTTTCGATACTTTTTAATATGCACATTGGACTGCATGATGAATCGGTTGACGGGGAAATCCATGGTCACCGGTCACTTCCAATAAATTGCAACATCGATGGGGATATAATGCTGTCTTGTGGCACTCCACCTTTTTGAATTATTAGCGCTATTACAGTTAATTATGTTACAAAAAAAATTAAAGATAATTATTCAAATGTTTTTAATTATTCTTTTAAAAATTAATAATTTATCTTATAATTATTTCTTTTTTCTTCCTTCTTTGTGTATCTTTCTTTCTTCAAGTTTCGAAGATTTGACAATATAAATTTACTAGATCAATATTATGTTGATTTATATATGTTTAAATACATATTTGTTAGATGCTATTGTCTCTTTAAATAAAGAAAATATAATAATAATGTATAATAAAAAAACACTTAGATCCCGATTAATTGTTAACTGCCTCCTTATTATTGGAGTCGCTTGAAAAAGACACGAATTATCCTTTTTAAATAAAAATAATAAGAAAGCATAAGTTATTAAAATAAATTTGTCTAATATTTAATATAAACTCGGCCAAAATTGAAATTAAGAACCAAAAAAATTAAAAGCGTAAAAATGTAGAGAATTGGACAAATCAATTTTGCAAGACTGGTCTCATTTTTATTTGTATTCAAATTTTATTTTGATTTTCATTACATGCTGATTATATATTCAAATATATACGGAATTGAATAATGTAGATTTTGATTGGTTTTTAATCATTGATTGGTTATTTTATTCATAAACATTAACCAGATAGCAAATTTCCGCAAAAACCAATATAAAAATAGTGATGACTTTCAATCTGATTTACAATTAAAACTGATAAATTTTACATTTTGTATTTGCTACTTGAAATAACATTTTTTTTATGATTCTTCGAGAAGTCTAAAACAGATTTTTCTTCCATATTACAAAATGTTTGTAATTTTTAAATTTTTATTTCTTATGAGAATAAATATAGCAATCAATAACAATCGAAAAATTCTTAGTATTCACTGACAGATAAAAGATTGATATAGGTTCGAAGCATTATATAGCATTCTTTCTTATGGAAAATTTGTGCGAGTATTTTTTTTAATTTATTCGCCATTATATATTTATAATACGTTTAAAATATAAACTTCTACAACCCCGACAACAGCGATAGTTTCAAATAGAAGGGTGATATAATTTAATATAAGCTCGGGAATAACAAAATCGACCGGTTTTTCAATGCGTCATAAAATCTGATTAATTTTACGCATATTTATAAGCACAAACACTAATAATGTGAACGAAAATGTTAGCATACATTATACTCAAATCAAGTCTTATCATATGAATAAAATACAAAAATTAACAAATTATGTTCATTTTAATAACCTAAGAAATAGAAAATCGTTACATTTGGAAATGTAGAGTAATATAGGATGTTATTTTTATTATTTTACTAGAAAAAGAGATTTTATTTTCTATTTTTCGTCGTATGAATGCAGAGATAATTTTTTAATACTTACTTGAAATGAATTCAGCGACTCTACCTCTCTTCTATGAGGCCATTTTCTTTTTTTTTTTTGCTTACTTTCTTTTTAAAATTTGTTTAAAATTGAATTCCTTCTTATTTTATTTATACCTTTTTATGTGCACTGCAACCTTTTTCTATGTATTTATTTTATTTTTCATGGATTGCCTGGAAGAAATCGCTATTTAATTCAATAATGGTGCGCAAATAAAGAATATTTATATTATTATTATTACGTATCTCTTCAAATAGTTCACGGGTCGAAGATGTTATTTGACCCGGTCATTTTATTATTATTATATGCTTTGCCAAAACTTGTTTATTTATATCTATACATATAATAAATCTGTAACAAGTCGATTTCTGTACATTGAAGATATTTGAGAAAAATTGACACTAGGGCTATTTAATAGCGTAATAGAACCCAAAACAATGATTTTTAGAATTATTGTCTGTTTGTCTGTTTGTCTGTTTGTCTGTTTGTCTGTTTATCTGTTCGTTTGTGCGCGCTAATCTCAGGAACGGCTTAACGTAGAAGGATGCGGTTTTCACTGATGTATTGGTATTTTTTTGGATTAACATTTAGGGTATGTTTTGTTTAAATCGGTTCACAAACAAAAAAGTTACGTCCATTTCAAGAATGATGAAATGGATGAACGCCTGCACGCTGACTCTGCGCAATAAATCAGCAACTCGGTGCTAATGCATTCGTGAGAGAGCTCCTGGCTCTCCCCTTCCCCTCTCGACGTCGTCCATCTTACGTGTGTTATAATTATAAAATCTATATCTATACATATAATAAAACTGTAAGCAGGGTCAATTCTGTACATTGCATATAAATTAAAAAAAATACTTCTAGGGGTCTTTTTATAAGTAACAGAAGCTAAAAATATAAGTTTTGAAATTATTGTCTGTCTGTCTGTCTGTTGTTAGCTTTTCACGCAAAAACTACTGGACGGATTTTGATGAAACTTTTTTTGTTTTATATATATTAGTCCTCGCTAACATTTAGGCTATAGATAATTTTAAAAATCACCCTTTAAGGGTGTGAAATGAGCGATGAATATTTGTATGGAAAACTTGAATTTTTTCAATAATAATAATAATAATAATACATATAATAAATCTGTAACAAGTCGATTTCTGTACATTGAAGATATTTGAGAAAAATTGACACTAGGGCTATTTAATAGCGTAATAGAACCCAAAACAATGATTTTTAGAATTATTGTCTGTTTGTCTGTTTGTCTGTTTATCTGTTCGTTTGTGCGCGCTAATCTCAGGAACGGCTTAACGTAGAAGGATGCGGTTTTCACTGATGTATTGGTATTTTTTTGGATTAACATTTAGGGTATGTTTTGTTTAAATCGGTTCACAAACAAAAAAGTTACGTCCATTTCAAGAATGATGAAATGGATGAACGCCTGCACGCTGACTCTGCGCAATAAATCAGCAACTCGGTGCTAATGCATTCGTGAGAGAGCTCCTGGCTCTCCCCTTCCCCTCTCGACGTCGTCCATCTTACGTGTGTTATAATTATAAAATCTATATCTATACATATAATAAAACTGTAAGCAGGGTCAATTCTGTACATTGCATATAAATTAAAAAAAATACTTCTAGGGGTCTTTTTATAAGTAACAGAAGCTAAAAATATAAGTTTTGAAATTATTGTCTGTCTGTCTGTCTGTCTGTTGTTAGCTTTTCACGCAAAAACTACTGGACGGATTTTGATGAAACTTTTTTTGTTTTATATATATTAGTCCTCGCTAACATTTAGGCTATAGATAATTTTAAAAATCACCCTTTAAGGGTGTGAAATGAGCGATGAATATTTGTATGGAAAACTTGAATTTTTTCAATAGATTTTCTTGAAATTTGGTGTAAATATTTTCTAACCAAAATAAAAGAATAAGTGTTTCAGCATTTCCCGAAATTCACCCTTTAAATGTCAATTTTCTTTGAAACTCTTTGAAAATTGAGTGTCGAAACTTGATGTACAGAATATTTTTGTACAAAGTAATATACTTATAATTTTGTATTTGTAATCTTTACTAACATAGTAAGAATTCTATTTAAGCTTTTTTCAAAACTACCCCTCAATAGCAAATAAAATGGATTCGAAAGTTGGTATCTCAAGCGTACAATAATTAACCTTAACTTAATATTTCATTCTCAAATTCTTTTCCCTTCTTTGAATGATGTGTTTACTGATATATTGTTGAATGAATTTCCGTAACATTAGTGTGTATTTTATATCAATCGGGTGATAAACAAAAAAGTTATGTTCATTTACACAATACGCGACATAAACTTAAAAGGCACTTTGGGGATTTTGTATGAAAGTTTCGGTAACAGCCCATTCAAAACCATTAATAAAAGTTTAAATTTAAGTAAAATTATTTTGAACTCTCACTAATATTGTCGACTATCTATACATATAATAAATCTGTAACAAGTCCGTTTCTGTACATTGAAGATATTTGAAAAAAACTGTCACTAGGGCTATTTATTAGCGTAATAGAACCCAAAACAATGATTTTTAGAATTATTTTCTGTTTGTCTGTTTGTCTGTTTATCTGTTTGTCTGTTTATCTGTTCGTTTGTGCGCGCTAATCTCAGGAACGGCTTAACGTAGAAGGATGCGGTTTTCACTGAAGTATTGGTATTTTTTTGGATTAACATTTAGGGTTTGTTTTATTTAAATCGGTTCACAAACAAAAAAGTTACGTCAATTTCAAGAATGATGAAATGGATGAACACCTGCACGCTATAATAAAGTTAATGCAAGCGGTCACAGCACAAGTTTCGATAACTACTAACATCTCTTAATATTCTGATAGCAAGTTTTCAAACACTTATGCTAGATTTCATCTCTAAATATTTAAAAAAACCATACATATCATATCACCACATATTCAAAGAAATCCTCAATACAAAATGTACAAAACCTTAACAAAACGAGGCTACTGCCGACATCTATGTTCACATTCAGAACTATTTAGTGATCTGTTGCAAATTCGGTATATCGACAATTTAGTTTACATGCTATACGATAGATGTCGTTGTTATTCATTTATTCATATTTAATTGCTTTTTACAGGTAGATTTACAGGTGGTGTAACATAATCATTATTTTACCCAATAACGCTACTACAAAGTGGATAGGTGGAGATTATTTCAAATAATTAATTACGAGTATATTTACTTAATAAAGTATCTAATAAAAAATTAACAACACAGAGCTTTGGAACTGGCGCTGATATTGTACTCATTGTGGTAGAGCATTATGGAGGAGCGGCGCGGTGGTTACATCCACATATTATTGGTATCGACCTTATTTAATAGTCTATACATATAATAAATCTGTAACAAGTCCGTTTCTGTACATTGAAGATATTTGAAAAAAACTGTCACTAGGGCTATTTATTAGCGTAATAGAACCCAAAACAATGATTTTTAGAATTATTGTCTGTTTGTCTGTTTGTCTGTTTGTCTGTTTATCTGTTTGTCTGTTTATCTGTTCGTTTGTGCGCGCTAATCTCAGGAACGGCTTAACGTAGAAGGATGCGGTTTTCACTGAAGTATTGGTATTTTTTTGGATTAACATTTAGGGTTTGTTTTATTTAAATCGGTTCACAAACAAAAAAGTTACGTCAATTTCAAGAATGATGAAATGGATGAACACCTGCACGCTATAATAAAGTTAATGCAAGCGGTCACACCACAAGTTTCGATAACTAAACAAAACATCTCTTAATATTCTGATAGCAAGTTTTCAAACACTTATGCTAGATTTCATCTCTAAATATTTAAAAAACCATACATATCATATCACCACATATTCAAAGAAATCCTCAATACAAAATGTACAAAACCTTAACAAAACGAGGCTACTGCCGACATCTATGTTCACATTCAGAACTATTTAGTGATCTGTTGCAAATTCGGTATATCGACAATTTAGTTTACATGCTATACGATAGATGTCGTTGTTATTCATTTATTCATATTTAATTGCTTTTTACAGGTAGATTTACAGGTGGTGTAACATAATCATTATTTTACCCAATAACGCTACTACAAAGTGGATAGGTGGAGATTATTTCAAATAATTAATTACGAGTATATTTACTTAATAAAGTATCTAATAAAAAATTAACAACACAGAGCTTTGGAACTGGCGCTGATATTGTACTCATTGTGGTAGAGCATTATGGAGGCGCGGCGCGGTGGTTACATCCACATATTGTTGGTATCGACCTTATTTAATAGACAATAATAATTATCGACTCGCGCAGGTGCGGTCCCAGGGACAGGGGACATGACCCCCCCCCCCCCCCCCCAAAATCCCTCACTCATGCGTAGATGGAAGGCGAATCAAGCCAATTTGAGACATCTCAACCCCCAAATTTCTTAGTGACCCCCCACCAAAATTTCTTGGCGACCCCCCCCCCCCCAAATTGAAGGCTGCGACCGCGCCTGGACTCGCGTGGCGCAATGGTTACCATGCCGGACTGCCAATCGAAGGGTCTCGAGTTTGATTCCCGGCGAAACAGAAATTTGAATGATGAGTTTAATTTTCTGTTGTCGGTTTAAGTGTTTGTATTTCTGTCTCTGTGTGTCGCATCGCATGGTACCCATTACACAGTGTATATTTTCCCCTACTCTGGCGCTATCAGTGTGAAACGTAAAAAAATCAAAGTGTTCTACCGACTTTACTATGCTGAGTGTTCTTTTCAAAATGATAGCTACGTCTCCATATCATGATTACACCACCAGTCGAAGGTTAAAGTTCCACAGGCCGCTTTGCACGCTCCTTTTGATATTTGAACGGATGTGTAAGTTATGGGACAACCTTCCAGCTGAGGCATTTCCAGTGGACTTTGACATAGGGTTCTTCAAGAAAGCTGTAAAGAAAGCTCTTCTTGAAAGCCGGCAGTGCTCGGGTGGCTCCGCTGGGGTTGCCCGTTTCCATAGGCGACAGTGATCGCTTAACCACGCGGCCTTTCTGCCTCTTTGTTCGGTTTATTTATAAAAAAAGTGATTTCGAATAAACGAATAAGCAATTGCCGAGGGTCTAATAAAAAAATGTTATAGAAATGAGCAGACGTTTTCAGTGGTTAATTTAATAAGAGCTCTTACATACAGTCGCAGTACTGGCACTGGTGTTATACTAATATGCTAAAACGTCACGGCAGCAGCGCGGCATGGTGGTCACGCCCAGAATAATATTAGTAATCGATATATTTATTTCTGATGCTGTGTGAAGGGTTGTTAATAGGACCAATTGACTCTTAATCGCGTAGGGTCTGATCCTCTCACGCTGCTCCAATTCAGGTTGATGACGTCTTCATTGTTAGTGGCCTAACTGCTGTCGCAAGTTTTAAATCGCTCAAAAGACCTCCATTAAGTATGAACGACAGTACGTTAACGACAATTGCAACCAACGTGTTAGCAACCAAGAATTTGACTAACCAACTACTAACCATGCCTGACATAGCGTAGACATTTCACCACCTTTCTGCAATATATTTAAGTTACATGATGATAATGAATCTATGCATTATTTGCAGCACAAATTATTTAATTATAATGATCCTTTCCGCGGGCACAGCAGTACTATCTAAACACTTTATAAGCAGGCTATTATAGTACGTTTAATTTGTAAAGAGAAACTGATGATAACGACTGAAAAGTCGATTATAAGAGGAGTACAGTAAGATTGTAAGGACTCAGGAAGAATGTATCTACTCAACATAATAATATGAACTTTTGTATCATAAGTAATTTCATAAAAGGTAACAATAATCCAAGGGACAGTGGAGGGCAAGCGGTCACGAACGAAATTGCAACCTCATCAGCAACGACCACTCTGACAAAAGTGAACGACTAAGGAGGAGGAGGAACAAATAATCCAACTCTAATCAAGCCTTTTGTACAAGTCTTTATCTACGCGGACGACGTCGCGGGCACAGCTAGTTATACATATAACTTCATATTTTTCAGACTTATAGTGAAACATTATCAATTAATAACATGCCTTAACATCAAAATAAAATATTCTGAGTGATCTATTTTACGACAAATTGATCGTTCGAACGAGGAAGGAGCTGACAGATCATCAAATGTCGACAGGCATAAGCATTACGCTTGCTTATTTTGATAATTAAATAAATGATATATTAATTGTTTTGGTACCAATAAAGCGGTTCAATGACAATTAAGATGGCAAGATAAGGTATCGATTTTCCTGGTTTATAAACAGTGTATTTTATATCTTAAAAAAATTTGTTGTAAATATGTTTCAACAAAACAACCTTACCTTGAAAGTTAAACACAATGTATAAAATATTTTGTAATTAAATGAACATTTTGAAGTGTTTTGTGTACTTTTTTTTATTATAATTTGTGTCCTACGAAATTTCGTAACCTTGAGTCTTATACTGAGAGAGACCTAAAGCTTACTATATAAACACTTATAAAAGTTACTAAATTATTAAAATCCTATCTAAAAACAGGTCTTTTATACAGTACTTCAATTAAAACATTTCACAAGTAATTGTTATAATAGGTGAAACATCTTAGGTGATATCACGCTTTGCGTGCTCTACATTATATTATTATTATTTAAACACATTTAAAAGTTTATTTTTTAATTAAATTAAATTACTTTTTATAAAATTTAATTCCTTTCTTTTCTTTTTTCTATTGAGAAACTCTATATTTTTCTTTTCACATTTTTATATAGTATACTTGTTAAATACAAAATCTATATAAGTCTGCGTAAAAGTTACGTAAGCCAACGACTCCTATTTTGCTACTTCGATAACAATTGTCATACCTCCACGTACTAACAATACCAATTATTTTGTCACTCAAACCTAACTTTACCACACTCGAGACAACGACTCATTTCTCATTTATTATCTAACACTCTCTAAAACTTAGCTTGCGGGCATTCATTAGTTTTTTTCTAATTACGTGACACGTTAAAAATAATTTAAACCCCATTAAGGATGATGTAACGGAGACCAAACAAACTAAAATCCGCCTGACACCAGTCGTAATACTTAAATATTTAAACAAGAGCTCAGAACTCTAACCTTCAGAAGAAAATTCGCCTTTCGAAAGACTTCGACACTTATAGTTCAAAGGTGAGCTACTGGTTTGGCCGGTGATCGCCTGCCAGATCGACTTTAAGTACAAAGTAGTTTTTTTCGCAACAATTGGGTAGTTATATGTTTTATTTATTTATACTTATAATTTTACTATCTGACCCCGCGAACTCCGTACCCCGTTTAAATGTTAGGGGTGGACAACCCTTATCACTTAGGGGTATAAAAATTGGTTATAAACCTATTATCATACCTACTGAGTATACATATATACATTAAATTTCATCAATATCTGTCAAGCCGTTTTGGAGGAGTATAAATACTAAAATTGTGTCAGAAGAATTTTATATATATTAGAAGATTAGTGAATAGACATACACTAATACAAAATACATTTAATACTGCAGTACACGAAAAGACTTAAGGAGTTTTAATACAGATTATTCATTTACATTCCATGCCTAATGATATTGAAGTGATATTACTAGAGATGAAACATCTTTAACTAAGTTCCCATTTTCAATTTCAAAAGTTTTCATGGGTATATCAACGCAATTTATTAGACTAGCCTTCCGCCAGCGGCTTCGCCCGCGTGGTCTCGTTTAATGGTTCCCCGTAGGATAAAAAATAGCCTATGTGCTATTCCAAGCTTCATTGCTTTATTAAAATCATAGGCGTTTAGCAAGTCGCTTCAACCGCGTTGACCCTATTACCCATTTTCACGTAGGAATGAAGCATTTTCCCGCGGTAATAGTAGCCTATGTTACTCAGGGTGAATGTAGCTTTCTAATGGTGAAAGAATTTTTGAAATCGGAACAGTAGTTTTTGAGTTTATTCATCACAAACAAAAATACAAATCTTTCCTCTTTATAATATTAGAATAGATATAGATTGGCACACCAAAATCGGATTTACCAGCCAAGGGAAAAAATATTAAAATACTAATAGTAAAATTTTCGAATGATATACGAAAACGTACTTAACATAAGTACGTGTATTTTAAAATATAATAGGTACATACTGTTTTGTTTTCTCATGTACCGATTTAAAGATTATAAAAAACTGTGCTAAATTTAACATTTGCACACTTATTCACGAATAACAATAGATGCTTATTAAAAACACCTGTCTTGAGTTTAAGAAAATCGTTTAGCATTTTAAATGCGATTTAAAAATTGAGAGATTGTAGTCATTTTAAATAGTTCTTGATCGTTTAATTTCAATAAAACCAGTCAAGGACTTTGATTTCTGTCAAGAGATCGATATTTCACATACATTAATATATATATATATACGTTGTACATCTATTAAATGTATGAAATTTTAAATAATGAATATAATTCGATGTACCTACACGATCTAAGTGGATGCTTATAAAATTGATCTATTTTGTATTCCGGCAATTATGTACAATTTTGACTAATTTTAACCCGAATTGAACAAAGAATAGAATAATTTCGATTCGATTACGATTCATACATTCATACATATGAATCGTAAGAATTTATTACTCTTTAAACGATTGTATGTAAACCTTGACTTGATTAGTTAGCATAAAATATTGCAATAATTTATTGCCAATTTTTTTTGCTCCATTGTCACTATTGATCCTTCTAATTTTGACAAAGTCAAAGATTTTTATTTGCAAGAATATGGATGTTCACAAAAGTTGTTTATATATATTTAGCTCGCCATATTTACCTTCTTGAGGTATGCAAACATTACAAAGATAAAAATATAAAAGAGAAAAACTTATTTATCACAAATATAAAAATGTACATTTACGTCTATTTTATTATTATTTTTATTTGTTCCCATTCCCTATTTGTTCGCATTCCCTATTTGTTCCCATTCCCTATTTGTTCCCATTTGTCCCATTTATTCCATAAATTAAAATGTTATTATTTTATTATATAATTTATTTACATTTCGGATCGGATCCGATCATCGGCTTTGGTTACCCATATCACAGGATGTTTACATTGTACACTACGAATTGAAAATGATTGAAAATTTAAATTGGAAAATCAATTCTCTCAATCTATCGTTAAATTAAGTCAAGAGACTCTACATTCAAAATATTCTAATAAGACGACCTATTAGCGCCTCCACCAATTTGTACACTTCACTACATAAAATCCTTTCGCAATAACACTTTCAGTTTCAAAATTCGCATAATACTCTTGCGCAACACGTTACACAATGTAGAGACGAATTTATTTTAAAGCATATAACTCAATGTTAAATATTACAAGTCATAACTTAAAGGTAAAAAATCTGAAAGCGGTGACATAATTTAAGCGTATTCGGAGTGGTCTAAAATTTTTTAGTCTAGTATTTATTATTAAAGACTAAACGTTGGTTTTTGCACGTTTTTTTGCGATTAAAAACACAGCTCTACCGACTCTACTACGCTTGAGACCAAACAGATTATTACATAAATGTTAATACCGCTCGATATAATTTGTAATCCAACTCTAAAGACCTGTTATTAATGTAACAAACCAGTAACAAATATAACAAAATAGCAAATAATACCTAAGTCACATAGATCGCTGGTTAATTTAATAGTGTCGTTATTATCGAAAGTAGCGCCAATTTCCTATACATTAGCAAAACACTTACGTATTAGGAAGTTTCAGCAGCAGGAGGGAGGGCCAGGAGCGCTGCCGCAAAGAAAGACACATGCACACTTAAACGCCGTACACATAATCCATCACGGTTAGTTATTACGGAAGTTCACAGTTTGGAGGGTCACAATTAGAGGAACAGTACACGCGACACAATTTTTCCGAGTGGAAAACTGCAGCCGCGCGACGCGGGCGACGCTTCCGACGGCGAGCGGGCGACTAGCCTGCGCGTGCGCTCCCCCACGCAATAAAACCTTCGCTTTTCAAGAGTGGGGGCTTTGCAGATTTTTTCTTTGAAAACGGGACCTCGCGTTGATGGGTCATCTGTTTTGTGACTTTTCCCGTTTAGTGATCTTTAAATCGTTAAAAGTGAAATATATAGCCAAAATATTGTTTAGTTTCTGAGCGCACGCGCTCCAACACGCAATAAAACCTTCGTTTTTCAAGAATGGGGGCTTTCGCAGATTTTTTTCTTTGAAAACGGGACCTTGTGTATTTTTTTTTTTGTATTTTCTAATATTTACCCGTTTACACGTAAGGTTTCGCTTAGTGATGGTGGAAGACATACACTCTGATTTTCATTCACATTGTAAGTGAAAACCAGAGCTGGTAGAGTTTTTGGTTTTTTCGGAGTAGGGACATTTGCCGATTTTATATAAAATTTTATAAAAATGTTGATAGATCATCTTTTTCAGGCGTTATTCAGCTTTGTACTGTGACAAGCGAGGTAATATAACTTAATGATAAATATCATTAACCAGAAATAGATACAATGTAGAGATCTCTTCATCAATAGATACGATCTCTACGGCGAAGAAACATATAGCTAATATAGTGTTTAGTTTATGCGCATGCATCATTAGCAATTTTCTGATATTTTCCCGTTTTGTGGTCTTTAAGGATTTGTTTAGGGTATAAATTAAAAAAAGAGACGGTGGTTTTTTTTTTGGAATATGGACATTTTCTGTTTTTTTTTTTGAAAATTTTATAGATAATTTGATCCCGATTTGTGGTCTTTAAGGATTTGTTTAGTAATAGTATACATTAAAAAAAGAGACGGTAGAGTCTTTGATTTTTTTTGGAATAGGGACAATTGCTGATATTTTTTTTGAAAATTTTATAGAAAATTTGACCTATATTTTTCAATCATTTTTCCACTTTATATCAGGTAATATAATTTGATGATAACAATCATTAATTATAAGTAGAGCGGATGTAGAGATAAGGGAAAAAATTAAGCTTGTTCAGAATGCCGAATTTATCTTGGACTTTGTATTTAATTACAGATGTGTTTTATTACTTTTACACTTGATTACCTCAGTATTTTATTACTTTTTGTGTCTATAAAATTTAGATTTATGCAATACTAGCCTTTCGCCAGCGGCATCGCCCGTGTGGAGACGTTTTATAGGTTCCCGTAGGATAAAACCATCCTATGTCCTTTCTAGGTCCACTCAGTCTGTGTTCTAAATTTCATTAAAATTGGTTCATTAATTTAAGCGGGAAATCGGAATGGGGTATGAGTACCATGCCGGACTGCCAATCGAAGGGTCCCGGGTTCGATTCGCGAAGCAGAGGTTTGAATGATGAGTTTAAATTTTGGTTCTCGGTCTGGTTGCTTGTGTATCTGTCTCTGTGTGTGTCCATGGTACCCACGACACAGGGTGTATCTACCCTACTATGGGGCTATGAGTGTGAAATGTTTATTTTTAAACTAAATAGCAAAATTAACATAGGGTCTTTTTACAATGCGTTCGGGCTTCAAAAGACATCAACGGGTGTCGCTTACAAGGATAATCTATTTCATGATAGAGATCTTTCGGCTCAGTTTTTATGATCATTTACTGTATTTTATTACGTTTTTATCAAATAACATTCATATTTGTGTTTTTATACTTTACTATTACTACTATTACTCTTCACATATATTTATATGCAATGCAAAATATATACCCACTTAGTAAGGCGAAGCGGTATATATACACGGGAGCTGAAGAAAGAGTGTAAATGAAGCGGCGAGTGAGCGGGAGCGGAAGCGTTAGCGGAAGGGAAGCGTTATCGGAAGCGTTAGCGAAAGCGGGAGTGGATGCGGGAGCGAAAGCAGGAGCAGAAGCGGGAGTGGGAGTGAAAGCGGAAACGGGAGCGGAAGCGGTAGGTGAAATGGGAGCAGAAGTGAGGGCGGGGCGGAAGCGGAAGCAATAACAGTGGGGGCTGAAATAAAAGCGAGAGATAGATCGTAAGCGCTGATAATAGCGAGGGCGATAGCGCGGGCGATAGCAGGAGTGATAACGATAAATAAGGGGAAGTTGATGCTTTCGCATTAGCAAGAACGTAATAGAGGGTGGTAGCAAGACTTTTAGTAGCGGCGGAAACGAAAGCATGAGCAAAAGCGAAAATGAAAATAAGAGTTTGTTTAAAGGAATATGGCTGCAACCCTTTTTGCATCCTACTGCTGGGCACGGGTCTCTCCCCATTATTGGGAGGCCTGGAGCTTACTCCTCCACGCTGCTCCAATGCGGGTTGGTGGATATGCGGCTTAGTGGCCAACCTGCTGTGGGATGTTTTCAAACGGCCCATAAGGTCTTCGACAAGGTTTAACGACTGTTATCTATCAAACCGGGACCGACAGTTTAACGTGCCTTCCGAAGCACGGAAACGCGCATGAATTTTTTTGACACTTACGGTCACCCATCTCACACTGGATCGCGCCCGTTTGGCTTAGTTGCATAGATCGTTTGTGCTCTAAGCTAACCAGGTCGCTTCTTTTGGCGTTTAAAGGAATAAACATATTTATATTTAAATAGTAAGAAATAAAAAGGTTGATTTTAAAAAAAACAATTGGCCCGTGCCTTCGCATATTAAAAGAACCAACACGGCGTTTCGACAAAGGCGTAACTCTAGAATTTTAATGGGTTTGTACTCTGTATTGCATGACCCATCTTCTCCTGTGTACCTCAAGGAAAACTTTCAGTACCTCTGCTCCGCCCATAACAGAGGCTTACGTTCTTCCAAAAATCTTAGTATCATTCTTCCTCTACATAACAGTGGATTTTTCCATCACTCCTTCACAGTTCAGGCCATACAGCTCTGGAACACCCTACCCGAAAATATAAGAAAGGCACCCAGCAAACTGGCATTCAAGAAATTGGTCCGAGAGCATTTTTTGAGCATCCCTACCTCAGTCTAGTATTTTTTACTACCAAGAGTCCTATTAATATTAAATATGTAGTCATTATATCCTTCCAATATATGTATGTATGTATGTATGTATGTATGTATGTATGTATGAATGTATGTATGTATGAATGGATGTATGTATGCATGTATGTATGTATTCATGTATGTATGTATGTTTGTATGTAAGTATTTATATTTATTAGTGTAGAGTACATATTTCATTATGTACATTGTCACTATAGGTACATATTGTCATTTTACCTATTTCTTTGTTCTTTTAGCTTGTTTATTTTTAGAAGCCTACCTCGCATTCTCAACATCACCCAGGGTCGACCGGTAGACAATGCCAAAAGGCATTAGGTTTAACCCTTTGTGAAACTTAGTTTAAGGTTTTTCACATAAAATAAATAAATAAAAAAAAACACTTTAATAAAGACAATAATTAAAATTCGTTGATGGGAGAACAATATCCTTTGCCCCATATTCTAAACCCCCATATTTTAAAACAGGGCTGAAGTTTTTCTCCGTCTGCTCTTTTCTTCAGCTCAGCATTGCCTAAGTGCACCCAGAGCAGACAGAACAAAAAAATAACGTTCACTAAGAGTTTGTAAAGGAACCGTACAGTGAATAAAGAATATTTCATTTCATTTCATTTCATTTGCCGTAGCGTAAACAATAAATAATTTACACGATAAATATAATTTCCGTTGAGTCGCATACAGTGATAGATGCAGCCCAACCTTGAATTTCAAACCGGATGTACTTAGGTTTATTTCCCGTGAAGCATATATTCATATTGCAGGTTTTTGAATCATTATATTCGTAGTGTGTACATCTCATTTTAATAATGAAGTGATAATAACAATTCATCTCATTGAAAACCTTTGTTGGAAAACATCTCTAATATTTAATCATTGCAATCCTTCTAACAATTCGCATTAGAGATGCGTAGTGGAGTAAGCTCCAGGCCTCCCCAACATTGGGGAGAGACCCGTTCCCAGCAGTGGGACGCAAAAAGGGTTGCAGCCATATATAGGACAGAAATTCCTAAGACTTGCGTTTTACTCTGTCATTGCTGCAAGGTGAGGTGTACACACGCAAATTACTTACGCAATTATCAAGTTTGTTGCTGCACCGTAATGAGTGTCAATTCTCTGAAGACAGTGTCCTATAGTACGGCTACGTGACTACTCTACTAAGTACACGAGTAGGTACTGCTTGTTTAATAAATTAAGTTTAACGGAATTTGGTGTTAGAAGACGATTGATAGTAAATAAAGCATGTTTTTTGCAGTAAATTTCGAATACGTTTAGGTATAATGACATCTCCTTTTCTTGGTACCTTTTGAAGACAGTCAAACAAGTCCTCTACCGCAAGGCTTACTACAACACTAAGGACTATCTTAATGATAAAGGAGCGTGGTAATGAATCTCACCCACACATTGCTATTCCTAAATTAAATGTAATACATAGTTTTAGTAATTACTCGCATCTGTTAGCAGCTGGAAGTGGGTTTATGATGTCTCATACGATTAGCTGTCACGTGTGCTCATTATGGACCCATAGCCATACTGTTATCTCAATTATATATGTACTTTAAAAAAAAGAGTTCTGCTGGGAGTTTTTTTCCGCCGCCTTTTTTCTCTCCGCTCAACGTCTAGCCCAAACGGGCACCTAAAGGCGATGACTGGGAAAACATGACATGATGATGTTAAACAGTCAATTAAGAGTACACTCGGGTTTGATTGACCAGTTGAATTAGTGACTTACAAGCAGGAAATTTATTTTTTTTATGTGGCTGGCATAAAACGGGAGTGATCCACGCAGCTAAGCAAAATGGACGCGGTGAGATGGGTGACAGCAAATATATTTAGCGTTGCCGTATTTCGGAGTGCACGTTAAGCCGTCGTTCCCGGTTACTCCATTAACCTTGTCGGAAGCCTCTTCGGCGGTTTGAAAATAACCGACAACGGGTTAACCACTAACCCCCATCTCCGTTAACTCATATCGAAACAATGTGGTGGAGTAAGGGCCAGGCCTCCCCCTAAAGGGCAGGAACTCTTTTTTGTATCGGGGGGAAACTTTCAAAAATTACTCTGCACCTTGGGAGAGGATACTGGGTCAAGTGGGAGTGAAGTGGTGGTGGGTGCAATATTGCATACAAGGCGAATAGAAAAGATATTAGCGTGGGTTCACCTAAGCATTGTACAGCCAATGTAATGAATACTCACGATTTTTATTAAATTTCCTGAAAACATTTCAAAGCGAATGGGAATCGTGAGTGCCAATCGCATTAGTTAACTAATATCATTTCAGTCTGTGCAATCTACTCTGACATTAGATTTGAATCGTAAAGCAATACTGACTTATATTATACTAGCCTTCTGCCAGCGGCTTCGTCCGAGGTCCACTCGGCCGTTTAATGGGTCCCCGTAGGATAAAAAATAGCCTATGTACTATTCCAGACTTCATTGCTATATTAAAATCATAGGCGTTTAGCCAGTTGCTTCAACCGCGTTGACCCTATTACCCGTTTTTACGTAAGAATGAAGCATTTTTCCGCAATAAAAAGAATATGCCTATAATAAAGAATATAGCCTATGTTACTCAGGGTGAATGTAGCTTTCTGATGGTGAAAGAATTTTTGAAATCGGAACAGTACTTTTTAAGTTTATTCATTACAAACATACAAAAATACAAATCTTTCCTCTTTATAATATTAGTATAGATGACAACTAACTAGTGTCCTGTGGTTTTATCCGCGTTAGATAGGATCATTACTAAGAAACTAAGAAGTGAATATGATCGAGAGATATATTGGACTTTATTGGGAAATGTCACTTCAAATGAGGAGGGTATTTGCAGTAGAGCATCGAAAAAGCCTTCTTTATACGTGGCTTATTTAATAAAAAGGAAACCACTAATAAAAATTCAAGTTTTTGGTTTCAGTACCTTAATACATGGACGTATGATGGATTTTATCATGATAATAATTGACTGATCGATTAATTAAATACAATTGAATATTAATATGTAATAACAATTTACATTTAATCATGAGAATATTTATAACAAACAAAAACGTTTGTTCAATGCGTCGCGATCTTAGAGCATGAAGGTTGACGGGTATGACACCCGTCAGAGGAGTTGCCTTTACGGGCAAATCCCTCGTCCCAACGTGCATGCACAATGTGCCTTCTAGTCATATACAACTTGTGAGTGTGTGTCGGTGTCAGTGTTGTCGGTGCATAGAAAATGACGTTGTTAATTGAAATTGACATATTTAGAAATGTATGCGTCTGTAGCGATGAAAGAATATTGTGTATGTGTGACAAAATTCAAATGTGTGCGTTCTTCCCGCCGCACCAGATTTGGCACAAAAATTATGTATCGAAGCGAGGCGCTATGCCGTCTCTACTGAAGGGTGAGTCAGTACCTTTGATGCTCTAAGGTCGCAATATTCGACTGGCAAAGCAAGGTGCAGTTTCTTTGTAAGTGTGTGCCTGTAATACATATGTACATAATACCTATATGTACAGTATACACGGCGAGGTGCAATCTCAACAAGCCTTACTCTTGTGTTCGTAGAATTCTATGTTTACATTTGTCTTTAATTGATGACAAGTAGGTAGTTCATTTTTCGGTTCTGTTACATATTTAAGACAGAAACCGACGGACGCAATGATAGTGTCCAAATTTGTTCCGATCTAAATATTTTTAAAGTAAACAAAATTTAATTTGGCGTGTTCTAGTTCCAAATGTAGTTTACGACTAATTGCTACACACATAAGTCGTGCGTAAAATGGCGAATTGTTTTAAAATAGTTATGTACTACAATTATCTTGTACTTAAAAGATCATAAAGATGCATTTGTAAGTCTTAAAGACGTACATGCTCGTGTGTGAGATCGGTTTTTTTCTAATACATTTTTTAAATAACGTATCACACTCATATCCCTACAGTAGAGTAGTTATACCCTGTGCCGTGGGTGCCATAGACACACACAAAGACAGAAACACAAACCCCCAGACCGAGAACAGAAATTTTAAGCTCATCATTCAAATTTCTGCTTCGCCGGAATCGAACCCGAACCGAACCCTCCGATCGTCAGTCCGGCATGGCAACCATTACGCCACGCGCGTCGTCAAAATTGAGTTTCCGTGACAACAAACAAATACGAAAAAATTGTTAATCTAAATTGGATTTAGCTGTATAGTATATACCGATTGACCCATATTCCACTTAAGGCCTCTTTCACCACCTTTAAGTAAATTGATAATTACGCCAGTTGTCGGTTAAAGTCACCCGTAACTTAAATTTTAATTACACGATGTTCGAGTAGCTCTAATCCCTACTAATATTATAAATTCGAAAGTAACTCTGTCTGTCTGTCTGTCTGCTACGCTTTCCCGCTTAAACTACTAAACCAATTTGAATGAAATTTGGAACACAGATAGAGTGGACCATGGGAAAGAACATATTATTATGATGGTTTTTATCCTACCTATAAAACGGGTCACCGCGGGCGAAGCCGCTGGCGGAAGGCTAGTCATACCATAAACTGACCCGTACTCATAGCTTTTACTTGCCAAATAACTTTGCTTGGGACATAACTAATCAACAATTTACTTGGAGATGGTGAACGAGGCCCTTACTCTTGTTCTTTTAATTTAAAAAAATGTTTCAATGACACTAAATCACGCATGTAGAGGTGAAAACATCGGAAGTAGAAATAATAATTACCTACACACGATAATTCAAGGGTCAGTATGCAAATCACACGTAACTTGAGAAAACAATAAAATATAACTTATTATTGTATTTCCGCCTCGGATATGCTTTAGAGGACATACGCCATTGTCACATATCATAACTCTAATTGCATTATGAATATCTTCTTAACCATTAAAAATAAAAATACCTGGATAACCAAAGTTTGCTCGGATAAAAACAATTAATTTTCTTGGTCTAATCTCAAAAAAGAACTTAATTTTTTTTTCATAGCGTCGTCGCGTCGGGCGACCGCTAACCGTGAGGGCAGACGACGTTGACGGTTGTGTCGATTTAGCGAATTTTTCGGAGTAAATTATTTTGTTGCAATCTGTGACTACACCTGCTTTTCTCCCTTAGCGGCAACGCCGCCCGCTTGAAAGTAACAATATTTGAAGTTACATAATATAGTGACGATAACAATTATGTATATGAATACGAATGTAGCTTTCTAATAGTGAAATAATTTTTGAAATCGGAACAGTAGTTTTTGAGTTTATTCATCACAAACATACAAACAAAGTTTTGGCGGGAAGTCAAAAAAGACATATTGTGCTCTCGTTTTATTTTTACTTTGATGGTGTATTTTTGAGTTACATCGGATAAATTTGATGGCATTTTGTTCGATATATGTTAATTAAAGTGTTCGTGTGTCTTTACATAAATATAGGATAATTATCTGTGATAATTATAGTGCATGAGTGTTGTAAATTAAAATATCAGTGCGAAAACATGTTTTTTCGGCTTGCCTCCAAAATTCCATTGGACACGTTCTTGTAAAGAAGCCATCGCTTTACTTGAATGTCTGACTGACTTGACTGACTGATTTGATTACTGATACTGACGACTTACTGACTTTACCTATTATTACTCGTCCAGTTTTACCGAAACTGGCAAAAACGTTATGCAAAAATTATACTTGACGCTGGCAATATGCAGAGTTTGCGATGCCATAATTGAAGAGAAAAATACAAATATTTTCTCTTATAATATTAGAATAGATTACTTATTGCACATTAACATGTAGGTAGGTATAATAAATACTTGTAAGATATCCACTTCGTATTATTCACAGAATTGTGCCATTTGAACATACAAACTAAATTGAAATTAAAAACAGCTTTTCAAAAAACCTGACGTTGATAGTACCCTAAGTGCTTGGTCACGATTGACTCTAAAGCCGTAATTTCATTTTACCCGAGAGACAGGTGAAGAGTTGTAAACTCTAGTAGAACGGGAGCCAGAAGTGGAAAGAATAAGATTATCTTTATTATTTTTTAATAATATATCCTTTTGGATTAACAGGCAAGTACAGCCACTTCGTGTTAAAAGGTCGATGCATACATGCATGTCTACATACAAACACAAGTCTTGACTGTGTCTGTATAAATTTGCGCTGTTATTCCAGAGGCTGACGATTGGTCCCATATTAGTTTGGTTGGCAACCGCATGATTCCATCGAAACAAAATAAAGTTGCTTTACTGATTTTTTTATTTGAATGGAGTAGCAGACGAGCATTCACGTGGTGTTAAGTGGTCGCTGCAGCTCATGGAGATCTACATACAACCTCAAGCAAGCATAGGCAAGTCTTGTCTGAGGTTGTATGCAGTTGCGCTGCTACTCCGGAGGCTGGTGGTCGCCTCATGTAAGTGTGGCCAGTAACTGCACCTGTCCACCGAAACACAATAGAGTTGGTTCACGGCAGAAGTGGGTGCAGCGGTGGTACTTCCCCGGGCGAACCATAATAGTTCTACCACTTAAAATGACTCATTATAAGGTTACGCTCATTGTACCGTTACGCTTGAGGATTGAGCGTTTGGCTGGCGCCGTTCGTCCACTGTTTATTAAGTGAAGTGAAAAGTTAATGTAGTTTTTATTGTTTTGTTATGACGTTGTCACAATACACTATCGTCCGTAAACCGACATTACAGACAACCATTTTTTAATAGTGTTATTCACATCAATAGGTTCTATCAAAAATTAGCTTACAAAAATGTCGCTAGCTCCCGACCTACCCAGGTCATTTCAAAGTAGGTACTTACACGCCCGTAAACTACTATCCATTGTCTGTTTGTCCTTAACCCGACTTAACGACTACTGTTTAATTTCAAGCGAATTGCACTCCAAATGCTCGTTTTCGCATTTTGCACAATTTGCCATTTTGTCGACATTATAAATTGCTAATGTTCAAATTGGGTAATCGTATGTCGTCTGCCTTCTGTACATTGTGAAGCTTTGTTAGTTTATTTCATAAGAAAATATATAATAATTCAAATCACAAAAAATTACATTCTGTGTGGGTTGGGACCTCAATTTCAGTTAACCTTTTTAAAGTATAATTAACAAACGAGAGTGTCAATAAGTCTTTTATCTCAGGATTCGCATGCAAATGTCTCTATATTCTATGTCTCTTCTCTTTCTGAACAGATCCTACCTACCGCCGCGCGCGGTGGACTCCGGTGCGTTCCAGGTTCCACTGGAGATCCCGGAGTCCTCCCCAGGCGCAGAGGCAGGTCACCGATGGGGTATTAGTGAGGTACAAAAAAAAAGATGTCCATGGCTGTAGCTACCACTTAACACTATGTGGCGTGCTCATTTGCTTCTCTGTATAAAAAATACAAAGCAGTTTTACAGTTGCAGCAGAGGGTTTAAGTTGATGTCACATGCAGAATGAAATAAAAATTTGATACAATAAGTAACCCATATAATTCATAGCCCAGCTTTAAGTTTCATTAAGTAGTTATTCGAGCAAAACGGCATTGAATGACCCATACCAATGTTTGTATAATACCAACTTGGTACTATGGAATCCGGATATAATTTATCGTCGGAAATCCTAACGGATTATCGATAAATCGATTGCATATCACAGCAAGTGACCAACGCCCACTGCGCATGACAATTGTGTACCACAACAAAAGTAATTACAGCTATATTTCTGTCAACGAAAGAAAGCCCTAACTACGTTATTATTGATTCTGAGATAATTGAATTTTTATCTTAAATGAGGGCCTGCGATTCATGCATTAGGTTATTAGTACCTGTTTTTTAAAATGTTAAAAATATAAGGTTTATTTCAAGGACTATTTATTTAAATTTCCCGACGCGTATTTGTTTTATTTTAATTTTTTTATGTTTTAAAATGTGCAATGCTTATTTAAAAGAACGAAATGGTATTTACGACCAATAAGAAACTCACTAACTCCTCGCACCATTTTCCGTAAGCATGTCCCTTCAAAATAAGTACATAAAAGTAATGAGTATGAAAAACGTTTTACTTTGTAAATTTATAGGTTTGTTCTTAAATTGTCCTAACAGATATTTGCGGCGTTCCAGATAATCAATACAAAAATACTAACTTAAAGATCGCTTTTGTCTAAATAAAGCTTTAAAATCCATTAACTAGATTTTTGTCGTAGTTAACTCTAAAATTCTTATGATATCTGAACCCCTACCACACCATATCCGAAACCCAGACGAGTTGCAACTTTGTGTGTTTTTATTCGCTGATTCCGAATATGTAACTAACTCGTTTTTGACAAAATTGACAGTTACAGCCTTCTTCTTTATGACGACAGAATTATTGTGAACAGTAACAAAATTAATTACAGCTATATAAATTACAAAATATTAATCTCGTATCCTGCTACATATCCTGAACAAGAAACAATAGATCCTGAACTTTTAGAGACCAGATTGATATCTTATTTAGCTAATATCTGATTGACAACATGTCGACTGGAAATGTTAGGTAGTAATTTATTAGCTTGTAACTGCTTCTGCGTTTTATTTTAAGGCTAATGATTTAATAATAGCTTATATTCTAGACCACACAAATCGTTGTTTTGGTAATAACTGTCTTTTAAACACGTAAAATAAAATATTTTGCATTATCTAATCTTATACCTTTAAACGAGCAATTCTTGTATATACATATCTAAATATATTTTTTGAATCTCGGAAAGGACTCCAAAGATTTTGATGAAATTTAGTACCCTGGTTTCGGGGATGATAAATCGATTCAGCAAATTTTTATTGATAGAAATTGTCTTTTTATTTAATGTTTATGCCGTTAAATATAAATTTACTCTTACTGACATCTATTGGAGAATATTAATAATATTGTGGCGTAGAAGCCGTCACAACAAATGACAATGTCGATATGAAAAACCTCTAAAAATTTCTTCAAGGGAATTAAAGCTTTCTTGGTTGAAAGGTTAAGAAAGCTGACTACGAAGCTAGAGACCCGGGTTCAAACTTCAAGTAGGCAAGTTGCGTTTTTTATTTTTTGTGACAATTTTTTTTAAATTGGGAGCTAGGTAATTCAAAAGGCTTTGTTAAGTTACACTAAGTCAATGAATGTTTCGCTTAAAAATAAACCAAGTAAATCAATTATTTTCATCCGAGCAACGCTCGGACGTCCAGGTAGTTTATAAATAAAGTTTCATCAATCAATAACTGTTACATTTCTATTTCACACACGAAGAACACACGAAGAAACGGTAGATATACTCGTATGCGGTATGTAGTCCCTGTAGCTTCGAGATTAAAAAGAGTTAGTTATCCCCTGCCTGATCGTAAGAGGCGACTAAAAGGGGGCTTCCGGGGTTGCGGACGGTGAGAGTGGGAGATCGACCCGCTCAGCGCCCAGCAGCCCCGCGACCGACGGTGGTATGTGCATGGCCGCATGCACATATACTAATATAACACGATACAATTAAAAGTTACCCTGACCTTCATACGAACATTGCTTTACACGCAGACACACCTCCGCTTAGATTTTAATATCTGCTATTAATAAGACAGGTCTGTCGTAACAGCCGACCTTAGGTTTTTGTACCCAAGCCTCGGTTACCAAGTGCAGGTCGGTGCAGTTTAACATTGCGATACAATGTTAAAGTTAAACTATTTATCAAGTAAAACTGTTGATAAGAGTACAAAGCCTCGCCCTAGATCTGTATTAAGATTATTAATTTATAATACGTCCTTATGCAAATTGAGAACCTTTGTCTTTGCAGCGCATTAAATCAAACCTAACATAAAGAAATTGAGAATGCTATGACAAGATTTTGTGAAATATATAAGGTACAAAAACTTTATTTGAGTGTAGGTTGCTGTAGAATTGTGTTATGTCATGCACTATACGCTATGTCATACACTAAATTCAATAAGGATAATTTTATTGTTTCGGTAATGTAAGTGCATAGGCTATGTGGGTCTTTATCCGAAAGTAAAGTATTAAATCTATTATTTTTATTAATATCATGTGGTGGACTTACCTACTCAAAAGTTCATTCGCTTTTACCGGTGTCCTCCAAAACACAAAAAATGCGCATTGAAAATCGGTCCACTGAGCATTCTGTCCCTTTCCCGAATCCCGATTCTGTCGAACGTTGTTGCTTAACTTTTGATTCGTCCCTGACTGCCACAAGGATAGTGTAAAGGAAAAGGGGAGATCTCCCACCAGGCGATATCACTGCCTGGGGAACACGGTCCGAATGCTCAGGGCCAGATTTAGAGGTCTGGAGGCCTGAGAGTAACAAAGGAGTGGAGGCCCCAAATTGTTTTTAAAATAAAATGGATAATTCTTTTCAGTTTAGTTTTCCAATAAACAATTTCAAGACTTCAGAAGAGGAAAAAAGGTATTAATCATTTAAACCTTAACATTATTTAAGCTACTGGAAATTACGTTACTATGCCGCGACAAAGGGTAAATAGACTAAAAAAACTTTATGTGCACACAGTGTTGAGATTGTTTTGCCCGCCGCACGAGGACATGACAATGTGTACAAATTTTGTAAAAATGTTGTAATAATGTAATCATGTCTGTACAAAGTAATGTAAAACGCGAAAAAATATGAAAGGAAAAGTTTTTTACTAGTGTGTTGCCTGAATATATTTTTTTTCAAAGTTTTACTGTGGGGGCCCCTCTTTTGTGGAGGCCCGGAGCTGTGGCCCCGGTTGCCCTCCCCTAAGTCCGGCCCTGCGAATGCTAACTATGGACCATTTGTATATGATTTCGGACCATTTGTATATTGTATGACGCATGTGACGTAGTACTTACTCTATTGTTTACAATGTTCGCTGCTTGCGTCATCTTGCATAGTCAGCATTTCATGTGAGGCGCGCGGTCTTGTTGCTGTCGATATCGCGCCGCTACAATAGCAAAACCGTTACCTTCTTTAATCCAAATTATAGAAAAATTCAATGAACTGAGTATACCCATATAATTTCAAATAAAATTTAGGCTTATTTACAATGCGGGCCAGCTAACGATAATTCAGTATAGTGGTGAAAAAATGATATACACTTTTTTTAATTCTTGTAGGTACTTCATTTGGCAACAAAAATAAGCGTTAACGAAATAAATGCGGTAGGGACCAAAATCTTACTAACCAAGATATTATAAATTGTCTCGGTGTAATCTCTTCAAATTTTTTTGCAAATTCCAGTTTCAGAAAGATGACTCCTGAGTAGATATGAGCGCCGATGGGTGGGAGGTCGGCGGCGGCGGCGTCGTCGGCGGCGTGACCTCCAAAGGAGTTTTAAATGTTGGCAGATTAAAAATAAACAAAAAAACACGTAGTTTATCGATAAAAATATTAACATTTATTAAAACTTAAAAATAAATAAATTACGGTTCAGGAAAGTGTGACATTTTTGGCACTTAGGAAGAAAAACAACGTAATTATACAATTTCAAATAACAATTCGCCGATATTGCAGGTCGGTGTATGACAGGATAGTTTTTTTATTATATAAATAAACTGTACAAAAAGGTAGGACGGGCCGCGTGGTGTTAAGCGATCACCGTCGCCTATGGACACGGGTAACCCCAAGGGAGCTACCCGAGCATTGTCGGCTTTGAAGGAGAGCTTTTTTACAGCTTTCTTGAAGAACCCCATGTCATAGTCCACTGGAAATGTCTCAGCTGGAAGGTTGTCCCATAACTTACACGTCCGTGATAAAAAAAAAAGAGCGTGCATAGCGGACTGTGGAGGACCGCCACGAGTCCAGATGGTGTCGGTGGCACTTTAACCTTCATCTGGTGGTATATTCATGAAATGTTGACATAGGCATCATTTTAAAAAGTTCCTCAGTGCGCTCATCATAGTAAAGTCGGTAGAACGTGCAGAGCGAGCCTCTTCCCAAGCTTAGCGGTTCTAGCCTGTCGGTCAATCTTGGTTCGTTTGATTTTTCTTCGACTTTGATTCGGACTGCGCGCTTTTGAACGGAGTCAAATGAGTATAGCTGATATTTTGGTGCTCCTGCCCAGAGATGGGAGCAGTACTCCTTGTGAGGTTTTACCTGGGCCTTATACAGCGTTAGGAGTTGCCCCGCAGTGAAGTACTGCCTCGCTCTGTTGAGGACATCAAGCTTTTTGGATTCCAATTTGACCTTGTTCTCCAGGTGATTCCGATACTGCACTTTACTCGTAATGTCAACACCCAAGATACCGACATTTTCACCAACGTGAGTGCGGTTCCCTGGAACTTGGGCGCTATAACAAATGGGTATTTTTAGCGGTAAACGCGCAAACTTGTGTCTTTGTAAGGTTAAACTCAACAAGGTTAAGTCGACCCTATTACGAGAACCACTCCAGAGAGTTCTCGACTTCAGACATAAGTTTGATTCTGCTTTCCTCCACTTGTGACCGAAAGACATTGGCTCGACAGGTGTATAGTGCGTCCACCGTACTATCATCTGCATAGCAATGTATACCGCGTGATTTTTGCAGAATGTCATTGATATGCAAAATGAATAGGAGACAGCCTTGAGGGAACACTGGTGTTAATGGGCTTCATATCTGAGCAGCATCCGTCAACAACGACCTTAATCTGCCGCTCAGACAGAAAGCTTGCCACCCAGTTGCATAGACTTACGGAAAGACCGTAAGAAGGAAGCTTCGCGAAAAGGACCCTGTGCCAGACCCGGTCAAAGGCCTTTGCGATATCCAGGCATCTGCCAGATAGTTGATTTTTTGAAATTTGCATAAGGCCACAAATGCATTAAGAGGCTTTAGAGGATAGTTTTCGTTATTTTTTTAGTTAAGGTGGTAAATTAAACCCTTCTGTACACAAATCTGCAATAATATCAAAAATAAAATTAAAATAGATGAGGAAGTATATAGACATAAATAGCAGTCTTTTCCTTTGCATTTCTTAAACATGCGTCACAAAACACTTTATCGTTGAGAACTGTTCTTTCTTTTTCATCTTAATTTACAATTAAGTTTTCAAAATAGTTCCACCAGTAAGTGCTTTGATTTCACTCGGGATAGCGTCCGTAGCGACGTCACTGTATTTTTTTCTTTTTTCATTTTATAAACGTACACATTTTCTAGAGCCGACGATGCAGCCATTTTTCATAGCTAAATGCTTAACGCGTACGCCTACTTCAACAACGAGCACGTTCATACTATTTGACTAGTGACCGATTCAACTATCTCTCGCTCACTCGGCGCGCCGTTACCTTTTCGCGGCGGCGGCGCGGCGAAATCTGCGGCGGCGGCGGCGCGCGCCGGCGCGGCGCTCATATCTACTCCTGAGTGGTTTTTTTTTAACCTTTTTTGTCCATTTAGCCACTGCTCGGTACAGGTCTCCGCTGCTCTTAAGAGCGGAGTTTGTTGTTGCATGTGCATGTGTCCTATGTGGGAGGGAGGGAGGTGCTATTGCATGAAAAAGGTATACACCATCATACGTTCTGGTTGCGGATTGTTGCAAAGTAGTTTTTACCTAACTTTATAACAATGGAGTTCCGCAAAGTAACGCCTGATTCTATTAATTTTATTAGCTCTTAAGAGGGTTAAAAGGCAAATAAAATTTGGATTGCAATCAGGACTCACTAAATAGTTTTTTTTTTTTTTTTGGTAACGGGGGGAACCTACAAAATGTACTCAGTACCCTGGGAAGTGGTACTGGGTTATGCGGGAATTTTACCACACTAAAACCCCCTCGATGGCCTCCTCGGCGCTTGTGAAGAGCCCCGGGATCTCCAAAGGAACGCACCGGTGCCCTTCTTGCGCATGAGTATGAGATCTTCTACTCTAACCACAGCCACAGCCACATGCACATACTGTTGTTTCTTCCCGGACATGCTGGCTGGACGGTTTGAGCCCCCACTTACACCACCCGCAACCCCAAAAAAGCATACTCGAAAAAAAAACCAAAACGAATAAAAATGGTTCTTTCCACACCCAAAAACCAATTTTTTTCGCTCACTATAATCAACTTTGTTTTACACTAAACCAACGATGCACTGACCTTTCAGGTGATTTCACTTTACGCAAGCGCGTTTCAGCCGTATGCCTAGTTTCACTAAAACTAGTAGAGACCAAACATTGTATAAGAATGAGTTCAAAGTTGAATGAAGGTTAGCTATAATAGTAGTAGGGTGCTAGGTCATGACCTAAACGCTTGTCATCTGTGACGTTGGGCGATCCGTATCTAATCAGTTTTTACTGAATATACCTGTAAATATTAGCTAGGTTATTTGGCGGGAAGTCTGAAGGAGCAAGTTGTGCTCTTGTTTTATTTTCATTTTCTTAGTGTATTTTGGAGTTATATCGGATAAAGTTGAAGGCATTTTGCTCGATATAAGTTAATGACAGTGCACGAGTGTTGTGAAATAAAATAACAGCGCGAAAACATGTTTTTTCGGCTTGCCTTCAAAACTCCTTCGGACATGTTCTGGTAAAGTAGCCATCACTTTACTTGAACATTTGACTGACTAATGACTAGACTGACTGATACCTGACGACTAACTGATCTTTTTCTACGACAAAGTGATGCAAAAATTATACTTGACGCTGGCAATATGCACAGAGTTTGCGACGCCATTATTAAAAAAAATATTAGCGTCACTTGTATGTTTGTAACCGACTCCTTTGGGTGCGATTTTGACCCACTCAAAACGGCCAGATTTTATTCAAACGTTGTAGATTTATCGAGGATCGATGACAATACACTGATATGTATTTTATTAAAAAATAATAATACTTTTAAAAAAACTTACAAATAATAGTTTACAATAACTAAAAAAACACGCTTTTATAAGAAATCCAACTAAGAAATAGAAAATAGATTTCATTTAAAACAGTGTAAAAAAATGCATTTTATTGTAAAAAAAAGCGTGTTCGAGTGCAGTAATTATCTACATCAAAAATGTGAAAATGAAGATATTCACAAAAATATTGCAGATAACGATTCACACTCATAGCCTCATAGTAGGGTAGTTATACCCTGTGTCGTGGGTGCCATGGACACACGCAAAGATAGAAACACAAACACCCAGACCGAGAACAGAAATTTAAACTCATCATTCAAATTTCTGCTTCGCCGGGAATCGAACCCTGGACCCTCCGATCGGCAGTCCGGCATGGTAGCCATTACGCCACGCGGGTCGTCATAGTTGGCCATTCGTATAAAATCCTTCATTTTTGTACTACCAACCTGAAAGTAAAAGAAGTATATCAAAGTTAAATTATGAAATATTTTCATATTCAATTACGGAACCCAATCGCCAATCAATGTCACACTTGTCGGGAGTTTTTATCAAACATTGCACTTTGTAAGTTTTTTCGTACCAACTGCAAGTTTTTTCCCTCCACTCCACGACCATACAATATAGTTCCGTATGGTTTTTACTATAGATCACTGACGTTAACTATAGCTAACTTTACTTGTAACTATTCAATGATGCAAGTCATCACTGCAGTATCATGCCTAATAATTGCAGCATAATTTAACAGGAGTTTTCATTTACTTACAAAAAATTACACAAAACCTAACAAACTTAAAAAAAAATTTTGCTTCATGGTTAGTCACAACACTACCTTTCGCTGATTTAAACTATTTTTACACGCTTTATATTAGCTTCACTTGTATGTATGTTTGTGTGTTTGTAACCGACTCCTTCAGATGCGATTTTGACCCACTTTAAACGGCCAGATTTCATTCAAACTTTGTAGATTTATCGAGGACCGATGACATCACACTAATTTGATAAGATTATTTCGTTATTCAATTTGCAAAATAAGATTTTTGTCAATTTATAGAATTTATAAGACATAAGCATAAAGTAATAATGGTATAAATAATTAAAATATGTATTTTATTTAAAAATAACAGTGTAAAAAAATTAAAAAACACTCTTTTAAAAATAAACCAAACTAAAAAGACGAAAATAAATAATAGTTTTAAAAACAAAAACCACGCTTTTATAAGAAATCCAACAAAAACAATGAAAATAAATTTGAATTAAAATAGTATAAAAATGCATTTAATTATAAAAAAAGCGTGGGTGCTTTTTAAGATATTACCAAAATAATTATCCTTCTCATCATATCTGTCAGATCTGGCATCCCACTCTTTTTTTACAATAAAATGCATTTTTACACTATTTTAATTCAAATTTATTTTCATTTTTTTAGTTGGATTTCTTATAAAAGCGTGTTTTTTGTTTTTTAAAATTTCTCACAAAGTATGCAGACTACGTCATGTTAGGTGGTCACTAGCTGCTGCCCTTTTTGCGTCCCTATACTGGACATGCGTTTCCGTGCTTCGGAGGGCACGTTAATCCTTTATATGACGTCGTTATTCTTGAAGAATGAGGAAAAAATAAACTAAACTAAAAATCATATATTGAATTGCGAAATTCCATGTACAATTGTACATTAGTAATAGTCTACTGCCCATGTTTACAAGTGATCGTTTTTCTCTTACATGAAATAGCGTTACTCAAACTTTTAGGTGAGACAAAATGATTTCTATCCATATTTATATAGAGTGCGCTTATAATAGATTCTGTCCGTCTTTATAGACTACGCAAAAAGAGCATTAACATGTAACCAATCACGCTATTTGACATTTCACTTATAATTTTTAGGGAAATGGGATTTAAACCTTCCAATTTAGATTAGCAAAGACAGAAAATTTTCACTGCAAAAAGACTTGTGGAAATCTGCAGAATCTCCAGTGAATAGGTACATAAGCGATTTTTTGTCTTGATCACTGGCAAATTGCCTGCTTTGCACGATAGAAACGGGGAGATAGAATAAAACCAAACAAATCATACGTACTCGTACGTGCGACGTACATAGTCAAGAGGCGGCATCAAATACTTGGCTACAGTGGACACAATCATTACTTAGATTTGAAGTACTACTAAGTTATTGATTAGGCAAGGGACATAATCGTAATACTGGCCGTAAATATGGAGGACAAATCTTTCATGGCCAGCATCCACTATCCCATAATGGGCTTGAATTGTGTCCAGGTGCCCCCAAACTCAGAAGCCCAATTTTCATGAGATTGTAGCGACTCTCCCTAAAAAAACCATAAAACCTCAGGGTGCCAAGTGCCCCATAAAGGTCTTGTACCCCCCGGAATGCACTCTTATTAAAGCTATTCGTTTAGCTCTTAAATTAAGATTTCATGTTTTGCTTACGAGTATAAAGGGCGAAACGGGGAAGGTACAGTTTGAAATGTTGCTGTCTAATATCATATGCCGCTCTTTGTTCAGAATATGTAACGATAAGGCAAAGTGTTGTAGCTATGTTGAAGCTGTATTGGAGCTGATACAGAGCTGTGCTGTGTCCATGGAGTATTTTATCGGTTGCTAACTTGAGCTGGATTGCCACTTTAATGATGGTTTGAATTAAAAATATAAATATCAGCTGAAGATGCAATCCTATTTTATTTCTTTTTTTGATTTGGTTGCTAATTTAAAAAAATATTCAATGAAGATTAAAAATTCAGTGTTTTAATATTGCAGAACTCATCGCACTTAAAGCGTCACGTATGTCATTTTCAGAATATTTTTGCAACTGTCATAGGTTATGGCATAACACGGCTGGCCCGGGGGTCAAAGGTTCCCTAACCCTACTTTGAGCACCGCTGTCACAGACGAGTCGTGTCTGCTGTGCCATTGTGTCCATTGCCCGCTCTAATTCTTGCACTTTCGTTTTTTTTTCTGCGACATCCATTATTACTGTATTGGGAACGAGGTTACGCAACCGCTTGCCTTTGAAGTTTTGATATAATTTTTACTGCTTTGTGCCACGACAACGTCTTTTTTCGGGTTCAAAACTGCCGAACTTTTGACGATAAGTCTTATTGCTATGTTGTTAGGGTCTAGTTTTCGTTTCAAGTCTATTTTCGAGTGGTAAATGGTAGCATTGTGTAGCAATTTGATCGTGACTGCAGAAGCAACCGGTGCTGGGTTACGCAAGCCCGACTTGTAATTATCTACGTTGAAAGTGCGAATTTAGTGGGCTTGTCGAGTTTATAAACAGATTTGCTCTGCCCAATCGTGTTACAGACGTGTTTGGTACCGAATTGTCACTTTACCTCATAATTACGATACATTTTTAAATAAAAAATATGTTAAATGCCAGCTGAAAGTTCGCAGCGGGTTCAGCAGAGCTATTTTCCTTATATAAAAAATATTTTTCCTTATCTAAAAAAAAATACTCCACATTAGTGGTTTTTTTTTAAAACGTTACAGAGAAATACGCTAAACTATGCTCAATAATTCATGTGTGAAATTTAAGAAATATACAGCCTAAACGGCCATAACTTTTGATTGCTTACTTACATTATTAAAATTCAGAATTTCTCATAGCTCTAAAGGATTGTCGACTTGTATTGGTATAAATTTCATATTACCACCTAACATTGAAAGAAAACTCTAATTATAACCGTATGTAAAAAATTGGACATTATGTTAAAATATAAATACTTATTGATCAAATAATATAGTAAAAAAATTGAGGGGGGGGAGGGCAGGCCACGAATTTAGACTACACGTAGAGTTTGTGAAGTTGGGGCTTGTAGAGTTAGAGTTTGTAGATTTAGAAGCGGAGCTCTATAATGGGATCTTAACAAATTTTTGACAGTGCGATGTCTATCTATGTAATGAAATCTTTTTTTTTTCAATTATGGCATCGCAAACTATGTGTATATTGCCAGCGTCAAGTAGGTATAATATTTGCATCATTTTTTGCCGGTTTCGTTGAAACTTGAAGTCCAGTCAGTCAGACATTCAAGTAAAGCGATGGCTACTTTACAAAAACGTGATCAATGGAAATTTGGAGAGCTGAAAAAAACATATTTTTTCACTGTTATTTTATTCACAACACTCACGCACTGTAATTAACATATATTGAACAAAATACAATCAACTTTATCTGATATAACTAAAAAAATATACCAAGAAAGTGAAAATAAAACAAGAGCACATGTCTTTTCCGACTTCCCGCCAAAACTCCCTAACGTAATCTTAAAAATTGACTTTCATTTTTTATTGTTATATTTTTGAAGCACGAAACCCTAAAAATATCTGGCGCCAAATCAAACCTGATGGAAACGCCGAGGAATTTAGCTAAGCAAGTTTTCTAATTAAGTTTTTATTCGCAAGCCATCATATTTTTTGCGTACTTATTGCCCAAGTATTTGAATGCGGAAAAAACTAGAACCGAATAAAAATTGGGATACTTACTTGTTTATATTTATATCAATAAATGGCTACTCATATAATTATAAGTAAACACTTATAAACAACCTCAGTCTTAGAGCATCAAAGTTACTGACTCACCCTTCAGTAGAGACGGCATAGCGCCTCGCTTCGATACATAATTTTTATACCAAATGTGGTGCGGGGGAAGAACGCACAGATTTTTATTTTGTCACACATTCACAAATATTCTTTCATCGCTACAGACGCATACATTTCTAAATATGTCAATTTTAATTAACAACGTCATTTTCTATGCACCGTCAACACTAACACCCACAGACACACTATTTGTATAACTAGAAGGCACACTGTGCATGGACGTTGGGATGAGCCGTAGACGTAGCCGATGAGACGTAGCTCGCCCGTAAAGGCCACTCCTCTGACGGGTCATACCTGTCATACCTTGATGCTCTAAGACCTCAGTAGATATTGAACCTAGTAGAGAAGTCCTTCATACATCCAGTAGGTATAAAATAAATAAACGTAAAAAATACATTGTATCTATAATCAAAATACCGCTTTTAGAAATCCATAATTAACGTCTTAAAGTTAAAGGAAATGGTACCGAAAACCATTTGTTTAAATGTTCATTAGTCCAATAAATTTTATTTGTTAATAAATTAATAGAATTCGAGTAATTAATAGACAAAACTAAGTCCCGTGAAACAGTTATTGTTACCGTTAACAAATAAATGGACTGAATAAGTAACGTAATGGAGTTTCCGTGTTTTTACTAAGAAATAATTTGCATTAGGAAATTAATGCTAATATGGATTAGGTACTAATGGATTGAACAGGGAAGAAAGATTGTTCAATCTAATTATAAGAAATATAGGCGAGGGTCATCGCTTAACACCACGCGGTCCGTCTGCCTTTTTGTTCGATTTATCAACATAAAAAAAATTAAACGAAAAAAACAAATACTACTTCTAAAAGTAAGAAAACCCATGGCTGCAACCCTTTTCACGTCCCACTGCTGGGCACAAATCTCTCCCCATTATTGGGGAGACCTGGAGCTTACTCCACCACAAATGCGGGTTGGTGGAGATGCGGGCTAGTGGCCAACCCGCTGTTGGATGTTTTCAAACCGCCCAGAAGGCCTCCGACAAGGTTTGACGATTGGACCTATTTATGCAAACCGGAACCAACCCACACATGATGATGATGATGATAGTTTTGAGAAAAAGCTGTTAAATGTATTAGACAACTGACGTTTTGAGGATTGGTAAACGTGTCATAAAAATGTTTTGTTCTGTCAAAATAGTCAGATCAATTTGATCTTTACAGGGTCGATAGAAGGTGCAATTTTAAGCTTTTCTGTATACTTACTTAGATAATAATGAGATATGTAAAGATTCTGTAGATAAATTTGGAGCCGAGAACTCATTCTTCTTTTGAGAAATTTGAATCAATCAGTTACAATCCTTACTTCCCTATTAATATTATAAGACAAAGACAAAGACAAAGACAAATGATTTATTTGCACAAATATGGGTATTACAAAAGTTGTTTTATACATTTAATAATCCGCCATATTTACCTCAGTAAGGTATGCAAATATTATATTATATTATTAATAAATAAAAGTACCGACCAAAATCCAGCTTAGAAATTTTAATTTATTTAAGTATTAAATTAACTAATCATATTATTGATTTATATTTATCCCATATTTGCGGTTTTTTTATTGTTTTTGGTAATTATTTTTACGGTATTTTATCAGCGTCATCGGCTTTGGGCACCCAATTACCTGGGTTTTTATACACTGAGAGGAAAAAAAAGCCGGCGGAAAAAAAAACCTCCCAGGTTTTTAATCCCGTATTCCCTCACAAAGTTAAAGTTCATCATTTAATAATACCAGCAACCTGCATTGGAGCGTCGCGGTGGAATAAGCAGGCCTCCCAAATACTGGAAAGAAAGCGCCCAGCAGTGGGACGTAAAAAGGGTTGTAGCCATAGCGCAATAATTACCATGCCGGAAAATGAACATCGAAGATCCAGACTTGGCATACCCTGCGTCGTGGGTACCATATAGACACATACAAAGACAGAAACACAAACACCCAGACGGGGAACAGAAATTTATACCCATAATTCAAATTTCTGATTCGCCGTGAATCGAGCCCGGGACCCTCCGATCGGCAGTCCGGCATGGTAACCATTGCGCCACAAGGGTCGTCAAATTTGAATGATGGATTTAGATTTCTGGTTTCGGTCTGAACTATTGTGTTCCTAGGCCATGATATTCGTAGCGATCTAAAGGCCGATGATTGAGATAAATAAATCTTCTTCAATCTTCAAAAACATCACCTTTCAAACCACTGACAGAACGATCAGCTGTCACGTCTGCCCATTATCAACCCATAGCCATTCTGTTATCTCAAATATACAGTGTACTTTTTTTTAAATATTGCTAATGGAAGTTTTTTCCCGCCGCCTTTTTTCTCTCAACTCAACATTTGACCCAAACGGGCACCTAAAGGCGATGACCGGAAAAAATTACATTCATTAAGCGAATTTGAGCAGCGATGGCCGAGTGGTAAGAAACCGCGGTCATCGACGCGACCGATCCCGGGTTCAAATCCTCGGCGCGCACCTCTGACAAAGAAATTTGTAATGTGCGCATTTGTCGCTGCTCCACGGTGATGGAAAATATCGTGATATTTCATTGATTACGATTTTGCCCATCGTCGTGCATGCCTGAGAGAAATTCATAATTTCTCGAAAGCATGACGTCCACCAATCCGCACTTGGCCAGCGTGGTGGACTATGGCCTAAATCCCTCTCACTTGTGAGCAGGAGACCTGTGCCCAGCAGTGGGACATAAAAAAAGTTTAAAAAAAGCGAATATTTTGTATTCCTAATATGAGTTTTTTTTCTCTAATTATACATTGTCTAAAATGTTAATCACCGATCGGTTATGTGTCCATTTGACTATACGGGCCACATAATAGCTTGCGTAACAAATGCCTCTATGATTGGAAGCAATTAAACGTTAGTACTGACTGGTTACAGCATGGACCACGCTCCATTTGCTGGGCTACTGTTGCAACGCTTAGTGGAGTGATTTGTATGCTTTTATATATTGACAGGTTTTACTGAAAGAACGAGGAGCGCATGGCCGGCAGCTAGCGTAGAACGCAAGCTATCTATGCAGCTACGCCAAACTAGCGCGGTTGGGTGTGAGATGGGTGACCGCGGCAAAAAATTTCAAGCTCGTTCCCATGCTTCGGAGGGCTCGTTAAGCCGTCGGTCCCAGTTGTTATCGATTGATAACAGTTATTAAACATTGTCGAAGGCCTTATTTACGTTTAGACAATATTAGAAATGCTAGACCACTAACGCGTATTTCCACCTATTCGCCTTGGAACAGCGTGGTCGAGTAAGTTCCAGGCATCACAAATTTTGAAGAGGGAAACGAGCCTGCAATAGGATGACAATAGGTTATCTTCAAGAATGGCAGCTGTAACTGGAAGCCTACTCTTAGAAGATGTCACGTATGGATGGCAACAACACCTTTCCAAGTCTTCGTACACACACAAAATATTAAATATATCGTACAAAGGAAACAGCAGGAGTTTCTTTTTTCGTTTGCGAGATGTTTTGGTCTGTCCACATCTTGTCCCCCCCCCCCCCCCCCCCCCCCCACGATACGTCCATGCCGCGATGCCGCTGGAACTTCTGTTTCATGGCAGAATTTAAAAAAACTTTAGGGTATAAAAGTGTAACGATAGTTCCTCCTCAAACGATACTTATAATTTACAAAATATTCGGTCAAGGAAAAGATTATCATACTAATATGTATTATAAATAGTAAGGGTTTTTGACGTGACAACGTCTTAAATTAGGTTGCGGCTGGGAGTCACTTATGAAAAAGAGTAACGCTCGGTAACGTAACGATGAGTCACCGAACGAGAGAGAGGCCCGCCGAAGTTTACATGTACAATGTTTTAGTAAACAAAATATATTTCTATAGTTAAAATTTGTGCAATTCTTATTTTCATTCAATTCCTTGTTCCTATTGTGCAATTTAATTATATTCATATCAATAAAAAAGACGTTGTCACGTAAAATCTTCGCCCGTAAAACCGACTTTACAGGCAACCATTTTTTTTTTTTTGCTTGTTTGTCTTCTTCATTCACGTCGCAACGGTGCTATCGTATTTTCGCAAGGATTGCTACTTTTTACCCAGGGTAAATATCTCATTCCCTAGGGGAGATCCATTAAAATGTAAATAATCTTATCTAACGCGAGAAAAACAGCGGGGCACAGCACTTAAACTTATAAAAACAACCTTCCGCATTTAAACGGTAATCCCGTTCAATATTGTTTACAGTAGAGCGTCTAAGCCTTCACCTTAGCTGTGACATGTCTGGGTTAAGGGCATCCACGATGAGTACGAGAATTATGCAAACGTAACTTATGTAAGTAATGTTATAAGAAGATCGTTAGTTGCAAAGATGTAAGGGAAAGCTAGTGATAAATTACACGAAGTACCTACACATCGTAGTATACTTTATATTGCAGCTATGCCCAGTGGCGGTTCTAGGATTTCAGTTTGTGAGGGGCATCAAATCAAACTCTTAACTTAAAATCTTGTCTCAGAAATGATAAGGATTTAACTATTCTTTCACGGTCCAAGCGACTCGCCCTTGGAATGCTCTTCCACGTTTTTCGCTAAAGTAAAAGAGCTATCAAACATGATACTTGCCCTGCGATGCTCGCTTAGCGGATATAACTCAGCGGAGAGTCAAACATGAGACATATAGTTCAGTGTAGATTAAAATAAGCGAGTAATGGCCTGTCACAGTCGCACATTTATTACATTATTCATTATAGTCCAGCTACAAAAATATCGGAACTACTCACTCGCCCCCGCTGCTTGCCAACTTTTCTAGTTTCTAGCTGTACTCGCTTCTCATTCATCGGCGGTGAGACAAGTTTCTTGTCTACTGACAAAGTGACTGGATATTTCATTAGGTATTAATTAAAATTAAATTGTTTAAACTATGTTCACTGCAGGTGTTTTAATTAGGTACATCAAATTATCTGAGCTTTCGTAAAATGATGTACCTAGCTAGGTTAAGTATAGGTACATATAAATAAACTTTCTAAACGAGTAAATTAGCTAAGATTATATCAATAACAGGCTGCGGAGGTACCTAATAAAAATTGCCTTACAAAATCCTGAATCGTATAGAAAGGTCTGAAGATAGTGCTAAAATTAGAAACCTCGCTAGGCGATAGATACATATTATTATTATCTTCAACTGAAACATACGTATCTACCGAAAAAGCTTAAATAAATTGTAGGTGGTAGAACTATTATGGTTCGCCCGCGGAAGTACCACCGCTGCACCCACTTACTTCTATTGCGTTTCGGTGGAAAGGTGCAGTTGCCGGCCACATTTACATGAGGCGACCACCAGCCTCCGGAGTAGCAGCGCAAATGCATACGACTTGCTTGAGGTTGTATGTAGATGTCTATGGACTGCAGCGATCACTTAACACCACATGGCCTGCATGCTCGTCTGCTACTCCATTCAAATTAAAAAAAGGATAGATAAATAAGTACACAAATAAATAGACCGATCGCCCGACTGACAAACCGACCAGACGAACGAACACATTATGCTACAGAAAAAATATAAAAAAAGGATATTTTAGGAGGTGTAACTTATGTAACTGTTGTACAAAAATAAATAGACCGACCGACAGACTAAACGAATGAATATGTGTTATGTCTGTCTGTCTGCAACCCTTTTTGCGTCCCACTGCTGGGCACGGGTCTCTCCCCCTTATTGGGGAGGCCTGGAGCTTACTCCACCACGCTGCTCCAATGCGGGTTTGTGGTTATAAAAATATTGATATTTCAGCTATAGAAAAAAAACAATAAAATTATTTTTAGGAAGTGTAACTTTTACGGTTCGACCAATAATTACCACTGCTCTGCGACTATTTCTAGATACATATGAAAATAACAATTATTTTGACTTTTTGAAAGTAAGAATAAAAACCTAGAAAAATATACTTTCATCTTAAATACATCATCTTTTATTTTGTTCGGGTATTTTTCCATGATAACAAAGGACTTAAATTTTAGACGTCAACGAAAAACCATGGTGTAAATTGCGAAATCGCACATTTTCTCTACTGTCGAACAAAGCTCTACGCGATCCCATCACTTCCTGTTACAAAAGTCACGATTGCTACGAACGAAGATTACGGACGTTCTGTCAGTATATATGTTACGCTCAAAGATCAAAAACGCTCATTGAGCGGAAAAATAGCTCACAACGCGTTGTGGTCACAGTAAAATATCCACATAGCGAAATTCGTGTTATGGCTCTAATGAAAACGCGCACGACGCGTTGTGGCAATCAAAGAAACACCAAATAGCGAAATTCGTGTCGTGTCTTACATGCTATTCGATCTCAACGCGTTGTGGCAAGGAAGAAAAGCCATGAAGCGTTCTGAGCATTCATTGTGTCAACCATATCACGACGGACAGATTGTAACTTGTCGGTGTCGGCTCGGGTGCAAAGACGCATTGAAACATCAGTTTTATTCATTTCTTTTCTGTTTATGAGAGTGAATTTTAATGTCAGCGCTAATTATGACGAATAAAAAAGAATTGTTTTACGATAAATTACGTGAGTGTGGAAACAAGCACTGATCGCAGTTTTATCATGACTACAGAAAAATATGAAATGTTACATAATGAAACCAAACAGTCTCAACCTCTTAAAAAGAAAAAAGAATCTATGTCGTAAATGCAGTATCGATGTCTTAAACGATATAATGTCTTAAAGATTGGTGATACTGAAAAGTTGGTTGAAGTGAATTGAGTAATTTACAAATGATATGAATATTTTGAGTTCAGTGATTTATTACTTAACTAGCTGTGCCCGCGACGTCGTCCGCGTGTATAAAGACTTTTATAAAATGGATTGATTAAAAATTAAAGATTATTTATTTGCATTGAATAAGTAGTAGGTAGATTATTCTTACATATAGTGAAATCACTTATAATACAATGTTCATATGTTCAGAAGAAACCTAATGTATTTTTTCTAAATCCTTCAAACCTAAAACAGTAAGGAATGCTTACTGTACTGATCTTACCATCCACTTTTCTCACGTTTCGCTTTTCTCCCGCAATCAGATTCTCTTTACAAATATGTACCTCGTTTATTAAAGTTAAGAGATACTGCTGTGCCCGTGGCTTCATCTATGTTAAAAATAGTATCTTTAGTAAATTGGGTGAATTTATACTGCGAAGAATGTATAGACTCATTCTATATACATAGCTTTAACCTACTGCAGAAAAGAGGTGCACTATACAACTACTTGTAGTTGGGAGATAAAATTTCTAAACATACACGTGCTTAGGATTAAACAATCGGAAAAATAATTGTAAGGTCAATTAATAAACTATAGGTTTAAAACTTGCGGACAGCAGTTTGGTCATAAGTCATAACTCATATAACATTGTGAAAACTAAAGCAGAAGGCAGGGTCTCTACACAGTGTGCTATCTGTATTTGGAAATAAAGAATATTTTTATAGAATCTTTAAAGAATCCTTAATATCTCCGTCAATCAACGTGTGTGGATGAGCCCTCAGCCCGTACGCAATAAAGAGACGCAAAAAATGAGTTAAGTTATCATTGGTCCAATTAACAATGTTCAGCATCATACGTATACCTACCCAACGATGGGACAACCCGCGTGGCGCAATGTTTACCATGCCGGACTGCTAATCGAACTGTCCCGGGTTAGAATCCGGGCGAAGCAGAAATTTCAATGATGAGTTTAAACTGTTCTCGGTCTGGGTGGTTGTGTTTCTGTCTCTATGCGTGTTCATGGCACCCACGACACAGGGTATATCTACCCTAATGTGAGGCTATACGTGTGAAATGTTATCTTTTATTTTTTTTACACTATGTACTTACTTTTATTAGACTTAAGGCTTTTATTTGAAATTATCTCCATCGAATCACTTTGGAGAAGAAATGAATATTGCTCAATAACGCCATCTACCGTATGACATGTAAACTTTGTGGTTGATAAATCGAATGTCAAATTACTAAATAGGTAGATATTGAGATTAACAGTTGGTTCACTAAAAGTTTAACTATTCGTCACCTAGATGTCTGCAGTAGTCTCGTTTTGTTAAGGCTTTGTACATTCTGTATGAAGGTTTAGATTCCGTATCTTACAACCTTAATGCTGGATGCATTGAGATTGTAAGATTTGGATTTTGGTTCATCGGAGCTAGAGGCCTCCTCAATATTGGGAGAGCTCCATGCTCAGCAGTGGAATGCTAAAAAGGTTGCAGCTTGATATAATGTAGCGATAATAATCGTTTCAGCTGCAGCCTGTTCATAATCTTCCACCCCAAAAGAAGACTAATAAGCTGAGCAACTAACTCAATGGAGCCTGTGATGTAAGGTTCGGCGGCGGTAAGGCTCGCGATGCGCTTATTAGGTACCTATAGTCTAGCCATACTCGGCCAACGAAAGAAAATACAGTAAGCTGATCTAAGTATATTTAATATAGTCGACAATATTAGTGAGAGTTCAAAATAATTTTACTTAAATTTAAACTTTTATTTATGGTTTTGAATGGGCTGTTACCGAAACTTTCGTTTATGTCGCGTATTGTGTAAATGGACATAACTTTTTTGTTTATCACCCGATTGATATGAAATACACACTAATGTTACGGAAATTCATTCAACAATATATCAGTAAACACATCATTCAAAGAAAACACATCATTCAAAGAAAAGAATTTGAGAATGAAATATTAAGTTAAGGTTAATTATTGTACGCTTGAGATACCAACTTTCGAATCCATTTTATTTGCTATTGAGGGGTAGTTTTGAAAAAAGCTTAAATAGAATTCTTACTATGTTAGTAAAGATTACAAATACAACATTATAAGTAGGTATATTACTCTGCACAAAAATATTCTGTACATCAAGTTTCGACACTCAATTTTCAAAGAGTTTCAAAGAAAATTGACATTTAAAGGGTGAATTTCGGGAAATGCTGAAACACGTATTCTTTTATTTTGGTTAGAAAATATTTATACCAAATTTCAAGAAAATCTATTGATAAAATCCAAGTTTTCCATACAAATTTTCATCGCTCATTTCACACCCTTAAAGGGTGATTTTTAAAATTATCTATAGCCTAAATGTTAGCGAGGACCAATATATATAAAACAAAAAAAGTTTCATCAAAATCCGTCCAGTAGTTTTTGCGTGAAAAGCTAACAACAGACAGACAGACAGACAGACAGACAGACAGACAGACAGACAGACAGACAGACAGACAGACAGACAGACAATAATTTCAAAACTTATATTTTTAGCTTCTGTTACTTATAAAAAGACCCCTAGAAGTATTTTTTTAAATTTATATGCAATGTACAGAATTGACCCTGCTTACAGTTTTATTATATGTATAGATACGTTGATTTTTTTAAATATAAAGTAATCTCAATAAATAATAAATATCGTTTCATTTTTATTTATATAATTATATACTTAATATATTTGATAATGAGAAACACGTTATGCCGTGATTTTATAAAATAAAAAATATTTCTTAAGGACATCTACCAAAACGTTTCCAGCCTAGGCCTAGTAGGATCCATATCGGAAAGTAGTGTGCGTCGTAATCAAATAGTATTCCATACGCGTCATGGCTTTTCTTCATTGCCACAACGCGTTGAGATCGAATAGCATGTAAGCCACGACACGAATTTCGCTATTTGGTGTTTCTTTGATTGCCACAAGGCGTCATGCGCGTTTTCATTAGAGCCATAACACGAATTTCGCTATGTGGATGTTTTACTGTGACCACAACGCGTTGTGAGCTAATTTTCCGCTCAATGAGCGTTTTCGATCTTTGAGCGCAACATATACATATGTACTCTGTGGTTCTGTCGTCTAGCGAACATCACAGCCGTTTTTTAAATAACCCGCCCCCTAATGCTATCGCTACAGACTTTCAGTTTTATCTGCAACTGTACAGTGTAAACTGTACCTACAGTTCAACTGACAATACAAGGAGTGCCAGTTTAACTGTATATTTAAAATTGGTTCTGTCAGGTCTGTAGCCAGCTTAACATTCGCCACCATAGGCTATGCCTGCTGGTCTTAGCCTTTAGCCTTCTTGCGTCCCACTGCTGCGCACGGGGCTCTTCTAATAGGAGAGTGGAGAGTGGGTCTCCAATGCGAGTTGGTGGAGAGATGTTTTTTAAATCCGCCATCATAAATAGACTCTAACCATCTTCCCTTATTGTTCAAGACTATCAATCTTACGTCCTCGAGTTAGTATGACATAATAAAATAAAATTATTGTGTTAGTAGGTAAATTTTATTTAATGTAAGGACCGCGACTTGTGGTAAAAGCCTACAATTTGGTCCATTTATTTTTTGATTGGTAGTTCGATAAAAAAAATCTGAAATGAATGAATGAAAGGTACATGTTTTGGTAAAATTAGTTTGCGGATTTCATCGATCGAGCGGATTTGACGACCCGCGTGGTGCAATGGTTACCATGCCGGACTGCCGATCGGAGGGTCCCGGCGAATCAGAAAGAATGATGAGTTTAAATTTCTGTTCTCGGTCTGGGTGTTTGTGTTTCTGTCTTTGTATGTGTCCATGGTACCCACGACACAGGGTATACCTACCCTACTGTGGGGCTATGAGTGTGAAACGTTTATTTATTTATTTAATTATCGTTTCGAATTCTGTTGCGTAGGCAAATATTAAAAAGAGCTCTCTCTCCATCGCTCGTTGAGCAATTTTAAGCCCGTCAAAAAGGCATATTGGTAAATGTCTCAGCGCTGTATATATAATAATCAAATCATGTTGGTCATTACATGCCACACAAATTCAAAATAGAATTGTAAAACTATACGTTAGGATATCACAATAAATGTTCGTTTCAAAACTCATTCCCATGGTCATTTGATCAGGATGATGCACAAAGTTCAAACAGTCCATGAATAAACAGTTTTATTGATTGTCAAAGGTGTCTTCAACTTAGTGTAATTATAATACTTACTTATGTAGATATTATGCTGTCGTGAAATATCACGATTGCATCCTGCTTTGTTTCTGTGAAGACACTAACGGATCTTAACATCTTTATTAAGTAGTAAATTCCAAGTGATATGTCAAACCATCATAAAATTACTGGTGTATTTATTTACCATCCTTTAATTCTGAGAGATCAGTAACCAAAAACTGCAAGCAACGCTAATTATTTTATACTAAGTCACATCTGTAGGTATAGCTCTTCGTCAGTCAAAAAGGTTGAAATTAATACAGTAGTTACTTGTAACTCGTCGTGTCAGTCATGTGTTAAATGTAAAAAATGTTATATAAATCTGTACCTACAACTGTTTCACCCAATTCACGCCATGGTCGTGCATGCATAAAACGTAACCGACAATAATATTTATATCTTCTATCTATCTTCTATACTACAATAAATCTGTAACAAGTCGGTTTCTGTACATTGAAGATATTTGAGAAAAACTGTCACTAGGGCTAATAATTAGCGTAATAGTACCCAAAACAATGATTTTTAGAATTATTGTCTGTTTGTCTGTTTATCTGTTTGTCTGTTCGTTTGTCCGCGCTAATTTCAGGAACAGCTTAACGTAGAAGGGTGCAGTTTTCACTGATGTATTGGTATTTTCTTGGATTAACATTTAGTGTTTGTTTTATTTAAATCGATTCACAAATAAAAAAGTTACGTCCATTTTAAGAATTTATCGATCAGTATTTGGAAGTATCGTTGTTGATTTATCGAAAACTTCAGTTAATGTATTGAAGTTTTATATCTTACAGTCCCTTAAATGATAACATGAAACTTATAAATGAAAAGAAAAATAGATAATACATAGAAAAAAACAACATAAGATGAGTTGGCAATAATATGGTAAACTGTACGAAATAGGGTTCACGCTTTTTCGTACAGTTTCCACACGTCGACAATAATTAATCAATATTTTAACTTAATCTATACATAAAGCTGAAGAGTTTGTTTGTTTGTTTGTTGTTTGTATGTTTATTTGAACGCACTCATCTCAGGAAATACTGGTTCCATTTGAAAAAATCTTTAAGCGATCACCGTCGCCTATGGACACGGGCAATCCCAGCTGATGTTTACGGGTGCCATTTAGCGCAGCGTGATCACCTAGAAATCAACCTTTATAAAATGCTTGCAGTTATTGATTCTCAGCTCTAAAGTGACTTACAATAATTGTATCATGCTCTACATTTAATAACAAACACATAAGATCCTCATATTTCTCATAATTTATCTTGTACTGTGACAACTTTACCCTATAACATATTACATTTCTATAGCTACCGTACTGTAGATTGATAATATAGTTTTGGTATAAGGAAGTTTAAGCGAAATTTTGAACTTATTTCTATGCAGATATCAGGAAATTAAATGAACAGTCTATATACACGTTTAGACTTATTTTTACATAGATATTATTCAATGACAACTCACCAGGTGGTATCTTATTTGTGAATTTAACTGAGGTGCCTCCGCCACACCTACCTCTTGTATAATTTTATTGAGTTTCGGAGAAGGGTGCGGTTTGCTGGCCACACTTAAATATAAGATAGGTTATTCTCAGTGTTTGGAGTGGCGACCATCTTTGATTATTTTGTAGTACACAGGTAGACGCGGATCTAGGAGATAGAAAAAGGTAGGTACTCGTCGCGGGCGGCAGTTTTACGTAACCGTAATAAATTCAGGTATCCAGGGGTGGCTCGGGATAACAGCTAACTTATACGAACTTATAAGCGCGTCTACGCACGTTCAATTCTTTATTAATATCCTGTAATAAACGACTTAGCGACTAGTAGGTACCACATGGGACAGTAGCGGATCCAGGGGTGGCTCGGGATAACGGCTAACTTATACGAACTTATAAGCGCGTCTACGCACGTTTAATTCTTTATTAATATCTTGTAATAAACGACTTAGCGACAAATAGGTACCAAATGGGGCAGTAGCGGATCCAGCGGTGGCTCGGGATCAAGGCAGACTTCTACGAACTTAGGTATAAGCGTGTCTACGCACATAGGTGTTACATGTGTGGCATGGCAAAAGAGGTGGCTCGGGATCACGGCAGACTTCTACGAACTTAGGTATAAGCGCGTCTTCGCACGTAATGCACATGTGTGGCAAAAGTTCATGTACGCGCCTACACACGTTTCCAAAAACGCCCATCTCATAGTTTCCTTTCGTTTTGTCATAGTTTCAAAGTAAAAAAAAAGTATCGCACATTTTCGAGCAATCATTGTATAAAAGTTTTTTTTTATATGAATCGAATAGCATACGAGCATGCAGGCCACGTGGTGTCAGATGATCGCTACAGCTATCATATCTATATATATAATATTATATATCTCCCACATCTACGAGTACAAACAACCTCGACTAAGTCTAAGTCTTTTCCTGTGGTCGTCACAGACCAACTAAATGTTGCATACAGTTGCGCTGCACTGATGGTCGCCTCTTATTCAGCAACTGCATTTTTCCACCGAAAAACAATAGAAGTCAGTGCAAGTACTGCTTCTCCTATCGAACCAATTAAGTCCTACCTACCTACAAAATAAATAATAAACGATACAATGGTCAAAATAGCTCAATATTCTCGATAACTATGGCTACGGCCTGGCTAGGTACTACCTAATGTCTCCATACTAACCTTTTGCTATTAGTTATTTATAAAAAAACTAGCTGACCCCGCGAACTCCGTACCGCGTTCAATTGTTTGGGGTGGGCCACCCTTATCACTTAGGGGGATGAAAAATATATGTTGGCCGATTCTCAGACCTACCCGATATGCACACAAAATTTCATGAGAATCAGTCGAGCCGTTTCGGAAGAGTAGGTACGGGAACGAACATTGTGACACGAGAATTTTATATTTAAGATAATTATTTGTTCTCTTCTAAATGCTAAGCTTAGTGATTCACGACAACATAATTTTGACTTATAACCCTCATTACACGTTTTTAATGCTGACGTAATATTGTGGTTTTATACGGAAAACCCCGACAAAAACATAACACTTCATGTTATCGTATCCTAAATCAACAGAATTCATATTTTTTCTTGCATTAATGATTTAACGAAAGTTTAATAATGATCGTTTGTGATTTCTGTCTAACATAGGACAGAAAAAAGCAAACGGACAAACGGAAAAAAAACAGTAGGGAGGGACTATGTTTCGTGATTTGATTTGGAGGTGTATAAAATGATACAAACGGAAAACTGTTAAAAATTGACGCTTTATTAACATCAAATAGCTGAATTACACAAATTACATCTTAGTTATTTATCAGGCATGTCTTAGAATATTTATACAAGATATACATAAATGAAAGAAGCGCGCATGGCCTGGCGGCTAGCGTAGAACGCAATTGATCTATGCAGCTGAGCCAAACGGGCGCGGTCGGGTGTGAGATGGGTGACCGCTAGTGGCAAAAAAAAATTCATGCGCGTTTCCGTGCTTCGGAGGGCACGTTAAGCCGTCGGTCCCGGTTGTTGTCGATAGATAACAGTCGTCAAACCTTGTCGGAGGCCTTATGGGCGGTTTGAAAACATCCGACAGCGGGTTGGCCACTAACCCGCAACTCCACCAACCCGCATTGGAGCAGCGTGGTGGAGTAAGCTCCAGGCCTCCCCAATAAGGGGGAGAGACCCGTGCCCAGCAGTGGGACGTAAAAAGGGTTGCAGCCAGCCAGCCATACATAAATACTTGTATCTGGAATGGAACTACAAACCAAACCTAGAAATTTTAAAAAACATTTTTTACATTTAAAACAAGAAAAAAGTAGAGTATTTTGTAGGTGGTAGAACTATTATCGTTCGCCCGATGAAGTACCACCGCTGCACCCATTTTTGCCGTGAACCAATTCTATTTGTTTTGGTGGAAAGGTGCAGTTACCGGGGGGAAAAAAAATAGTGTTGCTGGGAGTTTTTTTCCGCGCCGCCTTTTTTCTCTCGGCTCAACATCTAGCCCAAATGGGCATCTAAAGGCGATCACCGTTTTGTATCTAATATGAAAAGAATATTTTTGATTTAATTTGATTTGTACAACGTTAGAATTAAATGTCTTGTTAGAGTGGGTCAAAATCGAGCCTATAGGAGTATTAGGAGTCAATATAGTATATTATCTATATACAAATAAATAAAATTGGAGTGTCTGTTTGTAATATTAAAGTAACCACTTTTTACTACATCCATGTGAATGTATATACAGTACATATATACCAAAATAACATTTTCTACATTTTTTGTCTGTCTGTCTGTCTGTTGGTCTGTCTGTCGGTCTGTCTGTCTGTTTCTACCGGCAAATCTCTAAAACGGCTGGACCAATTTTGATGGGACTTTCACTGGCAGGTAGATAGCTGAAGTAATAAGGAGTAATTTAGGCTTTAAAAAAATCTAAAACTACTAAGTCCACGCTGACGAAATCTCGGGTGGCTGCTAGTAATAAATATATTAACTTTGATATAAGTAACATAATAACACAATAATATTATAAGTATGCTACAGATACAAATTATTAAATGACTATTCTACTCTGATCCATACAAGAGAAACAGTCACTTCACTACATTTTAGTAACAGTAATGAAGTACAATCCAACTATCCTGAGGATGACTATGCAGTAGGTGCTTTCTGTAATCAACCTTTATATAATTTAATACATGATACAGACCTTAGAGCTCTTCGAGAGATCTTAGAGCAACAATGTATGCCAGCATGCATTGTCAAAGAGTGATAATGGACATACCAGCCTTCACCTCCTGGAAAATAGTCATAGAAATAGCAGTAGAATGGTAGAAAAACAAAGATTGTTATACAAAACTAAGTTATAACATGGGATGATGTTGCAACATGGAAAATGATGTTTTCTTTTGTATGTATGTCTTTGTAGGCACAAATGAAACAGTGTCAATGTGTGAAATCAATGAAAGGAATCAATAAAGTTGTTTGTTCTAGGACCAACATTCATAATGAAACACTAGCCTAGTCTGAAGTAGGCACAGCATCGCTACTATCAGGGCTCGGCCTAGTGGGTCTCTGTCAGCTCTGCAAGGCAGCCACCTGCTCGCTGATCTCAGTGAGCACCTGAGCGGACTTCTGGATGTTCTCGTACTGGTAGCCGATGTGCACCCCGATGAGCTGCATCTTCTTCAAGTTCTCCTCACTGCTTTCCATCAGATTTTCCGTGGCAGCCATGTCGCGAGCTGCCTTCATCAGGAGCTGGAATGAGAAGTGTTATTTGTTATTGACATTAATTATTATTCTAACATTGCAAGGAGCTAAAAACTTAAATTTATGAACAACATTAATTGTTAAAAGCATAATTAGTATTTTTTTCGAAAATTGTAGCTGGTACAACTTTTATGGTGTGCCCGTGGAAGTACCATCCCTAAAAAAACTCAAACCATCCAGAAAAACAACTTCAAGTCGGTTTAGCCACTTGTATCACATATGATGCAAGAACGTGTGGTTAAGGTTTAAATTGTATCATATGTGATGCATGTGCAGTCAACATGTTAAGAGATCACCATCACATATAGACAGAGATAGCTTCAGGGGTTTTCACCAGAGCATTGCTCGCTTTAAAATAAAATTATTACACAGTATGATTAAGTGTTCATTGGTATCACACCTCTACATTAGGCTAGTTGCAGATGGTGTTTCATATAAGGGCTGGGCCAGCATACGCACCATTCTATGAAAACATAAAAGAAATAATTTAGAGTATTTACCCTTATGATAAATAATCTAAGGGATGGACTGTACTATGGATGGATAGATAGGATAGGATAGGATAGGATGGATAGTACAGTTCTTCCAATCTAAGTTTTCTCGTCAACCATACACGTTTTAATACACATTGCAGAGTACAAAGTATTAGAATAAGTTTTCAAAATTTACCTCATTAGGTTTAGAATTTGGAATCTATCAGAAGAGTGAAGGAATTAATTATTGAATATTTGTTTAAGTTATCAAATCTTACCTCATTAGATTTGGATCCTCGTTGAATCTGTCGGGAGAGTGAAGCGATGTTGTTCATGTTGACTTGTACCCGTTCTGCTAGCCTTTGTTTAGACTCGGCAAAAAGAGATCGAGCACTGCTCGAAGACGCCGATGTCATTGTGAAAAACCCTTGCACCTTGCAAAATGCAAATTGCGCGGGATATACTGATGAAGCTGGCTTTTTATTATTTATTAAAAAAAAGAAGGCACTAAAATTAGAAAGAAAAATCACATTACATTACTCACTCAAACAAATCAATTGTCAATTCAATATTGTCATTTGTCAATATTTGTCAATTCATTTTTTTTTCAATTATGGCATCGCAAACTCTGTGCATACTGCCAGCGTCAAGTATAATTTGACAACTAGTGGGCTCGGTGCAAGTTTTATAAGATTTGAATGAAAAAGGTAAAAAAAACCTCTCATTGCTTGCCTTCAAATAACGTAATTAATTGTATCGAGTTACGAAATATTAAAATGGAAAAAGAATGGTAATGTTCAAACTACATGTATGTATAGATATTTATTACAAAGTTGTCATCGTAGATTTTTTATATATACTACGTCCCGAGTGTCCCGACTGACTTGTAGAGGAGTATAGTAGGCGGTGGTTAAGGTGTCCCATGGTATAATCGAGATTTTTTATGCAAAATTAAATGGGTAGTCCTCAATTTTCTCAATTCAGGTATTTTTAAGTTACCTTGTTAGTCACTTAACATCTTAGACTAAGAATAATGTACTTACGTTACGTACTTAACATGAATATGTATTGGTTGGTACAAAGTTGACGTAGTCAAAATAAAATATCTGTGGTTGTCATAGTGTAATGGGGCCATACTGTCATTCAAATTAATCAAGCAGTCATTATTTACTTGACTAGTCAGTAAAATATACCAAAGACCAATAATCCTAAAGACAGCGGGTCGGTGTAACCACTTTGTTGGTATCTCTTTTTCGCAGCCAGTGTTACCCACTTATCATATTTTCCCCCAAATTTGGTAATCTACAATATCAAGCAAGTAAACTATAAACATTGGCAGACCAAACTGTGAAAGGATTTATATGCTTGTGCAATATGGTTGGTTGTTGCTGAGTTTAGATTGGTTGACTGGCATAAAGTTAATTGGGTCAGCAAATTACAGGACATACATATAGGAGAAAATAAAAGACAAATACAAAGATTTTTAATGGCACCAATATGGGTGTTTACAAAAGCTGTTCATACATATCTAAATATGTATTTAAGTCATATTTACTTTAATGAGGTATGCAAATATTACAAAGATAAAATAAAAGTAAACACTTAGTAATAACGCAATATATAAAAATGTACATTTATATCAATTTTATTATTATTTTTCTTCTCTTTATCCTTTTGGTCAATAAATGGCTTTCAAAATAGACCGAACAAATTCGGAATTATATTGATGGTTGCCAGTCAATACGTCCAGTGGCCTGAATCCATTTATTTTCGGCAAGAGCGTCAGTTGGAAAACTGAAAAAAATATGACAGCAACATGAGATGAAATTCGTCTGGTAAACTTCTCATAATGTCTAATACCAAATGTATGGAGTATCTTTTTATAGTCTGTCTGAGTGAAATTTAATATGTCGGGAAAATGCTCATAATGTCCACCCAGCCTATAACATTTTACTGGTCTCCACTTAAATAGTTATATATAAACAGGTGGGATTTGAGCCTCCCGCTTGAAATGTAACTAACTACTAATGAGGTAACACATAATCTTTGATTTTATTATTTATGGTCACTGTTTTTGTTAAAAATTATTATATTTCAATAAGATGGTTAATTTTTTAGTAATACGGGCAGGATATTTTGATTCGAGATATGACAACACAATTTCGAATTAGACAATGTTTGAAATGAACAAATATAAGTTTATTTTCACGAATTTCACTATATTTACGTTGAATGACTAGTAATAAGACAAAAGTAATTAAATATCTATATATAAACAATACATATTTAGTACATGTTTAAAAAGAAATATTGAACTTACGCGTAAATTGTAATGCCTTCCGGCAGCCTTCCTGTTTACGCTCACTGCGGCTCTTACAACCTAAAATACTGCAGCTCACCATATTGTGAAACACGAAAAATGTTATTTGCTTTTAATACAACACAATTTACAGCAGAGAGAATCGATTTTAACACATAAATATGATAAAACAACAATGTCACCCCGACTTCCACAGTTTGTCTGCCACTTAATTAAAGGGCAATGTCAAAAAAACTGGTTACACCGAAAAAGACAGAAAATCTCGCTCCCATCTCTTTCTAACAAGTTCATTAAGTGTATTTCGATCTCGCTTTAGCGTGCCGTAATGAAAAATAGGACTCTGTCTATAGTATGTAAGTACATTATTCTTAGGCTGCGTTTCCACCAGTGATGTGCGAGGATGCGTAGCGAGGAATGTGTTATTTAAGAACCAATAGAATCCCTGCAGTGAGCATAGACTAAGAATAATGTACTAAATACAAAATTTTTATAATATCTGTACTGACTGGTACTGCACTGGAGTATAGATATTCTGATATTCTGTGAATTTCTGTGAATCTGTCTGACTGACTTTTCGCTCGTCACGGAACATTTTTGTGTTGAAGGAAATTTCTGTAAAATAATTCAATTAATAATCGTCTGTTTTCGAAATGTGTTCTTTCAGTGTATGTTTATACTCTTTCGCTATTAAATTCAATTTTCTATACCGTTCACCTATACTCTAGCTAGATTCTAGAAGATGATTTCTATTTACAAGACTATTGTCACTTGTGGTTCATTGATTGGTTTTCGTATTTACGTATTCTGAGTGGGTTACGAAGTTCAGTTATTTTATACAATGGATAAATGCGTGACTTGTGAACATCTAAACAAGCTCGTCGACGTCCTTGGTCGGGAACTGTGGCAGTCGAAGGAGGTAAGACTGATTTTTACTTCACCTAACCTATACAGTAATGTCATTGTAATTGTTAATTAGCATTCCTTGCTTAAGTGTTCATTATGCAACGTAATAGCCGGTCCGAGCTCCGATGATCGAAATACGAGCAGCAGGTTTATACCAGCCCATTAAAAATCTCAATGGTTCTTTACTGTTTACTCCTTAAGACTCAAGTACCTTCCATAATGCTCTAAATCAAACAACTTAGTCTACATGTAAATATGTATGTCATGCATATGTAAATATACCTTTTATGTAAGCCTGGATGATGCAACTCAAATAGTAAATAAACATTCAAATGCTATGTAACTTGAGCCATTCTTTTATGTGGAATTTGCACCAGTAACTTTTGATCTTTTGCTGCTATTGCATACAAAAAACTCACTATCAGTGTTGTGGTATAGAACTGACTATAATTATGTAAAATGTTTGTCAGTTTTTGAAAGAAGTAATGCATGCACATAAACTCAATGGATGTCTAAGATATATTTGAATTGGCAATATAATACTATAACGCTACACACAGATGCACACAAAGACAACAACACAAACTACCAGATCAGGAAAAGACTTCTAAATTCATTACTTAGATATTCTGCTGGCTATTAAGATGCAGTATACAAAATTTTGCCGATTTTGCTAATTTACCTGATTTAACACATGAGATTTTGCAGTTAAACTACAGTATTTCCAAAAGTTTCATTGCACAATATAAATGATCATTTCAATAATAATCTAATACATTAGCCACTTTTATTTTTCAACTTTTTTTTTATGTCCCACTGCTGGGCACAGGTCTCCTTCTCACTAGTGAGAGGGATTTAGGCCATAGTCCACCACGCTGGCCAAGTGCAGATTGGTGGACGTCATGCTTTCGAGAAATTATGAATTTCTCTCAGGCATGCACGGCGATGGAGAACATCGTAATCAATTTAATATCACAATATTTTCCATCACCGTGGAGCAGCGATAAATGCGCACATTACAAATTTCTTTGTCAGAGGTGCGCGCCGAGGATTTGAACCTGGGATCAGTCGCGTAGAAGACCGTGGCTTTTACCACTCGGCCATCGCTGCTCTCTCGGCCATTGCCGCTCTTACGCCACTTTTATAGCTTGCATCAATTATAATGCAGTTTTAGGTTACTTTAAAAGATTTTTAATGCCAAATTTTCATTAATAATTAGATTTTTTTTCAGGAAACAGATTGATTATCAACTGAAGTGTCCAATAAATTTTTATGAAATTATGTCCAATAAATTTTATGAAAGATTATTCAAATTCACACAAATTAAATGCAATTTCTGACCCATTTTCTCTCAAAATTGACTAAGTTCCATGTTTTTTTACTAGTATTTTTTGTATGAGAGTGGCAAAAAATGACTAATTTACTATATATGCGATTTTACAAAACAATACAAGGCATTTTTTTTATCCGTTCAGGTTTTAAAATGATCTGGAAATATGTAATATTCTATACCTATTGCAGTAAAATTTACAAAACTGTCACCGTCTTCATATTGTGCAATAAAACTTATGGAAATACTATATTTTAACTGTTAAATCTCATATGTAAAATCAGCTAAATCAGCAAAATTTTCTATACAGCCTCTTAAATTCAGGACCTCCTGCACAGCATCCCAGCTTGATGAACTCTTTGTTGAATGAGTTGACAAACCAACAGATGGGAAGATCAGTAATCAATATAATAGTTGTTGCAAAATCGTGCAAGAACTGCTCAGTGGATTTGGATGAAATTTGGCACAGAGATAGATTATTGTCTAAAATAGCACATAGGTTACTTTGTATCCCAGAAAAATGTATTAATTTAGTAGAATAGATCAAAATTTATACTAATATATAAAGTTGAAGAGTTTGTTTGTTTATTTGTTTGTTTGAATGTGCTAATCTCAGGAAGTACTGGTTGACATTGAATTTTTTTTTGTGTTGAATAGTCCATTTATTAAGGAAGGCTATATAACATCATGCTATGACTAATACCAAAGTCCACGAGGACGAAGTGGCGGGCAGCCGCTAGTAATCATATAAAAGCCAAATTATCGATGAGAAGAAGAGCTTGAGCACTAGTAAATCAAAAATTTATTAAGTAAAACCATAGATAGCTTATTTTATGAATTATAAATATAAAGATTTATTTCTTTATTAAACAGCAATAAGACTAACTTTCTTTGTACTTATTAGTTAATTGAACAAAGTCATGTCACTGACCTCTTTGTATATTTTTGTTCTCCTGCTGTCACAAAGGCTACAGAATGACATTCAAGTATAGATATTATGCTCCTTTTTTACCTTTTTTTTTGTATTGGCAAAAATAAATAAAAGAAATAGATGTTAAATTAAACGTAAGGTTTATAATTCAATTATTGGAAGTTTGTGTCATTTAATATATCAATTGTATGTATGTATCTTATCTCATCAACTCATCAGTGACATTAAAATTAAAGTGATAGTCATGTGATAGAGAAAATAATATCCCACTACTAGGCATGGGTTTCTAGCAAGAAGTAGCTTATTTGCTATTCTAGAATATTATTTATCTCTGCGCCAATTTCCATTTTGATCTGTTCAGCCATATTTGTGTGATTGAGCAACAAACATCCATTCAAACATCCTAACTTATATTTATACTATTAGTATAAGATTTGCTTAGTTGACTTTGACTGCATATTATGATACAATACTAAACTTCAAAAGTTTGGAAAATCCAAAAGTGCACACCTCACACGCTTTTATTATAAAAAATAAAGTAAAGATAATAAAAAATTATATAATTATATGTATTTAATAAGAAAGATGTAAAAAAAATATCGACAGTCAGTGTCAAATATTGTTCAATACATAATACCTTTATCTCCTGTGGCGTTGTTTGATGAAAAGTGACAAATACAGTATATTATGCAGAAAAGAAAAGATATAGATATACTAATAAAACTATGAAGAACAGTAATTTTTTTTTGTTTATTTAATAATAATTAAATCACATCGAATCAGACCCTGAAAAATGAAAGGGTTCTATATTTCTAAGTATATTGAAGCGTAAGAGAAAAAAATAGACTCGATTAGTAAAGTATTTCGGTCGTTATCGCGTTAACAAAAAATGCTTCCGCACATACAGACACAGACGTCCAAGACAGAACTTTTTTAAACGGTTTTTTAACTAGTTAAAAAACAAAAATGGCAGCAAAATATCATGAGTGTTAAAAATAGTGTTTTTTCTTGATATGTGTGTGTGTATATTATTTTACAAGTGCAATGTATGATAAATAGGGGCATTTTAAGTTTGAAAAATCAGATGTTTTGTGTGAAGTGACAGTAGTACCCACCTCAACGCTTTGCTTTTGAGGCGTGCAAAAGTTCCCTAAAACCAGTCCACCAAGATATTTTTTCTCATATACATTTTTAGGGGGTTTTAAATTATATAGCATATAAAAATACTATTAAATAGGCACATTGAGTTCTGTAATAAATAGAAAAGTTATGTAATAAATTAGTGAATAAGTCATAAAAATCAATATTCTATAAAGAAACTTTAGAAATACATCTGACAACTGTAATCCCTACTTCCCTACTAATATTATAAATTCGAAGGTAACTCTGTCTGTCTGTTTCTGCTACGCTTTTCCTCTGAAACCACTGAACAAATTTTAATAAAATTTGGAACACAGATAGAGTGGACCTTGGGAAAAGACATAGGATGGTTTTTATCTACGGGAACCTATAAAACCGTCCATGCAGGCGAAGCCGCTGGCGGAAGACTAGTAATGAATAATGAGTTGTACAAGTGTCATGGTTTTATTTTTTTAATTTTTATTGTGATTTATTATGTTCACCACTTTTTTATTGCAGACATTAACATGTGTCGACTGTGGCTGCCCAGGTCCCAACCTTTGGATCTGTCTGCAACCCGACTGCCACCACATTGGATGCTCTGAAGTTAAAAATGACCATAGCACTATTCACCAACGGGTAAGCAATCTTATCATCGGAACAATAAGGTTTATTTTAGCACTTAGCATCTTTCAGGTCAGGGTACAGGGGACCTTGACAACCTTTTTCAGTTTTGCGTTTCTTTTTGTATCCCACTGCTGAAACTTACTCAACCACTTTGCTGCAATGGAGGTTGTTGGAGATGCTGGTTTGTGGTCAATCAAGGACTATGACAATGTATAACGACTGTTATCTATCGATAACAACCGGGCCTACTTGCCCGCGAACATGCCCCTTAACCCTACAAAGCATGGAAACTATCACATCAGACCGCACTTGTTTAGGTTAGCTTTGGTAGATCGTTTTACCACCTAAAAGTATGGTAACCTTCTTATACATTGCGATAGTAGCAGACCGTCAACTGCAAAAATATGTTAAGAAGATTTTAGCTAATCCAAGACCAACAATGCCAATCTTATGTCTGCATTTTTATCTTTTATTTATTTATTTAGAAACAAAAACTTATTTTTAATAGTAGCAAGGACAGCTAAAGACATAAAAACTTGTTAAAATACATAAACGCTTATTTGAACATACTTGCACAACTTGCACAAACAATTTAAAATGGTACAATCATTTGCATGAAAAACAATAGGTACTACATATTGTCATGTTTATGTAGGTACTTAATAGTACTGTTTTGTTATGCTCAGAAATCCTTTGATTTTTATCAAATGTTGGATACATGGAAATTGCAATATATTAACACTATAGGTTATTTTATAAAATTAAAATAACAATAGGTATACCATTGTTAGTCCCTGTAGCTTCGGGATTAAGAATAGAGCTACGGTATCCCCTGCCTGATCGTAAGAGGCGACTAAAAGGGGGCTTCCGGGGATGCTGACGGTGAGAGTGGGAGCTTGACCCGTCCAGCCAGTAGCCCCGGTAGGGACGGCGGTGTATGCGTGGCCGCATGCCGCCGTGAACACCTGAAGGTGCAGGAGAGCACATCTGCTCTCACAAACGCAGAGGCAGGCCACCGAGGGGGTTTTAGTGCGGTCAAATTCCACATAACCCGGTATCCTCTCCCAAGGTGCCGGGTACCTTTTGAAGGTTTCCCCCTCGATACCAAAAAAAAGGTATACCATTATTATTGTCAGCTTAAAGCCATGTTTTTAAGATTTATACGACTTGACTGTTTCTGTACTTTTAATAATCCAGTGGTCAGAAAGATCTGTACTACTCTGTCAAATGGCTGAGACCTATAGAGCCTCTGTACGCCCGTAACCTTCGTGAATTTTCGGATCTCATTTCTGATTAAGACTGATGTAATTCTAGAAATATTTCATATATATTCATTGGCTTAATATTATCAATAACAACACATATCTTATAAATTCATGAAAAAAATAATTGTGTCTAAATATGAATATGTAAAAATGATTCCGAAAATGTTAGAACTTATGGACGGATGCATACAGAACAGCCCCCCAGGTGTTATGTTAACTTGACTGAGGGCCTCTTTTACCACCTTCAAATAAAGTGACAAGTACGCTAATTGTCGGTGTGCCCTGTGTCGTGGTTACCATGGACACACACAGAGACAGAAACACACACACCCAGACCGAGAACAGAAATGTAAACTCATCATTTAAATTTCCGCTTCGCCGGGAATCGCACCCGGGACCCCTCGATTGGCAGTCCGGCATGGTAACCATTGCGCCACGCGGGTCGTCAAGGTCATGGTTGTAACTTCAATTTCAATTTCATGATATTCGAGTAGCACTAATCATATGATAAACTGACCTGTACGCATACCTTTTACTTGTCAATTAACTTTACTTGGGACGTAACTAATCAACACTTTACTTGGAGATGGTGAACTAGGCCCTGAGTAGTACAGTACAAGTTAACACTTGACTGACTAGTATCTTAGGGACTGTTTCGTTGTTAAATAATGTGAATGCATGCATAAGAAGTAAAAGTGAGTATTTTTGTGCCCATGGTACCCACAAGACCGGGAATCCCACTTTGTGCCTACGAATGTGATACTGTTATTTTCTTATTAACACGCTTTTATTAACTTGACCTGTATGTATGTATGTAATGGAACCTTTTTACTTCATTTTCACTTACTTCTAGGAGTCTGATTAACTTGAAAATTTGCACAGGGGTTAAGGGCCGATGACAATACAATAATCTCATAACTTTATATTAAAGTCCTAACTAGGATCATCAGGATAAAAAAAATATACGAGGGGCGGCTGATAAGTTCGTGGCCTAAGGTACTTAATGAAACTAATATAAAGTTTTATATTTTTTACACGTCTAAGCGTCGATTAACTTGAAAATTTGCCCAATGTCAAGGCCCGATAACAATGTAATAATATGAGAATAAAAATCTAACTAAAAAAATAAAAAAAAATAATGTAGTTTAAAAAACACGCTTTTGTGAAAATACGAACTAAAAAGTAAAAAATAAGAAGAAAATGTATTTTACTGCAAAAAAGCGTGGGGTGGTTTTAAAGATACTATTACCATATTACTATTACCATGCACCCCACGCTTTTTTTACAGTAAAATACATTTTCTTCTTATTTTTTTACTTTTTAGTTCGTATTTTCACAAAAGCGTGTTTTTTAGTTTTTTAAACTACATTATTTATTTCAATATTATGTTATTGTTGAAACTGTCGGGAGTGTATATAAAAAAAACATAATCCGTCATGGGACGCCTGGTAGACATCGTGTTCGTACAAGTATTATGCATAAAAGACAAGATTACGACAGGAACTAAACACAGCATAATGTAAGGGATGGGTGTCAATAAAGCTAAACAATGTCGAGTGCGGTCAAAAGAAGGATGGGTGGCCTTTAAGCTACATCTGGTGCGATCGTAACAAGGATGAATCAATAAAGATAAGTAATGTCGAGTGCGGTCAAAAATAGGATGGGTGGCCATGAAGCAAAATCTAGTGCGATCATAAGAAGGATGGGTGTCAATAAAACTAAGCTTTGTCGAATGCGGTCAAAAGTAGGATGGGTGGCCATTCAGCCACATCTGGTGCGAATGACGATTATTTATTTAATAAACATTATTTTCATTTAATACAAAATTCAAAATTAATTTAAAGTTGCTTAAACTGAGTTTGGCGACCCGTCGCCACTGCAAGCGTCGCCACAGCAACAATCCGGTTTACATAAAAATAATCTTAGTTTTCCTTATAAAGAAAAAAAATATTCTTAACTGGACATCACTTGACATTGGACATTTTGTGAATCTAATATTGGCATTATGACATGTAGATCATTAATCATCTCTATAATCCACTTGTCATTCAACTCATGTAGATGTTGGTCTCGATTTTAGCATAATGTATATTGACCAGTCATTTCCTATGTAATTAACTAGAGCTCGCGTAGCGAATACTGATTAGATTAATGTATTTTATATTGTTAGTGTTAAGGAATTGAATAAATAGACTATTGTTTCCAATAATAGAAAAATTAAATAAAACCTGACAGTGTAAATTAGACTAGAAATAAATGCTTAGTAGTAAAAAACTAATGTTGTTAAATGAAATACTGAACAACTGCACCATTGTAATAGTTTTATAATCGTCACACACATTAACAAATAGTGTACTAAATATTAAAAATATTAATGTAATGATAACAATTTTAAATTCGCATATGGGTTAGGATGTGGACTCTAATTGTAATTGCATTATGTCATCTATGTACCGCCTTATCTACATCTATACAAATAAATAAAATTGGAGTGTCTGTTTGTAATATTAAAATAACCGCTTTTTGCTATTTGCATATGAATGTATACAATTTTGTCTGTCTGTCTGTCTGTTTGTTCCGGCTATTCTCTGAAACGGCTGGACCAATTGGACTTTCACTGGCAGCTAGCTGATGTAATAAGGAGTAAATTTGGCTGCTTTTATTTTTAAAAAAAATCTAAAATTAAGACCATGCGGACGAAGTCACGAGCGGCCGCTAATTCTGTAATATATGGTTTATTAAATGATTGATTGACTATTAACTATGTTTCTTTACAGACCTATCCCCACCATTGTGTTCACATGAACCTATCCACGGAGAGGATATGGTGTTACTTGTGCGAGAAGGAGGTCCACGCCAGAGCAGCCATGTCACTGGGGAGGGTAAGTGAACCTAGTACTGATAGCATTTCATTTACATCACTCATATAGAATAATTCATTTAGATTGATAGATATGTACTATCCATAAAATAACATCTGAAACTGTACCCGCGTAACATCAAGATTTCGCATTTTCAGATGCAAAAATAACGCGCGTGTAAGCGTTACGTTACGTTTCTAACCGCTCTTAAAATGGAGGGACTACAATTTGATACTATTGTAGCGACCTTCCGCTACTCAAGAGATGGCGCCACGGGTATTCCTGAATCACGCTATCGAAGTTTTCTGAATATCCGAGCATATATACAAGCTCCGAATTGAGTCAGTTGGAGCGCGGCCGCTCCCCGGGCATGACCACCTCGCCCGGCGGGAGATCTCCCTTTGCCAAACTATTTTAATCAAATTAGACCTTTTTTAACATCACGCATTTATTCCAGATGAGTCCAGATACAACATCGTTGGACGGCATGTCACAAACTCTCGGGTCGCCGACGATCAACGTGGACGACGACGACCTGGACCCCGATAGCATGGACTATGATGAGGATTCACGGCCTAGAGGTAGGTATTTTTTTTTCTTCAGTAATGGCATTACAATTTACATCTGTGCATATTGCAAATGTCAAGTAAACTTCAGTTTTCAGAAATTGAGAGATATAATTGGCTGCCACCCTTTTTGCGTCCCACTGCTGGGTACGGGTCTCTCCCCATTATTGGGGAGGCCTAGAGCTTACTCCACCACGCTGCTCCAATGCGTGTTGGTGGAGGAGAGATATAATAGATTAGAGTAATTAGTTAGATATTCAAGAAAAGCGATAATTACTTTATCAGAATGTGTCTGTTGGAGTTTTGTAGGAAAGTAGAAAAATTATATTTTGACACTGTTCTTTTATTTCACACCACTCATTAACCTATCGAACGAAATGCTATAAAGTTTCAGCCGACATAAATAAATAAATATTAAATCCAAGAGCACAATATGTCTTCTCCGGCTTCTCGCCTTAAACCAGGTGAAATGAAATACATGAAAAAATGTATATTTCAAGTCTTTGGCCTTGTTCAAACAAAATGTAACTCTACAGATATGAATGGGTATAAACGGCTGGCTGGATGCCAACTTTTTTGCTTCACATTGTTTGGCCCGTGCTGTTACATAGGATATGGACGCGTCGCCACGTAGAAAATTTAATTACCCGTCTCAGACGTTTTATATTAAAAACAATTCTTGGTGCAGGTCTGGTGGGCCTGCAGAACATGGGCAACACTTGCTACATGAATGCTGCACTCCAGGCGCTGAGCAACACGCAACCGCTCACCTCTTACTTCCTGGAGTGCGCGGCCGCTGTCGCCATCCTCGCCGCCGACAAGAAACCTGGCCTCAGCAGGTACTAGTGACCTTCCAGCACCTGAGAGACAACCCACTGTTTTTCCAGCTCTGGTAGACCTGGAACTAGCCGCCGTCGCTTTCCTCGTTGCTGACGTAGAAGAACATGACCTGAAGCAGTTACCTTTGAATACCCAATTCAACGCACTGTTGGTACACATGTAATAGCCTACAGAATATTGTTACGATAATCACCCAATCTCCGGGATCTCCATAGGAACGCACCAGTGTCCTCCACGCGCATGCGGCACGCACACACCGCCGTCCCTCGCGGGGCTGCAAGCTGGACGGGTCAAGCTCCCACTCTCATCGCCCGCATCCCCGGAAGCCCCCTTTTAGTCGCCTCTTACGATCAGGCAGGGGATACCGTGGCTATATTCTTGATCCCGAACCTACAGGGACTAGGTACTATTAACCTACCAGCATCATTTTTCCGTGCTGGGGCGGATTAAGAATACTAACCCCAGCCCCATGTCGGGATACCAGGGTGTCGTAAAAGGCGACTAAACCCGACAACTGCTCGGTGGTAAGGTACCTTCGTGGGACCTGGCTGGGTGGCGACCACCCTCGGGTCGGAGTCAACCGCTTAATGCCTCTGGCTTGCCTTGGCTTGCCTTGGTGTGCCTCTGGCGTGTTTCGGTTGTGAGCCTGAGATCCAGTTTCCCTGTCCCACCCTTCCCTATCCCTATATCGCTCCGTTGATGCCTCTTGGGTTTCCGTTGGATTCAAGGCGCCTTCGCCCTGGTAGTCGTGGTGTGTCGGCGCGGGGGCCAGGAAGACCCGGTGAAACGGCTTTCCGCTGGCCGCCCGCTGGTCAGTTGGGGACCCGAACCCAGGCCTCACTGATAACCTCTGGCCTGGGAGGCTGTCCCGCCAACCAGTGAAAAATCCCGTTGCGCGGTGCCGTGCCGGGGTAAGAGACCGGAGGGGGGCCCGGCACCTGCGCACGGGGGGGACCGGGGGCCCTTTCGTCCCCCGCGCCGGCAACCCACGTCCTGCCATCGGCTTGGCGCTAAGAAGCCTACGCCAGGGCCTAAGGGGCACCAACGGAGCGATTCCCTTCAAATTTCCCACTCTTCTTTTTTTACAGCTTTTTTACCATGGGCAGCTTAATTAAAAAAAGGAAAGTTTACTCAGCGGCCATCCCCCCCACATTTACTGTGGACATGTGCAACATTAGGGGACTCTACACTCCAACCTGAATGCTGTCCACCAACACCTAGAGACAGCAAAGCCGGCTTTGCTTTTCCTCACGGAGACGCAGATCGCGCCACCTGACGATACGTCGTACCTACACTAACTATCCCGGCTACACTTTAGAACACGCTTTTATGCGTAGGGCAGGGGTATGTATGTACGTCAGGGGTGATGTCTGCTGTCGCCGACTTAGCTCCCTTGAAGACAAGGACCTATCGGTGCTATGGGCGCGCGTAGACGCTGGGGCTAGAACCCGAATCTACGCGTGCCTCTATAGGTCCTATAGTGGAGACGCGGAGACGACTCGATTATTTGAGCACGTCCAAAAGACGTCCGACAGAGTGCTGGAACAGTGTCCCTCGGCTGAGCTGGTGGTTCTGGGTGACTTCAACGCTCACCACACCGAATGGTTGGGATCCAGAATCACCGACTTTGCTGGCAGGGCCGCTTACAACTTCTCCTTGGCATATGGGTTGACGCAGGTGGTACACACTTTCACCAGAGTACCAGATATTGAGACCCATACTGCCTCTCTGCTGGATCTTCTGCTGACCACCCATCCATCTGACTACCGGGTGACGGTTGGGGCCCCACTTGGGACTTCTGACCATTGCCTGGTAAGTTCTGCCGTACCCTTGCCGCCCCCAGAAGGTTCTCGACCCAATGGGAAGCGTCAAGTCTGGCATTACGGGTCAGCGGACTGGGATGGACTCCGGGAATTCCTGGCTTCCTACCCCTGGAGGCAGCTGTGCTTCACCTCGGGTGATCCTAGCACGTGTGCGGAATCGATAGCCGATGTGATACGAGAGGGCATGCTTGGTTTTATTCCCAGCTCTTCAGTATCCATCGGCGGGCGAAACAAGCCCTGGTTTAATGGGTCTTGCGCTAAGGCTTCAAGCCTTAAGCAAGAAGCGTTCAAAACCTGGGCTGATGCGCACGCGCGCAACGACCCCGAAACGTCTAAGCTTCGAAAAAAATTCAACGCTGCCTCCCGTTCGGCAAAGAAGCAAACAGCCAAGGCGAAGTTTAGGCACATCGGTAGAATTGGCCAGCGTCTATCAAGCTACCCTTGCGGGAGTCGAGCTTTTTGGTCGCTGGCCAAGGCTGTCGAAGGTAACTTCTGTCGGTCGTCTTTACCATCTTTACGGAAACCGGACGATACTCTGGCTCACACGGCAAAAGGGAAGGCCGATCTCCTGGGTACCCTGTTTGCCTCAAACTCGACTCTGGACGACGGAGGTGCCGCACCGCCGACCATCAGGCAGTGTGAGAGCTCGATGAAGGACGTGCGTTTCACTCAAAAGGCCGTCAGACGAGCTCTGCAAGCCCTCGATGTCAAGAAGTCGAGCGGGCCGGATGATATCCCCGCGATCGTACTAAAGACGTGCGCTCCCGAGTTGGCTCCCGTCTTAACGCGCTTATTCTCGCTTTCCTACACCACAAGTAAAGTACCGTCTTCGTGGAAGGTAGCCTTAGTACACCCAATTCCGAAAAAGGGTGACCGCAGTGACCCGTCCAATTACAGGCCTATTGCGATAACCTCCCTGCTCTCTAAGGTGATGGAGCGTGTTATAAACACACAGCTCCTTAGGTACCTCGAGAGACATCGGTTGATCAGCGATCGTCAGTATGGCTTTCGCCAGGGCCGGTCGGCCGGTGATCTCTTGGTGTACCTCACACACCGCTGGGCTGAAGCCATCGAGGGTAACGGGGAGGCTTTGGCAGTCAGCCTGGATATCGCAAAGGCCTTTGACCGGGTCTGGCACAAGGCCCTTCTCGCGAAGCTTCCATCTTACGGTCTTCCCTTGAGGCTATGCAATTGGGTGGCTAGCTTTTTATCTGAGCGGCAGATTAAGGTCGTTGTTGACGGATGCTGCTCAGATATGAAGCCCATTAACGCCGGTGTTCCCCAAGGCTCAGTGCTGTCCCCTACACTATTCATTCTGCATATCAATGACATGCTGCAACAATCACGCAGTATACATTGCTATGCAGATGATAGTACGGTGGACGCACTATACACCTGTCGAGCCAATGCCTCTAGGTCACAAGTGGAGGAAAGCAGAATCAAACTTGTGTCTGAAGTCGAGAACTCTCTGGAGCGGGTCTCGGAATGGGGTCGACTTAACCTTGTCGAGTTTAACCTCACGAAGACACAAGTTTGCGCGTTTACCGCTAAAAAAGCCCCATTTGTTATAGCGCCCCAGTTCAAGGGCACCGCGCTCACCATCGGTGAAAGTGTCGGTATCTTGGGAGTTGACATTACGAGTAAAGTGCAGTACCGGAGTCATTTGGAGTACAAAGCCAAATTGGCATCAAAAAAGCTTGGTGTCCTCAACAGAGCGAGGCAGTACTTCACTGCGGGGCAACTCCTGACGCTGTATAAGGCCCAGGTCAGACCCCACATGGAGTACTGTTCCCATCTCTGGGCAGGAGCACCGAAGTACCAGCTACACCCATTTGACTCCGTTGAAAAGCGCGCAGTCCGAATCGTCAACGACCCAAGATTGACTGACAGGCTAGAACCGCTTAGCTTGCGAAGAGACATAGGCTCGCTCTGCGTGTTCTACCGACTTTACTATGGTGAGTGCTCCGAGGAACTCTTCAAATTGATGCCTACATCACCATTCCATGATTATACCACCAGACGAAGGTTAAAGTTCCACCGGCACCATCTGGACTCGTGGCGGTCCTCCACAGTCCGCTTTGCACGCTCCTTTTTACCACGGACGTGTAGGTTATGGGACAACCTTCCAGCTGAGGCATTCCCAGTGGACTATAACATGGGGTTCTTCAAGAAAGCTGTAAAAAAAGCTCTCCTTCAAAGCCGGCAATGCTCGGGCGGCTCCCCTAGGGTTGCCCGTGTCCATAGGCGACGGTGATCGCTTAACATCACGCGGCCCGTCTGCCTTATTGTTAGGTTTATTTATAAAAAAAAAAAAAAAAAACTGCTTGTCAACGCTGTTGGTCCAGCCCTAGTAAACATGGAGAACATGGGCAATAGGCAGCCGCTCACCTCGTGCTAGCAGTCTACCAGGCCAGGTTTCCTAGCTGGCCTCAGCAGGTAATAGTGAATTTCCAGCGCCTGCATCCCTAGCTAACCCACTGTGTAGGTCTGGTAACCTGCAGAACATGGACAACACATGCTGCTCAACTCGCCCTAGCTGTCTACAAAACACCTCACCTCTGCAAGTACTGACTAGTGACCTTCCAGAATCTGCTTCCCTTACCAACCCAGGTGGTGGAACCGCCTTTTGCTTTCTTTATATTGTATCTTTTAATGTATGTATTCATTGTATTGGTGTGCAATAAAGAGTTTGTATTGTATTATTGTATTGTGGTGCAGCTCTATGGGCCTGCAGAAAATCCTCTCATAAACCCGTCATCTCGTCCTCTGCCAATATTTTTCTCCAGAACGTGGCAGTGCAGTCCTCTTGCGATTTTCTTATTTTATTACTTGCACTGCATTTTTTACAATCACACTTGCCTTGCCGCGTTTATTCATCCTCCCTTACACATGTCATATTCCCAATCCCTTTTTTCCTTGACACTTTCTTAATTCTTATTAATTTAAGCAGCGGAACATAAGTATCTATTTACAATAACACTTTTTTTCTTCTTTTTCAGAGCATACCAAAAATTAATTCAAGAAATGTGGAGTAGGAAAACTAGAGGCTATGTTGTACCTAATGGTATCTTATATGGTATACGGAATGTAAGTAACATTTAACAATAGTAATTAAATTTAATTAAATAGAACCTCGATGTAAAATAATATTGCTGATTGTCGAAAGGCATCGACGCAACTCACAAAAATGCATATAATGTTGCCATGAGCAGCAGCATTCTTTCTATTTCTACTTATTATATTTTAAGCTTGCATTATGTGCCTAATTCTGTCTAAGATTGTATAACTTTTTTTATTTGAATGGAGTAGCAGACGAGCATGCTGGCTACGTGGTGTTAAGTGGTCGCTGCAGCCCATGGATATCTACATACAACCTCAAGCAAGCATAGGTAAGTCTTGTCTGAGGTCGTATGCAGTTGCGCTGCTACTCCGGAGGCTGGTGGTAAGCCTCATGTAAGTGTGGCCGACAACTACACCTTTCCACCGAAACACAATAGAATTGGTTCACGGCAGAAGTGGGTGCAGCGGTAGTACTTCCCCAGGCGAACCATAATAGTTCTACCACCTACAAAATAACTATAGCAATATAAATATTGGGTGAAGACACTGGTCTCTGATATGTTTTTACTGTACAAGTTTATACAAATAATACATTGTTATTATTTAACATTTGGGTTAGGTTTCATTTCATAGCAACAGTTAGGTTTCATTTCATTTCATTAACATTTTCATTTCATATCAATAAAAAAATTCTACTGAAGACTTAGCTGTATGGGCATAGTTCCCTTTGCCTACCTAGAATGGGCGAAGAAAACAAAAAAAATCTCTGCATATAGGTATTCATTTACGGTTGGCGCCATTTTTCAAAACTGTTCTTTGCGAGTTTAGATGATTAGTTAGTTGAGTTTATTGTGATTTTTTTTTTCATTAAATTGCTTCATTTTTTCGCAACTGTATTAAAAATAGTCGTTCAATACACGTGCGGAGCCGTCATTGGAAGGAGTTCCGACTGTCAACCCTCACCTTCGGCTGCGCCTCGGCTCGAGTAGACAATTGTCGGAACTCCTTGCAATGACAGCCTTTCCGCACTTGTAATGAAATATACCATATCTTCCAGGTTCACCCAATGTTCCGAGGGTACCACCAGCACGACACACAGGAGTTCCTAAGATGTTTTATGGATCAGCTTCACGAAGAGCTCAAAGAACCGGTAATAGATAAATTCCTACATTTCTTTCTTCCTTAAAGATGTGTTGTTGTAGCTGTGGCATCTGGAGCTGACTTATACGAGCTTATAAGTGCGTCAACGTCCGTACGAGTTACATATCGGCGATACGCGCCTTCACGCGCTTTTAAGTTTATATGCCCGCTGTGCCCCCTAGACAGAATACATTGTAGAATCGTAAACGCTAGATAACAGAATGAAGAATGTATGGGACTGGCGTTTGCTTACGAAATTTCACGTGATCTCGAAACAAAAAGAACAGAAACGATGTTTCCCGGCTTTCTGACGATGCCTGCCGCCTCTGGATTTGTACTGAACCGTGGATATTATTACAAATTGATACGCAACTACGTCCCTACGTATCCTAATGGGATACGTAGATATCCCATTAGGAGATCATTTTTTTGTTCAAACAACGCTTCCGGGTAGCACGTACCAGAATTTTATAGCCTCTGTGCTGACTCGTGTTCGTTCTGGATCACGAAGTCACTACAGATCGATACGTGACTACGTTAGATGCTCTGTGGGTGTAGTATCCCATTAGTATAATATATGGGATTCTATTCTACAAGCGTTTACAATAGTAGAATGCATTTTGTCTAGGGGGGCTGATATGATATGCTGGTGTGCATCCGTTGTTAACTAGTTAATGTAGAACACTCATTACAGCATTTGGACTTACTTTTGGGTTTTGATGGCTAGCACTTATGATGTATATCTATCTACAGTTTCTTACTTTATGATATTATTGACTGTTGTGAAATATTTTCCCAGGTGTGGGATAGCGCACCAGAAGATAAGCTCGGCTCAGAAGCTGACGGCGACCATCAAGAGTCAAGAAACGTACACATCAGAAGACGGGCTGCTTCTTCGGGAGGTAATTTCTTTATGAAGCCCATACCCATACCAACCCGATTATTTTAAAGATATCGAGAGTGTTTTTTTTTACCCGACTGCGCCAGAATGAGGGTTATGTTTTTCGAGAGTATGTATGTATGTACAATAATTGTTTGGCACGCTCTGCAGCCTGAACGGCTTGATGGATTTTAGCTTGAGAGATGTCGTTAGATTTGTGTTTACTGTGAGAGTGACACTGGGTATATCAAAATCAAAATAAACAAAATGGCGGATTATTGGCGCCAAATCCAATTGTTTGGCACGCTCTGCGGCCTGAACGGCTCTATGGATTTTAGCTTAAGAGTTAGATTCGTATTTACTGTGAGAGTGACACTAGGTATATCAAAATAAAAAAAACGGTAAGTAATTTAAAAAACAAAAAAAAAAACAACTGCGTTTCTGTGTAATTTGGAAATATTGGAGTTTTGGCGGGAAGTCGAAAAAGACATTGTGCTCTTGTTTTATTTTTACTTTCTTGGTGTATTTTTGAGTTATATCGGATAAATTTGATGGCATTTTGTTTGATATCTTAGGTTAATTATAGTGCACGAGTGTTTTGAATTAAAATAACAGTGCGAAAATAGGTTTTTTCGGCTTGCCTCCAAAATTCCATTGGTCACGTTCTGGTAAAGAAGCCATTGCTTTACTTGAATGTCTGACTGACTTGACTAACTGATTACTGACGACTTACTGACTTTACCGCGATTATTACTCGTTCAATTTCACCGAAACTGGCAAAAACGTGATGCAAAAATTAAGGTATACTTGACGCTGACAATATGCAGAGTTTGCGATGCCATTATTGAAGAAAAAAATATATATTTGGAAATATAAAAACCCTAAACCAAGAAAGTCGTCATACCCGATTGCATTTATTGCTAGTGGTAATGACTTAAAACTATTTTGGAGTCTGATGGCCGTTTTATCGGTTATGTCAACTTTTTTTTTGTAAAACTGTATTTCCGTATTGTCCCCAGCAAGCGACGCGCCGCTGTTCGCGCGGATGCGAAGACGCTCGCCCGCATCGTACGGAGAGCCTGATGGGTATCTGAGGTTACATTGTATACTCTTCCTTTATTTTTATATATTTTATGGGTTTTATTTTATTTTATACATTTTCTCTATTGCGTTCGTAACTCTATAGTGCTTTTCTGTTAATTGTTTTTTTTTTTCTTTGTCCTGTCAGTCGTAACGAAAATTTGCTTGTGACTGTGATGGTAATATTGGTTAAATTCTTTGTAAATTGATTATGTTAATTAAAATGTGTCTTTTGGTATAGATTTCCACCATTTCAAATCGTGAACTAATTTAGATAGAAAGATACGTAAATTATTTACGATTTCGTATGATTAATTATTTCTATCGATTGAACCGAAACAATCTATTTTGTCACAAGAACAAGCGATTCCTTAGTAGACTGTATCGATTATATCAGTAACCCAAATACCGGTACCGATATTTCGATAGTGGTTTGGTAAAGTAAAAATTCTAGAAAAACATTATTGTTTGTGTCATGTTAGCTACTTCTACGACTGTTATTTTTTAATGTTTTTAGGGTTCCGTACCCGAAGGGTCTCAACGGCACCCTATTACTTACTTACTTACTGCTTTCACTGACCGTCCGTCTGTCAGTCATCAGGCTGTGTCATGAACCGTGATGGCTAGACATTAGAAATTTTCACAGATGATGTATTTCTGTAGCCGCTATAACAACGAATACTATAAAAATAGAATAAAATAAATATTTCAGTAGGCTCCCGTACAATAAACGTTTTTTTTTACATAATGGGCTGTATCTCATGAACCGTGATGGCTAGACATTAGAAATTTTCACAGAATATGTATTTCTATTGCCGCTATAACAACAAATACTAAAAAATAGATTGATATAAATATTTAAAGGGGCTCCCATACAATAATCATGATTTTTCTTAGATAATGGGCTTTTTCTCATGAACCTTGATGGCTGGACATTAGATAAGGTACGGAACCCTACGTGCGCAAGTCCGACTTGCACTTGGCCGGTTTTTTTTTCTAATCTAAAATGTCCATTTGTAATCTTTAAAGTGTGTTTTTAATGTCTCAGGGTTCATTCTCAACCGGAAGGCTCGCGACACAAGCGGTCGGCCAGTTTCGCCGGCACACAACACCTCGCCTACAACGTACTTACACAGCAAGTTAACGGTGAGGATATAGTACAACGTATTAATAATTATCTTCTTCTGAAATTCAACAGCAAATAAATAATTAAACGTTACACACTCATAGCCCCACAGTAAGGTAATTAATACCCTGTGTCGTGGGTACCACGAACACATACAAAGACAGGAACACAAACACCCAGACCGAGAACAGGAATTTAAACTCATCATTCAAATTTCTGTTTCGCCGGGAATCGGACCCGGGACCCCTCGATTGTCAGTTTGGCATGGTAACCATTGCGCCATGCGGGTCGTGAAATAGTGATAGAAAACTCTTATTACTCTTCCTATTAGTTGTAATTAGTCGTATATTCAAATACGAGGTTAATCTGCAATTGAATGAATGACTTTACCCATTTATTTAGTCACATAAATTGAGTTTTTTGCTCAAGAATGTACAACGGTCACAACCGTCTTGATTTCGGCCCCTCAAGAGACCCCAGTAACCAAATATGTTAAGATAAACGTATCCTTGGGTAAAATGCTTGACATACGCTTACGGAATAGCCTGATAGCTCTGAGCTCTAGAGCTCTGGATTCAAAGCTTTAACCAGATTAAGTAGGCAACCTACGTACAAACATTTTAAGAAATAAAATTACTCCATATTGTGCTGTATTGTAGTAAATGCATACACACCGTACGCGCGCATACTGTCTCTGTATGCGTTATCTAAGAAGATTCCAAACATTTATCAGGTATGATCGATTGTAGCTCTAAGTAACTATAGTAACCTAACTGGCTGCTTGGGTGTGATTGACTGATTTCAAGACCTTCAGACCAATAGAAATCGAAAAACAAGGAGAAGTGGCATTGAGGCGTAACTGTGTCCGCACGATAGGAAGAAAATGCTCATATTGACGGCCACGAAAGCGCATGGAAATGGAAATATGAACCTTATTTCATAGTCGTGAACGTATTTAATAGAACACACGTGTTGTTAGCGGCATCTAGCGTCCATGAGTGGTACTAGGTGGTGAATTTCTGTTTTCAATTGCAAAATGTTGTAAGTGAAATTATTGTTAAACAAAAAATAATCTTACGCCTTTAACTTTAAGATCGCATGTTGAATATCATTCATAGTGTTATACTGTCAACTAATTCAACAAATTGATGAATCTTTTTTTATGTATTGTAATGTGCACTCTGGTTCTGATGCAAATAGCAGGTTATAACATGTCCCTTGTTTTTTTATTTGCTCTGTGTTCAGACCCTTATACACTCCTATAACCATGGTTATTTCCCCACATCAGATTAAGCATTCAAGCATACAATACCATTTAAAACAGAGTTTTATATTTAGCTATATAATCTTAGTTTTTGTGATCACCATCAGGGCCTACCATGGACAGCGGGCCTCGTGACGTGGGATCAGAATCGGAGCTATCCTGCTCTAGCGAAGCGGAGGAGCGTTACGAAACTTGCTCCAGTGGCGCTAGTGACGGCCCCGACCGACCTACTCCAAATATGTGAGTTTTGGATGCATTTAAAAATTCTGATTTTTGGTCGTAGTCAGTTGAGGTTTTTAAAGATGTATTTCTGTTGCCGATATAAAATAAAATAAAAATAGCCTTTATTCATACAACCAATTTACAAAAAAATTAGAAGACAACTAGTAATAATACAATTAACTTAATTATTAGTAGTCGCCTCTATGGCGTAAGGCTCCCCTAAATCCTTCCATACTCTCCTATCTCGTGCTTTTTGCATCCAGCCCGGTCCACATATATGTTTGAATATATCATGCCATCTTTTCCTTGGTCTTCCTTTTTTCCTTTTTCCTTCCCGAGGTATCCATTCTGTTACTCGCTTTGTCCATCTATTGTTATTCAGTCTACATAGGTGTCCGGCCCAGTGCCATTTGAGTAGTCTTATACGTTTTTTCACATCTATTATTTTTGTTTTCTCTCTTATTTTTAAATTGCTTACTCTCTCAGACAATTTCAAGCCAAGCCTACTTCTCCTTCTACCAGAGTTCTACCAGAGTATTACAGTTGGAAAAGAAAACATAGAGTACGTAGATGAGTACATTTACCTTGGACAAACAGTTTCATTCGAATACAATACAGAGAAAGATCTGCAAAGAAGGATAGCTCTAGCATGGAAAAAATTCTGGGGATTTAGCGAAATAATGAAAAACAACAAAGTTCATTTGACAATTAAGAAAAAGATTTATGAAATGGCAATACTACCATGTTTAACATATGGTTGCCAGTCATGGGCATTACGAAAAGAAGACGAGGAAAAATGGTTATTTGTCAACGTAAGATGGAGAGAAGTATGTTGCCGATATAACAACAAATAAATATTTGTGGGGAGCTCCCATCACGAATGCGCTAGTCCGACTCGCACTTTGCCGGTTTTTTTAAAGACCATGCAAGTTATACCTCTTAACACAATGTTATTTGCTTTTGTTAACAGCAAATCCGGTTCGTTCAGCGGGGTAAGCGGCAGCAGTAGCGGCGGCGGTGGCAGTGGCGACGGTAGCGGCGTCCGGTACCGGAGCATCATCTCTGACGTGTTCGATGGCAAATTGCTGTCTTCCGTGCAGTGCCTCATTTGTAATAGGGTAAGTTTATAAAGTATTTTTTTACGCAAAAGGTGCTCAACCTGTTGGGCTGACGACCTGAAGATGACACCGGGAATCAGCTGTATTCAGAGGGCGAAGGACCAGAAGCAGTGGCGACCCGCGTGGCGCAATGGTTGCCATGCCGGACTGCCAATCGCGCGGTCCCGGGTTCGATTCTCGGCGAAAAAGAAATCTGAATGATGAGTTTAAATTTCTGTTCCCGGTCTGGGTGATTGTGTTCCTGTCTTTGTATGTGTCGATGGTACCCACGACACATTGTATTAATTACCTCACTGTGGGGCTATGAGTGTGTAATATTTAATATGTTTAGTGGCGAATATTAGGGGAGGCATATGTCCAACAGTGGACTTTAAAAAGCTTATGGATGGATTAGCTTAAGCTGTATATTGTATATGTGTGTGTATGTAAAGAAAATTTTAATATATAATAAATAACATTTTTATTTCAATAATTCAAGGTGTCCAAAACATTTTAAAATTTATTTGTGTTTTAAACACGTATTGAGAATTGATGACAAAGCAATAATCTTAAAGAAAGTATAACCCAAGAGCTTATTGTTTTCTTTTGGTATATATTTATGTTGATAGTTTAGTAAGGTTTATCCATACAAAAACTCCCGTGGTAGTCTTTAAACTTTGTTCTATCTTCCCGACAGGTGTCAACGCGAGTGGAAACATTCCAAGACCTGTCGCTGCCCATCCCCTCGAGGGAACACCTGGCCGTGCTGCGCTGTCAGCAGCCCATCCTCAACCACCATACGCAGCACGGCACTCAGGAGTCATGGGTATGGTATAAAACAACATTATATAATTTAATAGCAGCCGTCCGCGTGGACTTTGGTATTACTCATTGCGTTATATAGCCTTATAGCCTTCCCCAATAAATGGACTATTTAACACAAAAAGAATTTTCAATTCGAACCAGTAGTTCCTGAGATTAGCGCGTTTAAACAAACAAACTCTTCAGCTTTATTTATTAGTATAGATACTAAACAATAACAGAAATTTCCTTGTTGTGTATACTATGAACTATGACAAAAACACTAATAGACACATTTAGATTTTTCTCGTACTAGATAATAATATCAAACCCAGGACCCTTTTTTATAGCAAAAACAAATTAAAGTTGTCATCACATATAATTAATTTGTCAGAAATGTTTTCCGTCGTCACTGGGTAGTCACCGGAGTATTGCAGGCGTAAATTTCCTACTTTGCGCACACAACCTTAAACACGTGAACCTTAAAAACTGGTACCAATAGCTCTTTCATTTCACAAAATGCAGGTTTACCGTGGCTACCAATGCGTGACGTAAGATGTCTATTAAACAGTCACATCCGAACGGCCAGCTATAGTTAACGAGATAACATACTAGTAACTATAGTAATTGGACCTATTTACGCAAACCGGAATCAATCCACACTCATGCCAAAATTGAGTTAAGTACACAGAAAAGCTTAAAATTGCACCTTCTATCGACCCTGTATAGATCAAAATGACCTGACTATTTTGACAGAACAAAACATTTTCATGACATGTTTACTAATCCTGTGTATATTTAATGTATTAACATTAAACAGCTTTTTCTCAAAACTATCATCATCATATCTTATATAACTAAGTTCGACTGACACGTGCATACATTGTGGGGAGAGAAGCGAGACATCACGCCACCTCCTTTTTTCCTTTCCAAACAAATCACTGTCAGTAAAATCCTAGCCTTTTTCTAGGCTATCGGGTTGGACGGTGATCTGTAACCTGGCTATAGGTACAATCTTCATAGGTTGAAGTACCCTGGGCTGATACAGCCCGAGCCTTATTAGTCAAATAAAAAATATATAGTTAACGAGAAACAACATACTAGTAACTATAGTAATTGATGATTGTGAGCTTTGGGAACGCACACAAGAACAATATGCACGTGCATATTCCCCCACAGTTTCACACACATAAATAGTTATTAGTTCCAGTATTCATACTGGTGGGAATATTTATTGTAACATGACTAAAGTTCTCGCAGGTGTGGTGGCTACTCAGCTGGCTGCGGTCGTGGTTCTACGGGCCGGTGGTGTCGCTGCAGGACTGCCTCGCCGCCTTCTTCAGCGCCGACGAGCTCAAAGGAGACAACATGTATAGGTAAATTATAAATAATAATAATATGATTAATAATAATAATAAATAAATAAATAACGCTTCAAACTCATAGCCCCACAGTAGGTTACCATGGGTTGTAAGTGCTATGTACAGACAAAAAGACACAAAACAACCAGACCGAGATCGGAAATTTAAACTTATTCAAATTTCTGTCTAATTCTGTCAAATTTCTTTTCAATATTTTCAACTCAATTATCCAGTATCATTCTTTTCGATATGATATCCCAGTTACAAATAACTACTCCACATATTATAACTTTTTTTGTTCAACCCGATTATTTCCAGCTGTTCGCGATGCAACAAGCTTCGGAACGGAATCAAGATGTCCGGCTGCGTGCGTCTACCGGAAGTACTATGCGTCCACCTAAAACGTTTTCGGCACGAATTGATGTTCAGCGCAAAGGTAGCAGCGAGGGTATCATTCCCTCTGCATGACCTCAACATGGCGCCCTACACTCATAAAGGTAGTACAACACGTAAAATCATTTTTCAATCACCTACAGCTAGGCATGTCTTTCCGATTAATAAGTATTTTAATAAAATAATATGTTTGTCATCAGTCACCACTGTTACTAGCAGATCACTATAGTTACTTCTTTACCTCTACACGACCTGTATATGGGGTCGTAAACGCATACATGTTTTTCAGCCATTTTAATCTCCTAAAGCAGCAGCGCCGGAGCAGCAATGGCTGAGTGGGAAAATACCGCGGTCTTAGACGCGACCAATCCCGGGTTCAAATCCTCGGTGCGCAACTCCGATAAAAAAAATTGTAATGTGCGCATTTATCGCTGCTCCACGGTGATGTAAAATATAGTGATATTTAATTGATTACGATGTTCTCCATCGCCGTGCATGTCTGAGAGAAATTCATAATTTCTCGAAAGCATGACGTCCACCAATTCTCACTTGGCCAGCGTGGTGGACTATGGCCTAAATCCGTTTCACTTGTGAGAAGAGTCCTGTGCCCAGCAGTGGGACATAAAAAAGGGTTGAAAAAAAATCTCCTAAAGCGTTGTATGACTCGTAGTTGTATGTATTTCAGATTAAATGATTCGTTTAATTTAAAAAGTGTCATCAGTTAACATAGGTACTAGAAAGTTATTATAGGTACCGGTATATTGCTAAAGTAACCCTTCTATTGACTAATGGAGGATTCCGTGATTGGGGGGGGGGGGGGGCGAGAGAACTATTAAACGACGTTTCCTTAGTAGACAGACATTTTTGACGGTTCTATCATACTGCCAAGCGAATTGAAGTGGGTGGTAGTTGCGACAGCGCTATATGCGGTTATAACCGTAACTGGTTCGAGTGAAACACTAGACAAGGACGGTTCTATCATACTGCCAGGCGCATTGAAGTGGGTGGTAGTTGCGAGAGCGCTATATGCGGTTATAACCGTAACTGGTTCGAGTGAAACACTAGACAAGGACGGTTCTATCATACTGCCAGGCGCATTGAAGTGGGTGGTAGTTGCGAGAGCGCTATATGCGGTTATAACCGTAACTGGTTCGAGTGAAACACTAGACAAGGACGGTTCTATCATACTGCCAGGCGCATTGAAGTGGGTGGTAGTTGCGAGAGCGCTATATGCGGTTATAACCGTAACTGGTTCGAGTGAAACACTAGACAAGGACGGTTCTATCATACTGCCAGGCGCATTGAAGTGGGTGGTAGTTGCGAGAGCGCTATATGCGGTTATAAACGTAACTGGTTCGAGTGAAACACTAGACAAGGACGGTTCTATCATACTGCCAGGCGCATTGAAGTGGGTGGTAGTTGCGAGAGCGCTATATGCGGTTATAACCGTAACTGGTTCGAGTGAAACACTAGACAAGGACGGTTCTATCATACTGCCAGGCGCATTGAAGTGGGTGGTAGTTGCGAGAGCGCTATATGCGGTTATAACCGTAACTGGTTCGAGTGAAACACTAGACAAGGACGGTTCTATCATACTGCTAGGCGCATTGAAGTGGGTGGTAGTTGCGAGAGCGCTATATGCGGTTATAACCGTAACTGGTTCGAGTGAAACACTAGACAAGGACGGTTCTATCATACTGCCAGGCGCATTGAAGTGGGTGGTAGTTGCGAGAGCGCTATATGCGGTTATAACCGAAACTGGTTCGAGTGAAACACTAGACAAGGACGGTTCTATCATACTGCCAGGCGCATTGAAGTGGGTGGTAGTTGCGAGAGCGCTATATGCGGTTATAACCGTAACTGGTTCGAGTGAAACACTAGACAAGCGAGACGAGTTTGAAGCGACTACACAAGCAAGAGAGACTTGACTGATTGATTACTGACGACTTTACTGACTATCTATTAATACAACATCCAGTTTCATTAAAACTGGCAAAAATTGCACTTCACGCTGGCAAAATGCAGAGGTTGCGATGCCATAATTGAAGGAAAAAAAACAACGGGTTGCACTCCGGTAGTGCCGGCAGAAGTGAAAACCTGAACGTTAACATTGTACATTTTTGATATTTCGGAATGGTTAGAGAATAATTTCGCACGAATTGCTTTAATTATCAGTATTTTCAGTAGGTTTTCATCTAGTATTATATTTATAAAGTACTCACTCATTTTCTTTCACTATTTCTTCATCACTTTTTTCATTAATAGATGCACTTTGTTCAATTTCCATATTTTAAATACTTGATATAAACGAATTTTACAAGTATAGACAGTCGAGCCGTCATCAGCTGTCACGGGCGCGGTCGCAGCTTTCACGTTTGGGGGGGGGGGGGGGTCACTAAGAAATTTGGGGAAGAGGTGTCCCCAATTGGCTTGTTTCGCCTTCCATCTACACATGATTGATGAATTTTGGGATGGGTCATGTCCCCTGGGACCGCGCCTGAACTATCACCCCTCCGTCTTACGAATTTTCGATCACGTCACGTGTCCTGACGCGAGTTTAACCACTTAACCTTCCCAAAAAAGTGCACAACGCCGCTAAAGAAGTTTTCACTGCAAAAACTATGTACAAACAATTTGAACAAGTCTTCCCTCCACAGAATGCACATCCCGAGTGACGAAGTACGCGCTGTGCGCGGTGATATGCCACGCGGGCACGGCGGGCGGCGGGCACTACACGTGCGTGGCGCGCGGCGCCGCCGGCTGGTCGGCCTTCGACGACGCCAGCGTCACGCGCGTGCCGCCCGCGCACCTGGCCGCCTGCGAGGCCTACGTGCTCTTCTATAGGTCAGTGTTTACCACGGAACATATTCAAGAGGTTACAATAGGCATGATGACAGATTTTTAAATACATTTCCTTATTGTAGGTACACTTCTCCTGGACTAGTTCCGAAAAAAAGTTTATTTCAGCAATAAAATTAAGTTTTAAAGAAAATAATGTATTTTCTGCTATGTAATTTGAATTATGCGCGAAAACGCTCGTAGGTGTCATGGCGTCGGCTTGCTCATCAAACTTCAAGCAATACGATGACATTTACTGAGACATGACGTCATTTCTTTTGATTGGCGTTTCAGATAACATGACCGATTGCTGTATTTAATACTTTTATTTTACTGAAAATCTTATTAATCTCAATGTTTATTTTAAAACGGGATCATATTTTAGAACTATTTTAGCATATGTTTTTCTATAAAACCATTTATTCTCTGATTCTTTAATAGTGTCATCATGCCTATTGAAATGACAGCCTCCGTGGCGTAGTGGGTGATGAGCCGACTGCAAAGCGTGAGGTCGTGGGTTTGATTCCCACCCAGGACAAATATTTGTGTGATGGACTATTTGATCTGTGTCTGGCTGTTCATTTATCTATTTAAGTATGTATTTAGAATTATATAAGTATGTTTATCAGCTTTCTGATTACCATAGTACAAGCTCTGCTTAGTTTGGAATCAGATGGTGTTGTGTGAATTGTCCAAAGATATTTATTTATTTATGTGGGCGGGGCAGACGCGCGGTGTGTGCGGTGATATGCCGGCTGGTCGGCGTTCGACGACGCGCCCTTACTTCTGAATCAATGGGCACCGACCCAGAAATAGTTAGAAAAAGTATCATACCCCAAGTATTACATTAGTATATTACTTTTGCTTTTCAGTTTTTTCGACGGTTTATTTCGGCAGTTATATTTAATTTGTATATTTTTTATTATTCATATAATCAAATTAATTACCCATGCAATCAATCATTTTTACAGTTGAAATTGAATAGCGTCATTTCCGTGAGATTTTTCATTTGTTATAATAAGTTAGATATATAGTATGTATTACATACTCTTAGCATACTTTGTGTACATTTTATCATATCTTTCACAGGAAAGTAAATCCTCAAATGACGGTACTACGGCAGAAGGCGGCTGAAATATTAGAGTCGGCGACGGGCGACCCCAACGATATCAAATTTTACATCTCTAAGCAGTGGTTAAATAAGTAAGTACATATATCTTATATATTGATAGCGCAAGCCGATTTTTGTCCCAGTGATTACGGGGCCATAGCTGCACATGAAAAATTGGTTATGGCCTCATTTTGAAGAGCTCCAGCCGTAGATGTGCATAAAACATAAACATTTTGGTATTAAATCAATTTAATTAATAAAATGCAATAATTTTATTGTTCATATAATTGTTTAGACCTGTCAAATATTTCTTGTTTGTTCCTCATTCAAAAATAGAACAAGGTGTGTCTGTCATTACTTTTTTTTTTCGAATGGCGTCTCAGTCTTTTGATCATTTTTCCAATGACAAAGTTGTGGTATTATGACAGTATTTAATATTTTATTTAACATTAGTATAAAAACAGTCGTTTGCGACACGTTACAAAATGAATTAAAAAAAAATCAAGTTCATCATTTTGGCGCCAAATGAAGATGAGAGACATACAGTTTAGAATAAATTGAAATCAAAATAAAATCTGCAATAGGTTTCAAAATTCCTTGTTTTAGGATTCCTTTTTAGGGTTCCGTACCCGAAGGGTGCCAACGGGACCCTATTACTAAGCCTCCGCTGTCCGTCCGTCTGTCTGTCATCCGGCTGTATCTCATAAACCGTAATGGAAAACATTAGAAAATTCTGAGAACGAACAATAGTTGCATTCATACATGAAATCTAATAATCCGCTGGTTTCGCAGATTCAACACGTGGGCGGAGCCCGGGCCGATCGACAACAGCGATTTTATATGTGCTCACGGCGGAGTCCGACCCGAGCGGGCGCCGCACCTTCTGGCGCTGGCCGCGCGCGTTCCTCAGCCGCTCTGGGAGTTCCTGCTCGACACGTGAGTACATACCACTGCTTCATCCTATTCATAATCTCGCCATCCATCCATTACCACTCTCAGCCACTCTCCAGTCCTACGCCCTCTGAATCCAGCTGCAACCGAGACGTGTCGCCATTCGAGAACCTTTCTTTCTATCTTCATAATTAAATTTAAGTAAAACGCGCGCCGCACCTGCAGGCGCTGGCCGCGTTCGTGCCGCAGCCGCTCTGGGAGTTCCTGCTCGGCACGTCAGTACCTGCAGCTACCTTATAGGGTTCCGTACCCGAAGGGTGCCAACGGGACCCTATTACTAAGCCTCCGCTGTTAGTCTGTCTGTCTGTCGTCCGGCTGTATCTCATGAACCGTGATGGCTAGACATTAGAGATTTTCACAGATGATGTATTTCTGTTGCCGCTATAACAACAAATACTTAAAATAGAATAAAATAAATATTTAAGGTGGTTCCCATAAAATAAACGTGATTTTTTATAGATAATGGTATGGAACCCTTCGTTCGTGAGTCTGACTCGCACTAGCACTTTTGCAGCATGTTATATGCGTCAAAATGTTAAGATGGCAAGGGAGCTGACGTGTTAAATATGAGGACACCGTCGTTGTAAATATAAAAAAAATTATGTGTAAAATTGACTTCGACAAAAACTAAAAAACTTTATGGTAGACAGTACAATGTAAGCACACACTTTTTTTATTAAGTATAACTCAGTGAAATATTAAGATATTCAAATAGGAGGAGTTTTTGCAGGCAGTCTATTAAAAAGTTCTTTTCAAAAAATTTAAAAAGTAAATTTCGACAGACATATCACATGGGAGGTTCAGAGTTTGCAACTACAATGACGACCTACGTGGCGCAATGGTTACCATACCGGACTGCCAATCGAGAGGTCCAGGGTTCGATTCCCGGCGAAACAGAAATTTGAATGATGAGTTTAAATTTCTGTTCTCGGTCTGGGTGTTTGTGTTTCTGTCTTTGTATGTGTCCATGGTACCCACGACACAGGGTATATCTACCCTACTGTGGGGCTATGAGTGTGAAGCGTTTATTATTATTATTATAATTTGACACATTTCAATGCGCCATTTTTGAACGACTATAAATTGTCTACTTTTTTTATAATATTTTGGCAAAGGGAGATCTTCCGCCGGGCGAGCCGCCCGCCCGCGTGTCGCCATCTCTTGATGAGTAGTCGAAGGTCGCTACAATATCATTGTATACCAGCTGTTTAAAATAAAATGTATAACTTGTTTCCAGGTTCGGCGGCGGGCCGGCGGTGTCGCACGCGCACGTGTGCGGCGTGTGCGCGCGCGCCGCACAACGGCTGAAGGCGAGGCGGACGCGGGAGCTCGCCGCCTTCGCCGAACTGCATGCGCTTTTTCAGGTGGGGTCACATTGCAATTTATAGTGTTTCGTAATAAAGTAATTAAGGTAATTCAAAATATTTATACCGACTTCAAATACCTAGTAAATAAAATGGAAAAAACTTATGTACATACTTATATTATGTTTGTCCACTCCAGGAATGCATGGTAATGTATATGTATGATGTAATATTTGCATACCTCATGAAGGTAAATATGGCGAACCAAATGTATAAAAACACCTTTTATAAACACCCATATTTTTGCAAATAAACGTCTTTGGCTTTGTTATGAACTCTTCTGATAGTTGGATGATACATGATATAAATAGGAAAGGTTCAACTCAATGTGATTTACTTTACATTAAACTTGTTAACAAACATACAAACATGAAATTTCGAACAGATTCGTCTACTCTAAAGAATACATCCATTTCATTAAATGCCTGTCAAGTTAAAATAAACATACAATGATTATATAATTAATAGAATCAGATGTTACTTTGCGGATCTCCATTACTGAATGAACAATGAACTCGCTTTGCGAGTAACCATCGCTGGGTCAATAACCCTGATGATGCTCTGTTTTGAGGCGAAACACGTGTTCGTGGTACGCATGTTTGTGTATATTTTTTATTGTTGCATGTGCTTGTTATCCTATGTGGGAGAGAGGGAGGTGCTATAGCATGAAAAAGTATACACCATCATACGTTCTGATTGCGAATTGTTGCAAAGTAGTTTTTACTTAAATTTATATTATTATACATATACCGCTATTTGTTCAACCCTTCATACTAAATCAATCAATCAATCTCCGTCAGGAACAGGAGAGACCGCACGCGATCTACGCGATCAGCATGCACTGGTTCCGGCAGTGGCAGGCGTTCGTGCGAAACAACACGCGCTCGCCGCCGCCGCCCGTCGACAACAGCGGGATCGTCCTTGAACAGGTACAGTGTCCTCAGGTGCGGTGTCATCAGACGGGTACAGTGTCATCTGACGGGTACAGTATCGTCGGACGGGTACAGTGGCGGCGTGTCACCGGACAGGTACAATGGCATCGGACGGGTAGAGTCAGCTGACGGGTACAGTATCGTCGGACGAGTATAGTGGCGGGGTATCACCGGACGGGTACAGTGGCATCAGACGGGTATAGTGTCACCGGACGGGTACAACATGAGAAACAACACGCTGTTTACGCGAGCTTAAAGAGTGGCATCAGAAGGGTACAGTGTCGTCGACCAATTGCAGTGGCATCCAGTAGCATTAAATGCCCAATAAAATACTAATAGACATACAACTTTAACTTTAACGACGTATTTTGGCAAGCTATTTTTTCACGATGACCCGCGTGGTGCAACTGTTGCCATGTCGGACTGCCAATCGAGAGGTCCCGGGTTCGATTCCCGGCAAAACAGATATTTGAAAGATGAGTTTAAATTTCTGTTCTCGGTCTGGGTGTTTGTGTTTCTGTCTTTGTATATGTTCATGGTACCCACGACATAGGGTATATTATATACCCTACTGTGGGGCTATGAGTGTGAAGCGAAGCATTATTTTTGTCTCATACACATCCTTCCACAGAAATACATACAAGTAACGCAACTGTCATGAAACCTATCCAACACGAATTGTTGAGTAGTAGAAGTAAACTTTAAGATAACCGAATTACTAGTGTTAAGATAGTTAACTAACACGACCCTTCTTATGTTACAGGAGATCGATGGCAAGAAGACGTACTCGTTGAAACAGGGCTCCGACCACGCCCAGCTGAGCGAGGAGCTGTGGAGGTTCTTCACCGACATCTACGGCGGAGGCCCCGAGGTACGGCTCAAGTCACCCCTCCTGCCGCAGCCCCAGGCCTCCGAGGCCTCGCAGGTCCCGCAGGCCACGAGGCGCCTCTCACGCAAGTACTCCGAGTCCGACAAGGAGGAGTACTGCACGAAGTCCACCTCCGAAATGAACATCCGAGAATCCATTCGCGGAGAGCTCCAAAAGAATCAGTCCCTCCAAAACATCAACCGAAGATATAAAGTTTCTAGAGCGTCTGCAGATTCTGATGAAGACGTCAGCTACCGACACGCCTTCCAGTACAAGAGGCACGAACCCAACGGGAACTACGACTCCGACGAGGACATGGACCTCAGCCCCGCCCAGAAATACGTCAACACGGTCCGAATGGAGAACGGCGTCGACAGCTCCGACCTCGACGCCAACGACAACCCCGTGTACCAGCGACACGACAAAACCGACTCGGAACTACCCAACTTAGATAGTATATCGCTAAAGAACAAGCCCTCCAAGTCGGGCAAAGTGAGAAAGATGAAAAGACGGACAGCCAAATGATTCTTTCTAGCGTTTCAGTTCGTCCATAGACTGAGACGGCGGGCCGCGGCCGGACAGTGAACATTCCTTGGTGATAGGTGTTTTACGTGCATTTATTGGGCCTTTGGACTTGTGCGGTACTGTTGGATTAGCTTCTTAATGTTGCCGGTGTGGATTTTGTGTGTGATCACCTATATAAATAAATAGTACCCGGATGTGCGAGCGTTGCTCGGATAAAAAAAATCATTTTCTTCAGTCTTCATTGACTTTGTGTTACTTAACAATACTGTTGTAGCCCCCAATTAAAAAATATAGTATCGATTTATCGACCCCAAACCCCCTGCATACTAAATTTCATGAAAATCGTTAGAGCCGTTACCGAGATTCGGATTATATATATACATAGGTATATACAAGAATTGATCGTTTATATAAATAAAGATGTACATATGTCAAAAGTATGATATTTTTGTTTGAAAATTGTCCCCTGCATGTTGTATGCAGAAAAACGTCAAGATGGCAAGGAAGCTAACGTGTTAATGAGGACAACTGTGAGGGACCATTTTTTGAGCGATATTAACATATCTAGTACTTGTTTTTTTATTATTATTGACGGCCACAAATAAAATTGGCATAGTGATGTAAAGAATATGAACTAAACAATCGTGACCACCTATCAATTATCGACTTTGGTTTGATGAACCTTGTGATGCAACGGTTAACATCCTGACTCCTACTGCCAATAGGATGTCCCGGGTTGGTGAGAAAAATAAATGGTGAATGGTGAAAAAAGATAAATGGTGAGATTTAGATTCTGTTCTCGGTCTCAGTGTTTGTGTTCATGCCTAAGTGTCTGGTAAGGTACCCACAACATAAGGTATATTATATCTATCCTATGGGGCTATGAATGTGAAATGTTATTATTTTATCATCAATATTCATTTCCTTGATTAATCCACGCGTTCGGGCTTGAGTCCCTAGCCAGCCCCCGCCCTCCCCCACCCTCTATTCAAAAACGAGTCTGAGTCTGTATCGATTCATAATCGATTTAATTCGCTCCCGACTCGAACTCAAATGCGAGACACTGTAAAGGTCAGCCTAAACACTCATCATACATGCTTTTATTAAAAGTAATTACAGAATTTTTCCATATTTGATTTGCGGTTTTAAATTTACTTTTATAATGTTTGTGATAAAAGGTGATCGATCACAAGTATCAATACTGAGAATATTCTTTAACACGAGTTCAAATTTGAATATTCGTTACATCACTAGTTTGCGCATTACAAAGTTTATTTACAACGTACTTAACATCAAACGCAACGAATTTCAACGAATTAATACTTCAATCTTGAAACGATAATATAACATTATATAACGTGAACGCAGCATCAGGTTGCAGTCAAAATAAATAATAAATAAACATTACACACTCATAGCCTCACAGTAGGATAATTAATTTAATACCCTGTGTCGTGGGTACCATGGACACATACAAAGACAGGAATACAAACACCCAGACCGAGAACAGAAATGTAAACTCATCATTCAAATTTCTGTTTCGCCGGGAATCGAACCCGGGACCCCTCGATTGGCAGTCCGGCATGGTAAACATTGCGCCACGCGGGTCGTCAAAAATAATAGAGGATATAGATATTCTATTTCACGATGTCAGATCGACTCTGCTTGTAGGGATGTGTACTGATAAGAGTGTGTGCGTAAACTTTTGAATCGTTAGCAAAAAATCTGTAAAGTTACTAATCCTTAAAAATATTAACTTACTACGGACAACTTCTACGTTTAGTTGTCATGCTGATGTTACTCGACAGTACATATGTATGTGCACGCCTCACATTCGTAGCCGAACGGCCTTCGCGACCATATCCGCAATTCTTAATATTTGACATGTGTCTCCCTCACAAAAATAACAGGAAGTTAAATTTTGTTTTCCTCAGAATCCATGCCGGCCACGAAACCCGATAATTCTAAGATAGTACCTTCGAAGTTCGTTTCGACTGACAATATGTCCGCATTTTAGTTCGACATAGCTTTTCGTACTAAATCAAAACAGTTTTGCCGATTTGAAAAATATATAGACGGTTGTACCATGGGGAACGCGCGGATTGTTGTAGGATCAAATAAAAATAAAGATAGAACTCTGCGAACAATGAAGTGAGACCGATTAAATATGCACCTCGCCGTATACATTGAGTATTGTGGCGTATTGAAGCAAACGTTGTAAATATCAAAATTCAAATGAAAAAAAAATTGGTTGAACAATGAAAACCACATTAACTTTTCACTTCACTTTATAAACATCCGAAGAGCGGCGCAAGCCGCACGCTCAAGCCTCAATGTAACGCTACAAGCGCCGATAGTAACGTACAATGAGTTATCCTTTTTCGTGCGTGCAGCCGGCGTTTATCGATTTACTAGACATTGTCACCTCAAAAATACGGTCTTGGACACTGTACAAAAAAAAATCAAAATGCATTCCATAACAAGGTTGCACTAAACCACGCTTGGAAAGCAGGATTACTGTAAATTTGTTTTTAAACACGATTTTTATTACCTTTTAAATCAATAAAGAATTAGTCAATTGACTATGAACGATAAGTGACGTCACAACTCATTTTCTCATACTAACTGTATGAGAAGTTCACGTTTTGACAGCTCATTAAAAGTATGTCAATTGATTTGGTAGTCTTGACTGGATTGTACTGTGAGAGGGTGTAATGAATAATATAATAATAATTACATAATGATTATGATAATTAGGTAATTTCAATTATGATTGCACCTTCCGCCCACGCCCACATGTTTACAAAACTGACCTCACTTTGTTCGTATAGTTACATCTACACTTTTATTTGATCTGAGGTGGATACCTAAACCGTTACCTCTACTAAACAATATTTTTTCTATAACTATACTCGAAACGGCCTTGCCCAATCGGGACGGTGTTAGTATTTTTAGTACAATTTTAATTTAGTTCAAATTCAGGTATGGCCAATAGGTACTTGAATATATCTACCGTGTTGTTCATAATAATCACCGAACGTGTATATTTACGATATTGATTGTATATCTGTGTAAAATTGTATGTAAACTTCGGTATAAATGTGTATAGAAATTTCATGTTTATAGACTGTCAGCATTTCTTTTCTTTGACTGTTTTACCGTGGATTAGGTATTTATTTTGTTATTTCTGGTTCTAAGTCTATGTGTTATTTGTTAATGAATTGATCAGCAATAAAATATATTTCAACTTTATTGGCTGCATTTGTTTGGTTTTATTTTTATCTTGGCTGCAATCCTTTCTACGTCCCACTGCTGGGCACGGATCTCTCTCCATTATTGGGGAGGCCTGCAGCTTACTCCACCACGCTGCTTCAATGCGGGTTAGTGGCCAAGCCGCTGTCGGATGTTTTCAAACCGCCCATAAGGCCTCCGACAAGGTTTGCGACTGTTAACTATCGACAACAACAGGGACCGACGGCTTAACGTGCCCTCCGAAGCACGGAAACGCGCATGAATTTTTTTGCTAGCGGTCATCCACTTCACACCCGACTCGAGATATGGCCTGGGGAGTGACCGTCATCCATCCCGTTTTACCCTTATTAAAGTGTGTAGTTTTCTTAAAGCATCAAAGGTACTGGACTCACGCGTCAATGGAGAGAACATTGCGCCTCGCTCCGATACATAATTTTTGTGCCAAATCTGGTGCGGGGGAACATTTTAATTTTGTCACATATTTACAAATATTCTTTCATCGCTATAGACGCATACATTTCTAAATATTATGTCAATTTCAATTCACAACGTCATTTTCTATGCACCGACAACACTGACACCGACATGCACCACAGAGTACATTTGTATATACTGAAAACATGCACACACCAGTTGTATATAACTAGAAGGCACATTGTGCATGCACGTGGGGAGGCCCGTAAAGTAAAAGCCACTCCTCTCGTCATACCTATCAGTACCTTTTTTTTTGGTATCCGGTAAAGGTACCGGTACAGTAAGTACAGGTACGGTACAGGTACGGTAAGGTAAGACATAATTTGTGTGTAAAGGTACCCGACACCTTGGAAGAGGATACCGGGTTATGTGGGATTTGACCGCACTAAAACCCCCTCGGTGGCCTGCCTCTGCGTTTGTGAGGACTCCAGGATCTCCATAGGAACGCACCGGTGTCCACACGCGGCGCCCCAGAACGGGCCCATCTTCGGGAGAGCAAATGTGCTCTCCTGCACCTTCAGGTGTTCACGGCGGCATGCGGCCACGCATACACCGCCGTCCCTCCCGGGGCTGCTAGCTGGACGGGTCAAGCTCCCACTCTCACCGTCCGCATCCCCGGAGCTCCCTTTTAGTCGCCTCTTACGATCAGGCAGGGGATACCGTAGCTCTATTCTTAATCCCGAAGCTACAGGGACTACCTATCAGTACCTGTGATGCTCTAACTAAAGTAGTTGTGTACGATGAACGGCTTACGTACAGGCTTCACGTGTCCTCCGAAGTCTTCTATCTAGACATTAGTCTTCTATTTTATTATTTTTGTCCCACTGCTGGGAAACGACCTTATTTCTATGTGGACCACGGATTCCATAGAATATTTTTCATAATTAATTATATGGGTAACGAACAGTGGCGGGTCTACAATTTCAGTTTGGGGAGGGTCTTGATTTTACTTTGGGAAGCTCTTTGTATTGTGCTTTGGGGCAGGCGCGAGCTGAAATGTTGGAGGTAAGAAAAAATTGTCAACGGGGCTGGGTGTTGCTGACGTATACTTGGGTTTGATTTTAGTTTTGAGTAATAAGAGGTTTACGGATCATTCTGGATCCGCTAGTGGTAACGGAGTCAGTAGGTTTGGGTTTCGCTTCACCATGTCATAGAAAAATTCTGGGGTATCCAGGCATACAGGTTTCATCAGTATGATCTCCTTTTGTCACGTTAAGTGCTAGATCGCACATCACAAATTTTCTTAGATTTGTTCATTAAATGTAATTCAGGCCCCAGGGTGTCTATTATATATCTAAAATTGCGGACTTCAAAATATCTGTGTCATTTGATTTATTTTAAGTTACCATTTACGTTAACGTTATTATTTAGCATTGCTTTTTCAAAAAACGATTAGCTTAGAAGATGTTTTCACAATCATTTTACGGCTACGGAAGACGAAAAATCCTTCGAAAAGAAGGCAACGAAAATTCTATTGACAGATTTAACAATTTTTCAAAAAAAAAATACCTACGTAGGTAATGAAGACACGGGTTGGCAAGAAATAAATTCAAAAACGCATAGTGTTGTTGAAAATATTTATTACAATGAAGACCATAATATTACATCGTTTATTATAAACCAGGTACATTGTTTATAATTGATCCTGTAAGGGTATTCCGTGACGTAATACTAATATCAACTTCAATCTTTTCAAGTCACATTAAAGTCGGAAGTAGGTACATAAGTTTTACACATTGAATGCAAGTAGTGTGGCTCACGCAGCTTTGAATGTAATAAACGTGTTTCGGAAATACTTAGGGCCTCGTTCACCATCTCCAAGTCAAGTGTTGATTAGTTACGTCCCAAGTAAAGTTAAATGGCAAGTAAAAGTTATGAGTACCGGTCAGTTTATCATATGATTAGTGCTACTCGAACATCGTGAAATTGAAATTGAAGTTAGGGGTGTCTTTAACCGACAATTAGCGTACTTTTCACTTTACTTGAAGGTGGTGAAAAAGGCCCTTAGTATGATAAAATTTATACAAGCAAATAAATTTTAGGCCCGTGCCCCATCGCAAATAGAAAATGAAAATTATCATTGATTGATGTAAAAACGACTAATTGAATTGATTAAAAAACTATCGATTTTTTAAAAGTTATTGTATCGCACGGTACAAATTCTTTTGTTTCATTTGAACAATGGAACACGGCCGGTGACGCTTAACGTTTTCTCCAAAAAAAAACTTCAAACATTCAATATAAAATGCCTTATTATTTGAAAGCGTAACAAAAATAGATTCTTCTCATTAAAATATCAAAGGATTCTTAATTATTATTTTTCGTTTTGTTATAATTCAAACAATCATCTACATTTTTTAAATATTATAAGGCCCCTATGTTATGTACCAAATTACGTATACCTATGGATCAGTTTGTTCTGCTAGAAGTTAAAATAAAGAAACGCCATTGAAGATAGGAAAAAATGCCTTATGTTTAAATGCGCAGACATCGTTTTATATACAAATAAGCAGTTTTTTTTTTCGGAAAATCTTGAAGTCTGATCACTTGTATCGGTAATACTTGAAATTGGTATGCAGTCCTCTCTTTCAACTTCCAGCATTTTCATTACTGTTAACCAAACTTACGTACATAATAGTTACATAAATAAAAATAACTATTACATGATGTAAACACAAAAATAAAATTATATTATTTGGTATTACACAACATGTTTTCAATAATAAAAAATAACGAGTCACACTCATTTTTTGATCAAAACTGGGATATAAAATATTTAACAATCAAAATTATGCGTAAAAAAATCCCAATAAAAAAAAGGAATTACAGGTTAACACTTTGTGTTACTAAACATAAACAAGAAAAGATACAGTTTATTGTCGCATGACATATTATGGTAAATAAATACAAAAATGTAACTTTTAGTCCACGCATCGCACTGGCCGAAAATGTGTGCTTCTTTCTCTTTTTGAAAAGTTGGAAAACACAAATCGCCAGTGTTGACTACTGGAACAAATCTGAAGCCTAGTACGCAATTTCTCGCAACGCCCAACATATAGATTTGATCGTCATTGCCTCACTTTCCATCAAGTAATTGCAGGGCGCGTACTAAAACCTCTTCAAATTCAAGAATCGGCCATACATAGTAGTCTTTGATATGTATGTTAACAATTTAAAAAATATATTAATTTCTAAAACATTATAAAAAATATATTGTCGTCATCGTTGTATATATCTGTAACATTAATAGCAAAATATATAGTGTAATAGAGATATAAATGTATATACTATGATTAATTTTTGTACTGATTTGGTTTGCAATTTGCACCACGGTGTCACGGATTGAAAACAATACTGCTTTATTGATTTATGAATTAACGTACTGCCCTGTAGAAAGCTCCATTTTATTACATTCGATTTTAGTATAAGATTCAGACTAAATTCAAAAGTGCAGTACTATAACTATGAACACTCTGCGGCTTTTCAACATTTAAGAATTTATAAAAAACGAGACCAGTAAATCGCTTATGCCTGCCCCGCACGTAACGAGTTTTGATTTCTCTGTACAGAAAGTATGTAATGTATGGATAGTAAATCGTTGCAATTAATCGTTCGTCGACGGCAGTACCAAATTTCATACGATAAATCGTTCGTTGGTGGTCGTGATCGCTCACATTTCGGCAGTTCGTTCGGAACCCGATTGTTTTCGGACGTGCGAATCACGCAAAGCGCGCTTTATGCAATAATATGTATGCTCCTCGACTTTTTTTCTTTAAGCACATAATTAGGCCCAACAACGCGCAATTAGGCGCAACGCAAGTGCGTCATCATTTTCCATCTTGGATGACATGTATATTGTGTGAAGGCGTGTGGAGGCGCTAGGGGCGTTCGATTTATCTGTACAGTCTAAAATCGAACGATTTCTCGTTACGTGTGGGGCGGGCATTACACATAATTCGATTACTGAACTTTACTTTTTCTAAAATAGTATATATAAGTATATGACGAGACTGTGGTGTAAAAAAACTTTTTTGGGTGTTTCATGATTTTAGTGTTTCTTAACTACTCATGACATTTTTGAAAGAACGAACTTTAATAATGGTCGCAACTGTTACCGCAGCAATAAATAATGCGTGAAAACCATAGCCAATGATATAGAAACGAATGTGTACAAAGACATTTTATCAGCCGACTAATTTAAATAACAGTCAAATTGCTTGATTACTACTATTGTTTGACTAGCGGATCTACGGAAAAGTTAATGCAGAATTCCGAGTTATACAAATAAATTATACCATGACCGGGTTATTTAATGTTGTGCTAGCTACAAAATGAATACATATGAATATAAAAAAATATTTTAGGATTTTTTTTTTATTTTTTAATGTAGAAAATAATATTTTTTACTAAAAATATATGTATAAATTTTGTATCCTCCAAGCTATGCGTAATTTTTTAATCCGCTACTTCAACGGGATAAGTAATTTTTAAAATTTTTTTTTCATTAAACCAACATCACGAAAAATGATTTTCATAAGCGAAACTAAAAATAAAGCAAATTATAGTTACTTAAATGTTGAAATGAAATTATTTTCGATATTGCAGCACACACTAACATTTATACAAGTTAAATGTACTTTGGTGTACAAATTAGTTGACAAGCGTTTTATTATAAAAAATATATATAAAAATATGTGTTGCAACTTGCATTAAAAAAAGAAATGCAAAAATAAATGAAGTTATTTTTAGTTCCTCAAAAATGATGAGTGTAGTTGTTATACCAGCACTTGAACGATTTGAAATGTAAAACGCTTTATACTTCTTTGTACACGAATTTGAACCACCCGTCGGTTTCTTGTATTTCTCAAAAAGAATATAAAAACTAACATTCTCTTTTCTCACTAACCTAAAGTAATAATTAAATTTCTAGACGTAAGAATAAGTTTCAATTGAGGTAGATTAAATTTTTTACAGTCCTATTAACCTAAAAGATTAGAATTATTTACATATTCTATAATATGAAGCGTTTACAACATTGGATCCTTCTGTTCTGTACTTCATAACATTTATTTTTTTGCCATTACTAGACGCCAAACATTTAAAACTTTTTTTTACATTTTTAAAGGTACCTAATACATATTTTTAACTTAAAATTTACGTATTCAAAAGTGTATTGAGTGTCAGTGGAGAATATATTCGCAACATTTCAAAAGACTTCCCATGGGACTGACACACTGAAAAAAGATATATTTTTTTAATTAAGGAAACTAATAAAATTAATAAAAGCATATAACTGCCAGACTTTTTTTTAATTGTTACGCTTAGAAGTACTGTCACATTAAAATAAAACACGGTTAATTCGGAATAATATACCTACGTATTGCCATAATATTAAAACAAAATGAATAATATACTGTCAGCGCCCAGGGAAATCCTCACTGACCCTTAACCACTCACAACTGCTTTAAAACGTATTTAAACCTCAATGTATCAATCCTTTAGATCTAACAAAGATAGAAACAAAGAACTCCGCCATTACACATAAGAAAAAGTTTCGAACATTTCCAATTTTTATCACAATTCATAAAAATCGCTTAGTCATTCATAAGGTTTTAATGACTAGCCGAAGAAACTACGCAAAGTTAACTCGATTAATTGACGGTTCAACACCGAACTGTTTTACAATTTTTCTTAAACAAAAGCAACGGCGACGAGGACTACATTGAACGAATAAAAAAACCTTTTTAAAATATTAGTTACAAAGGCGCGCGTCACTTTTGTACCGCATGGAATTCTAACTTTCTACCGATATCATTAAATCGATTGGACGCCAGGTGTAAAAAACGGTGCGCCAGTTACAATTAAATAGGCTATTGCTCAAAAATTATTATCAAACACTTCACTAATCTTGAAAACGTTATGAACGAGTTTACGATATAAAACTATTTTTGTTTTACTTCCTCGTAATCAGCGAGTCGCGCGTGGTTAAAGGTCTAAATAATTATAATAGTTATCAGAAATGCAAGGCACCTAATAATCCAGCTGTTATCACATCCTTCCATTTCATACGTAACAATTTTTTACAATTCTCACTATATTACATCGAAATTCTGACACTTACACTCACATAGTCTTCAAGAATCGTTTAACAAATTACATAATTTGGCTCATAATTCTAAAACATATGCCAAGACAATCACTTTTTTACAGTAAGCTTCGACAAGACCGCTTTCGGTCGTTCGAATTACATTTACATATTATCAAAACTTGCGACAATGTACTACAACGTCAATTTTAGATCAATTATTCTTCGCGCAAATTTGTTTAACATGAGCAACAAAGAATCAACGCGATTCTTTCCGTTACTAGCAAAAACGGATAAAAAATTAATGATTTCGGATTTCACGAATTTTGGCACATCTTATTACAATGAAATGATGTATATTCAAGCTTTCGCTTAGCCGATCGGACAGACCCAATTAGTTTCTTATATGCTAAGGAAGCAAATTGCTTCTGAGGTATGAGGAATAGTAATATTGCTTTGTCGGCGGTCGAACCGCCACAACACCAACGTAGGATTTTCAAGTTCATTCTGAATAATAGAATGAGAGAATCCTACAGTGCTATATCTGTTTGTAATAATTTTCATCCCGTTCCGAACTTACATTAACGACGATACATCACTCTAGCTTAACAGATCTCTTGCTGGTTACCCTATGCTTTCGGATCTACAGTTGTCGCAAGGCATATGCTCTTTGTTGTATTAACGTCACGTGGAAAAACAGCAGGTCTCCCTAAAACATATTATACGGCCTACTGCTTTCAAGAGCCATACACCCTATCACAATTTCCCGTAAACTAATATTATTGTTCTCCTATTAAATACAGTTCACATTCTGAGCGATCGCATGTACTATCTCATCTAACAGCTCACAGTTGGTCCCACTTATACTCCATTACCGTCAAACATGTACGCTATAAATAAACAATTTACAAAATTCCGAAAGTACATACACGACTAGATAACATATTCATGTAGAATTCGGAAACATTTTGGTATACCTGAGACGAACGCATAGTAACAATTTGGCAATTTTCCTCCTAGGGCGAGCACCCTTCAGCTTCGTTAAGTAGATAACCAAATATCTGTTTGTCAACTTATTACTGTTTAATATTTGGATATATTACACTTTTAAGTACAACTAATTTCAACAAATCACTTTAAAATAATTGAAGGCAATTGGTTTAACTATACAACAATGATTGTTAAGACATCTAGGCGGCATAAAACTCTATTTCCACTATCAAAACCTAATTGTCTTTCATTAATAAACTTAATTACAATGGTTACACCTGTTTTGTACGATAAATAGACAATGAGCGATTCATTGAAATTAGTCATACAATAAAAAAGTTATCAATAGTACTGCACTCTTCCAGACTATATTTTACAGCTTAAACCAACCTTACCTAATGAGGTAGCTCAGCATAAATAAGCTAAATGCAGGTGATGCCCGGGCGGATATTAGTGTGGAGGGGGCGGGGGCGGAGGAGGCTTGGGGCTCTGCGCTGTCTGGAAGGCCTGCGTGAAGGCAGGTAACCGCTGCGGCGTCCGACCCTCATGAGTCTCTTCACTGGGGAATGATGGCTCACTCTCCTCCAGCAGTTCAAGCATTTGGCTCGAAAGACCAGACGGGCCCTCCCCAGGATCCATTAACAATGACTGAACATTGCTTGGCCCAAGCAAATGTACATCTAGGGGGTCAGGCAATGTTTGTGTGGCAATATAGTCCAATTCAGTTGGGGACTGCCCAAAGGAAGGTGGCACCACATACATCACAGGATATTCCACATTGCTCGCCCCAGAGTAACTGGCTACGTACTCAGGGGAGGTAGGTTCCTCCACCTTAATTTCTAATGGTTCCGCCTTGATATTATCTAGGCTGGGGATTTCAACAATTATATCTGCGTCCTTTGGAGATGTTTTCCATGGTCTGAAATCACTTTCCTCAACAGGAAACTCTGAGAAGCTTTCCTCAAATGAGGAGGCCTCCAGAGGGGGATCTCTGGATGTGCCCACAGCCGCAGACCTCCAGGACTCATCTGGATGTGCATTCTTTACGTGCCTAACTAAGTGATCCTTTCTTCCAAATTTTTGAGGGCAATGAGGGCATAAAAAATCACGTCTACCTGTATGAACAACGAGGTGGCGCCGCACATCCTTTGCAGTAAAAAACTTCCTGTCGCAGTAGCTACAAGTAAACTTCTTGTCTGTCTCACTCTTCACAGTTCGGCTGCCTGTGTGTACTTTTAAATGATACACTATTTCCTGCTTTGTGCTGAAGATCTCATCGCAGATCTTACATTGCAAGTTGCCTTCCTCTGCAGAGTGTAGGGCAGCATGCTTTCGGTAACTGAGATGAGAGGTGTAAGACTTCCTACAATCAGGCTTCTCGCAAGTGTACATATTCTTGACAGGGTTGTGTACTCTCACATGGTTTGTTAAGTGATCCTTACGATTGAAAGTTTTGCCACAAGTAGTGCAAGCAAAAGCTCGAGCCTCACTGTGGATGAGGCTGTGACGGACAAGCTTGAATTTTGAATTAAATCGTTTGTCGCAGAGGTCGCACGAGAAGGGGAGCTCGCCAGTGTGGCTGAGGACGTGCTGGCTGAGCTTGCCGGGGCTAGAGAAGCGTTTCTCGCAGGTGGTGCAGACGTGTCGCTTGCTGCGGTCGCGGCGAGGCCGGCGTTCGGGCGCCGCCCCGGAGCCCGATGGCCCCGCCACGCTCTCCGTTCGCGTCTTGAACGTGGGCACACGCCGCACGGCCTTCACCGTGCGGAAGCACTGCTTGATGCCGCTGGGGCCCGCCGCGTCCACCGCCACGTACTGCACCTTCGTCGGCAGCTGCGACGCAGGCGGTGCTACGAACCTCTTCGGCGGGGCGGCCGCGCTCGGCTCGCCCGTCTCCTCCGCGAACTCGGAGCCGCCCTCCGCGCCTTCTTTAGGGTTCGGTGGCGGACTGGCCATCTCGCGCACATTTTTGACGCGCTTGCCCTATATCGCCGTTCGGTGATCGCGCGTGGTGCTCGAGCGGGGTCCGCGGTGGCGCTGGCTCGTCGCGATGGCAGAAAACATTTCTGTCACATTGACGGTCTGGAATCCCTTTTTCGTATTCGTGTCACATGGTTCTCGCGGAATTTTGGGAGTTCATCTTCGCTTTCCGCTGAACTCGGTCGCGCGTTTAGCTCTCTACACTTCTATTCGATTGAGGAAAGTGGAGAGGGAGTGAAAAACGATGAAATATCTACTTTCTTTCAAGAAATACGTAGCGGTTGACATCGAAATGTCAAAATAATGAAATGAAGCCAAAAGCCATGTCAAAAAAAATCCGCCGAATCGTCCACAAACTTAGTAGTAGATGGAATCGTCGTCGACGACGGCCCCTTTTGAAATTATTGCCATAAAAAAAATTAAGCTTTGCTATTTGCTACAGATGAAATAACAACGGAAAGCTCTCTTTGACTGTCATTGAATACGAGTTTAATTAAAGAGGATAACTTTGAATATAATCTTTTAAGTTTTATTATTGTAGTTGTAGACAGAGTTCAGAGTACCTAAAAAATAATAAAGTAACATGTTCCATCTCTTTTACTCCAAGGCGAAATAGCCGAATCTAACTAAACACAGCGTGCAAGAGACATGAATACAAGATTTTTGTCCTTATTCCGTCTGTCCGTAATAGTCCGTATGTATGTCCGTCCGCAACCAATCCAAAACGTCTGACCTGACTCCAAAATGTTATTCTAATTTCTACGTCATTGTCCAGTATAATGCATGACTAATGGTCATCCTTAATACTTTGATCAAATCAAACAAATGTAAATCTATACAAAATATTTATTTTTATAGACAGAATATTAAGAAAAAAAAAATTATGTAATACAAGAGAATCCGTTACATCCATTCCGAAATCATGCGTAGTAGTATGCTACGTCGTAGTATGCGTATTTTAGGTGGAAAACAAAAGTAAAGTAACAGAATGGAACAGATAAAGCTGTGACCTATTGGTTACAATTGTGGATGTCTCACGATTTTGATACTTTTAGAGTAGCAACTAGTACTCCGAGTAGCTCCTGGTTCTCAAAAGCAGCATTCTTTACTTTATAGTACCTAATAACAGCTACTTTGGAGTAACAACTGGTACTCCGTAGTAGTAGCCAGTTCTCTGAAACCGCATTTAACACTGTGTAATCTGGAGTAGCAATCAGAGTAGCATTCAGTACACCAGAGTATCAGCTAGTACTTCTGAGTAGCAGCAGGAACACCGGTGAAAGTTTTAGTACCCCGGAATTGCAACCTCTACTCTAGAGGAAAATTCAGTACTCTTGAGTACTGGTCATAACTGTCATAAGTAAAAAGAAGTAAATATTCTCAATAAAAATACCAAAAAAGGTTTTTTTTAACAATAACATATCATACAAGTTAATTGTTATCATAAAACACTTAAAAAGGTGATTGAAATTATTTCAATTATTGTGAGTTGCAATTTTTTTGTAGTAATTTATTACGAAATACCAACACAATTAATTAACATTTGCTCAGTTAATTCTCTAATTTTTTTAGTATGTAGACCGTTTCACTTATATTCGTTTTTTCTGTTTTCTCTATTTAAGTACTTTTTATTTTGTTAATATACTAGGTTCATTGTGCCCAGTGCCTTATGATTCCAGTTGGTCTATCTCATAGATAGACCAGTGTCGATAATTTTTGAGACCAAAAAAAATTATAGTAGAATGAAACCTATTGGAAAAGGTAGAGGCATAAGAATAAATAATACTACGGTAGAGGATATAACAAAAATAAAAGGAAAAATAAATTAGAGGCGATCTGAGGTCGGGAAGGGGGAGGGGGGGGGAGCTTTAAAGGGTAAAAAACGGTTTATCTCGATTTCCGGCAAAACTACAGGTCCTATGAAAAAAAGCTAAATGGCAAAGATGTAGTTAATAAAAAGATCTACAACTTTTATATTTACACTTTTTTCACATAACCTCAAAATTTAAGTGAAATATTCAAATAACCATGTTTTTGGTTTTTTATTTTTATCTTAAACAAATAAAATTATTTTTTCACAAAATTTGGTGAAAATTTACCTTTTTATGTCCCAGATATACTTACAGTATTTTTTTTTCGGTTTAAAATAAAAAAAATTTCACCTCATTTTGACTTAATATCGAAAAAGCAGCTTTCAGTATATACAAATGTACTCTGTGAAAGCAGCCTAGTTTTCAATCGAAAATTCTCACGTCAAAATATCTGCTTTTTTTAAAAGTCGGTATTCTTTTTGTACGTTGAAATCTCTTCTTTCTGATGGTATAAAAAAATATACCTACATTACTTTTGTAAATGTGCTCAGAAAATGCAAATAATGCAAACAGCATTGAGTTCAAAAAACATAAAATTGAAATTAAAATTCCACAGCAGAAGAAACTATGATCTACCAAAAACTTTACATATTTATTAAATTAAATTTATATAAGGCTAACTATAAAAAGAAGAATGAGGTGGAAAATTTGTAGGTGGATGCCCTGTTCTACTTAATTTTATTAGGTAGGCTTAATTTTATTTATTTATAATGTACAGCAAATATGTAACTCATATAATAATTTAATGCACCTCACTTTGAAACTTAGTACATATAAGGATCATCAATTAACACCTATATTTATAAAGTTAACAACAGTGTTATAAGCCTATTTCAACTAAAATGTGCTTTGTGTTATGTCTTTGACAAAAATGTTATAGATAACTTGAAAATTTACAAGACAGAAAACTGCCATACCCTGACAATTCCAGAAAATAAAAATATTATGCTTTAATAAATCAAAAGTGAATGTATATATGATACAATACTGGACGATCAATACTGTATTGAGTAAAAGTATTGATACCACAATGGTATCGTTTCATCCCTAAATATATCTCACACCCAGTTCCACAATGCGTTGCATTTCCTCTATTGGTTCCACTTAGTGATGGGACTCGAATCACATTTGGTTTGAATGATTCGAATGGTGATGGTGAAAACTTGATTCGAATAAGATTCAATGTTGATTCGAATTGTTGAATCGATTCGAATCATCTTTACAATTCGAATCACATAGATGATTCAAATTATTATTTATGTTTCGAATCTTATATTGCGCGTTAAGCTTACCTTATAGATCAGACAGTTAAAATTCGTTCACGTTTTTTTGCGTCTCTACCAAGAATTTCTTGTATAATGTATAAGTAAAAATTATCCTTCAAAATGTCTCTAAGCACCTATATTTTTATCTATTAACGATTTTATTTCGTATTGATTCGAATGTATCAATCAATTCAAATCAAGGGTTTATTCAAATCATGGTTCGAATTTTCTCCGGGTTATTAGAATTGATTTGAATATTAATTTTTCGTCCGATCCCATCGATTCGAGTCCCATCACTAGTTCCACTGTCTACAATGTTGAGAATGTTTTTTTTTTTTTGTATATACCTAATAAGTTTTGTTTCTTTAATTGTCTGTTTATGCCATTGTCATAGTGTTCTGTCAGTCAGTGTCAGTTTGGAAAAGATCGAGTCATATTTCTTACCAATTCTAAGTAGATTTTTTAAAATTTACCTTTTAATTTACTATATTTTGTTGATACAAAATACTGACAACATTAATTTAATATTGAAGACATTGAACAAATTATACAAAACATATACATACTTATTAAATTAGTAAATATGTTACTCATCTCAGTCATCATTAACCTATTTATTAATGAAGTTGCCAAAATGTTTCATATTTACATACATATTACAAATTGCCCATTTCTAACTGAGAATATACTCAGGGGAGCTAGGCTGCTCCACCTTAATTTCTAAAGGTTCCTCCTTTATATCTAGTTTGGGGACTTCAACAATTGTATCTGTGTCCTTTGGAGATGTTTTCCATGGTTTGGAATCACTTTCCCCAACAGGAAACTCCGAGAAGCTTTCCTCAGACGAAGAGGTTTCCAGGGGGGGATTGCTGAAAGTGCTCATAGCCACAGACCTCCAGCACTCATCTGGGTGTGCTTTCTTTACGTGCCTAACTAAGTGATCCTTTCGTCCAAATTTCTGAGGGCAATGAGGGCATATAAAATCTCGTCTACCTGTATGAACAACGAGATGGCGCTGCACATCTTTTGCAGTAAAAAACTTCCTGTGGCAGTGGCTACAAGTGAACTTCTTGTCCATCTCACTCTTCACAGTTTGACTGCGGATGTGCACTTTTAAATGATACAATATTTCCTGCTTGGTGCTAAAAGTCTTCTCACATATCTTACACTCTAAGTTGCCCTCCTCTGCAGAGTGTAAGGCAGAATGATTTTGGTAACTGATATGAGAGCAGTAAGACTTCCCACAATTTGGCTTCTCGCAAGTATATGTATATTTATTGTGTACTTTCATATGGTTTGTTAAGTGATCCTTACGATTAAAAGCTTTGCCACAAGCAGTGCAAGCAAAAGCTCGAGCCTTACTGTGGATGAGGTTGTGACGGTCAAGCTTGAACTTTGAGTTAAATCGTTTGTCACAGAAGTCGCACGAGAAGGGGAGCTCGCCAGTATGGCTGAGAATGTGTAGACTGAGCTTACTGGGGCTGGCGAAGCATTTTTCACAGGTGGAGCAGATGTGCTGTTTGCTTCGTTTGTGGCAAGGTCGGCGATTGGGTACCACTCTGGAGCCCGATGGCCCCTCCACGCTCTCTGTTCGCGTCTTAAGTGTGGGCGATCGCCGCACGGCCTTCACTGTGCGGGACCGCTGCTTGATACCGCTGGGACTCGCCGCGTCCACCGCCAAGTACTGCACCTTTGTCGGCAGCTGCGACGCGGGCAGCACTTCCAACCTTTTCGGCCGGGCGGCCGTCTTCAGCTTGCTCGTCTCCTTCGCGAACTCGGAGCAGCTCTTCGCGCCTTTTGCGGGCTCCGGTGGCGGACTGGCCATCTTGCACACATTTTTGACGCGCTTGACCTATATCGCCGTTCGCTAATCGCGCGTGATGCTCGAGCGGGGTCCGCGGTGCTGGCTCGTCGTGATAGTAAAAAACATTGTCGGTCAGGCCTCGGTCAGGCTGAAATCCCTTTTTCGTATTCGTGTCACATGGTGCTCGCGGAATTTCTAGCTCTTTATGCTTCTCTTCGATTGAGGAAAGCGGAGAGGGAGCGGATAAAAAATCTATTTTCTTTCAAGAAAAGAAAATAAATATAATACCTACTACTACTTTATATAGGTACGCATGCAACAAACAAATGTTGACGGAACTTGTCGGATAGCGGTTGACCCGTTGACAATATTGACAGTGACACTTGACTTAACAATCTTGACACGGGGAACTGAGAAAAAGACATATTGTGCTCTTGTTTTATTTTCATTTTCTTGGTGTATTTTTGAGTTATTTCGAATAAAGTTGATCGCATGTTTGATATAGGTTTATTACAGTGCACCAACAGTGCTTAATATTTTTTTTCTGCTTGCCTCCAAAATTCCATCGGACACGTTCTAGTAAAGTGGCCTAGCCATCGCTTTACTTGAATGTTGAACTGACTAAACTGACATTACTGACGACTTACTTACTGACTTTGTTATTACTTCGTCCAGCCAGTTTCATCGAAACGGGCAAAAAATTATACTTGACGCTGGCAGTATGCATAGAGTTTGCGATGCCATAATTGAAAAGATCTACGGTTTCGACTTTTGTCCAACCTTTGTTCGCGAGTTTTGGTTTGGCGGGAAGTCGAAAAAAACATATTGTGCTCTTGTTTTATATTTACTTTCTTGGTGTATTTTTGAGTTATATCCTATTTTGATGGCATTTTGTTCGATATAGTGCACTATATCGAACTTCAAAAATTCAGTTAATTATAGTGCACAAGTGTTGTGAATTAAATAAAAAATATGTTTTTCAGCTCGCCTCCAAAATTTCATTGGTCGCGTTCTAGTAAAGAAGCCATTGCTTTACTTGAATGTCTGACTGACTTGACTGACTGATTACTAACGACTTACTGACTTTACCTATTATTTATTACTCAACTCATCCAATTGCACCGAACGAAACTGGCAAAAACGTGATGCAAAAATAATACTTGACGCTGGCATGGATGCAGAGTTTGCGATGCCATAATTGAATAAAAAAAAACTTATTTGTCAGACAGACAGTTACTGTCAGATTAGATTGGTTGGAGAAAAGAAAATAACCTGAGTCACATTTCTTCCAATCCGTTATTGATTTGTTGAAAAATACATTATAATTTACCAAATTTGTCTGTTTTTACATCAAATTATACAGTTTCTCAGGTACTTTTTCATATTTGTTAAGGATGAAACCATAGCTTTATCACATACAAGCACATAACGAGTCATTTTAATTCAGATGCATATTTCGTTTCACCGTAAAATCTATTTTGGTGTTGACAAATCTTGTTGTTTAGATGCTTTTCAAAAATTATTTGATTCGAATTCGCTTTTATATTTTAATATAATAATAACAATAAGTCTTATTTTGTGTTCCGTAGTCAAAATGTCGGAAGCTAATGTTGCCTCTGCCGCTCCCTCGGCTGCTTCAGTCACTGAGGACCGATCAGGAACTGGATCTGGAACTGGCACTGGTATGTATTTTTTTTAACGTTTAACATTGATTTTCCTGTTGCAATGCGGGTTAAGCTGGCACTTTGCTAGACAAGTTAAGGTGTCGATTTCAAATTTCGAATTCTTGAGCTGAGCTTGACTTACAAACTTTCCACTCGCGTGTTATAAACTTGTTTTCTTATAGCAAGGAGAGATTCCTTTATGAATGAGCTACACCAATGTGAAAGAACAACACAAAAACAAACTTTCCCATTTATAATTGGTATTTAAGATTTTTTATTAGTATGGATTGATTTATAGATAAGTTTTTTAATGAAACTGAGTATTTTTTTACTAACCCAATGTTATTGTCCCTACAGCCACAGTACTGTGGGCAAGTGGCATTTAACTATCACACTTAAAGCTTCTATAAAATAATAAAAAAAATTATGAGATTGATTTTAGCTAATGAAATGTCATGTGGTCTTCTAATGTCAGTTCCATAAATTTTTCATTCTAATCCACAAGCATTACAATAGTCTAATGCCACCTTAAAGCATCAAAGGTACTGACTCACCCTTCAGTGGAGAGGGCATTGCGCCTCGCTTCAATACTTAATTTTTGTGCCATATCTGGTGCGGGGGAAAACGCACACATTTTAATTTTGTCACACATTCACAAATAGCCTTTCATCGCTATAGACACATACATTTCTAAATATGTCAATTTCAATTAACAACATCATTTTCTATGCACCAACAACACTGATACAGATACACACACATACTAGTTGTATATAACAAGTAGGCACATTGGGACAAGGGGTTGCCCGTAAAGCCCACTCCTCTGATGGGTGTCATATCTGTTAGTATCTGTGATGCTCTAAGAATGCCTCTTATACTGTGCCACTGTACAGCATAATTTTGCACACAATTTCTCTGCTCTAAAATCTTTTTTTAATTTTTTGTCTTCAATGATCAAGTAGTGGAGGAGTAGTGAGGGGTGGAGACCTGGTGTCCTGAAATACAAACCCCAAAGCTTAGTTTAGGCACCAGTCTCCCACAGTATACTTACACACAGTAGTACATAAGCACAAATAAATAAAGATTAATAGTCATTTTTCCTTTTTGGGCCCAATTGTAACAAGTTTAGATGTGTCTCATAAATAGTAAATAACATTACAACATTAATTTATGTAATCATCAGATAGTTTTTCTAATCCAGGACTCATTTTTCAATTTCTTACTATTAAAGATATTACTAAAGATGTTACTAAAGTGTTAATTTTACTATTCATTTCTTGTTTAATTTTAAATGATATATTTCAATATTTATTTTAATTTAGTTATTACTTTTACAGGAAGTGAAGAGAGGGTGTACGGAGGATGTGAGGGGCCAGATGCTATGTATGTAAAGCTGGTCTCTTCTGACGGCCATGAGTTCATAGTGAAGAGAGAACACGCTCTGACCTCGGGCACCATTAAGGCAATGCTGAGTGGCCCGGGCCAGTTTGCTGAAAATGAAGCCAATGAGGTCAACTTCAGGGAGATCCCGTAAGTGTTCTTAGCCAACAATAATAACAACCTTCTGTCATGTATCAGTAGTGAGTGTTAATTTATGTTAATTCTGAATATCTAAGCAATAACAAAAATTTTAATTCAGAACAGTCTTGTGACCACTCCCTCTATATTAAGCAAAATTGTGTTATCAATCAGTTAGCTTCCGTCTACATGGGATCCATAGGGATGTGGTATTTTCCTTGGGTAAACAGTAACCTATGTTACTCTCCATACCCTCAAACAATCTTCATACAAAAATTTTGGTCAATCTATGGCACTGCTGAGACATTTATAATATTAGTATGGATTGTATCATGCACATAAGCCATTGTTTGAGTGTTTGATTATGTAATATTTGTTTCAGTTCACATGTACTGCAGAAGGTGTGCATGTACTTCACATACAAGGTACGCTACACAAACTCTTCAACTGAAATCCCCGAGTTCCCCATCGCTCCTGAAATTGCTCTGGAACTCTTGATGGCTGCTAACTTCCTGGATTGCTAAGATAGTACTGTCTAAAGTTTGCTTACGCGACTATGATATAAGTAAAGGATTTCATCGTTCAATAATGATCATAGATATATGGTTCTGAGTATTTTGGCTGTCTGATTTTGAGACTCTTGAAAAATCGTTCAATACTTTAATGCATTTTGCAGTGTTATTAATTCAAGATACTGCTGCGCCCACTTCTGCCGTGAATCAATTCTATTGTGTTTCGGTGGATAGGTGCAATAGGCATGATGACACTATTAAAGAATCAGAGAATAAATGGTTTTACAGAAAAATATATGCTAAAAAAGTTCTTAAATATGATCCCGTTTTAATATAAACATTAAGATTAATAAGATTTTCAATAAAATAAAATTATTAAATACAGCAATCGGCCATGTTATCTGAAACGCCAATCAAAAGGAATGACGTCACGCCTCAGTTAATGTCATCGTGTTGTTGCTTGAAGTTTGACGAGCAAGCCGACGCCATGACACCTACGAGCGTTTTCGCGCTTAATTCAAATTACATAGCAGAAAATACATTAATTTACGTTAAAACTCAAGTTTATTGCTGAAATAAACTTTTTTTCGAAACTAGGAGACATGTACCTACAATAAGGAAAGGTATTTAAAAATCTGTCATCATGCCCATTGCCGGCCACACTTACATGAGGCGACAACCAGCCTCCAGAGTAGCAGTGCAACTGCATACGACCTCAGACAAGACTTACCTATGCTTGCTTGAGGTTGTATGTAGATGTCCATGGGCTGCAGCGACCACTTAACACCATGTGGCCTGCATGCTTGTCTGCTACTCCATTCAACTAAAAAAAAAAGATACCTTGTCTTTTAAATTACTGAATCTATTTTTCAATACATTTCTCATCAATACAGTTCTGATTAGTATATTTGATATAGCAGTCTTATGTTTATTTGTATTTTAAAACAAATATGGTCATTTGTTTGTATCTAAAGAAACTGATTTTATTTGTATAAAATTGCCAAAAAAGCTTGTTGATAAAGCTTGTTACTGAACTTTCAAAGAAATCCAGCTGAATTAATAAGAGTAATGAATCTACTTAGCAATTAAACTGTAACTAAGTAGTGTAAAATTGGTATTTTGTAGAAAATATGTTTTATTATATTAGTGTTATATGGAAGGCATGTTATAAATTCATTTTGCCAGCTGAATTAGGCTTTAACCTCGAAAATATTTTAAAAATATTTTATCATCGATCATAGTATAATAGTGGGTTATCCCAAAATAGCATTTGGGAGGAAATTTGGAGTTAGTTGGTTTTAGTTCCATTCATTAATGTAGTGTTTATTTTAAGTTTGCAACTGCTACTTTCTAAGCTTTTTAATGTTTGCTAAATATTAAAAAATAACCTATGATTGATTAATTTTGCTTTTAGTCATAACAAGTATTGTTTTATGAAACTAATTTGCACATAAAGAAGCAAGGAGGTACATAGTCTTTGTAATATAGAATAGTTTTCAGAAATATCCTAATAGGTTTTTGAGTTTATTTCAAGTAATCAATTCATCTCAAACATGATGTAATGTATAAGTAGACCATAAAACACGTTTTATGACGTCACCTGTTATAAATAAATAAATAAATATCTTTGGACAGTTCACACAACGCCATCTGATTCCAAACTAAGCAGAGCTTGTACTATGATAATCAGAATCAGCTGATCGTACTTATATAATTCTAAATACATACATGAATAGATAAATTACCACCCAGACAGAACAGTCATGTTCCATCACACAAATATTTGTCTTGGGTGGGAATCGAACCAAAGACCTCACGCTTCGCAGTCGGCTCATCACCCACTACGCCACCGAGGCATTATGTATGTATGTATCATGTGTAATACATGATATAGATTAAGTTCACAATAATATTCAATAACTTACTCCACTTTTGTCATGTCATAAGATTATAAAATTGTTTGTTTTGGTCAATTAAAATGTAGCATGCACTAACATGACAATATCTAAATAGAAATTTAACTCTCAAGTGTCATTTGAACATTTCTTGATTCCAAGCAGTGTATTGTTTTAAATAAAGTTTTATTTCTTTATTATGTTTTTAATTTATAAACAGGCTAACTAATTATAATACTTATAATATTAGATGATGTCAGCTAGTCATTATGAAATAGAAAAATCAGAGGTAAGACGTGAGTCTGAGATATTCTTGTATAGTTAGATTCGCTCCTCTGGAGGCGACTACCTCACGTAACCTCACCTCACTAGCCGAATAAGGTTACCTTATTGCAAAATGAGTGGTGGTGAGTGACAGTTGTGCAATATGACATCTACTTACTGATTACTAACACTGCCAAAGCTATAATGGCGGCAAATTTTAGTTATGGAGTGGTAGCTAGTCTGACAGACTCTGAAAAGGGCCTACCACCAATAAGACCATGGGCTAGAATCGAACCCACACTCGGTTTTTAACTCGGGTTTCTGTACAGGCTGTACTTTCATTCCACGTTATATTTAATAATAATTGCAAAATATAAGTCCATAGAACTCAAATAATCAGTAGTTATAACTACTAGATGGCAGCAATCAAATTAATAACTACATCATTGATTACTGCAGTTACATGTATTCATAACTACATGTAGTTGGTTGCAACCCTTTTTGCGTCCCACTGCTGGGCACGGGTCTCTCCCCATTATTGGGGAGGCCTGGAGCTTACTCCACCACGCTACTCCGATGATGTTTTCAAACCGCCCATAAGGTCTCCGACAAGGTTTAACGACTGTTATCTATCGACAATAACCAGGACCGACGGCTTAACGTGCCCTCCAAAGCACGGAAACGCGCATGAATTTTTTTGCCCCTAGTGGTCATCCATCTCACAGCCGACCGCTCCTGTTTGGCTTAGTTGCATAGATCGTTGGCGTTCTACACTAACCGCCGGGCCATGCGCGTTTCGCATGTAGAACTACTTTTAATTGTAATTATTAATTACAAAATAGTAGTTACCTACGCCCTATACTGGTGGAAGAATAGTTTTTTAGTAATTTGAGGAGAAAGAAAAATAAAAACACAATAATTGACTCATCCTTTATTCAATGCATAAACAAAATCCGGTCCATATGTTGTCAGGTAATTGATACAACGGGTGTTGCCACATGATTGATACCAGACACTTTGGAATGATGTCCTGCTTAACTCTAACATATCAGGAAAACAACTTACCGAACCAAAAGTTCATCAATAAATAAATTCTGATAAAAATTATACAACTAATAATGAACTATAATCATAATCAAAATCATCTCAATAATGAACTATAACTCTAGAAAATTCCATCTGAGATCTAAGCTTATAATAAAACTTTGGATAAAAATTAAAATAATTAATCGTTTCTTTTTGTACATTTTTACACGCAAAAAAAATAATATTCTCATCCAGTTACTAAAATACTGAGTAATAGTACACAGGGAACTAAATGCTGAATTACATGTTGTGACACCGTACGCACCTTAACTAACGAAAAATATACACAATACATAGGTAATTATATACTTGTATTAATACATCGTAGATTACAAAATAATACTTTACGATTAACTTCAAACAATATTAATAGTTCAAATATTGTTGCATGGAAGAATTCGTTCTGTATACAATTCGCGCCAATCGGCTCAGTACAAAACCTGTAACATATTACATATGCCAAATATATAAAAAAATGTATGAAAATAAGTACACGATTCACAAGTTCGGTGCAAATTTGAGGAATGTGCAAGTCTGTACTGTTACATACTCGACGAATCTTATTATTAAAATCGAATTAGGTCGTTTATTGGCAATAATATCACAAATCAATGTCGGTTCACAGTTGATTGAGAATGTTGACAATGCAATATAAGTTTTACTGTGAAGAACATAAGGTAGTTTTTGTCAATGAATCAATGGATATGTAGAACAATAATTTCACACAAGCAACACGATGAATCATTTGAAGCGCAACAATGCCGATGATATGTCAATAGGATATACTACTAAAAACGTCGCACTTTACGATTTTACGCATTTTTTTTATTTATGCTATCGGTTTGATTATACCACAATAAATTAGATGTAAATTATTTTAATGAATAGCGTATAAACTCGGCGTCTAGTGAAGAACACAAAAGATGCGCAGGTAAGCAATGTAGCTCGCGGTCAGCAGTTTGATCAGTTTGATGTAAGTATGATGATAGGTTTGATGAACTTTCATGTAATATGATGTATGATTATGATCTATGTAGAAGTACTCGTATTAAGGGACAAAATTTATTCGCGTTTCAATACTTTGGAGGCAGGCGCGGTCCCAGGGGGGGGGGGACACACGATCTCCCACACCCCTCAAAATCCATCAATCATGCGTAGATGGAAGACGAAACAAGCCAATTTGGGACAGCTTTTCCCCCAAATTTCTTAGTGACCCAAAATTGAAGGCTGCGACCGCGCCTGTTTGGGGGGAACGTTATGTCATCAGTAGGTATAGTATAGGTTGCTATCGACAGATAACTATCGCCAACTTGTTCGAAAAAACAATACCTGTGCCCACAAATGGACGCACAGAGGGCTGTAACCAAAATTATTAACGTGGTTCTTGCTAATTTAAAAAATAAGCAGTTTTCTTTCAAAACGTAAGGCTTAAGTGTACTTTTCACCAACCCATTTCGACCAACGATTTCAAAATGCGTAAAAATGAAAGTGGCGACGGTTACGTACACGAATAAACTCCGATGACTATAAATGAAACAGATATACGATAACAAGGATGGATATAGATTTTTTATAACATACAATGACACCAGGACTCAATTAGGTACACTATTCGCTACAAATCTCAGATCAAATAAAAAAGTAAATAAAGGTGTTACTCTGCGGACTACAAACTGAGGCCGATTTTGTTATCATGTGTACAATACAAGTACAATACAAGTTAGCCTGATATAATATAATATTATTCATTACATTCATTACACCTCCACCAACCCGCATTGGAGCAGCGTGGTGGAGTAAGCTCCAGGCCTACCCAATAATGGGGAGAGACCCGTGCCCAGCAGTGGGACGCTAAAAGGGTTGCAGCCATTCATTACACGCTTTCACAACAATAGGCATGATGACACTTAAAGAATCAGAGAATAAATGATTATACAGAAAAATATACGCTAAAAGGGTTCTAAAAGATTATCCCGTTTAATTATTTAATAAACAATAAGATTAATAAGATTTTCAACAAAATAAAAGTATAAGAACTGCAATCGGCCAAGTTATCTGAAACGCCAATTAGAGCGAATGACGTCACGTGTCAGTAAATGTCATCGTATTATATGCTTAGTAATGCCTGCCCTACACGTTACGAGAAATCGTTCAGATTTCTCTGAACAGACCTGTTTCTTCAGATTTATCGCACGTGTGGATGGTAAATCGTAATATACGTATAAGTACGTGAAATAAACTTTTTTTCGAAAATAGGAGACGTGTACCTACAATAAGGAAAGGTATTTAAAAATCCGTCATCATGCCTATTCGGAGTCGTTTTTTTCTTGTGAATTTCGAAATTTTGCCTACGTATCATTCGCGCGATATTCGACTGGAAAAAGCAAGGCGCAATTTCGTTGCAAGCGTTTTGCGTAATGTATTACAATTTCGAGGTGTAGTTTTAACTGGCTTCACTTTGTTGCAGAATTCCATATTTACTTTTTTATTTGATCCGAGCTACAAATATTATTGAGCATTCGTTAGTTTGTCTTTTTTAAAGCCTATTCGCACTAATTCATCAAAGGAACGGAAGCGGCGTTGCGTATTTAAAAGAAAAAATGAAATTATGTATAATATGTAAATGCTGTAGGTAGTAAGTACTAATAGCTAGCCTGTCTAAAACTTCTTCCATAGCCGAGCCAGTTAAGTAAAGCTTTTGAACCATCTATCTGAGTTACCCAGATTCTATATATTGGAACAGAACAGTATTGGCTTAATATTTGTCATAAATTAGTTCTTCTTTAAAACGAGTACTATCTTAATTAATATTGATTAAGAAAAATTTGTCTAGTTTTATTTATCTAACCATAAAGTTCCATCACAAACAGATTCACCAATATTGGCTATGTTGGATCAAACATTGGTGGTCAATGTGTGGCAAATCTATCGTCCATGATAATAATATAATTCCTAAAAATTGCCACAAATGGATTCACCAATATGTCCAATATTGGATCAAACATTGGCATCCAATAGTTACTATGCCCACTTGTTCTCTCGTCCAATATAAAGAATCGGGAACCGTCAACCGAGCAGCGACTACAAGCGAACTAAAATCGACAAGCGATCGATTCACCCCTGATCAGTGTGCGCTAGGTTCTGATCAATCGGGACCATCTTCCTGCTGACCGAGTAGATCGGCGGCGTCTCGATCTTCCCCGAGATGGCCTGCACTCGACTCTTGACCGACTCGAGTGGCGCCAAATCGATTTTGGAATCATCGCAGGACTGCGAATGTTGGAACGAGACGCCTTCGGTGTTGCCGTATATGTGCTGGGGTTCGCGGACGTTTCCGTATAAGTTATAGTTGTGAATGAGAGTTGAAACGCGGTTGGAAGTGGTAATCGGTAGGCTGTTGTGTTCCTTGGTGCAGTGGTCGACGTTTGAAGGCGTTGGCGCGGTCGTTACTGGTTGGTTGATCTTGAAGTCGGGCTTGAGGGGGGGAGCGTCTTCCTGGGTTGTAGTGGGGGGTGGGGTTGAATGGGAGGGCTGTGGAGGGGGCGAGAGGGGCGGAGGGAGGTCGTCGTCGGCGAGGGCGGAGCGCCAGTCGACGTGCGGGTGTCGCTCGCGGATGCAGTCGACGACGTCGAGGAGGTTCTTCGCGTCCATCGCTAGGACGTGAGCCGCGGCCAGCATGCTTCTATAAATTAAATTGCAATACTATAGAAAACTGCTTAAAATGCTATAGCAGGTAATAAGTGGTAAACAAAAAAGACTAAGTATGACTAGAACTCAAGAAACAAGAAACGTGAAGTTCTTGATTTAGTAGGGAAAGGACTTCTCTTTTTGCATTCCACTATGGAGCACGGCTCTCTCCCCATTATTGGGGAGGCCTGGAGCTTACTCCACGCTGCTGCGCCAACCCAGCGGAGCATTCTAAGGCCTCTTGTAGACAGACTTTTTACGGCGTAAAAATCTATGTTCAAATTGCGAGTTACGGCTTGGCGCCACCGCCCGTTCTATACAATACTGACAACGGTGTCACGCACGGCGAATAGTCCGTAGATTTTTACGGCAAAAACACCAGTGTCTACAAGAAGCCTAAACTTACTTTAAAGATAAACATGTGCACTTTTTTCACTAATCACCACATTTTTGGACAAATTGTTTTTTGTATAACAACTTACTTGGTATAATCGTGGTGCAGCGTGGTGTTCGCATACTGGATGGCGAGTCGCATCGCCTCCACCAGCGCCGCCATGTCTTTGCTCAACACTTGATGCGCCATCTCCACTTCCCTGTTGAAAAAAGACAACAATAATTGTAAACAATACGGTATTTCACTGCCGATCCGCTGTCACGTGTGCTCGACAATGGCAATTTGCATAGAGTTTGGGATTTCATTGATTTAGTATTGCTTAAGGATCAACTTATCTGTGGTAAAGATATATTTATGTATGTAAATATTAACTAATCATGATAAAATTGGGCCGTTTCAGAGGGCTATTTTCGTGGAGCGGATAAGGAGCGGTACCTTTTTACCTAAGATGTCGCATGAATTTCTTGTTATGCACACCCCACACATAACGAGAAATCGTTCGATTTTAGATAGTACAGATAAAATAAATAAATAACGCTTCACACTCAGCCCCACAGCAGGATAGGTATACCCTGTGTCGTGGGTACCATTGACACACACAAAGACAGAAACCCAAACACCCAGACCGAGAACAGAAAAAACTCGTCATTCAAATTTCTGATTCGCCGGGAATCGTACTCGGGACCATTCGATTGGCAGTCCGGCATTGCGTTGTTGGGTTGTTTAAAGAAAAAAAAAGTCGAGGAGCATACGATATGTAGGCTAATCTCAGGAACTACTGGTTCGAATTGATAAAAATATCTTTTTGTTTTGAATAGTCCATTTATCGGGGAAGGCTTCAGGCTATATAACATCATACCTACTATGACTAATACCAAAGTCCACGCGGACGAAGTCGCGGGCGGCCGCTAGTTATTGCATAAAGCACGCTTGAACACAAGTGGGGTCCGAGACGAATGTAGTTCGGCACTAACTGAGCGATTATGACCGCCCCGGCGAACTATTTGTCTAATGAAATTTGATACTGCCGCCGACGAACTGCGCAAACAGATCTGTACAGAGAAATCGCAATGATTACTAGTTACGTATGGAGCGTAGACGCGGTCCCAGGGGACACGACTTCCCTCAAAATCCATCAGTCATGCGTAAATGGAAGGCGATACAAGTCGATTTGGGACACCTCTTTCCCCCAAATCCCTTAGTGACCTCCCCTTTCCAAATTTCTTGGTGACCCCTCTCGAGATTGAAGGCTGCGACCGCGTCTGACGGAGCGGATATTATAAGTTCAGATTTTGTTGCTGTCTGTTGAGTTGTAGCTGTTAGGGAGAGAGAGAGAGAGAGAGAGAGAGAGAGAGAGAGAAAGAGAGAGAGATAATGCTTGGAAAGAGAGAGAGATAAAGAGAGAGGGATAAGGCTTGGAAAGAGAGAGAAAGAGAGAGAGAGATAAGGCTTGGAAAGAGAGAGAAAAAGAGAGAGATAAGGCTTGGAAAGAGAGAGAGAGAGAGATACGGCTTGGAAAGAGAGAGAGACGTAGATAAGGATTGGAAAGAGAGAGAGAGAGATACGGCTTGGAAAGAGAGAGAGACGTAGATAAGGCTTGGAAAGAGAGAGAGAGACGGAGATAAGGCTTAGAAAGAGAGAGAGTGACGTAGATAAGGCTTAGAAAGAGAGAGAGAGAGAGACGGAGATAAGGCTTGGAAAGAGAGAGAGAGACGGAGATAAGGCTTGGAAAGAGAGAGAGAGACGTAGATAAGGCTTGGAAAGAGAGAGAGAGAGATGGAGATAAGGCTTGGTACCTCTGGGCCTGTTGCGGGTAGAGCAGCACGATCCTGTCGACGGTGGCGCACAGGTCCCGCAGCGCGTGTCCCGCGGCGCGCACGGCGGCCAGCACGGCGTCGGGCGGCGCGCCCCGGACCGAAGTCCCCGCGAGCCGCATGACGCAGCGCACCACCGCCGTGGTCGCGCGGTACACGGGCTCGTTGGCGTTACCGCTGCTCGTTGCGTTCGCGCCCTGGGAATCAATAAAAAATCGGTTGTCTGTAAGGTCGGTTTACTGACGATAGTTGAACGTGACAACGTCATAAGAAAATACTTGTTGCTATAAACAATTGACACCACATTCACTTTTCACTGCACTTCATACTTGACGAAAGCATGTACATAAATGTATTATTGTATAGCAGCTGTCCACGCGGACGCATCGCTCACTCAAGTAGGAGAGAGACAGATGTCGAACGCTGCCGAACGCGGAGGCCGATTGTGCCTCCTTGTCGCTCGTTCCGCGCTCTCGCTTGCACTTCAAGCCTTAAATGGAACGCCTCAGAGCGAGGTAACGCCGCATGAGTCATGTTTTTTCGTGCGTGCAGCCGGATCCATTGAATTACAAGACGTTGTCACGTCAAAAATACGTGCAAGGGCCGCCAAATACCTACATTCGGAATGCGGTCGCGGAATTCAGATTCGAAATATCGATTCAGAGAATCGAATGCAGTAAATTAATACAAAGCTATGGACGTACAACATACAAACAGTAGTTTTCAATCCGACTGGATATTTTCTCCAACTTAGAATTAGTCCGCGTTGTTCCGCATAATGGTCTGTACATTCAGAATTCTACACGGGAAAAAGCCTGAATTATCCCGTAGTTTTGACTTTTTTTATATAATATTAACTCATTAACATACATTAGTAAAATCGCAATTAAACATCCGTCATCCATGTATGCTGACAATAAAAAATTAAATATTGTAGACAAATTAAATATTGTACTGTACTTGGTAATTTCTGATTTTTTTATATTCATATTTTCTTCTTTTGCGTATTTATTTTTAATTTTATAGTTAGGTATCATAAATTAGTATGCGTGTCAAAATGAGAAATGTCAGGCGTATCATCTTAGGGCGGAAGGAATAGAGTAATCGTTAAAAAAGATATAAATATGTATTTTTTTTAAATATTAAAATAACTATAGATCACTATGCATCACGAGCACATTTAATAATAATAGGAGAAACATTACCTTATCGTCGCTTCCTTGTCGTTCTTTGGGTTTGACTGTATTTGCCGGACTGGTTTCTGAGGAATTTGCCGCTGAAAAGAAGAGTAATATTATGAGCACTTATACAGACGAAATTATCATAAAAAAAGTTTAAATGTCATTGATTTATTATAGTACTTAGAACAGAAAATAAACACATTGACAGTTAAATGCTACAACTAAGCAATTTGAATTTGTATTCAGATATTAATCAGACTTTCAAAAGTAAATTCTACGAAAAAAGTCTGAGGACCTTTTTAACACGCTTGTATTAGCCTGACCTGTATGTATGTATGTATGTATGTATGTAAAGGAATCTTTTAACTTCATTTTCACCTACTTCTAAGCGTTTTGCACAGGGGTCAAGGGCCGATGACAATGCAATAATTTGAAAAAAAAAATCCAACTAAAAAATTAAAAATAAATAGTGTAGTTTAAAAAACTAAAAAACGCTTTAGTGAAAATACGAACTAAAAAGTAAAAAATAAGAAGTATCTTATCGCAAAAAAATTCAGTTCACACTATTTACACTTGTTTAGCCTTAAAAAACTAAGAGCTACATAAAATATTTGCGACCCTTTTAAGGACACATCCATGAAGAGAGAGAGAGACCACAACAACGCCACTAAAATTGCAGGCTTTTCCACATTTAATCTGCTTATACTGATATTTTCGTAATTCGTTTTTTTATTTATATCCTGAACTATAGTAATAAATATATTAAAATGTATATTTACCAGAATGCGGCTGACTAGAGTGTTTGATATCGTGCATACTCGTCGCTTGCGACACGTCAGGCTTCTCCGTGGACTCGTCGATTGACGTCGACGTAGTTAACTGGACGTTAGAGAGACGTTTCTGTGAAAAAAAATATTTTGTTAGTGTTTTACAGTGCTGTTTGCTGTTTTACAGTATTCAGATCGAAAGAGCGTATATTCAGTGAAGTATAGATCATAAAAAATATTTAAAATCAGTTACTATAGTTACTATTAGGTCTACTCGTAACTATTTCAACCTGACTAGCCGCTTGGATGTGACATATTGACAAATTTTTAGGTAACGCACACAGCGACAATGTGCATGTGCTAACATCCCCACAACCACTAGCGGATCCAGAGGGGAAGCTAAGGGGGTTAGGCCCCCACCTCCTCCAAACCATTGAGGTTCACCCTTAACAAACCTCAAATTATACGTATCGTGACTAATTTTTAAATCTCCACGCCACCTGGATGTATTAGAAGCACATACGGATAGCACAAAAGCAGCGCATGTTCTAGATCCGCCACTGTACAAACAAAGTAAACCCACAATCATGAGGTAAAATAGCTGTATAATGGTAATATAGTGGTGTTACAAAGGCCAAAACACAAAAACATACAAAGTTATCCTCCTGCATCTGCAGTCACCGCCGGTCCTCCTCGCTCTGATGCTGTTGTCGAGCTAGTTCGGAATTGGGTAGATTCAAATAAAAGAGCTGTATAATGGTAATATAGTGGTGTTATAAAGGAAACAATAGCTCACCAAGTTATCCTCCTGCATCTGCAGCCACCGCCGGTCCTCCTCGCTCTGATGCTGTTGCCGAGCTAGTTCGGCTAGTAGCCGCCTTTCCACCGCTTGCTCGGTATCGAACTCCGGACTCTGCGCCCATACACATAGAGTTCAAGTTCAGTTGTTCTTGTTGTGGTGAGGACGAATGACTTATGAATTTGATTTGAATGATCTTGTATGATATTGACATGTAAACTTTAAATAACTCTCTAATACTCTAGCCATTATTATATTTATCAATACTAGTAATGATACCTATTTAAAATAATTTAAGAGAGTAAAATGGTGTACATAATGCCGACCCGCGTGGCGCAATGGTTACCATGTCGGACTGCCAATCGAGGGATCCCGGGTTTGATTCCCGGCGAAACAGAAATGTGAATGATGGGTTTAAATTTCTGTCCTCGGTCTGGGTGTTCGTGTTCCTGTCTTTGTATGTGTCCGTGGTACCCACGACACAGGGTATTAATTACCTTACTGTGGGGCGTGTGGGGCTATGAGTGTGTAACGTTTATTTATTTATAATAATATTATAATACACAGTAATGTACATGGTGCAGTGTACAATGCCTATGGTTCTTAGCCATATTGGCCTAACTTGTCAGACAACCTATAATATTAATACATATTTATTGTAAACTAAGGTTTTTTCTTAGGAGATACTTTTGGTAAACAGTCTTGAGTCTTTATTCTAGATTAAAAAAGAATCGTGTGCATTACAAGTGAAAAAATCCGTGCCAGAATTTATAGGTGAGGTCAATGTTTAGAAAGGTTCATGGTTAGAAAGCTACATTCACCCTGAGTAACATAGGCTACTATTTTACCGCGGGAAAGTGCTTCATTCCTACGTGAAAACGGGTAATAGGGTCAACGCGCTTGAAGCAACTGGCTAAACGCCTATGATTTTAATATAGCAATGAAGCCTGTAATAACACATAGGCTATTTTTTATCCTACGGGATCCATTAAACGGGTCCACGCAGGCGAAGCCGCTGGCGGAAGGCTAGTTGTTTATACAGTTCGTGTACACAGTGTAACAATAAAAACTTACTTAAATTAAACAAGTCAAGTCATGAAGTCATTCGTACTCATTCAGAATAATATTATGATTAAGAACTAACCTTGTTGTTAGTACATACCAATTTTATTCACTTTTTGTTTACAATAATGTGCATATTATTTTAGATATATAGTAAATTTAATTACAATTTTGTTAATAAGGACACATACCACTGAACATATTAAAAGAGGTAGAACGGCAATAATGCGCCGTTCGTATGAAAACTGGTGTCGCCGATCAAGCCACACCTTTCACTACACCTGTACTTAAATAAATACGAAGCTTACGCACATATTTGCAATTTCAAATCTAGTCAATCTTAGCGCCTCACAATCACGCGATTTTAAATGAACGCATCACACCCAAGCACGCACACAAGCACGCATATCGTAGCACGATCGCGTGTTTCTGTAGAGATACGAGCGTTTGCTCAAATCCTTGGCGCGTCTGCCCCGCCCACATTTCTATTCTAACCTCTTTTAATATTTTCTGTGACACATACCGATAAATATTATATTTTTTTAATTTTTTGTTTTCACCCAAAAACAAAGTTAGTTCCGTCGTAAAAAATGTTATGTATAAATCACATGTGAAAAGTATCACTTCACAATAATAAACGAGTTATTTATAATTATCAACATATTCGATGACTATTAATAAAGTGAAAACAACTACTACTAACTTAACATACATATATCGTTACAAACATTTCATTTTTATAGTAAGCATTCAAGTGTTGCGAAATTTCAAATTCAAATCAAAATTACTACTTTGAAAACAGCTTTATATTACTTAAATTATGATATAAATAAAATATTAACTACTTGCAATTAAAAAAAAGCTCGAAATCAAAAACAGTTTCACATGTGATTCCAACCAAAATAAAATAAAATAAAAAGTTAAATCAAAATTAAGAACCAATGCTACCGGAGAAACCCAACCTCACACAGAACGTCAACTGCAAAAAAAGAAAACAATTTACATGTAAAAAGGAGGGATGGATGTGGATAATCATTTTTGACGTGAAACATCCAGATTTTTGGCGTGGCGACTTCCATCTGTCAAACTATTTATACAACCTAAGTCGTAACATCGTCAACGTGATTCAGAACCGGTACAGCGCCATCTAGTTTGTGTTATTGAATAGAAATATAAAAAACTATAGTGTCAGTTGAAATGCCCTAATATAAGATATATAATGAGTTAGTCTTAATATAGAAATAGTTAAGTAAGGATGCCTTGTCGTTCAGGAACCTGATACAGTCTTTTCCCACTTTGTGGCAACCCTGCCAGGACTTTTTTTTTACCAAATTTTTTATTGATTCATATTTATCTACGAAACTATTATTATGAATGTTATGCCTGCAAAATAATTAAGATGTTTCACATCTGCCAGGCATCCCAACGTCGAAGGTTCATATTTTATTTACAAAAAACAAATGTTATCATTTCAGAACAAAAAGTCAATTGTAGTAGTTGGATCACCCAAAAATTCCAATAATAATACATATTTATTTATATACATTCTGTAAAAATGTTCCCAATGTCGTTATCCCTTTAGATGCGTGATAGTATGCCAAAAAATGATAGCAGGCTTATATTTTATATCTACATTTTCTACTATCATTCAAATCTACAAAACAAAATTTTGAAAATGAAAAAAAAAAAAAAAACGCCAATAAATTTCATGCTCGTGCACATAGCCTGTTCATAGTTATCGGATTTTTGACAGCTCAAATAAGTAGTTTTAAAACGTATAGTGATTTTATGTCACGAATGCTGGTTAACTCCGGTTGTGGAGGAAGTATGCATGTATAATTTGTCTTTTCGTGGGGTACCACATCGTCTGTTAGTTACTATATTTACGGGTACATTAGGTATTAATTAATGTGTTTTAGACTGAAGTATAATATTTGTATGACAATATAATGACAATATAATGACAATATAATGGTACTCGTACGATAATAGCATTTGAATTTGTATAATGCAAGACCATGTATAATCTTGTTGACAAATAAAATATTGATTGATAGATTGATTACCGCAGTTTTTTTCTCCGGTACTTTTCTCTCAGCTCAAGTCATTGCCCATAAGGGCACCTAGAGCCGATGTCCGCGAAAAGATTGAAATTCATTAAGAGGATATTTGTATTCCAAAAATGATAATAATATTTAGTTTTTTTTTGAGTTACTGGTTGGTAACCATGGAAGCTGTCAATCTGCCATCAGTTACTATAGTTTCCAGTAAGTTACTATAACTATCAGCAAGTCACCTACTCGTAGCTTTAGTAACTTAAGTAGTGGCTCGGTGTGACGGATGACAGCTACTTAGATACATGCACACAGAGATAATATGCTCGTGCATACACGCCCATAATCATGGTAAATCGGCATTCGTAATACAAAATCACTACACATTGTTTGAACACAACGCCTTAAGAGCTGCAAAAAAGCAAATAAAACCATTGAACAGACCCAAATTTCATACTTTGATACAGGAAACCAAAAACTGTAAGTATAATTTCTTGCGCTCGAATCACCTGCGTGTTCTGCGGCGCGACAACGGGCGAGCATTCGTGGCGCGACGCGTACACCGCGTCCGTCGACGTGGCCGACGCGAACTGCGGCCGCATTGACGCCGGCATCGACGTCGACGTCGACGACGACGCCGTGGACGCCGCCTGCGACGCCTGCGAAGACGCCACCTGTGCGCGGTACAGCATCGGCTGCGCACCCGCTACAACACTGTGCGAGCTAAACGCTTGCTGTGGCGAGAACGGCGGACACACTCCTAACGGAGACGGTGACATAGGGAACGCGTTTATCGGACTCGCAGACCGGAAGTGAGGGATTTGCTTAATTTGAGCGGGTTTTGAATAGGGAACTCCTTGAACGACACCTACGGGCACGCCGTAGGAGGTCGGATGCGACGCCGCCATGCCAGTTGCCATCGGTCGATATTGACCTTTGGTAACACCCGCTTTCTGAGCGGCGATAGCGACGCAGCTCTTTACGTTGTCACCACCAAAATCGTATATCTCTTCAACTAAAGGTGGATCGGGCTGTTGACGCATCTTGTTCACTACACTCGCGGCGAGTTGAGCGTTTAGGGCGCCCTGAACAGAGAACTGTCCTACGTCCTGATCGCGTCTAACTCTCGGTGGAGGGGAGGCGGGGACGGAGTGTTGTCTCGTAAAGGGGGCAACGGGGACGGGGGAGCCTCGATGGGAGAGACTACCGCGAGGGTTGCGTTCTAAGGAGCCTACTCTGACAGGCCCGCGTTCAGCCGTCGATAACGCGCCGCGAGTGTTGCGTTCGAGCGATCGGACACGACTTGCATATGGCGGATCGGACACTTCCGGCGAAAGGGGGTTTTGGCAAAGATTATCGCAGCTACCGGACGCATCGATCTGTCCGGCGACGGTGCGATCGGGCTCGTCAACGGGGGGGTCTAGTTTGTGGAGGCTCGCTACAGGGATGGGGGTTGTTTGGAGCTGGGGTGCGGGGGTGTTGGGCGTGGGGTTCTCCGGTGCGAACGCTACGGCGACGGTGTTGAATACCGAGGCGGGCGTGGTGTAGGCCTGCGGGTCTAGCGCTCGAGCCTGGTTCTCTCGTAGTAAGTGAGCGAGTACTGCCGGGTTCTGCGCCACTATGTACGTCTGCGGAGCACCAGAGGAGTTGTTGCCGACTGACGATGAGCTAGCGTTGTTGTCCACTCCTGTTTGGAAGATACAGTCTTTTAAAAAACGTAATAAAAAATGCATTTACAGTTGTCAAAATCTGTGTCCTTCTAAATTTAGGCGCCACAAAGAGCTGCGCAAGTAGTGCTGTACGCAAATTTATTTTTATTGGTTTATTATAACATTTTTGACTTTTGCGCAGCTATTTGCAGGCAACTTCAGACAGATCGTTGTGACAACTGTATCTTTTAAAATTATTCTGTCTTCCTTAATTTTGTCGTAGATATTTTTTTAATTAAAAATCTTTGCACGCATTTTCATTAATGTTACAAACCTTATGAGCCAACGTAGAACAAACTATTCTCGCATAGTTCTTGGTAAACGAGAAAACTTTTCCTTTTTAATTTTATATGCAGTCAGATTGGTTCTTTACATAATTTTATATTAAAAATAATCAGTACAACCCACCTCCCGTTAGGTTAGTGGCGGGGCGCTCCGGTTTGGGCGGGGGCTCGTCCCCCCACGAGGCGGCGGCCACGCGCCGGTTCTCGCGCCGCATCGTGTCCCACGCCGTGTTGCGCTCCTCTTGGAGGATCTCACTGCAACAACATTTATGTCGTAAGCATCTTGCACCATACATTTGCCAACTGTCTAGCTATCACGATCCATGAAACAGCCTGGTGACAGTCTGACGGACAAACAAGTGGATGGATAGCAAAGTTTTAGTAATGGGGTATCGATTCACCTTTTGGGTACGGAACCCTAAAAACGCGAGCAAAAACTTGCGTGGCACAGCTACTAGCTCAATGTACATCTGGACGGAACAGGGGTAAGAAATGTCTGTAAAGTCGACTTATGGACGATAGCGTGACAACGTCATAACAAAACAATGAAAACCACATTAATTTTTTACTTCTCTTTATGAATAGCCGACGAACGGTTCAAGCGGAACGTTCACTCAATTTATTTTATTCGAGTTTTGGCGGGAAGTCGTAAAAAACATATTGTGCTCTTGTTTTATTTTCATTTTCTTGGTGTATTTTTGAGTTATATCGAATAAAGTTGATGGCATTTTGTTTGATATATGTTAATTACAGTGCACGAGTGTTTGTGAAATAGAATAACAGTGCTAAAATATGTTTTTTCTGCTTGCCTCCAAAATTCCATCGGACACGTTCTTGTAAAGTAGACATCGCTTTACTTGAATGTTGGACTGACTAGACTGACTGATTACTGACGACTTACTTTGTTATTACTTCGTCCAGTTTCATTGAGACTGGCGGGAAATTGATGCAAAAATTGTACTTGACGCTGGCAGTATGCACGGGGTTTTCGATGCCACAATTGAGAAGAAAAACTTATTTTATTTTCCTATATAAACTGTTAGTAACTGTCAAACATTGGTTCTTCGCACCATCGTCCAGAAGATTGAAATAGTCTGAATAACAAATTCATAAGTCATTATTCGTTTTATATTATTTATTTGACAGTAACATAATTTAAACTCTTTGAGATAATAAAGAAACTAATCGTCTTTCAATACTTTCAAGGCAGGACAACGTCTGCGGAGTCCAATAGTAAGGCGAACAAAAACGCGTTCATGAATAAGTATGCACAGTATGTACGTACAAGAGAGTCTCCTTGAGCGCATGCGCGGGCGGGCGCTGCGACGGCTCGTACGCCCAGCAGCGCGACATGACGGAGTAGAGGCGCGGCGGGCAGCGCGGCGGCAGCGCCAGGCTCGCCGTCAGTATGTACAGTGTGTACAGTATGCACAGTATGTACGTACAAGAGAGTCTCCTTGAGCGCATGCGCGGGCGGGCGCTGCGACGGCTCGTACGCCCAGCAGCGCGACATGACGGAGTAGAGGCGCGGCGGGCAGCGCGGCGGCAGCGCCAGGCTCGCCGTCAGTATGTACAGTGTGTACAGTATGCACAGTATGTACGTACAAGAGAGTCTCCTTGAGCGCATGCGCGGGCGGGCGCTGCGACGGCTCGTACGCCCAGCAGCGCGACATGACGGAGTAGAGGCGCGGCGGGCAGCGCGGCGGCAGCGCCAGGCTCGCCGTCAGTATGTACAGTGTGTACAGTATGCACAGTATGTACGTACAAGAGAGTCTCCTTGAGCGCATGCGCGGGCGGGCGCTGCGACGGCTCGTACGCCCAGCAGCGCGACATGACGGAGTAGAGGCGCGGCGGGGAGCGCGGCGGCAGCGCCAGGCTCGCCGTCAGTATGTACAGTGTGTACAGTATGCACAGTATGTACGTACAAGAGAGTCTCCTTGAGCGCATGCGCGGGCGGGCGCTGCGACGGCTCGTACGCCCAGCAGCGCGACATGACGGAGTAGAGGCGCGGCGGGCAGCGCGGCGGCAGCGCCAGGCTCGCCGTCAGTATGTACAGTGTGTACAGTATGCACAGTATGTACGTACAAGAGAGTCTCCTTGAGCGCATGCGCGGGCGGGCGCTGCGACGGCTCGTACGCCCAGCAGCGCGACATGACGGAGTAGAGGCGCGGCGGGGAGCGCGGCGGCAGCGCCAGGCTCGCCGTCAGTATGTACAGTGTGTACAGTATGCACAGTATGTACGTACAAGAGAGTCTCCTTGAGCGCATGCGCGGGCGGGCGCTGCGACGGCTCGTACGCCCAGCAGCGCGACATGACGGAGTAGAGGCGCGGCGGGCAGCGCGGCGGCAGCGCCAGGCTCGCCGTCAGTATGTACAGTGTGTACAGTATGCACAGTATGTACGTACAAGAGAGTCTCCTTGAGCGCATGCGCGGGCGGGCGCTGCGACGGCTCGTACGCCCAGCAGCGCGACATGACGGAGTAGAGGCGCGGCGGGGAGCGCGGCGGCAGCGCCAGGCTCGCCGTCAGTATGTACAGTGTGTACAGTATGCACAGTATGTACGTACAAGAGAGTCTCCTTGAGCGCATGCGCGGGCGGGCGCTGCGACGGCTCGTACGCCCAGCAGCGCGACATGACGGAGTAGAGGCGCGGCGGGCAGCGCGGCGGCAGCGCCAGGCTCGCCGTCAGTATGTACAGTGTGTACAGTATGCACAGTATGTACGTACAAGAGAGTCTCCTTGAGCGCATGCGCGGGCGGGCGCTGCGACGGCTCGTACGCCCAGCAGCGCGACATGACGGAGTAGAGGCGCGGCGGGCAGCGCGGCGGCAGCGCCAGCCGCTCGCCGTTCTCCAGTTTGCCGATCACGTCGTTGTTCTTCACGCCGCTGAACGGCTTAACGCCCAGCATTAGGATCTCCCACATGCAAACGCCTGGAAAAAAATGTTTTACTATAACCTTTTTACTACCTTACCTTACCTTTTTACTATAGCATTTTTATTTTCTATTTATTATATTCATTCATTTCATATTGAGCTTCATGACGTATGCAAATTTAAGAAAAATAAAATAAATTTGAATTAAAATTTTATTTGTTATTACAACTCCACATTTGATCTTTGATCTCACATTTGACTATTTTTATATATTTTTTTCTAATTAAAATTCACCAATCAACGCATTCCACTGTATTCATTGCTGTCACACAAAAAACTGACTCACCGAACATCCAAACATCGGAAGCGGAGGTGAACCTTCTGAAATTGATTGACTCAGGCGCCATCCACTTAATGGGAAGTTTGCCCCGAGATGCTTTGTAGTAAGATTTGTCTTCCACCATCTTTGATAGACCGAAATCTGCCAACTGGAAAAGAGATGAGATATGTTTAATTTTTTTTATATTATTTAAATAAATGCTCATCAGGCTTATCGATTACTGTTTTGAAACAAAACACTTCTTTTAAGCCTATTTATTACTGGCAGATAAATTTTGCCCTTGTAAAGGCGTAAACCTGTAGGACGGAAGAGTAATTAAATGAATAAATAATTCAAATAATGAATAGTCTATAAGTTTAGTCCTGTTACTACCCAAATTCATGAAAAATCAATGCACAAAATACTTAAAATTATCGCTAGAGAAAAATATGGCTTTACAAAGAATCTTCTTTTATTCGTCGTGTCAAAGGCTTTTGACGTTGTTTGCCATATGAATGTTGGAAAATCTAAAAAACTGTAGAGTAAGAGGGAGACCGTAGAATGGCTAAGAACGAGAATATAGAAATCTGTCCTTTAAATAAATCCGTTATGTCATCATATAAATTATAACACAAGAGTGCATGTGGTGTCCCGCAAGGAAGCATTTTTGGACCATTATTTTTTCTAAATTAAATTGTAAAAGTTCTGGTTTAACACGTTAAAAGTACATACCTTAACACAAGTAGGCGTTGAGACTAGTACATTGCGCGCGGCGATATCTCTGTGGACGAACTTCTTGCTCTCCAAGTAGCTGAGCGCCGTCGACAATTGGTATATGTACAGAACTAGCGTACACGTTTCTAACCTGAAAACAATGAACGCATTCATCGTCTACGTTATGAATCAATTTATCACAACTTTTGACGTGATAACGTCTTTAAAATCGTTTTAGTCGGGTGACATGTTCAGAAACTTGTGTCACACCAAAACCTCACGAGCGCGATCGCAGGTATAACGAGAGAGAGACGGACTGATCTCCCGTCTCATCTCGAGCGCTGCCAGTCATTCCGTGAAACTTGTCACGCGGAATCCTCACGAGCGGAGGCTGGCATAGCGTGCGAGTGAGTGGACCGATCTTCCGTCTCTCTCACTCTAGCGGCATACAAACGAATGGAGATTTTCTCGTGCGGACGTTATCACGTAAACATCTCGATCGTAAACCTACTTTACAAACAATTTGCCGTTTTTTTTATTACTATTTTAAACATTTAATTTGTAATAAGAACATTGGAGGGATGGAAAGGGGCATTATTTTAAGGTTTCTGTACCTCAGGGTCAGTTTGTTTGTCAAGACACTTATGGAGATCTTGAGTTAAAATTAATACTCAGAATCACAGTCCCTTGAAGCGATGAAGAAGCACAACATCAAAATTAACGCAAAAAAGATCTAGCCGCTTTTGTTACAAAAAAACGCACATTTTGACACTCTCAAACGAATTCAAATTCATAATTTTGGCCTAGAACTATGAACGTGAGTAACAGTAGTAACAGCCCTTTATTGCACAACTTCACGGAAAAGGCTGAAAACTATACATATGTAATTAAATCTGTAATGGCCGAATTTTTAATCCCGAGGTAAATTAATAGTCAATTAATTATCACTATCCTTTTCATACATCATAAGAGTAACGATGACAGCGCTTTCACTTAATCGACAATAGTTGAAAAGTGGGGCCTTAAAAATACTAATATAGTCTTGTACGGAACCCTCAGTGGGCGATCTACATTGATCGCCCACTGAGGCATGTCTTAACTTTGTATGCTTACCTATGAGCATTCTGTTGCAAGTAAGCCCTCATCTCTCCCAACGTGGCCAACTCCATGACTATCCAAATGGGCGGAGTACTGCAAACACCGACCAGTCCAATTATGTGCGGATGGGAGAACTGTTGCATTATGTCTGGAAGAAGGAAAAAAATATTTGAATCATTGAGACTATTTTGTTATAGGAAGAGGGGTACGTCCGTACCCGTTACTTTCAGAAGGTACCCGGTAGCTTGGGTAAGTTAATAATAATAAATAAGTGACTGGTTATGTTGGATTTGTATCGTCACATAAACCTCTTGATGGCCTGCTTAAGAAGGAATCCGGGATTTCAAGCGGAACGCATCAGTGTAGAAAACTCATAACATTTTTTCGTTAGATTTTTTAAACTACTGCATATGGCTGGGCCATATGCAGTAGCACCTTTAGCTTAAACGTTGCAAACGACGCACCATTTATGTATTGGAATATGTTTATGGAGGTCCTCACAACTTAGCAATACTTGGCTCAAATCTTATTATATATGTACTTCCGTATTAAGTGCAAGCTTATGTAGGTACCGCGATTATGTATGTATCTTACGAATGCCGGCTTACTAAGGTTGTAGGGGTATACTCACGTGTAAACATGTCCGTCACCTGTAGTACTTGTAGTAGTAACTATAGTGACAAGTCAAGTTGATATTGTTACCATCAGGTAACAGGTATTTTAAAATTGTTACTATAAGTAACTAATCAGGTTACTTAAGTCACTATTAGGTAACAAATCTCTTATATTAGATACTATAGTTATCAACGGACTACTAGATACTCACAAGCTTCCTCCAGGAACTTCTCAGCAGTGTCGAGGTCGGCGTCCAGCTTGCAGGTCTTCACGGCGACGGGAATGGTGGTGTCCACGGGGGACTTTCCGCTCCGCCTCTGAGCGGCCAGCTGCCGCCGCAGTGATGGGTGGTTGGCGAGCGCAGCTGTCACTTTGCATGTACCTGAGGAATAGAGGAGATGGATCGTTTTTGAAAAAAATCTAATGTCACATAATTCCATTCTTTGAATTTTTTATCTTGAAATGTACAGTGCTATCAGAAGTTTAACATCTCTGTCTAACCATCTATCAGTTATTCAGTCATTTTTTAAAGATTAATAATATATTTCTAAACAAATTTTGATTAAAAAAATTAAAAATTATACAATATATGCATGGCAGGTTTTTAATTAATTAATTTTTTTATAAATTTGCCAGAACACAAACAACATCAATAATAATAATAAGTTGTTTCATAAATTTCAGTCCAATGTATCGAACGATGAAAAAAAAAACCAAACTAAATTTTATAGTGCAAAAGTACAATTTTCCTACAATTTTAATTTAAATTACACTTCAAATTTAATTTATTTAGAGTTTTATTAATTTTATTTATTGCTATTTACAGTATACTTACTATATATTATGATTCCATATACCTTTATGTACATCGCCAAACTGTCCTTCTCCAATTATCCCGGTGAGTTCAATTTGATTGCGAACCAATTCGTAATCTCGAACTGTAATAAAATAAAAAGATTAAAAAATTTACACAAAACATACATTATATTATGATAAAATGCAGAGATATCTAAAACTGGTGACAGATGTGCGAGTAAGATGCGTACTTGTGACACAATACAAAGCAGAACAAGCAGTAAAGTAACTTTATATGTAATATCGCCCGAATATGAAGTTGATTATGAGATTATGAGAGCAAGCAAAACAGTTACTTCTGTTTTGTTTGCTCTTCTTTGTATTGTGACACAAGTCCGCGTACTTACTCGCACGTCTATCACCCCTTTAAGACAAAGTAATAAGATTAAGAAATTATTTCCCCATAGACCCAGTATTAGTATCGATTTTTTCTTCTTTCTTCTCTTAATCTTTAAGTAATTTAAAAAATATGCTAAATGATGCGTATGTAATCACATATTCAAATTTACGAATACAGGTTTACCCTAATTGTGAGGGTGCTTACTTGCCCTTTTTGCATTATCTATGAAGCTACCAATCAGCCATCGTTAATATAGTTACTATAGTAACCTGATTAACTTAGCTGTGACTCACTGTCTTAGTCTCTTACGTAACGTACACAGAGAACGAACACGTGCATACACCAATTCAACCTTAGTAGGGTATTCGTGAGATAACAGAACAATAAAAAAATACTAAATATTTCTAAAGGATTCCTACCCGTTGGACCTACTTTTTTTTTATTTGAATGTAGCAACAATGAACTCACCAGCCGGCGTGGAGTAGTCGGCGTCATCGTCGACGATCTCAGCGTAGTCCTCCGACAGGAGGGTGGCCGTGTTCGCCTCCCACGAGCTGGTCTTCCCTTCCGAAGAGCTGCTGCTCATCTCCGCTGCAATACCGTTTATTTATTAAGGATATGATTGGTTCAAATAAGCAGTTTTCTATAGCTGTGTTAAAAGCTTTGCGGAAGCTGGCTAGTTGTCACTGTTTAACACAAATGCATTTAAACGTTGCTACGTTTGATGTATTTATGAAGTGAAAAATACGCTTTACACAACAAAAACATTGTACGCGCCAGTTTTTGTAATCGATCTAGGTATTTAGCTTATTATAAGCTAGTTAAAACATAAACGTCGGACAGATTTAACTCTTATTTTTAGTGACAAGTAATAATAAATATGCTCAATTAACTTCCTTCATTAGACCAAAGAAAATAAATTTATACACACACCGGCACAATTAGCAGAACAAACAAAGAAGTTTATTCTTCAAACTTTTGGATATAATTAGAATTTTATTATTTTTTAAGAAGCGCGCATGACCCGGCGGTTAGTGTAGAACGCAAACGGTCTATGCAAGTCAAACAGGCGCGGTCAGGTGTGAGATGGGTGACTTTTTTATGTTGACAGGTTTTATGGTTATTTTTTGGATTTGCTAACATTTAGAGTTTTAATTGGTTAAGATAAAAAAATCATAGGATGCTGTGTAGCTCAGTTTAGTTTATTAAAGTTAAACACTTTTTAGTCTATTATTTAATTTACTTTTGCAGTAATTACTACACCATAAGGTTAATTTTTAAACAAAATGTTATATTAATAACGTTTACACATACATAGACACGAACTTACTTTTACATTGGCACGTCAGTTGCTTCCAAACGGTTGCTTGTAAAATAAAATAAATAATAAATAAACGTTACACACTCATAGCCCTACAGTAAGGTAATCAATACCCTGTGTCGTGGGTACCATGGACACATACAAAGACAGGAACACAAACACCCAGACTGAGAATAGAAATTTAAAGTCATCATTCAAATTTCTGTTTCGCCGGGAATCGAATCCAGGACTCATCAATTGGCAGTCCGGCATGGTAACCATTGTGTCACGCGGGTAGTCAACGCATCAATTTTATTTTCACACGCGGGAAAATAAAATTGAGGTGACAGTAAAATACCTAATTTTTGGTATTATTCTGTAAAATTTCATAATAAAATAATAATACATTTTTAAGATCCCACGTTCTCGAGCTAGGGCACAGGCAAACAAATTGTACTGTTATTCTAAACAAAGTTATTTCACTTTTTTCATTTACTTATATTTAAATCAATATTCATAATTATTGAAGCGCGCATGGACCGGCGGTTAGCGCAGAACGCAAACGATCTATGCAACTAAGCCAAACGGGCGCGGTAGCGGCACGTTAAGCCGTCGGTCCCGGTTGTTGTCGATAGATAACAGTCGTTAAACCTTGTCGGAGGCGTTATGGGCGGTTTGAAAACATCCGACAGCGGGTTGGCCACTAACCCGCATCTCCATCAACCCGCATAGCAGCAGCGTGGTGCAGTAAGCTCCAGGCCTCCCCAATAATAAGGAGAGACCCGTGCCCAACAATGGGACGCAAAAAGGTTTGAAGCCTAATAAAATAAAGTCCCAAGAGCTGGTAAGTACATCGAATAATACACAAAGTTGAAATCCATCCATCCATCAGCGTTAGAAGTCCACAGCTGGACATAGTCATCCTCTTTCAAATGTCACTTCATCTGGCCCTGTGTTTACCCTAATGCCTCGAATCCAAAACCAACATTCGATAAAGTCAAAATGTTCACCATAGTTTTGTGTAATACTCACTCGTTCTATTCCACAGCGAGGTCTGCGAGTCTGTGACTAGTCTGCAATACCCGTCCACCAAATCCGCCAAACTTTCTGCAGCCTGAACGAAGCAAAGCTCATTAATATCTATCTATACTGATACTAGCTGACCCCGCGAACCCCGTACCGCGTTTAAATGTTTCCGGTGGGCCAGCCTCATCACTTAGGGGTATGAAAAATAGATAGTAGCCGATTCTCAGACCTACTGAATATGCATAAAATTTCATGAAAATCGGTCAAGCCGTTTCGGAGGAGTATGGTAACTAACATTGTGACACGAGAATTTTATATATGAGAGTATAAAGAGGAAAGATTTGTATTTTTGTATGTTTGTAATGAATAAACTCAAAAACTACAGTTCCGATTTCAAAAATTCTTTCAACATTAGAAAGCTACATTCACCTTGAGTAACATAGGCTACTTTTTACCGCGGGAAAAATGCTACATTCCTACGTGAATACGGGTAATAGGGTCAACGCGGTTGAAACAGATTGCTAAACGCCTATAATTTTAATATAGCAATGAAGCCTGGAATAGCACACAGGCTATTTTTTATCCTACGGGGACCTATTTAACGGGTCCACGCGGGCGAAGTCGATGGCGGAAGGCTTTTCTTTATAAAGCTGAAGAGATTGCTATAATTATTGTTTGATTGTTTTTCTAAACGTTCTGACGTCAACGATCGAACGAGACACTACTGATTCAAATTGAAACATTATTTTTGCATTGGATATAGGGTGCGTCACCTACATGGTGACGCACTACATAATTTTATTATTATATACATATTTTTTATATGAAACTTTTTGCTGTAATTAGTGATTTTATATAAATTTGAATATTATTTTAGTTTAGTACACAGAAAAGCTTAAAATTGCACCTTCAATCGACCCTGTAAAGATCAAAATGATCTGACAATTTTGACAGAACAGAACATTTTCATGACATGTTAACCAATCCACAAAACATCAGTTGTCTAATACATTAAACAGTTTTTTCTCAAAACTATCATCATCATCATGTGTGGGTTGGTTCCGGTTTGCATATATAATCAACCTTTTTTATGTCCCACTGCTGGGCACAGGTCTCCTTCTCACACAATTGAGAGGGATTTAGGCCATAGTCCACCACGCTGGCCAAGTGCGGATTGGTGGACGTCATGCTTTCGAGAAATTATGAATTTCTCTCAGGCATGCACGGCGATGGAGAACATCGTAATCAATGAAATATCACGATATTTTCCATCACCGTGGAGCAGCGATAAATTCGCACATTACAAATTTCTTTGTCAGAGGTGCGAGCCGAGGATTTGAACCTGGGATCGGTCGCGTCGAAGACCGCCGTTTTTCACTCGGCCATCGCTGCTCATACATAAATAGGCCCGGTTTGCATAAATAGGTCCAACTGACAATGTTTTTTCTAGAGCCGCCACGAACTGAGACAGTCAATTGCTCTCTTCTTTATATAGCTATAAAAATGAATCCATATTTACCAGCGTGAACGGCTGGACCAATTTTGCTATTTCTTTTTTTGTTGTGTTTGTTACTATCAGGAAAACGTTCTTATGAAAGAAAAATTTAAGGAAATTGTGCAGGAAAATTAGAAAACTAAGTATAACCAGCATATTATTATTTTTTCATTTATCAATAAATCAATCATCAATCAATATTCATAGTTAAGACAAGACAATATCTGTCGGGTCAGCTGGTAATAAATAAAATCTTGTGGTTTTCTTTTTACCACCTACATATATCATCTAACACAAAAATAAGAGAATAAATCTATACTAATATATAAAGCTGAAGAGTTTGAACGAGCTAATCTCAGAAACTGGTTCTAATTGAAAAATTATTTTTGTGTTGGATAGTCCATTTATCGGGGAAGTTTATTATTTTTGTTCAATAGACATTGATAACATTGCCGGAGTGTTGATGAACCAAATAAAAAACGACCCAATCTTACAATAATAGCATCGCCAGCGTATAATTATTTTGATTTTCATAGTATAAGTATACTAACAAGTTCATATTTGCGGATTTTGATTTTTCGTATAGGTAATCTCAATAACTACTAAGTATATCTCGTTCAATCTTAGTGTCGACAGAAAACCTTGAGATCTATACAGTCAAAACCTTTTTTTTTGAAGTAGTAGCGGCGTTGTGCACTTTTTTTGGGATGGGTAAAAAATGTTAAACTCGCGTCAGGACACGTGGCCTGATCGGATATTCGTAAGACGGAAGGGTGACAGGCTGATAGCTGATGACGGCTCGACTGTCTATACTTGTAAAATTCGTTTATATAAAGTATTTAAAATATGGATATTGAACAAAGTGCATCTATTAATAAAAAAAGTGACGAAGAAAAAGTGAAAGAAAATGAGTGAGTACTTTATAAAAATACTAGATGAAAACCTACTGAAAATACTAGATGAAAAATAATACTGATAATAAAAGCAATCCGTGTGAAATTATTCCCTAACCATTCCAAAATATCAAAAATGCACAACGTTAATGTTCAAGTTTCACTTCTGCCGGCACTACCGGAGTGCAACCCGTTGATTTTTTTAAATTTTATTTCACACTTTCTCAAACTGGCGAACTGGACAATGTTTTCGTGTTCAGTCGGAGAATAGGATTGAACCCGTGTGCACCGTGCGAAGCAACATGTCCGATTAAGAATTTTATAAATTTTGTGACATGTAGGATGTAAAATTTTTGAATTTTATTGTTATATTATTATGCACTACTATTATTAGGGATTTTGTTACATATTCATATTGTTCGGAATTTATTGTTAGTTAAAATTATTTACAGATATTATGTCATAGCAATCAAGGACTCTGGTCATTCCAGAGGAGCTTTTGTAATACAAACAAATAAAAATCAATATAAAAAACATGTCCGAACAAGATTAAACTGCAGCTGTAGTTTTTTTGCTTGTGGCTAAACTTAAACATTCAAATTCAAAATAATTCAAATACATTTGAATTAAAAAAGTCTCTTATAAATTCACTTTCGTTTTCTTTTGGATTCTCTTTTGTACGTGTACTCCTCGTGACGACGAACCACAAACTGAAAAATATTGCGCAATACTGACCCTACACGATGCAATGGAAAAATATTGTGCAATAAAAATTAAACTCGCTCAAACTTTTGGTCAATCATTGCGTAGTCTTCAATATTAACCCTAAACGGTCAATAATATTGCACAATTCGCAATATTGTGCAATATAATTGACCGTCTAGGGGACCGCTTAGAGGGGTGCGATTGGGGATCCGTTTTGGCCATACAGCTACGGAACCCTATGAAAAGTAAATATTATTAAAGTTTACTAACGTCGACACTGCTGCACGTAATAGTCAGCGTTTCGGAAGCACCTTTCACCCTCAACTGTAGCGCCGCCTTGCCACACGACCCGCTCTGAAATATAACAAAACTCTTTACAGTTAAAGCCCCACAATAGGGTAGATATGCCCTGTGTCATGGACAAACACCCAGACCGAGAACAGAAATTTTAAACTCATCATTCAAATTTCTGCTTCGCTTTCCAGTGCCTGAGTTACATTGTGCTGAGTACATAAGTTAGTTTAAAATATTTAATTTTATTGTATTCTATTATTTCAGCTCTATGTCACTAATGGTGATTTAACAAGGTTTGAGGGCTGTGTGAACTTGCAAATTATTTCTGTGTTAACGCAAGTTACAATAGTTACTCACAGATAACTATAGTTGACTATTGAGAACTATAGTTACCTGGTTATAAAGAGTAGAGGAATAAATAACTGGGTAGTCGAATATTTATTCAGTTATTTTAAATAAATAAATAAAAGGTAAGCAAAGTCCAATGGCTTCAGACAGTTTACATACAAATTAGGTCTATTATAAGGCCCCAGAGCACTTTACCTGTGTTTGTGAAGACTGCGTACAGTTGGACTTGAGCGTCTGCACGGCGACGATGTCGCTGAACGACGCTATCTTCGTGTACGTGGGCGGCTCGCCCGCCTTGTGGGACACGTACGATATATCTGAAAATAATTACATGATAGATTAGTGTGTCGTAACAATGCTTTTCTTTGAATAGAAAGGTTTAGAGCTCCAACACAACGGTATTTGGATTACGGGTGAAATCGCACCAATAAAGATTTTTTCTACTAAAATAATATTTTCCAAAATAACACTACGTCACTGGTACTTCAGTTAGGGCCTAACTAAAATACCAAAGCAGTATTCTCAAAGCGAATTCGATAAAGCTATGAATTCAAGCGATAAATAAAAAAAACGGGTTGCACTCCGATAGTGCCAGCAGAAGTGAAAACTTGAACATTAACGTTGTGCATTTTTGATATTTTGGATTGGTTAGGAAATAATTTGCACGAATTGTTTTTATTATCAGTATTATTTTTCATCTAGTATTTTTAGTAGGTTTTCATTTTCATTCACTATTTCATCGTCACTTTTTTCATGAATAGATGCACTTTGTTCAATGTCTATATTTTAAATACTTGATATAAACGAATTTTACAAGTATAAACAGTCGAGCCGTCATCAGCTGTCACCCCTCCTTCTTACGAATATTCGATCAGGCCACGTGTCCTGACGCGAGTTTAATATTTTTTACCCATCCCAAAAAAAGTGCACAACGCCGCTAAAGAAATTTTCACTTCAAACAATCTAAACGTGGCGATCCTATAGTGGCGATAGGGGCGAATTAATATTCTGGCAGCAAAGATCTCGTGGCCCTTCGGTAAGAAACAAGGGTTCTTAAGGTCCTACACACTCAGGTAGGTCACATCGGAGCTACGGCAGGAACTCGAAAGTGTGAAGTCTCAAGTCAAGATAGACTCAAGAATTGTCTTCTCTCATTTTAATTTTCTTGGAGTACTTTTGAGTTGGGTTGCACGACTTTGGTCAAATCTGAAATTCTTCAAATCGGCAAATGGGCAAATTTGACATTAGTCAAAGCTGTAGTTCGTAAAGTCTTCGGTTTGATTTGATAAATTTCAGATTTGACAAAAGTAGTACAACCCTTTGAGTTAAATCGAATTGATTGATATTTTGTTCGTTGTGTGTAGTGTTGTGCAATAAAATAAGAATGCAAAAACATAGCTTTTCGGGTTGCCTTCAAAAGTCTATTACACTCGTTCTGGTAAAGTAACCATTGCTTTACTTGGATGTCTGGCTGACTTGACTTGCTGACTACTGGCGTTAATTTTGTACTGTTATTACGTGACGTACCTATGTCGGGCCCGATGGCCAGTTCGACGGGGATGGCGAAGCCCGAGCCCAGAGCACCCGTGAAGGTCTCCCGGTCGTAGCCGTAGTGCGTGTGCATCGTCTCTAGATACCGAAGCATGCACTCCGTCTCTGACAGGTTCGCCACCTGAGGACGTTATAACAAAACAATTATATTTATTCTCATATCACAAATACCGTCTACACTCTAGATAAATAAGTAGTACCACAGGGACGTATATTAGGCCCTTTCCTTTTTCTAATTAATAAAAAATTGGAAAGTTATACACTCAAAACTTCACAGTAGAATGTATCATGTGTTGCAGCTAATACAGACAAAAACAAGGACATATAAACTCAAAAAAAGAACAGTTTAAAGAGTTTAAATTTTCTCATCATTCAATTGTTAAACTGTAGCAATTATCTCCAGGTGACAGTACTTTTATAGTTCCGAGGACGCTGGACTGCTGCATCCAGTTTTGCCGTGAAGTAAGTAGTTCTACATATTGTGTTTCGATTAAAGGTTCAGTAGCCTGCCAGACATTACATGAGGAGATCTTCAGCCTCTGGATTAGCAGTGCAACTGCATACGACCTTTTTTGTTGTATCGGGGGGGGGGAAACCTTCAAAAGGTACCCGGCACCTTGGGATAGGATACCGGGTTATGTGGGATTTGTACCGCACTAAAACCCCCTCGGTGGGCTGCCTCTGCGCTTGGGGAGGACTGCGGAATCTGCAGTGGAACGCACCGGTATCCCCCGCGCGCGGCACCCTGGAACGGGCCCATCTTTGGGAGAGCTGATGTGGTCTCCTGCACCTTCCGTTGCTTACAGCAGCATGGGACCACGCACACACCGCCGTTCTTCCGGGACCGCTGGCTGAACGGATCAAGCTCCCACTCTCACCGCCCGCAACCAGGGAAGCCCCCTTTAAGTCGCCTCTTAAATCAAGCAGGGGATACCGTAGTTCTATACTTAATCCCGAAGCTACAGGGACTAACTGCACACGACCTAATCCTTGAACGTGATGTTGTGTGTGGGGTATTAATGGGCTCTACCACTCACACATAAATAAATAAATTACAGTTAGTACATGTAAATAAAATCTTCAAAAGAACATTACCTTCTTAAACTGCTGCTGTATCGCCTTCTTGAGCACCTTGGGCTTGATCGCGTCCAGCACCGACTTGGGCAGGAACTTGTGCAGGCCGAACTCCTTCTCCAGGTACTCCATGTTCGACTTCTTGTCCAGCGATATCTGCATGTCCTTACAGAAGTACCTGAAAATGTTCAGATAGGTTTAAAATAGACGTAGTAAGAGTAGCAACAAAGTACCTATCCTAAATAATTATTTTGTGTTTTACTGCTAAGGTTCGATCTTGCTTAATGCTTATATTCTTAGGTCAGAACTAACAGTGGGTGAATTAAATAGTAAAGTAATAAAATCAGAAGTAGGCAGCCATGGCAATTTACAAGCGAGATACGGATTCACATCAGGGATATTACATTTCACCGAGATATTGAGAAGTGGTTGATATCCCGCAAGAAGATTTCTGCGTACTCTCACGATCGCGATCAGCAGAGGCAAGAAGAGATAAAATTTTAGAGTTGTCCTAAAGGAATCGGACACTCCAATGCATTAGCGTACTATATAAAGGCTTGGGATAACGTATAGCCAGCACAAAATGCAAAAGTCCACGAGATTCCTCCTTCTGCCCCTTTTTTTCTAAAAGGTGACCCCTGAAGGATTTGGATGACTTTATAAGTAACATACAAATTCCCGGAGATGGCATACTCACTTTATTTCTAAACAACATATTTGTATCGCCAAATCCTGGTCAACCATAGGATGATTGGCGTTGAGGTAGTCATGTCGCACCTGAAACGAGGATAGACTTGTGTTAATAATATGGCTTTTGGTTAAAGTAGTTACAAAACAGTATTTATTCTAGTCTGGAAAAAACATTTCTTCTTGATTACGTAAGGTGGCATTTTAGTGGATCGGAGAAGCGGTATGTATAATTGGATCCAACGCAATCTTAAAATCTGGAGTATCATAGCTGATCGGAGTAATAATGGAAGACTCGAGAAGAAGACCGGACCCAAAACTCCAGTTATCAAGGGCCTTGATTCAAGGCAACTCCTTTTTTTATTAAAATAGTTTAACTCCAAACCCTTTTTTTGAGTCAACTTTTATTGTTTATTCATTAACTTTTGCCACATATTTTACTGTTATTTTTTTCTTATTTTATTATTTGTCATTATTTTTTAATATTAGTCCGGTAAGGTCCTGACGTCTCGCCCTGGGTGTCCCGACGTCCACCATCCAGACAAATCCACCGTCTTCTAGTATATTTTCCAATACCTGATCGTAATAATAGTGGAAGGTGACTCGATCCGCTTCGCACAGACCGCGCAGGTTGGCGGGAAGGTAGCGCACCCGAAGCTCCAGCCGCCACTCGCTCGCCGGCCATCGGGACAACAGCTCCGACACCGGGGTGTCTTGGTGGATCCATCGAATCTGCGGACGAAGGTGTGAATAGTGTTAGATAACTCTCATCCAGGTAAAGAGAGTCGGCTTAAACAGAAATTGCATTGCTCGAAAGAGGGAGTACCGCTGCTTGACCTTTAGATGAAAATATGGTGTTGCCATGGTCATACATAGAAAGAGATTAGCAGTTTACTGAGTAAAAGATCGACTGCGCCATTCCGAAAAAGTCTACTATTAGAGGGTCTGCAGCCGCAGTCTCGATAATCGCTAAAGCAGCTTAGCGACCGAAATCGGTCGTTAACTCGATATCGATAGCTTTTTAACGAAAATTGGTAGTCTTAACTGTCTAAAATGTCGCCAGTTAATAGTGTAGGGGAGACCGGGGATGGTTGACTATAGGGGCAGGTAGACTAGGCAACAATAACTCGCCACTGTCACGTGTTTTTTATAAACTAATGATGAGCGACGATGCCCCCCCGCAGCCCGCTAATTTGTGTGAAGTGAGGCGCCGCAGTCGCGCGGCGTTCGTGAGTGGCATCACATGTTGTATTTTTGGGCTCGGTAAGTAATTTTTTTGTTCGTATATTTTTTTGTTATTGTGCCTATTGACCAGTTTGAAACACTTTTGTTGCTATGTCAAATATAAATATGATAGTTTTATTCTATATTATACAGTATTTCATCCATGTTAGTGCCAGAGTTTGCTTACGATACCGAGGTAAAATTCAAAATGGCGCCAGGGGTTGGTTGACAAATTTTTTTCGGGGTAGGTAGACTAATTAGTCAACCAACCCCTTTAATATAAGTATAACATTTTTAACTTATTTTAAGGACTTGTGTGGGTTACCAAATTGTTAAATAAATAAATCTCACATACTAAATCACAGTTTTGTATTTTTACAGAAAATGACAAAAGAAAATCTGAAAGGGGTGATGTATCAAAAATATCCTTGAAAGAGCTTGTCATAAATTAATCTTCGATAATAAGAGCATAAACGCCACATCAAGTATATTTTCCAATGTTAAGCCTAATCGGGTCATTATCTTAGCATTAGTTGGAGTATCAGAAACAACCATTTTGAACATTCTACATCAACATCTTGGCATGACGTAACGTAGTGTCTCCGTGACTGGAGAATACTATGTTTCTTTACTAGATCAATTAAAAGAAGCTGTTAAGGAAAAAAGGCGAGGAAAGCTTACAAAAGGTGTGCTCCTTTTGCACAACAATACGCCTGTGCACACCAGCCATGTTGCGACGGCTGCTATTTACCGATGCGGTTTTGAACAACTGCGTCACCCACACTACATCCCAGATCTGGCCTCGATTATTATTTGCTTCCAAAAATGAAGAAAGAACTGCGTGGAAAAAAAATTGCGACGATGATGAAGTGAAGCCAGCAATTTGGGCTTATTTTGACGACCAAGACAAATCTTTTACGGTATTAACTGTTGTTTGACAGATCTGATAAATGTTTTAGGAAAAAGGGAGAATGTATTCAAATTAAAAGTAAAAATAGTTAAATGTTTCATTTCATTACCCGTCCCTGTCATTCCGCGAACTTTTGACCGCCCCTCGTAAAACTAGATAACATAGACAGGTTGTATTCAATTAGGTTTAGTTTAGGCTTTTTTATCAATAGTTCAAAGAAGATTGGTACCTTTATAAAAGTTCCTTATTAACTGAGAAGGATCTCAAATTTAAGTTTATTAATAATTAAATTTAAAGTTTTCTATCATTTAGTACATTTTAATGTTTTATTTTATACTAATCCTCCTTATTTACACTAATTACTGCCTAAGTCAACCTACCCCATGCTTATGGTCAACCTACCCCGGATACGGGGTAGGTTGACTAAGAGTCAGGGGTTTAGAAAATCAACTAAATAAGTATTATACCGAGAAATATATAGGTTATGGATTAGTATTTTAGGCACCTGAATAGTTCTTCTATCTGTATCAACTGTTGTTTTTTTTATATTATGTTAAACATCGGAAATATAAAAGCTCAAGTCAAAAGTTGGTCAACCATCCCCGGTCTCCCCTATTTACGAATTTAAACGTCAAACGAAAACGTTTCGATGATTGTCGTTAGCTTAGCGATCCACTATCAATCGATAAGGTACGAATGTCGAGAGTACAGGCACTGGTATAACCCTACTGCGATTAAACTATTATAGCCAACACGCTAGCTACATAAGTCAAAAAGTAATAGTGCATGTAGAAAACTCATCATAGTTTTGTCATGAGTTTCTGTCAAATCTACAAGTGCGGTAGGTGCGGTTTAATTTTAGAAAATGTCTTTATATCAGTGTTATCAGGGACTTAAACATAAACTGAATAATGTGTCTCTTCCTTACAAGCAAGCTGGCAAGTAGTATTATTTTTTTAAATTGGGAGCTTCATACGCCAGTAGATGGAATAGAGCAAGAAATTAAATTGTTTTTTTTTGGTGATATTTTGCAAAAAATACCAAGCTAAACTCGGTCATCCATATACTTACTATATAAATATAAATAAATAACATTTAACACTCATAGTCCCATAATAGGATAAAATATACCCTGTGTCGTGGGTATGGGGACACACACAAAGACAGAAACACAAACACCCAGACCGAAAACAGAACTTTAAACACATCATTTAAATTTCTGCTTCGCCTGGACGCGACGTTCCCATCGGCACTCCGGCATGGTAACCATTACACACGGGTTGTCCGATAATATTGTCATGAATTTTTTTTTCAACCTTTTTTTTATGTCCCACTGATACAGGGCACAGGTCTCCTTCTCACAAGTGAGAGGGATTTAGGCCATAGTCCACCACGCTGGCCAAGTGCGGATTGATGGACGTCATGCTTTCGAGAAATTATGAATTTCTCTCAGGCATGCACGGAGATGGAACATCATAATCAATTAAATATCACGATATTTTTCCATCACCGTGGAGCAGCGATAATTGCGCACATTACAAATTTATTTGTCAGTGGTGCGCGCCGAGGATTTGAACCCGGGATCGGTCGCGTCGAAGACCGCAGTTTTTACCACTCGGCCATCGCTGCTCCTTGTCATGAATACCAAATGACAACTAAATAATGTATTAAAGAGATCCACGTATCGTGTATTTATTTTTTCTTGTAATCAGGAAAATAATGTCAATATCTCATCATATAATCATAAGGATATACAAATTAATTGGTAATATCAGAGGAAAAACCATGCAATAATGAGGCAATAATAAGATAATCACAACTCGAGTTGTTTTCCTCGTCCAAAATATCTATAACAAAACAAGACAGTGTCGTGTCCATTCACATTATTGCCGGGCGATTTGCTGCACGGTGGATTGTAACGGCGCGCGCTCTTGTGAACTGAAGCCCGAATCGTCCATTAAACATCCAACGCTTCCGGAAATCAGATTATTCGCTTTGAAGATGATGTACAACTTGTACAAATAGAGCCTCTTTCACCACCTTCAAGTAAAGTGACAAGTGCGCTAATTGTCGGTTAAAGTCACCAGTAACTTCAATTTCAATTTCACGATGTTCGAGTAGCACTAATCATATGATAAACTGACCCGTACTCATAGCTTATACTTGCCAATTAACTTTACTTGGGACGAAACTAATCAACACTTTACTTAGAGATGGTGAACGAGGCCCTAACTCTGCTAAAACAAATTTGTGGTTAGTTTTATTTGGATGATGCATTATTATACTTATCTCATACTTAATAAGGATTTACAAATTAATTGGTAACATCAGAGGAAAAACCATGCAATAATAAGATAATTACTACTCGAGTTGTTTTCATCGTCCAAAATATCTATGACAAAACAAGTGTCGTGTCCATTCACATCATTGCCGGGCGATTTGCTACACTGTGGATTGTAACTGCGCGCTCTTGTGAACTGAAGCCCGAATCGTCCATTAAACTTCCAACGCTCCCGGAAAGCAGATTACTCGCTTTGAAGATGATGTACAACTTGTACAATTAGAGCCTCTTTCACCACCTTCAAGTAAAGTGACAAGTGCGCTACTTGTCGGTTAAAGTCACCCGTAACTTCAATTTCAATTTCACGATGTTCGAGTAGCACTAATCATATGATAAACTGACCCGTACTCATAGCTTTTACTTGCCAATTAACTTTACTTGGGACGAAACTAATCAACACTTTATTTGGAGATGGTGAACGAGGCCCTAACTCTGCTAAAACAAATTTGTGGTTAGTTTTATTTGGATGATGCATTATTATATATCATCATATAATCATAAGGATTTACAAATTAATTGGTAACATCAGAGGAAAAACCTTGCAATAATAAGATAATCACTACTAGAGTTGTTCTCATCGTCAAAAATATCTATGACAAAACAAGTGTCGTGTCCATTCACATTATTGCCGGGCGATTTGCTGCACGGTGGATTGTAACGGTGCGCTCTTGTGAACTGAAGCCCGAATCGTCCATTAAACATCCTACGCTCCCGGAAAGCAGATTACTCGCTTTGAAGATGATGTACAACTTGTACAATAAGGGCCTCGTTCACCATCTCCAAGCAAGAGGTTGATTAGTTACCTCCCAAGTAATGTTAATTGGCAAGTAAAAGCTATGAGTACGGATCAGTTTATCATATAATTAGTGCTACTCGAACAATTGAAATTGAAGTTACGAGTGACTATAACCGACAATTACTTATCACTTTACTTGAAGGTGGTGAAAGAGGCTTACTCTGCTAAAACTGATTTTTGTGGTTAGTGTTATAAGTTATAAGGCTCGCATTATTTGAAAGATAAGATTCGTACAGAGTATTAGTACAGAGTTCGCCCTAACTTGAATAGTTTTTGGTAACTAAACCAATTTGTTATATTTATATTGTCTCTGATTGCAGTTAGTGTTACGCAAATGTCATGGCTGGCTGCAACCCTCTTCGCGCCCCACTACTGGCCACAGGTTTTTCCCCATTATGGGGGAAGACAAGATAATCAGGTATTCAGAAAGAAAGTGACAATTGAACTAATGTATTACACGAAAACACTAAACGTTTATCAATTTTTGATCATAATCACAAAACATACAAATATTGAACATCCCTACTAATATTATACATTCGAAAGTAACTCTGTCGGTCTGTTACGCTTTCCCGCTTAAATCACGGAACCAATTTTAATAAAATTTGGAACACAGATAGAGTGGACCTTGGGAAAGGACATAGGATGGTTTTTATCCTCTAAACGTTTATCAATTTTTGATCATAATCACAAAACATACAAATATTGAACATCCCTACTAATATTATACATTCGAAAGTAACTCTGTCGGTCTGTTACGCTTTCCCGCTTAAACCACTGCACCAATTTTAATGAAATTTGGAACACAGATAGAATGGAACTTGGTAAAGGACAAAGGATGGTTTTTATCCTACGGGAACCTATAAAACGGGACCACGCGGGCGAAGCCGCTGGCGGAAGGCCAGTAATCAATAAAATTATATGGATAATCATGCAATATTTTCATATTAATCACTATTCGACTGTTTTCTTGTTTCTTTGTACACTTGCCTTAAAGCCGCGCGATTTGCTACAAGCATGAACGTAGAGAAAGGTGCATTGTAATGGTGCACTCTTGTGAACTGAAGCCGAAGTCGTCTATTAAACACTCAACGCGCAGGAAAGCATCTCGCCCGCTATGAATATAATATACAATTTGTACAGGAACTCTGCTCTGTTAAAACTATTTCTCGGTCGATAAGATAGCGAAGCACAGAGTGGAAACTTAGATTCAATTTATGTACAGAAGTTCCCAAAATATTGTTATGTCTGCTCAAGAACAATCAACAATTTATACAACAATCAACAATTTTATCTAGATAACTAGCGGCCGCCTGCGACTTCGTCCGCATAGACTTTTCTTGTCATAGCATGATGTTATATAGCCTATATAAATGGACTATTCAACACAACTAACGGAGCAGCGATGGTCGAGTGGTATAAATCCGCGGTATTCGACGCGATCGATCCCGGGTTCAAATCCTCGGCGCGCACCTCTGACAAAGAAATTTGTAATGTGCGCATTTATCGCTGCTCCACGGTGATGGAAAAAATCGTGATATTTAATTGATTACGATGTTCTCCATCGCCGTGCATGCCTGAGAGGAATTCATAATTTCTCGAAAGCATGACATCCACCAATCCGCACTTGGCCAGCGTGGTGGACTATGGCCTAAATCCCTCTCACTAGTGAGAGGAGACCTGTGCCCAGCAGTGGGACATAAAAAAGGTTGAAAAAAAAAAATTCAACACATTAATATTTTTTCAATTCGATCCCGTAGTTCCTGAGATTAGCGCGTTCAGACAAACAAACAAACAAACTCTTTAGCTTTACTCGTATATATTAAGTACTAGCTGACCCCGCGAACTCCGTACCGCGTATAATGTTTGGGGTGGGCGACCCTTATCACTTAGGGGGATTAAAAATAGATGTTGTCCGATTCGCAGACCTAACCAATGTGCACACAAAATTTCACGAAAATCGGTCGAGCCATTTCGAAGGAGTTTAATAACAAACACCGTGATACGACAATTTTATATATTAGATAGATAACGTTATTGAGTGACAGAATATAAGCCCCAGTTTTTTGTTTGTACATTTTTACCAGCCTTGCCAAGTGTACTTTAAAACTTGATTGGTCTCCCATAGAAAATCTTTGTAAAGAAATGCTCTCACCTTTCCCGTAGTCAGCCTTCTCGCTCTCAGCGCGTAGCAGGACGCGTACACCCTCTCCCCGGTGGCCAGCCTGGACGCCAGCAGCCGGAGCATGGAGCGAACGTCTTCGTCCGCCGACGCCCGCACCATGTTAAAGCCACCATTTGGCAGGTGCACTTTGAGCGTCGACTGATCGCCCGTTGAGGCTCCTGTAAACGGAGAAAATGATTTGAACATTTTTTTTCTATACTAATATTATAAAGAGGAAAGCATTTTGTATTTTTGTATGTTCGTAATGGATAAACTCAAAAACTACTATACCGATTTCAAAAATTATTACACCATTAGAAAGCTACATTCACCCTGAGTAACATAGGCTACTTTTTACCGCGGGAAAATGCTTCATTCCTACGTGAAAACGAGTAATAGGGTCAACGCGGTTCAAGCAACTGGCTTTTTATATAGCATTCATTGCTATATTAAAATCATAATAGCCTGCAATAGCACATAGGCTATTTTTTATCCTTCAGGTCCACGCGGGCGAAGCCGCTGGCGGAAGGCTAGTATTACATATATAAAGAAGAAGTTTTCTTAACGTCATCGGTGTCTAAGTATATGAAAGAATAATGGTAACAATATAATAATAGGAACACAAGAAGGTTTCTACATCTTGTGGCACATAATTAAGGGATGATGATTTTGCCATGCGAAAGATCTGCAATTTTTTTGAGTCCCACACCTGGGCACGGGTCTCTCCCGTGAAGGGTTGCCAGGTCGCCAAACCTAATAGCCGGACAAACCGGCCAGTTTGGCCGGACATTTGGGTAGATATGCTGGACACCATACATTATTGAGGATTTTGTACCTCAGTGTTAATAGGCACGACAAAAAAACGGCGGCACTGCCGCCTGCGAGAGCGACCGACAGTCGACTCGCCTGCGCTCGGCCACGCTCGGCGCTCACTCGTTTGCGAAATATAAAAAAGTCTTATAAAAGCCGAACAAGCCGGCCACCGTTTATTTTGGCCGGACACGCAATCAAAAAGACTGCCTATGTCCGGTTTTATCCGGACGCCTGGCAACGCTACTCCCGTGTATGGGCCGAGTGAGTAGCATAATTTGTACCACACTAAAACCCCTAGTAGCTTACCTGACCGTTTGACATTTTTTTAGTTCACGCTCAAACAGTGCCAGTTGGGCCCATTTCTACATGCCCGTAGCTCGTTATGCAGATATGTTTACATCAGGACAGCGGACAGGCATTAGTCATCGTATAATGCGGTGATTAATATGCGACGCGGTCCAGGGAATATAACTAGAGTATAGGCTAGGCGCAGCTGATGTTGCCGGGTTAGGCCAAAAGATGCTACTGTTTCACTGTAGACTGCTATCGGCCGGCGATGGCGATGCCTTTCTAATTGAAACCTTTGAATTGTAAACAATTCATACTAATACAGTGAAACCTGGTTAAGTGAGACATCAAGGGACCTGCAATGTCGTTTCACTTATAGGGGTATTCTACTTACCCAGTGTCTCAGATATCCAGGTATAAAAAAATGTCTGTTTCATTTACAGAGGGTTCCATTAATTGAGGTCAGAATACAGGTTATTTCAGTTATAGAGGTGCGATCATTAAATAAAATATCGGGTTATGTAAACATTATAAATGAGTTTTAAAAAAATATTAATAAAATTAATCATACAAATGTATTAAACAACAAAATTCACATACATACATGTATTATAAATGCGAAAATAACTCTGTATGTGGGTGTGTGAGTGTGTGTGTGTGTGTGTGTGTGTGTGTGTGTGTGTGTGTTTGTGTGAGAGAGAGTATGCGTGTGTCTGCGTGTCTCTTAAGTATTCACCCCTAAACTACTGAACCTATTTTAATAAAATTTGGTACACAGATAAAGTGGACCTAGGGAAATGACATTACATGGTTACTCGGTACCTTGAGAGAAATACCGTGTTACTCGTATGTAGATTTGTACAAAACTAGCCTTCGGTGGCTTGCCTGACTGAGTGACAGCGTCTTAGGTAACGCAAACAGACTGGGTCGTAGCTAGAAGTGGCCTTCCCTTACTTATTGAATGGTTTTAACCACCTGGTTAAAGGGCGGACTGTCCTAATTTTGCCGTCCCTCCACACACTCCCACAAGATGAACATGCATTCGTGAAATAAAAGAACTATACTAAGCTCAGACAAGTGCCTAAGTCATTAGAAAATTAATTGTTCTTTAATTCAATTAATATTCAAAAGGCTTAGTTAGAATTTCCTTTTAGAGGTATAAGCGGTAAATATATGTATGTAAAATGCAGAAATAAATAAGTACACGCAAATAGATTTTCCGATTACTATCAGTACTTCTTAACGGAACCGTTGCTTAGTATCTGTCCGTTTCTGATAAAGGAAACTCGCCATTTGGTTTCAAAATTCCTTAGCGTGCTTAATAATGTATTCGTGTCCCATACATTTTATATGATTAGCATAATAACATGTAATTGTGCTAAATTGATTGTTATCGAGCGACTGATATTCTATTGTACGTAATGAAATGATTCGTAATACTTTTCAAATGGATTTCGAGTACAAATATTTGAATGTGATACGTTGGAAATAAATTTTTTGAAGCAGGCCAATATTTAAGACCAAGAAACTCGAAACCAAAAACTTCCATTGTAATAGAATAAACATCTCGGCAAAAGGAGAACAAGCCGCCCTCCAACCAGATGGACTGACGACCTGAAGAAGATAGCGGGAAACCGCTGGATTCAGAGGGCGCAGGACCGGACGCAGTGGCGAACATTAGAGGAGGCCTATGTCCAGCAGTAGACTTTCAAAGGCTGATGGATGGATGGAATAGAATAAAGCATCTAAATGATGAATTTAAAAGTAACAATTCACATGACTCCACCACGTTAAGCCGTGGGTCGCAGATGTTATCGATAGATAACAGTCGTTAAACCTTGTCGGAGGCCTTATGGGCGGTTTGATAACATCCGAAAGCGGGTTGGGCACTAACCCGCATCCCGCATCCCGCAACCCGCATCTCCACCAACCCGCATTGGAGTAGCGTGGTGGAGTAAGCTCCAGGCCTTCCCAATAATGGGGAGAGACCCGTGCTCAGCCGTGGGACGAAAATTTTTTTTTTTAATTTTTTTTTTATATGTAAACCGAACAAAAAGGCAGACGGGCCGCGTGATGTTAAGCGATCACCGTCGCCTATGGACACGGGCAACCCCAGGGGAGCCACTCGAGCATTGCCGGCTTTGGAGGAGTGCTTTTTTTACAGCTTTCTTGAAGAACCCCATGTTATAGTCCACTGGGAATGCCTCAGCTGGAATGTTGTCCCATAACCTACACGTCCGTGGTAAAAAGGAGCGTGCAAAGCGGACTGTGGAGGACCGCCACGAGTCCAGATGGTGCCTGTGGAACTTTAACCTTCGTCTGGTGGTATAATCATGAAATGGTGATGTAGGCATTAGTCTGAAAAGTTCCTCGGAGCACTCACCATAGTAAAGTCGGTAGAACACGCAGAGCGAGCCTATGTCTCTTCGCAAGCTGAGCGGTTCTAGCCTGTCAGTCAATCTTGGGTCGTTGACGATTCGGACTGCGCGCTTTTCAACAGAGTCAAATGGGTGTAGCTGGTATTTTGGTGCTCCTGCCCAGAGATGAGCTGGATCTGGATTGGAGCCAATAGAAGGCGATTATGCAGACCACGTGCTGCTAATTGGTTGCTGCTGCTATTGAATATAGAATTTACACACAACCCCAAGGTCGTATACAATAGCGCTGCTACTTCGGAGGCAGACAAGACTGACAAGAGACGAGCATATCTCTTGCCCATCTTGTGTGGTATCTACTGATCATAACAGAGACCGATGGCTTAACGTCCGAGACAAGGAAATGCACATGAAGTTTATCTCGAGCGGCCACCAATTTTAAAACCGCGTCGTTACTCTTATCTGCGTAAATCGTTTGATTTCCACGCCAGCTGCAGGGCTATGAACACAGGTACTATAAAAAAGTAAGACAACACAAATGCCATTTCTTCCGAAAACAATTCTCAAACTCTATGGGGCTTCATATGAATGCTCATGCAATTTGCTCATGTAAATGTGATCGATTATGCTAACGTGAGATCTACCAGACCGACAGGCAACTGCTGACGTCTGATTGACATTTTCCTTCCTATGTGATTAAAAATTTTAATTGACTATTTAATTACTTACGAGAATATGACGCCATTTTTATACATAAAATCCTAGAAAACTGGTAGATGGGCCGCGTGATGGTAAGTGGTTATCGTTGCCTATGAATACAGGCAGCCCCAGATCTCCTGTGATTTCTTGAGGAACTGGGAATGCCTCGGCGGAAGGCAGAAAGTTTGTTGCACAATTTATACGTCCGTGGCAAAAAAGTGTATACAAATCGGTTTCTGGAGGACCACAGAGAGAGGATAAAGTTAGGTAAAAACTACTTTGCAACAATCCGCAAGTCTTTGCGAGTGACCGTCGTAGAGTCAATAACCCTGATGATGCTCTGTTTGGGGGCGAAACACGTGTTACGTATGTTGGTGTATATTTTATATTGTTGCATGTGCATGTGTCCTATGTGGAAGGGAGGGAGGTGCTATTGCATGAAAAAAGTATACACCATCATACGTTATGATTGCGGATTGTTGCAAAATAGTTTTACCTAACTTTATCCTCTAACATCACCTGGACTTTGCGGTCCTCCAGAAACCGATTTGTATACACTTTTTTGCCACGGATTCTATTAATTTTACTATGTGATTCTATTAATTTTACGATGTTAGAGGAGTTTCAACCTTCGTCGGATAAGGAGATCTATACTAAATCTTCTTTCTGGTCTTGTTGTTGTTAGTTCATAATTAAACTTATGTCCGGAAACACACACTGAATTAAAAACTAGCACCAGTAATTTTGAAATCTTAATATCATTTAATTTACGCAATTTAATAAAGTACAAATTACTAAGTACTAATTTGCATCAGTACCTGTAAGGCAAGTCGAATTATACAATATGGTAAAGAATGAAGGCCATGTAGGAAAACTTTGCAAAAGATAGAACATGCAATGTAATATTTTAGATGTCAAGGGAAGGTGAAGTGAAATTTAATCCAAATAAACATAAAAAACAAAAAAACACGCTTTTATAAGAAATCCATTCAAAAAAATGAAAATAAACTTGAATTAAAATAGTGTAAAAATGCATTTTATTGTAAAAAAAAACGTGGGATGCCAGATCTGACAGATATGATTAGAAGGATAATTATTTTGGTATTATCTTAAAAAGCACCGCACACTTTTTTTTACAATAAAATGAATTTTTACACTATTTTAATTCAAATTTATTTTCATTTTTTTAGTTAGATTTCTTATAAAAGCGTGTTTTTGTTTTTTAAAACTATTTGTTTTCTTCTTTTTAGTTTGGTTTATTTTTAAAAGAGTGTTTTTAAATTTTTTTCAACTGTTATTTTTAAATAAAATAAATATTTAAATTATTTATGCCATTATTAATTTATGCTTATGTCTTAAGATAATGGTTGGAAATAATTTTCAAAAATTCTATAAATTGACAAAAATCTTATTTTGCAAATGGAATAATGAAATAATCTTATCAAATTAGTTTGTTGTTATCGGTCCCCGATAAATCTACAAAGTTTGAATGAAATCTGGCCGTTTAAAGTGGGTCAAAATCGCATCTGAAGGAGTCGGTTACAAACATACATACAAGTGAAGCTAATATAAAGCGTGTAATAAAAGATAACAATACATAAAACAGTGTAACATGTAACATATGAGGCAAGTCTGAGGCCATAACATCATACGATTCATATCTCAATGTTCAACATGAACCTCAAGCTAGGTCGCGGTTCAGAACGCTCCATAACTTTCTATAACGACGTTTATTAGTTATAGCAGCGAAGACCAAGACGGGTTTAGGGATTTACTAGAGCGCGCAAGTTAAGAAATAAAGTATTCCATGTAGGTTCGTTAAATTTAGGAAGATTTTCGTTACACTGGATTATCAGCCACCAGCGGTCATATACCTACAGTTGAAATGCCACTTTAAAGATTCTTGTTATAATCAAACACAATTGAAACGTTGGCAGCGCTCTTAACTGAACCATATAAAACCTGTCGTGCTTACATCAAAAAAACTTTTTCTATTATCTAATCTGCAAAATCCACCAAGTTTCCACGACGCTCCAGTAAATCCACATTAAGCATCGTGGGCTACACTATAGGTCTTATCGTACACGCGTGTTGCGTGTGAACACGAAGCCAGCCGGAGACTTATGTTCCCGCAGGAATATCGCGCCAGTAAATTACCCCAAATTGGCACTTACCGCGACAGGCCGCGCTGTCAATAGGCCGGAGGAAATTACGTGCTTTAGCGGAATAAATATGATCTGAGAAAGCATTACTTAACGATCGGTAACCATCCAAGAAGGTCAAGTCAACTCAAGAGGTTATAGGTGGCAGAACTTTAATGGTTCAACCAGGCGCGATCGCAGACTTCAATTTTGGGTCGCCAAATAAATTGCGGGGGGGGAGGGGTCACAAAGAAATTTGGGGGAAGAGGTGTCCCAAGTTTACTTGTTTCGCCTTTTACATCGCATACTTCGGCATGACTTATAGATTGGGGGGGGGGGGTCATATCCCCTATGACCATAGACCGCACCTGGGTTCAACCCGTTTCAAATGGTTCAAATGGTGGGAAAGTACCAAGCCGTTAAGCAATTCTATTTTGTTTCCGTGGAAATATGCGTTTGCAATGCAGACTTACATGACGTGACCATCAAAAAAGCTTTCTTGAGGTTATCTGTAGATTTCCCTTGCATGTTGCGATCGCTTAGCATCAAATGCCTGCAAAAACCATCTGCTACTCCATTAAAAAGTGTAGTTGTTAAATAACTCAAGAGTAAGGAACAAGGGCTATTAGGGAAAACGCGCATGAATTTTTTTTCCACTAGCGGTCACCCATCTCACACCCGACCGCGCCTGTTTGGCTTAGTTGCATAGATCGCTTGCGTTCTACGCTAACCCTAACCGCCGGGCCATACACACTTCTTAACACGGAACACGGGATAGGGGTAAATTCGCCGTTTATCTTTTTATTTTACTCTTACCCATCTAATAATCCTAACTACTAACTAAATGGAAGTTTGTTGCTCGAACACGCTAAAACGACTGAACGAATCGGGATGAAATTCGGCAAGAGACAGATTGCAGTCTGGAATAGAACATATGCTATATGAACATATACATAATAATATGCTATATCTCGGAAAAACATACTGTTCTGGGATATAATATTATTATCATATTAAACTTAAAATCACCCGAGCGAAACCGGGCGGGATCACTAGCACCTGATATATACGTTATTTTGACCAATAAGCATTGAATAAAACCGATGCCGATGGTCAAATAATACGATATCAGCTTGTTACCCGAACCTGACGGTAATCCCCAGGTAAGGTTATTAGTCAATTAATATTAAGGCTATCCCTTATAGCTATCCTCTTCATATGACATATAAGTAACGATGACTCTTCATATGACATATAGGTAACGATAATAGGTAGTGACGAATACTTTTATTCGGGTGTGGACAAATCGGAAAATTTGCATTAAGCTGTATCAACGATGACAAGCACTATGATTGTTTAGCCAAGAAGCTATATTAGTAGACTTACAGTTAGAATTTCTGGAGACGCAACAAGCACCAACTTTTGCTTGTAAAATTTGAAATGAAAAATGCTAAATACAATCTCGAGGAAAACATGACAGGTACATATAAGCGTAATAATGCGAAAACATTACACTTCGATAAGCTGACACGGCGGTCTCTCGTACCTTTTTAACGAGGCGGGCACTAAATCGCCCGCCGCAGCCAATTACGTGGGATGGCGTTAATTAAAAGCGGAAGGTTACACGCTGTTTGTACACGTCTTCTTTTTTCATTTTAATAATAACATCGCAACTCTGAGCATATTGCCAGCGTCAAGTACCTACCTATAATTTTTGCATCACTTAGTGGTCATAGAAAAAATCAGTAAGTCGTCAGGTATCAGTCAGTCTAGTCAGTCAGATGTTTAAGTAAAGTGATGGCTACTTTACCAGAACGTGTCCGATGGAGTTTTGGAGGCAAGCCGAAAAAACATGTTTTCGCATCGTTATTTTAACACTTGTGCACTGTCATTAACCTATATCGAACAAAATGTCATCAATTTTATCCGATATAACTCAAAAATACACCAAGAAAATGAAAATAAAACTTGTCCCTACAAACTTCCCGCCAAAAAACCACGTCTTCTTTATGCGACGAGTCAGCGACTTTCTGATGTCTACGGGTGTTTTTAGGACGGAGTTCGAAAAGTGTTCCTTGATCAAAAGGTATAAGCTCCAACATCATTGCTGAGCTCCTCTGTTATCCTTTTCTGACATTTTTATTTTATTTAATAGGTTCAACAACAGTTTTAACATGGTTTAAAATACTTATGTGTTTTGCTACATGAAAAAACCAACTATAGGTAAACATAGCTTACTCCTAAAAATAAAATAATGCGTAGGTAATTGCGCAGTTTGATATAGGTATTAGGTTTAATTTTTAAATCATATTGTACATGTATTGTATACATATATATAACATATTTTTAAGGATCTGAGAATGCTTTTAGCATTAAGTCCGCCTTTTATACCCTTATTCCATGTGGTGTGATAAAGAATATTTAAATAAATTACTATTTATATATTTATGATGCGCTACATGTATTGCCATAATACATTGGTATCATAATCTTCCTAATCTCTATTTCTCTTATTTGCTACTTAAATAACGTTTTTACAAATCTCTGTAATAGTTGTGGGCAGTCAGTGTAGTTTCTGACAAGCTTAAAAATAATACATGACAATATGATGTACATGCCTCTCTTTTGTTGTAAGCTTTAAATGAAATACGAGTGAAATAAGTAAGGGAAACGAAAACCCGAGTGAGTAGCACGCAGCTGATTATGATTTCGGGTACCGCTTCTGTAATCGTTCGATGAACAAAAGCCTTCCTTGGAAGCCGAAGAGTCTTAGGCGTCATGTAAGACAGGATTGAATATTGTCACAACTATCAAGTAGTTCGATTTGCTTAATCAACGAATCTGTCAAAGATACACCATCTTAATATATATAAAAATTACGTGTCACGTTGTATGTCCGCGATGGACTCCTAAACTTCTTAACCGATTTTAACAAAATTTGCACACCGAGTGCAGTTTGATCCAACTTGAAAGATAGGATAGCTCATGTCCACATAAACACAAATTACCCGAGCAAAGCCGGGCCAGCCCACTAGTTTAATTATACACTTATGTATGGATAGAACATTGACTCAATTTACCTGTGATGTGCAAAAACAAATAAAGATTGGTTTTATTGGTTCAGGCCTTTCGGCCTATGTAGCAGTTATTTTAAAAAATACAAAGAGTTTCTTCCGAAAGGTAAGGCTCCATCAACCATTACTACTCCTGCTACAACAGACTGTTACTCATATAAATGATGAAAAATAAAACCAGTATTCGATTCATTTTATTAATGGAGCATGCAAAAATGATTTTTAACAACATTGTCAACAAGAGAATAAAGTGAGCCGACGTTCAAGGAATTTTCTTGAATAGGAAATCCGAGGCTGCCTCACTTTTTACTTTTTATTACAGACTGGAAACGACCACTTTTTAGTTTTTATTAGAGACTGGAAACGACACGAGGTAGGAGGTACCGGGAAATGGAGTAACCGATAAATCCGATAAGGCTAGGAATATTCTTCAGTGTTCGCTGAAAGATATTATTAAACCTATGTGACTTTTAATTAATAAATTTATATTACATTCTAAGATGTGTAAAGTATTGCAATATACAATTTGCTAAGTGATATTGATAGTGTTATAGGTTCTTTACTGAAAGCGGGCAAGTGCAAAGAAAGCACATTTTCGCATCAAATAAATGCGTTTGTGTGAGAAGTGTCAACGTGCCACTTGCGACATAGCATATGAAACTAAAAAGTGAAACATAAATATACATAATTACAAAAAAAAAAACTAAAAAACACGCTTTTAAAGCACATTAAAGTAAAAAATTAATATAAAAAATTGCTTTAAAGGCGTTTTTTTTAAGATTTTTAAAACTATATTTATTTAGGTTTTTGAAAGAGCTTCGTGGAGATAACCGTTTGCCTGGTGTACAAGGAAGCCTTATCTTTTTACACGCTTTATATTAGCTTCACTTGTATGTATGTTTGTATGTTTGTAACCGACTCCTTCAGATGCGATTTTGACCCACTCTAAACGGCCAGATTTCATTCAAATTTTGTAGATTTATCGAGGACCTATTATTATATATTTATTATTATATTATTATTATTATATTTTTTTAGTTAGATTTCTTATAAAAGCGTGTTTTTTGGTTTTTAATTCTTTTTAATATGGCCTGGAAACGACACTTTTGTACAAAAGAAAACGTAACGATCGTTCAACGTCGATAAAGTCTAGCTGGAATTTTTTATAATCGTGAAAATGTGTAGAAAATGCAAAGCTCCTACACACTTAAATACTTGTAATTAATAGATTAAGAACTAAGAGCAACTGAAAAAAAGATAAATTTTAATCTTAAAGCGAAGTTGGTGGGGATAAAAATGAAAACGTAACGTTTCTTTTGCATCCGTTACCGTGAATTTGTTAAGATTTACACGATTTGATCTTTGGTCTTTTACATTGCATTTTCTTCCATCTGAATTCTGATTCACATGATCAGACGCAAATTGCAACTGCAACTTCAGAAATAACTCATGAAACTACTATTTTGACATACCCATGTTTTGCTTTAAGTAACGCAATTGAGCTGTGCTACTCTGGAGGCTGATTTTCGGTCTCATGAAAGTCTGAACAGTAACCGCGCCTTTCTATTTAAACTTTACAGAACTGCAGTTCTATAATGCACTCATTTTTGCCATGAAGCAGCAGTGGCACCTCCCGATCAATCAGTGAACGTTCTACTACTTATTAAATTCACTCACCATGAGGTGGCGCTGGCGTCGCGTGGCGCTTGGGCGAGCCGCCCGGCGGGGCGGGCTGCATGACGCGCCCTAGCGGCCCGTCACCGCACCGACCGCCGCCCTCGGGTTCATGGCTGTAACAAGGGAACATGGTTTTAGATAGATATGACACATGTAAATAAAACAGGTCTTAAAATAGGTATGAAAACATAATAGTTTAAGAAAAAAAAACACGCCTTCTACATATGGTTGTCAAGTTTTATTATGTTAAAACAAATCTCATAAGCCCAAAATCAATGAGTTTACTACATAGCAGATCATGGTTCCATTTTCCAAAGTTCCAACCACCTTTCAGCCCCATCATCAGATCAGCTCGATGATACCTTAATATTGTATTGTGATAATCTAATCTACATACAGTCTAATCTATATGTAATTGCCAAACATGATGATACAAGAATTAGAAATGTGTGTAATTCGGAATCTTAGATTTTATTACATACTTTGTTACAACTCGAACTAGAAACGCGTTAAGTTAAAAATAGTATATTTCATTACAAGTGCGGAAAGGCTGTCATTGCAAGGAGTTCCGACAAATGTCTACCCGAGCCGAGGCGCAGCCGAAGGTGAGGATTGACAGTCGGAACTCCTTCCAATGACGGTTCCGCACGTGTACTGAACGACTATTTTTAATACAGTTGCGAAAAAATGAAGCAATTTAATAAAATAATAAAAACTCGCAAAGAACATTTTTGAAAAATGGCGCCAACCGTAAAAGAATACCTATATGCAGAGATTTTTTTTTGTTTACTTCACCCATTCTGGGTAGGCAAAGGGAACTATGCCCATACAGCCAAGTCTTCAGTAGAATTTTTTTATTGATATGAAATGACAATGTCAATGAGATGAAATGAAATGAAACCTAACCTGATCATTGAATCAAATCATTAAATCTGATATTGAAACAAATTAGTAGCTTCTTTTTAGAAATATTTGCATGAATCATAAAAACTTCTAAAACTTCGTGGTTGGTTTTTTCTTTTTAATAGACATTATTTTGACAGTTGGGAAAGAGAACGCACGAGTGCGGAAAAGGTAAAGAAAAAGCACGAGTGTGTAATAGCCCACTTCCCGCACGCTATACGTCCCTGCAATACGTCACTTTTTGAGCAACTGTATTAAAAATACATATAACAACGTTGCATGTACACAACAAAATAAGTTAGACAACAAAACAAACAAACGAAATAAGATTATCACAAATATCCGTAAGTTAAAGTGAGCTTTTCTCAACCCTAGTTATTTCAGTGAAGGAAGAACTACATCTTTAAGAAAAGTATGAAAAATTTAAGTCTGTCAGTCTTAAATTGTTATCGGGGATGTGAAATCCACTCCGCGATATAACATTGACTTCTACGTAAGTTTAGTTTCATCTAAGCGAAGATTTTCATGCTTTCTATTTCCGCATACCAAAGAATTTAAATTCGCGTTGATTCGACACTTTCTTTTTGTCTTTTAAGCTGGATTTTACTATACTTTTGCTACTATCTTATAAGTAGGTCAACTAAAAATTGATTTCTTCGTAAATCCTTCCTACTCGTAACAAGGTCCAAATATCCGAGCAAAAGAGAGCTATCCAATTTGCTATTGATGGCGCCAGCTATATCGTCACCGCATTGTATGGAGGACTGCTTGTTAGCGAGGACTGTTACTTTCGGTAAGGAGAAAAAACCTTAAATCTTTTATAATAGGTGTAACAGCTTTGCTCCTTACGGAAAATATGTTATAAATCTTTACGTTATATTTTTATGTGTATATGGTTAAGAAGGTAATGTATTTATTTATTTTTTGTCTGTTTAATAGTCCCACGTATGGTTTATTTCCTTCGGAACATTTCCGTATTTATTGCTCATCTCTTGTCTTATTTATTAATATATTTAATCTTCATGTACCGTAATGTCCGTAGTACCGACTTCAAATTTTTCAACACTCAGGCAAGCTTGTAGATAACGCCACTTAGCATTAAGCTCACCTATTGTATGACAATTTTGGGTTTAATAAAGTTTTAAATTTAAAAAATATATACCTTGTATTATTTAATATCACATCATTAAGGCAGTGTATTGTATATTCAATAAGCAATACACCGCTTTTTTTCTTTGAGCAATTAATTATGAGGATTTTTAGTTAAAAATCTGTTAAATATACAATTTATAGTAAAAAGATAACGAATATGAAAAAATATCACATTTATTTTTACTTAATAAAAATATACTATTGTATAATGTAGGAAAGTATTGAAACAGTTTGACGCGATTTTTTTAGTTCGTATTTTTTTTACTTCAACGAATAACTGAAGGTTTAACCACATTGCTGATCACTTGTGTCAGTGTCAGATGTCTAGATAAATGGATAAAAAATCATTTGAATATATTACATAACTAGTCTTCCGCCAGCGGCTTCGCCCAGCGGCTCTATCTGTGTTCAAAATTTCATTCAAATCGGTAGAATAGTTTAAGCGGGAAAGCGTAGCAGACAGACAGACAGACAGAGTTATTTTCGAATTTATAATATTAGTAAAAGTATATTAGTATGGATTGATGTAGTATGAACATCATAATGGACTAATTACACAAATCCAAAGAGATAATAGTATCACCTTGAACCCACGAACTCTAAAATAATATTCTAGTCCCAATTCAGTTTCTAGATTCCTTCCTTATCAATCAGGTCAAGCAGACATCAATAATTTCATGCAAAGTGATATAAGACTGCAATCATTTTAGAGCACTACCTATTAATTCGACTGTAACTAAAGTTGAGATTAGGTGTGGTCGCATGGACCACTTAACACTAAATGACAAACACGTCGTTGTAACAAAAAAGTCGTCTACTTAAAAAAAACGGCCAAGTGTGAGTCGGACTCACGCACCAAGGGTTCCGTAAGACGTTGCTTCGTACCAAATTTCAAGATTCTGCGTTCACGGGAAGTACCCTTTAGGTTTTGATTCCCTTGCGAGTGTCGAAAAAAATGCGGCATAAACGGCTGTATCTTTTGATTGCGCTGGCTTAGAAGTTTGATTTTTTCACAGCTCTAAGGGACAGTTCTTTGTCTTTGTATTTAAGTAAGCAGGCAACGCTATGTAAAGAGCGCTATTTGACGTGCGTTCGTTATGTCAAGCCATCTATTCATGACGATTTTGACATACGCATAGTAGCAGGCTTCACTCAAGTATCGTCTATGAATTCGTTTTAATGATCCTATGCCTTGGCGAGTACTATGAGACCTCATAGTATTGTTTAAGACTTCCATTGGCTGCAGCGACCACGTAACACTACGAGGCAAATAAAATAAAAAATACGTTCTAATACTATCACTTACTATGCCTAATACTTTTGATGTTTATATCTTGCATGTTTTTTATGTCACTCAAAAACTGACACCGGTTAATTGAATAAAAATATTTAGTAGACGTACCTCACGCTGCAAACTTTACTGTTATACTTACTGTTATCTTTCTAAGGCAAGCCTCACGGAACACTCCTAAGGAGATTTCCCGAAACAGGAGACAAAGGAAGCACGTTATAATTACACACACATGCACACGAGTGGACACTGTCCGGCGCTCCCCAACCCCCTACGCATCGATTTGCGTCCGGTGTAAGTGCAGTACATAGACCAGGGGCTCTCAACCTTTTTTGATCAACTAATCTCTTACAAAATTCTTTAATTTTTTTATTTAAATTGAGTAGCCGACAAGCATGCAGTGTTAAGTTATTGCTGCAGTCCATGTGCATCTACACACGACGTCAAGGAGGCTTCCTTCCAACGAGTCTTGCCTGAGCTCGTATGCTGTTGGGATGCTACTCCGGGAGCTGATGGTAACCTCAAATAAGTCTTGCCGGCTAGACCAACCCCAGTACTACCAAATCTCTAATCCAACCATGAAATTATTTTGTATGTTATTAAAAAACCGATTATCATTCATTGTTCTACTCATAATAATACTTCATTATAAGCAGTAAAAAAAATCTAGCAATGTCTTTTGCTGCATACACATAACGTTCAGTTTATAGTTTACTTATACATATACCTACTGTTATCTTTCTAAAGCAAGACATCCCTTCACGGAACACTCCAAAAAATATTTCCCGAAATAGCAAAGGGAGGACGCTATAATTACATACACTGGACAGTGACCGGTGCCCCCCAACCCCCTACGCCCCTACGCATCGATTTGCGTCCGGTGCAAATGCAAGTACAGTACATAGACCAGGGGCTCTCAACCTTGTACAATTTATGCGGATTGTACTTTTTTGTAAACAATCCCTTTAGAAGACTTAAGCATTAATATTATTTAGCTTTTTAAACTTTTTTTTTATAGTTTAGAAGTGCGCATGGCTCGGCGGTCCGTGCTTCGGAGAGCACGTTAAGCCGTCGGTCCCAGTTGTTGTCGATAGATAACAGTCGTTAAACCTTGTCGGAGGCCTTATGGGCGGTTTGAAAAAATTCGACAGCGGGTTGGCCACTAACCCGCACCTCCATCAACCCGCATTGAAGCAGCGTGGCGGAGTAAGCTCCAGGCTTCCCCAATAGCGGGGAGAGACCCATGCCCAGCAGTGGGACGCAAAAAGGGTTGCAGCCAAAAGCCATGATATGTACGCACATAGAAAAAATTCTTAACAATGCTCTACGGGATTTAGACATTTTAGATCTGAGTCCCCTGGGGGGTCTCAGTTATTATTATATTTCAGAAAACATTATCATCACACTGATTGAACTACTATCGCCGAGAAGTATAAACTTTCTATGTTTACTAACTTTATAAAACTTCGTGTTCATACTACAAGCAAAAGTGATTTTTACCCGACTGCTGTAAATTGAAATGAATCTTACTCTACCAAAAAAATGGAACAATACTTAAAGTTGATGAAATCAGTACTGACTAGAACTAATAAGTATGTACTACACGCAACTACAAATAACTTAAAGCATCAATGTATGACAGGTATGACGACACCCGTGCATGCACAATGTGCCTTCTAGTAATACAACTAGTGTGGCTGTGTGTGTCGGTGTCAGTGTTGACGGTGCATAGAAAATGACGTTGTTAATTGAAATTGACATATTTAGAAATGTATGCGTCTGTAGCGATGAAAGAATATTTGTGAATGTGTGACAAAATTAAAATGTGTGCGTTATTTCCCCGCACCAGATTTGGTACAAAAATTATGTATCGAAGCGAGGCGCTATGCCGTCTCTCCTGAAGGGTGAGTCAGTAACTTTGATGCTCTAAGACAAATAAACATAATAGGATTAAAGAAAAAGAAATGCTAAGCCTGGGCTTTAAAATATAAATAAAAAGGGAAGTGAAACGGAAAGTGGGAAAGATGTCAGGATGCACAGTTTAGGAACCTCTGATATAGACTTCACACGCTCGCATGTAAATAGGAATTGCATTGTTGCATTTTATGTAGCAAAAACAAAATTAAAAAAACTGAAAAAGCGTTCTGTACGGAGGGGAACGAAACAAAAGGCCTGACAGAATTGAAATCTATTATTGAATTGTCGACGTGATATATAGGCAAGACAAAAAATTAATAAATATTAATAGGAATTGTGAGTATTTAAAAAAATACGTATTTTTGTAACAATCACTAGTTAATTGTTAACTATATTGAACTGTAAATTGTAAGTTAAAATAATGACCTGAAAATATTTTCGCTAAATATGAATACAGGTAAGTACATGTTTTTTTAAATAAATTTGTGTACAAAATAAAATAAATACAAGTTAAGCACAGTTTTAAAAGAAAAAGGTTTTTTACGAAGACTTTATTCTACGACGGTTACCCGCAAAGTCACTTTGCGGGTAACCGTCGTAGAGTCAATAACCCTGATGATGCTCTGTTTTGGGTCGAAACACGTGTTAGTGGTAGTACGTATGTTGGTGTATACTTTTTGTTGTTGCATGTGCATGTGTCCTATGGGGAAGGGAGGGAGGTGCTATTGCAAGAAAAAAGTATACACCATCATACGTTCTGATTGCGGATTGTTGCAAAGTAGTTTTTACCTAACTTTATAACAATGGAGTTCCGCAAAGTAACGCCTGATTCTATTAATTTTTTACCACTTTACTAGTTTGAAACCGCTCAAAAGATCAGGCAGCTGCTGAAAATTACTAAAAGAAAATGCTGATCATGAATCAATATTAGTGTTTGACAAATTTAATCACACAGTTCCATTATTCGAATGGCACATTTACACAGCATAGTGGCATATTTACAATAGCCGAAACACATAAATTCCCCCTCCTACTCCCGCCCATTTCGCCCATGCATCGATTGGTGCCTATTAGTGATGTGCCGGGTCGTTAACAAAGTAGTTTCGAGGATACGTATATTTGGTGTTAAGATCCACGGATACAGATAGGGATCTTCAGTTTCTTACTCAATCGATATCGACTGTCATTGATAGTTGTTTCGAGTATGCGACTTGCACTGTGTTTTTATGTTTTGTTTATAGTTTGGTAAAAAAATCTTTTCTCCATATAAATTATCATTGGCCGGTGGGTTATTTGAATGTAACATCATTCTTTTATTTTAATTTCGACGTTGGCCAGAACAAAATTAAATGTACCTTAGTGTTTCAGTGAATATGAAAAAAAATCTGTATAAAATTTCACCTGTGTATAGAAAATTAATATGGTGAAAGTTCCGTAACAGATCCGTCAAAAACGTCACGGATACGGATATTTCTTTTCCCTCGGATATCCGCGGATACGACACATCACTAGTGCCCACATCCACACAGGCGGTATTTGCATGCAAATCGATTCTGAGTTACACTTTTAGGACTTTTTAAAAGGTTGAACAGTAAAAGCTTTCTGCATTAAGATTTTTATGGCCGAAACAAATATGCGATCTAAAGTTTGAGATTGACAGCGATCTGAGATTTTACCGTTTTGTTTGTGTGTCTCTTATTTAAAAGTAAAGTATAAATCACTGAGTTATTATTACTACGTATAGAGTGGACGTCTCTACTAGATTTCTTGTTACACGTGTTAGAGCCAATCAGCATCAACGCGCTCAGTCAGTGTCGGACGTCTGAGGCTGTTCAACGCATTGGAATGTAAAGTGTAACGTCAAATATGCCTTCTTGCGTATTGTACCTTATTACCAATTGACAGAGGTCTTTATTGGTTGGCACATTTGTCTGGTTATTTGGTTCATTACACATTTCGCAATGCATGATGAGCGCACTGATTTTGTTCAGAATGTCGTCTCTATACGTAGTAATATAACTCAATGGTATAAATGCAGAGGCAGTTAGTCTGTATCTACCAGTCATAAACATAAAAAGGTCATCTGCGTCTAGGTGGTCGCCAGAGGACATGGACAGTGTCCATTGGACACCCAAAGCAAAACCCAAAGCAAAATATCAGGAGGACTGACGGTCGCCTAATAAAAGTGTAGGATACAGTAATTGTGAGGACATAATCGATCTTACTATTTAATTGATAATAATATCCAGAAGGGCACATGGTTCGGTGGCTATCGTAGTACGTAAGCGATCTACGCAGCTTAGTCAACCGAGCGAGGTCGGGTGTGCGTGCGGTGCTGGCAAAAACTTGATGCGTGTTTCCTTACTTTGGAGGGCACTTTTAGTAATCGGTCCCGGTTGTTATCGACAGATAACAGTCGTTAAACCAGAGGCCTTATAGGTGATTTGGAAACATTCGACAGCAGGTTGGGTACCAACCCGCATCTCCACTAACCCACATTGGAACATGGATAATATAAATGGGGAGATACCCGAGACCGCTCTGTAACAGAAAAAAAGACTTGCGACCAATAATATTCAAACACTTCGCATAATAATTTCCTATACTACAAAGCCCTACAACACAAGCAAGTCGCGAACTCATACAAAACCTATGTCATATTTTGCTATCGGACGTTGCAAAACGCACGTGGGCGCGCAATCGTGTGTCATATCATAACTTATACTAAACCCGAACATGTTTCTGCGAGTTGAGCGTTTTGTCACGATTACGGCAACCAATATAAAAGATTTAAAAACCAGTCAAGTGGAAGTACACTCGCCTGAAGAAGGTTCCGTACATTTATTATTATTTATGTGCGACTAGTTTGAATTTCTTTTTTCTATTTGGGCCAAAACACAGCGGAGCGCTATGAGTTTTTTTTTCAACCTTTTTTATGTCCTACTGCTGGGCTCAGGTCAGGAGTCACAAGTGATAGGGATATAGGCAACAGTCTACCACACTCGCCAGTGCGGATTGGCGGACGTCATGCCTTCGAAAAATTATGATTTTCTCTAAGGCATGCACGGCAATGGAGAACATCGTATTCAATTAAACATTACGATACTTTCCATCACCGTAGAGCAGTGATAAATGCCAATGTTAATGAAATTTGGAACACAGATAGAGTGCACCTTGGGAAATGACGTAGGATGGTTTTTATCCTACGGGAACCTATTAAACGGGTCCACGCGGGCAAAGCTGCCGGCGGAAGGCTAGTTTTCTATATAATTTCAAAATTGGTTTAATGGAAAAATATCATTGGCCCCAAAAAGAACATACCTACGTGACAGCTCTGAATCAGGCAATATCATCTGAACAACGGAAATAGTAATAACCATCCTAACCATATTCTTAAATTTTGGCAACACCAAAATTTTCTAATACCTTGCATTGTGTGTCACTATATTCCACGTTCACAGCAGTCCGTTATACCCGCATAGGCCACGATAAATCTTCCTCACAGCACTATATCACGCTTTGGACAATTTCTGAAGCTTGCGTGGACACGGCGTTATTAACGACCGATATTCGACCACCATCTATGACATTATGACAGATATATTACTCGTTATGTACAGTTAATAACAAGACTTTATTACACTTTATGAGGTTATGTTTGACGTTAAACATTAGACGTCTATTGCGGGACTCATCCCTACCTATGTGACATGTAGAGTCCTACGCCCTTAAATGCTGTCTTGACTATTGTTTGCTTTTCTTTGACTATCTATTTAGTTTCGACCAATGTTGCGTCTCCCTGTTGCTGTTTTTTACTATGGAGTCTTTGTCAATAAAAAATATCCGATCTACTCCCAACCACGCCCGATACTGCATCGCTTTGTATCCTGAATTGTTGGTCCTACATTAGCCGTATGTGCCTAGGAGTCATTAATGCTCGACTTTTTATCTGGTTAACGGCCAGTTAAAATGAGCATATTGGTATGAGCGTTTTGGTATGAAAGCTACACTATATTTTTAATACATGGATACAATGGATCAATTAAATGGATTTAGTAAACAATTCCGACAAAAATCAAACAAAATATATCAACCGACAGGCAATCTTACAAAACCTCATCCTCAAGGTCGAGTGCAATGTTCCGATCCCGATAAACATTGCCAAAAAATGTTCGTGAGTCATAACAATAAATCATAGTCCAACGCTCGTGTAGACAAACTATTAGTAGGCCACAAGTTTAATGCCACAAGACAATGCAAGCTAAGGACCTGTATGTGGAACGCAATACGTGTGATAACGACATCGGATATGCCCTCCAGTCAGTTGAGTGCACATATCGAAATTGGCGAAAATGTTTTAATTTATTGCATTTATAAAATCCTGGGAGAAAATAACTCACCAGGGTTTTTATTATGCCTAAATTTATCCCCAAAATCGCACCCAAAGCAGATAACTAAAAAATATTATGAAAAAACTAGACTGCGGAGTAAAAACTAGATTTATGCACGATTTTGAAAATTTATACGGACTGTGTCACTACCACAATTCTGACGAATTCAGCGAAACCTCATATATGTCAAAATCCGTCCAGCCGTTTTCAACCCTGGTTGTTGGTGAGAGTTTTTAGTAGGTAGCAACAATAAAATAAAGATAGTGGTAATGGTTATTACTCGTCGATCCAAAGCGTGTTAAGTTAAATTTTATATATATATAGTCACATATAATATAAATATATAAATAACAATATGTATACATATAATAAATATATACACGTATATTATTATATATACATAAATATATGTACATATATACGTGAGCTCGAAAGACATCCTTCTGACACAGTTGGGTTTTGTTTTGTACTGATTAAAAATAAATAACGAAGATAAAAGAATTAATAATGCTAAATGTAAATTAGTTCGTTAATTAGGTTTTTAACCTTTTGGAATTTTTGATATTTGCATACTTAAGTGAATGGACACAAACATTGTAAAGAACCATATTTATGCAAAAAAGTTTTTGTTTTTAATATTCTTGATGCAATCTAAACAAAAAATATTCATTTGCCTTTCAAAATAAAATTCAAAACGATTAAAATTGTATAAATTATATTAAAATACTTAAATTGCTTTTATGTACATAGGATTTTTTTCTTTCAGCAGTGATATCACACGATCTACCAGTTTCCAGAAAAAAAATTTGAATCCAATTTTCATCCGTTTCGTTGCGCCCAGACGACACAAAAATAGGCAAAATCAATGAGTTAGTAAGTGAGTGAGTGAATCAACTAGTTTCCTTTGAATAAATCACCGTTTCGGATAAAGACGTAAATTTCCATAAAACACTTCATCCATCATTCAGTTTAAGGTAGCATTGACAAACTGATCCCAATTCATCCGAAATCAAGTCCTTTTTGGTCGGTAGTGAGAAAGCCAAACAAAGTCGGTTGTAAACACGGGCAAAACAATAGCCCCGAACAACGGAGGTACCGCGGAGGTTTGCCCGAGGGACCGTGAACCAACTCTCCAAATGTAGCGGAAATGCGCAAGATGGAAGCAAGTCGACGACTTAAAAAGCTGTAGTCTCATTTTAGGTAAACTCTGTATGAAAAAAATGGGCATTGAACTGGGATGAATGGGAGAGCTGTTTGAGTTGTTCGACGTTTTTCATCAGGTCACAATCTTTCAGAGGAACTAGATTTTAGTTCATTAGTTCCTCATCTTTTCGTCGCTGTCCTTATCTACATCATTATTTACAAAACTAAAAAGGATTTAATCCATAAGAAGGTATTAGTCTTTTTTAAGACTCTAGTATGTGTTTTTACACAAACAAATCACTAAAGAAAAACACTTAAATAGTGTTCTAAAAAACCTTAACTTATAACAGATTTTATTTTATAACCAAGTTTAACTTTCAAGCCGAGTAAATATTATGATTGACGCAAAAAACGTATGTATATTTCTTAAATCCTGGCAATTTTACATTCAAATTTGGCAAGCCATTGAAAAGCTCAACTTCATCCACCGAAACCGAAATCCCTTTAACAAAACAACATCCTCGGACAATGAAGGCGCCGCAAAGCTATGTCCAAGAGATCGTGACTCGTGGGGCTGAAAGCTACAGTTTCAAAATCGAACCGCAAATACCACAGAACATTATTAACAGAAGTTAGAATGGAAATGTGGGCGGGGCAGACGTCGCCAAGGAATTTTGAGCAAACGCTCAAAATTCCAAAATCTCTACAGAAACACGCGATCGTGCTACAATATGCGTGCTTGTGTGCGTGCTTGGGTGTGATTCGTTCATTTGAAATCCCGTGATTGTGCGGCGCTAAGATAGGCTAGATTTGAAATTGAAAATATGTGCGTAAGCTTCGTATTTATTAAAGTACAGATGTAATGGAGGTGAAAGGCGGGTCTTAATCGGCGACACCAGTCTTCATACAATCGGCGTATTATTGCCGTTCTACCTTTCTTAATAATGTTCTGTGGCAAATACAGCTGAAACTATTAAAAAGGTTAGTTGCAGATTGTTGACTGCAACTCTTTTTCTCGTCCCACAGCTGTGCACTTGTCTCTCCACATTACTGAGAAGGCCTGGATCTCACTACACCTCGCTACTCTAATGCGGATTGGTGGAATGCAGATCGTAATGGCCAGTATTATGTCAACCTAGCGTTATACTAGACACTAGTTTACTTGAAAGTAAACTTCACCTAAAACGGAAATTCTCGAGTGCCTGCCTATGCCGCCGTAACGTGGTCCTTGTTTGTAATGTAACCGTTTAAAAGGGTCTATGTGAGGGTAGAAATATTAATGTATTTCTGTACGCAGCAGAAATTCTTAAACAGATGACCTCACATATTTTCAAACATTTGCAAGTTGAAGTGGTATTGGGCAAACACAGAGACAAACGTGACCACGTCTTAGCACAAGGAGTAACATGTTGCTCTCCACGATTAAGGCAGCAGGAATTCGTTGGATTTAAAAGTCACAGGACTGGACATAGGACAACGACGAACGTGACGAACACGGAAGGTTATGTCCAAAAAAGGCAATTGTGGACAATTGTGGATATAACAATTTCACCAACAGTCTTAAATTTTGCCATAGGTTCACCTGATTGAATTGATACACGTTGCTGTTGGATTTCATATAAATCATGTGGCTTAGTTAGTTTAGCCATCGAAAATAAAGCAGATAATATCATCAATTAATTTGTATCTACCTTTAAAATCTTCCATAAACAATGATGCAAAATAAACAAATTATGCTTTAATGGAAGTGGGCGACTGGGAGGTCGGATAGGGTGGCATTACAATATTCGATCAGTGTACCTTCAGTCTCAACGGGACCACGCTACAATATTGGTTCATTTGTTACGGAATAATTTTACGATGTCACCAAAAAACTTTATCAGAGCTGTATTACATAAGATAATTAAGATAACAGAAAAGAACAGCGTGAAGATTAGTTTTTTACTGACTTCCCAAAAGAGGAGGCACTTACTGTATTCGGCTGCAAGTATTTTTTTAGGTGTGTTCACCGATTACTCCGCCGTTTGTGGACCGATTTTCCAAATTCTAGGATCTGATGATGGGATCCCAGAGAAATCGAAGGGAACTCTCAAATTTTATAGGCAGACATAATTTTTTTTTAATTATAGTTTCTGGAGCATAATAGATATCTCATGTTGCTGAGCTGATAATGGATGGGGTACTGCGACGGTTGGGAGTTGAGAGCAAATTCTTTAAATAAATGATTTTTTGTTCGAAATCTTGCATTCCTAAGGTGGTCCAACTGTCGGTAATGACTCCTATAACTATATTTGGAGTCGGGCCGTTTGTGCACCAACTCCAAAATAGATTAATAGTCCATAAGCAAGAAGTAGATACTGAACAAATTTATTTTTTACCATTTGAAATCGGTACTAATTTTATGTTATTATTTAATTTAAATATTCTACCGCTGTAGGAACATAAGGTTAAGTGCTAGGGTAACCTTAGTGCCGATAACTCCCTGTTTGTAGGGGAACCAAAAATCATGAAATTTCGGCCAATGTTGGGAGATCGAACTTGAAAAAACCTACGTACCCATAGTTATTTATTCATAATGTTAACAACATCCATCCAACGGGATCTGTCGGGAACTACGTTCCAACGGAGCAAGATCGAATGAATATTCATAGCGCGTCGCCGATCATCAAATCGACGCATTTCAGGGGTACAGTAGAGGCTCGATTACGATTCCAGTTGCTCTCAACCTATAGTGCGGTTGCAAACTAGCGTATTTTTAGGTGCGTATTTACGGTACGGTACGGTCATTTCTGAAAACGCGGCTACACGCACGCTACTTTTTGTACCGGAAAATGTCAAATATCGCTGTTTAGCGCGAATACGCACTTCATAAAACAAACAAAAGACGCTCGAAATGCGCAGAAAAATATGCTACATAGTTTGAAACCGCTCTCATAGTCCAATTTTTCAGCCAGTCCAGCATTTCATTCAAGGGCAAGTTGCATTCTACAATCGTAAATGACAAATGTACGGGATTGACATATTTTATAGACAGCTTAATGTCACTGTCACTGTAGAATGCTACTTGTACTACTAGGCCCACTGATTAGATTAGTAGCTTCGGGATAAAGAGTAGAGCTACGGTATCCCCTGCCTGATCGTAAGAGGCGAATAAAAGGGGGATTCCGGGGTTGCGGACGGTGAGAGTGGGAGCTCGACCCATCCAGCCAGCAGCCCTGGGAAGGACGGCGGTGAGTGCGTGGCCGCATGTCGCCGTGAACATCTGAAGGTGCAGGAGAGGACATCTGGTCTCCTGAAGATGGGCCCGTTCTGGGGCGCCATACGTGGAGGACACAGGTGCATTCCGCTGGAGATCCGGGAGGAGGCAGGCCACCGAATGCCCAAAATACACTAAATATATACGAGTAATAAAACACAAAAATAAATGTGAATAGAACATAAAAGTATGCCTGCAAACTCTAGGAATCATAAGTTGACTGTTGAATACAACTGGTTTGCGCTATGAAGTGGAAATCTAAAAATAGAATTGTTCCAGAATCTGAATGAGGCGAAGATTGAGATAATGATTTATAGCATTGGATTCTGCGAACTTTATTGATGCTTAAGGTGATATATGACTAGAATAAAAAGTATTTTCATTGAAACTTTTAAGCGATATTGGTATAAGATAAATTAATAGGTTTAATCTTTCTTCCACTTGATGAGTGATGAGGTGCAAGAAATAAATAATGTAAGCTTGACCAATATAATAAGTTTTATCTTTATTACTATGCTACGAGTGTGATGCACTTCTGTACTTTATTTACATAATTATTATTATAGCGAAGATGACATAATAGCTACCAATACTTGCGGCAGTAAAGTTTCAAGAAAACGTTTAACTCAACAGAAAATTGAATATAATTGATTGAATATAATTAATAGAGAATATGTATTTGTCGCAGCTATCTGGTTAAATCAGCCACTCAATTGATAGGCTAGCCTGTTAATTAAACGCGGACATTAAGTTTAATGCCTAGGTCGATATATGAATGAACTGGCACCACTCAAAGTTTAACTAGTCTAAATCTAGTTCTAGTGCTAGTAGTCACCAAAACAAATATGGCGTCAGATAGCTCGCGAAGGAAGCAATGTTTTTGTGTTTCTTGAATCTGTGTGATTATTGATTTAAAAAAAAAGTGACACCATGCATGTGCCTAATATTACACCGCCGGCTACAACTAACTAGTAGTAGGCTTTTTAACTAGTTAACAAGTTTTAAATTTAATTTTTATTCAAATTAAGTTTTAATAAAGGTAGTTTGATTAAATAAATTGAATCTTAGATATTTTTTGTCAAGTAATCATTTAAGTTGCATTCTTATGGTCACGCTAGCCAAACATTATAAAGTCGCCTATATGCTATTTAACCACATTTAACAAAGCAGCTAAGTGACGTTCAGTCAAGTCGTTGGACGTTACATTCAGCGACTTGGCTAATTGTCATTTAGCCACGTTATTGAAAACCGGCGTTTAATTACCGGGCTAGCCTGTTAATTGAGTGGCTGGTTTAACCAGATAGCTGCGACATATTCAACGCAGTGTTAGTAATTTTGGGGTTTAATATTTACATACAATTAAAAGTATTAAAACTATACATTTTCGGTAAACATGGAACAAATGCATATAAACAATATAACATTTGGCATGTTATGTATGACAGTAACATACCCAATTAAACGTTAAAAAATACAAAGACTTTTATTTGCACATATATGGGTGTTTTCAAAATCCCCCTTCAATAAATTCACTGTATTAAATACATACCTGGAATAAGAAACATAATAGAACTGTATCTATAAGGCGTTCAAGGTAATAACATAACAATTTGTCAATCGTCCCACTCATCACATACCAACATCAATATTATGAATTGTCTGCGATACGTTGCCAGAACTCATCCATATAGACACAACAGATGCTTTAGACAGACAATAAACAGTTAAACATACATATATATTGCACCTACTATAGCCAGCTTATGACAAGGGATATTTAAACAAAAAAATTTAGACTTCAGAAACTATAATTACTGCTTGATTAATTTTAGTAAGGTCTTTACAGGAATGTAATATTTAATTTATTTATTTACTTTTTATTGGCCAAATTTCACAAATTTGAACAAAAGGCGAGCTTAATGCCAAAATGGCATTTATTTTAATACAAATGATTTTCATAATTATTTAGTTACGAGTGCGAGTCAAATTAAATTAATAACCAAACGTGACTCAATATCTCTAAAATTAACATACCAAAAATTACACACAATAAAAAATAACCAACGCAACATCATGATGTAACTTTAATCGGTTGTCTTTAATAATAATAAGTAATCTTTAATCGGTAAATAAATTGATTGCAAGTATTTTTATCCATCATCAATATAGTTTAAATACTTTATTATTACAGTTTAACATCATTAGTCTATAGTCAGCAACATCTTTAGCTTAGTCCCATCCATCCATCCATCAGCCTTTTACTGTCCACTGCTGGACATAGGCCTCCCCTAACGTTCGCCACTCCTCCCGGTCCTGGGCCTTCTGAATCCAGCGACTACCCGCTGTCTTCTTCAGGTCGTCAGTCCACCTGGTTGGAGGGCGGCCTGTACTCCTTTTGCCGAGACGTGGTCTCCATTCAAGGACCTTTCTTCCCCATCGGTTGTCGGTCCTCCTAACTATATGGCCTGCCCATTGCCACTTCAGCTTGCAGACTTTGAGAGCTATGTCGGTAACCTTAGTTCTTCTACGGATTTCATCATTACGAATTCTGTCGCGTAGAGAAATACCAAGCATAGCCCTCTCCATCGCTCGCTGGGCGACCCTGAGCTTATGGAAAAGGCTAACTGTAAAAGACCACGTCTCAGCGCCGTAGGTCATCACTGGCAACACACACTGCTCGAAAACTTTCGACTTCAGGCACTGAGGTATTCTGGACGAGAAGACACTTTGTAATTTCCCGAACGCTGCCCAACCGAGTTGGATTCTACGAGTTACCTCTCTCTCGAAGCTGGACTTACCCATACGGATCGCTTGTCCCAGGTAGATGTACTCGTCGACAACTTCGAGAGTAGCGCCATCAACAATAACCGGTATAGGTGTGACATGGACGTTAGACATGATCTTCGTCTTGTCCATGTTCATCTTAAGACCCACCCTTTGTGAGGCGCTATGGAGGTCACCTAGCATAGTGCTGAGCTCTTCCAGGTTCTCCGCCAAGATTACTATGTCATCGGCAAATCGAAGGTGTGTGAGGTGTTCGCCATTGATGTTAATACCCAGCCCGTTCCACTCCATCAGCTTGAACACGTCTTCCAGTGCAGCGGTAAACAGCTTCGGGGATATAACATCCCCTTGTCGTACTCCGCGCTGCACTGGAATAGGTCCAGTGCTTCCGTCGTGGACTCGGACTGTCATGGTTGCGGCTTTGTACAAACACTTCAACACCTCGATGTACCGATAGTCAATCTGGCATCGCTGGAGAGACTCTAGCACCGCCCAGGTCTCGATAGAATCGAAGGCTTTCTCATAGTCCACATACGCAATACATAGCGGCAGATTATACTCCTCGGTCTTTTGTATAATCTGTCGCAGCGTGTGTATGTGGTCCATGGTACTATAGCCTTTTCGGAATCCGGCTTGTTCGGGAGGCTGGAAGTCGTCTAGCCTGCGCGCAATGCGATTAGTAAGAACCCTTGAGAACAGCTTATAGACGTGGCTCAGAAGCGCGATGGGTCTATAGTTCTTTAAAAGGGCTTTGTCGCCCTTTTTGTAGAACAGTACCACCACGCTTCTGCTCCACGCCTCCGGGACAGTTCCGCTACTGATGACGGTATCGAACAGTTTTTGGAGCGCCACTAGGAGGGGTTTCCCTCCAGCTTTCAGCAGCTCAGATGTGATACCGTCATCGCCCGGTGCTTTGTTGTTTTTAAGCTGATTAAGGGCCCTTCTAATTTCGTACAGGCTGACGTCCGGGATATCTTCGGTATAGTGTCGGGTCAATTTGGCTCTCTTGTCGTTCACCACATTGGTGACGGGAGCTTTTGAGGAGCTGTACAACCGTCCGTAGTACCTCTCAATTTCTCTCTGAACTTCAGGCTTAGACGAAACTATAGCGCCAGACTCCGTCTTCAATCTTGTCAACTGGCTTTGCCCAATACTCAGATCCCTTGAGAACACTTTGTAACACCGTATTTTACGCCACTGTTCACACTTACTTTTTCTTTTTGTTTTGGATTTCCAGATATAATAACATACTTGTATTACATTTAAATAATTGTAAATCACCATTGTTTGTCTTTAGTTTTTGTACTTGACGGACTGACTGACATTATAGTGACATCTGGCTTTGACGTTTGGCAAGTACAGGTAGTTGTTTTTTTTTTATGAAAAGGGTATCGGTACAGCAGTTATTTGGCCAACATCAATTGTAGTAAATTATTTTAGAATTAAAATTGAGATATCCTAGATTTTATTAAAATAAATACTAATTGCTTTGTCAAATTAGGCCCATGTCCGTCACGAGAGTTGTTTTTCTTAAATTTCGGTAAAGTATTTTTTTTTCAAATCATAGTTGCAATTGGATTTAGGCGATACAGTGTTGCTTTGTTTTTTTTTTTTTGTTTTGTCTGTGACCATGGTGCATTACGGGGCAAGAAGTGGGTTTCTCGAACTTTCGGCGTTCGCAAACGTATATAAGGACTGGAGGGGTAGGCCTCCGCCTTTTCTTTCTCCGGAGCCGGCGTCGTTTAGAAGCAGAGTCGTCGCGTGTAGCCCGTGTTCTTAGACCACGTGCTATTCTTCAGTATAGCTGGTGAGAATCTGATGGATTTTTGTTGTAGTTCTTCTTTCTTTAAAAAGTGTTTCCTAGTGCTGTGCACAGTATTTTTGGTGCTAAGAAGTGCGTTCCTTTTGTTTTTAGCTGCCATTTCCTGGGGTTGAGTTCGAGCGCCTGACCCTCGCCGAACTCCCTCACCTTATTTATTTTGGAAGAACCCAACCTTTGTTGGTAAGTTTTGAACCATTTTTTTTTAAAAAGGTTAGGTTTATTTGGTGGGCCTATTGTCAAACACAAAGGTTAACCACGTGTTCCTTTGTGTTCCAGGGTTCTTCATTTCTTGGTTCTTCTTCTTCTCTTTTACTTCACGAGACGTCCACTCCATCAACCCCATTCTACATCCACGTGGTAGGAATCATCGCGTTGGAATCTTCCTGAGGGTTGAATTGGTTGAACCGTCTTGGAGACCTCAACCCCATCCGGAGCGTGACGCCCTGTGGGTGTTGGTATCTGCGGTCTCCATTTAGAAAACTTATGCTGCCTCTCCAAGGATTGTTCCGGGTTCCTTGAAGGAGGGAAGTAGGAGTATATTTTTTTTAACTTCAGTTTCCTTTTTATCTTAAATTATTTCACCTTTTATCTATATAAAGGGAACATCAAATAAGGAGAAAACTGTTAAACTTAAGACTTATTTCTTAGGTATTTTACCTGTATTAGGTAATAAGAACCTCTTATGTACTTTTATTTAAGTGAAATTAGAAATAATAATTTGAACCAACTGTTTGATTGTGATAGTGTGGTAAGGCGCCCAACAATTTAAGTACCCTTTGAAGAATTGATAATAAATAGTCCATTTTTTTTTTGTTCTGTGTAGTTTTTTTTTAACCACACCGTCCTCCAGGCCAACACACCCACACACCCTCACACACCGGTGCACCCTAACATCTGGTGCACCCTGCTCACCGCTTATAGAGCCTAGCCGAGGTGGACTGTCACAGTGGCGTTCCCAACGTGTGGCCTGGAAAACAGTTGGTTCACTTGTACAACTTTGTTTGTTATTTTAAGTAAATTGTACTTGTTAACTTTTCAGGTTAATATTTCAATCAATATTGTAAATTGTAACTTTAACTTAATTTTTTGGTTTCCAAATTGAATCTACTTTTTGTCAATTTGAATTTCAAATGTTATTTTAATTGTTAATTTTAAATTGTACTTTTGTCTTTTTGACACTCTGATTATTTAAATCTGTGAAGTGTTCCTGTTAGAACGGAAACTTAATTTAATTAACAATTACTTTATCTCTTTATTTTAAATATGGCAGGTTTAGGTTGCAACATTAAATTCCTAACTAAAGATGAAATTATTTATGAGCTGTCTATCCGGAAAATTTCAGTTTCTTCGGAGAGTCGTCTGGAGGAGCTCCGAAGGAAGCTTCGCTCCACTCTGAAGCTCACCCATGGAGGTACCCTTAACGTGTCTGGTGAGGAGGCCGACGGTGATGCGGGTGAAGAGTTGAAGGTAGTTTCTGCAAAGGTTAGTGATTTAGCTTCGGTTTTGGCTTCGGACGAGACCTCATCGGAATCCACTCGTATGCGTTTGTTAGGGCGGTGCCGTTATTTGTTAAGGAGGTTGAACCGAATCTCAGACTCAAAGTATGAGGGGGAGACGAGTAAACTTAGGGATTCCTTGGTCAAAAGTGTTTCCATCTTAGATCCGGATAGCTCTAGTTCAGAATCAGAGGGGAGCTGCGGTAGTAAAAGAGAGGTAGTGCGCAGTATCCTCCATAAAGTAGAACACAAGGTGAATTTAAATAGTTTAAACTTAAAATTTGATGGGCAAACTTGTGTTCGTTCATTCATTAATAGATTAGAAGAGCTCAGAGTGGCTAGGGGCATTAACGAAGAGGAGGCTCTTCATGGTTTTCCTGACTTATTGTCCGGTCCGGCTTTGTGCTGGTTCCGTGCCAATAAGTCTAACTTTTCTAGTTTATCAAGCCTTTTGTCCGCTTTACGGAATGATTTTGATCTGCCTGACTATGACCATAGATTATTGCAAGAGATATATTCTCGCACGCAAGCAAAAGGGGAATCCATTGCTGTCTATACCTCTATAATGTTAGGAATGATGTCCCAGCTCTCAGTTCCTTTGTCGGAGGAGGATAAACTTAAAATTATTATGAGGAATGTCCGCCCCGAATATAGTAGAGAATTTATATTATTTGACATAAAATCTATATCTCAGTTATTAGAACTTGGGAAAAAATGTGAATTAATAAGGTACAGAATGGAAAGTTTTGTTGAACCTACACCTGTAAAGAAATCTTTGGCTCCAGATTTTAATTTACCCTTTAAGGCTGAAACCACATCTAAGCCACCCAAACTCTCTCAGGTATCCTCTGTATCACGATCGGCAAACCTTAAGTGTTTCCGTTGTGGGGAGGTAGGGCACCCTACTAAGGAATGCACTCTTACTGGGGAGATACTTTGTTATAAATGTGGAGAAAAGGGTGTGAGAGTGGTTAACTGCCCTAAGTGCTCCCATTCAAAAAACTGAATAGGCCTGTCTCCGTGAATGCCAGGGTTCCGGAGACACATTTAGCTCCTGATATCAATGTGAAATTTTCTAAAGGGCATTCCACTAAGTCCGGCACACCAGTCTCTGCTTCCCCTGCTCGGCCTGAGTCGAAGCGAGCCAAGCCTAAGAGGCGCTCGACTCTGCTATGTAAGGTGTCGCAGCAACCGGAAGGGTCAGTAGTTGAACACAACCACTCAATAGAACCCTTATTCTCACCACCAGCTGAGGACTGTAGGCCATATTTGTCAGTTACCATCTTAGGACAAAAGGTGTGTGGTTTATTGGACTGTGGTGCTTCATGTTCTATTTTAGGTGACAATGTTCACAAGTTGTTTTTAAAATTAAAGGTTCCACTTTTAAACTTTGACCAGCCCAGAGTGCTGAGAGTAGCTAGTGGAAATGAACTAGTTTGTAAATCTTATATGAACCTTCCGGTAGAATGCAATGGAATGGTGCAAGTAGTTACTTTCTATGTTCAGCCACAAATTAAATTGCCTATTCATTTTGGTATTAATTTTTGGAAAGCTTTTAATTTAGGTCCTGATATTTTATCCTGTTTACCTACATCCGATATTAATAGTTTTAATCTTAGTAATATTAAGGAAGATGGCTTAAGGAGCCTGGACTCCTTAACCGCTTCTCAAAAGGTTCAGTTAGAGCGAATCAGGACTTTGTTTAATAACATTAATACTGATGTTGTTGGTTTGGGTCTTACAAATTTAATTGAACATAATATTGATACTGGGTCAGCCCAACCAATTAAACAGAAGTACTATCGCCTTAGTCCGCAGAAACTTAAGCATTTAAACAGTGAGTTAGACCGAATGTTAAAACTCAAAATTGTTGAGCCTTCATCTTCGCCTTGGAATTCACCCGTTACTATGGTGCCTAAGTCCAATGGTGAGGTGAGACTTTGCCTTGATAGCAGGAAGGTCAACTCCGTTTCTAAATCTGATGCCTATCCATTACCTTATATTAATTACATATTGGACAACCTTCGGGACGCCAAATATTTGACGTCCCTGGACCTGAGTGCGGCATATCACCAGGTGCCTCTCTCTCCGTCTTCGAGGGAGAAGACGGCTTTTACAGTGCCAGGACGAGGGTTATACCAATATAGGGTGATGTGCTTTGGTCTCATGGGAGCCTCTGCAACCATGCAAAGGTTGATGGATAGTCTTTTTAGTGCAGAATTTGACAATAAAGTATTTTGTTATATTGATGACATAATTATTTGTACTAGTACCTTTGAGGAACATATAAATATTTTAAAACGGGTTTATGACAAACTTAAGTTTGCTAACCTCACTATCAACATGGAGAAATCTATGTTCTGTAGGAGTGAATTAAAATATTTGGGGTATGTTGTAGATTGCTTTGGTCTTAGGACTGATCCGTCAAAAGTTGATGTGATCATGAATTTTCCCACTCCTACAGATGTGAAGGAAGTTAAGCGATTTTTAGGTATGGCAGGTTGGTATCGTAGGTTTATAAAGGATTTTTCCAAAGTGGCTAGGCCCCTTTCCCGGCTTACTAGTAAGAAGGTGAAATTTGTATGGGATGCTGATGCCGAGGAATCCTTTTCACAATTAAAATCCGCTCTTATATCATCTCCTATCCTTAGGTGTCCTAATTTTGAGGAACCTTTTTACATCCATACCGATGCATCTTCTTATGCTATTGGTGGTGTCTTAACCCAGAAGCATGAGGGCGTGGATCATCCAATTGCTTACTGCAGTAGGACACTTTCTGCCCCTGAAACAAATTACACCGCTACGGAACGGGAGTTACTAGCCGTCATTTATGCTCTAGAGCAGTACCGTTCCTATGTAGAGGGCAAGAAGTGTTTTATTGTGACTGACCATGCCTCACTTCTGTGGTTCTATAATTTGAAAAATCCAACGGGCAGACTTAACCGATGGGCATGTCGGTTGAGTCAATTTGATTTTGAAATCATCCATAGGAAAGGGAAGGAACATGTTATTCCGGACACTTTATCCCGAATCAAGATTGACTCTATCGACATTGTTCCCGAGGATGTCTCTGACCCGTGGTACCTTAAATTACTTGATGGATGTAATAGGAATCCCAACCATTTTCCAAATTTTAGTATCATTGAGGGGAAGTTGTACCGGTTGTCCAAGAATAAATATAACCTAACTTCTCAGTTTGAATGGAAGCTGGTGGTTCCTTTGGAGAAGCGACCAGACATTCTGAAGAGGTACCATGATGACCCCGAGGCAGGACATTTTGGTGTGGCTAAGACCCACAAGAGGATTTCCACGCATTACTTTTGGCCATCTTTATTTAAAGATGTCAAGGCCTATGTGGACTCTTGTGAAACTTGTCGCTGTTACAAGCCTGTTAATACAGCACGCCCCGGACTCATGGGAAATCCCAAGTTAGTTTCACAACCATGGGAAGCTATTTCTTGTGATATACTTGGACCTTTTCCTCCATCTTATTCTAGGAACCAATATTTATTTGTAGTTTCTGATTATTTTTCAAAATATGTTTTAATATTTCCTATGCGTACTGCTACTGCTAAAAATATTGTAAATATTCTTCATAAAAAGGTTTTCTTAGTGCATGGAGTTTGCAAATTTTTATACACTGATAACGGACCTCAATTCACTTCTAAGGAGTTTAGGGATCTTATCACTCAATTTGGAGTGCCTAATTTGTTTTATAATCCTCGCTATCACCCTCAGACAAACCAAACAGAGAGAGTGAACAGAGATATTGTTAGGGCTATTGCATCTTATGTGCGTTCTGATCATCGCAACTGGGACCAGAACATTCCTGAGATCCAGTGTGCCTTGAACACCTCTGTTCACGATAGCACCAAATTCTCAGCTTATTTTTTGAACCATGGTAGGGAGATAGTCTTGGATGGAGCTTTATATAATTTGAACACCCCGATAGATAGGCAAGCCGTACGAGTGGATTCCGACACCTTTCCGAAGGGATTGCCGAAGTTAAAGGAAATATTTGGCAAAGTTCATTCCCATCTTAAAAAGGCTCATGAACATAACGCCAAATACTATAACCTGCGGAAGCGACCAGTGGAGTTTCAGGAGGGGCAAATAATTTATAAAAGATGTTTTCCCCTATCCAGTGCTCCCAAGTACTTTTCTTCCAAATTGTCTCCGAAATTTGAAAAGTGTATAATTAGCAAGAAACTTTCTCCATTAGTTTATTCATTGAAGTCTTTGGATGGGAAATCTTTGGGTCAATTTCACATCAAAGATCTTGTGGACAGGAATAGGGAAGAGGAATCGGCGTAGAAGGTGGTAGCAGCTGTACTGAAGAGCATTGGGTCACTAGGTTAGGTTTTTGGGTCTGTGTTTGTCCTTAGCGTAGTAATTCCCGTAGGCCTAGATGCATTGGTGGGCCTTCTGTCCACCAATGATGCTAAGGGACTTACTCATAGTTAGGTAGGGGTCAAGTTTTTTTTTCTTTTTTTTTTAACAATGGATTAAATTTTCTTCTATTTGGGCTTAACCTTGTCTTGGTATTTTTGTCGGGTCGAAGTTTGTCGAAAAATTTTATTTCTTCAAAATAAAATTTTTCTTTCCAACGGGAGATGTACTGTAACACCGTATTTTACGCCACTGTTCACACTTACTTTTTCTTTTTGTTTTGGATTTCCAGATATAATAACATACTTGTATTACATTTAAATAATTGTAAATCACCATTGTTTGTCTTTAGTTTTTGTACTTGACGGACTGACTGACATTATAGTGACATCTGGCTTTGACGTTTGGCAAGTACAGGTAGTTGTTTTTTTTTTATGAAAAGGGTATCGGTACAGCAGTTATTTGGCCAACATCAATTGTAGTAAATTATTTTAGAATTAAAATTGAGATATCCTAGATTTTATTAAAATAAATACTAATTGCTTTGTCAAATTAGGCCCATGTCCGTCACGAGAGTTGTTTTTCTTAAATTTCGGTAAAGTATTTTTTTTTCAAATCATAGTTGCAATTGGATTTAGGCGATACAGTGTTGCTTTGTTTTTTTTTTTTTGTTTTGTCTGTGACCATGGTGCATTACGGGGCAAGAAGTGGGTTTCTCGAACTTTCGGCGTTCGCAAACGTATATAAGGACTGGAGGGGTAGGCCTCCGCCTTTTCTTTCTCCGGAGCCGGCGTCGTTTAGAAGCAGAGTCGTCGCGTGTAGCCCGTGTTCTTAGACCACGTGCTATTCTTCAGTATAGCTGGTGAGAATCTGATGGATTTTTGTTGTAGTTCTTCTTTCTTTAAAAAGTGTTTCCTAGTGCTGTGCACAGTATTTTTGGTGCTAAGAAGTGCGTTCCTTTTGTTTTTAGCTGCCATTTCCTGGGGTTGAGTTCGAGCGCCTGACCCTCGCCGAACTCCCTCACCTTATTTATTTTGGAAGAACCCAACCTTTGTTGGTAAGTTTTGAACCATTTTTTTTTAAAAAGGTTAGGTTTATTTGGTGGGCCTATTGTCAAACACAAAGGTTAACCACGTGTTCCTTTGTGTTCCAGGGTTCTTCATTTCTTGGTTCTTCTTCTTCTCTTTTACTTCACGAGACGTCCACTCCATCAACCCCATTCTACATCCACGTGGTAGGAATCATCGCGTTGGAATCTTCCTGAGGGTTGAATTGGTTGAACCGTCTTGGAGACCTCAACCCCATCCGGAGCGTGACGCCCTGTGGGTGTTGGTATCTGCGGTCTCCATTTAGAAAACTTATGCTGCCTCTCCAAGGATTGTTCCGGGTTCCTTGAAGGAGGGAAGTAGGAGTATATTTTTTTTAACTTCAGTTTCCTTTTTATCTTAAATTATTTCACCTTTTATCTATATAAAGGGAACATCAAATAAGGAGAAAACTGTTAAACTTAAGACTTATTTCTTAGGTATTTTACCTGTATTAGGTAATAAGAACCTCTTATGTACTTTTATTTAAGTGAAATTAGAAATAATAATTTGAACCAACTGTTTGATTGTGATAGTGTGGTAAGGCGCCCAACAATTTAAGTACCCTTTGAAGAATTGATAATAAATAGTCCATTTTTTTTTTGTTCTGTGTAGTTTTTTTTTAACCACACCGTCCTCCAGGCCAACACACCCACACACCCTCACACACCGGTGCACCCTAACATCTGGTGCACCCTGCTCACCGCTTATAGAGCCTAGCCGAGGTGGACTGTCACAACTTTAGTGCCTTGGTTCCGCTCTATAGTGTTTTTGACGCGCTTTGTGTTATGAGCACGCAGATCGCGTCGTCTGCTGCAAGAGATCTGTTTATTAAGCTGCCTGTATTTCAACATTGAAGACGGTGACCGGATGCATAGTTCACGCCTTTCCTTTATAAGACCGAGGGTGTGTTCAGAGAGCACTTGAGGTCTACCACTGGAGGAGGCCTTAAAGAACTTGGACCCTACCTCGTGGACGGTTTGTACCATCCTGGTGTTGTATTCGTCCACAGACTCGCATTCTTCCAGGCCCGCGAAACGATTTCGCAACTCGAGCTGAAAGTTCTCGGAGCCCTCAATTTGGACAGGTGTTGGTCGGAGCGTAGACTTCATCAGGCGTGACCGTTCCAGCTTGATGTTGATATTTAATGTGCCTCGTACCATTCGGTGATCACTTCCGGTTTTGAACCTGTTGATCACGGAGACATCATTAAATATGTGCCGTTTGTCTGCCAAAATGAAGTCTATCTCGCTTTTCGTGGAACCATTAGGGCTTATCCAAGTCCACTTGCGCTGTGGCTTCTTCTTGAAGAAGGAGTTCATCATAAAGAGGCTCTCCTTCTCCAAGAAGTTAGCAAGCAAGTGGCCTCGGTGGTTCCGTTGTCCAAACCCAAAGGGCCCTACTCTCTGCTCGTCGCCGTCTCGCGTGCCCAGTCTTGCATTGAAATCCCCCATCACCACCGTGAAATGAGTTTTAGAGGCATGTATGGCTCTACTGACGTCCTCATACATAGCCTCAACCTCATCGTCTGGGTGTGTCGCGGTCGGTGCGTATACCTGTATGACCTTCAGCGAATACCTACCGTTTTGATATTCTGAGTATAAGGTACGCTACCCTTGCTGACACACTTTCGACTTTCGTCACGTTGTTGACGAGGGACCTGTGGACGAGAAACCCGACACCACCTTGGGACAGATGTTCGCCCTCCCGGTGATAGAATAAGTTACCGGATTTAAGGATTACCGTGTCCTCCCCCTCTCTTCGGACTTCGGATAATCCTATGATACTCCAGCGTAACTTATCTATCTCTGCTTCCAGCTCATGTATCTTCTCGTCGGTTCTCAGTGTCCTGGTGTTGTATGTTGCCAGGTGCAGAGGTCGTTTTCTTTTGTGACAGCCGAATCTCTGCCGGAGATTCTTAGCACCCCCTGCCCCGCCGTTACCATGGCCGCTGTCGTAACCAGGGATAGCGGGGCCGCCGGGGACTGGGGGCCGAGGTTTATTTGTGACTGCCATAAGGGGGTTTATTGCCATAGTCACCACGCTTGGCATTGCGGGTTGGTGACCGCAGTAGATGTTGTAATACACAGGAAGACGCTGCTGCCCGTCTCCTGGAATATGTCCCTTGGTCGCCTCCTACGACCTCCTGGGAAGAATCGGAGTGGTGCTATTCTAACGCCGGCAACCACACGGCTTAGCTTTAGCTTAGTAAACAGTAATATTTATGATATTACCACTATTTATAATAAGAAACGGACATGCAATTTTAAAAAGGAATGATTGATACATGTACGAATCAGGTACCAGACAGACAAATATATTCAACAATATATTATGACAGTTAGACCTCATTACGTCCACAACAACAATAATACTTGCATGAAGCATTCTTTTGTTGTTTAATTGTATGGTAAACATTCAAATAACGGATAAACGTACGTTTAGAAAATTTGACGTGAATAACAGTAATGTGACATAAATTAATGTGTATTCTTAAAAAGTTGGATAATCTACTTCGTTTAACCTAAACTGTGACGTTGACCAAGGGATCAAACGTTAAAAAAGCGTTAGCAAAAAATTAAGTAGGTATCACATTAAAAAAGCATCAAAGTGTGGCAGAAACACAAATGTTTCAGCAACACTACGCGTCTAGTAGTTTAATATAGCGAAGTTCAAAGACCTATTTACAGTCAAGGAGCCTTGAGAAGACAAGATCAAAATTCTATTAAATCACATTTCCACCCAATAAAACGGTCGTAGAACTAAAGCGTATGAAGAATTCGGACGTCATGATTCACTGCACGTAAATAATAACGGACAGTTGGAATGGGAGTCGAATAAATAATTAATACGAGGTTAATTACGTTCAGCGGCCCCGAGTGGTCGCAGTCATAAACGACCACCAAAAACTAGTGTTTGCCAAATCTGTAAATAACAGTTACGCACGGAAGATCGATAAAGAAACAACCGATCAAGATAAATGTGGAAGAGAAAGTGCATATTTCCTTTTTTGGATCGAGGTAATATATTAATTTACAAGATAAAAAAACTAAAACCCATATAATGGGTCAATGCTTGCTTGGCTGCAATCCTTTTTAAATTCCCACAGCTGGGCACAGGTCTCTTCCCATTATTGGGGAGGCCTGGAGCTCCACCATGCTGCTCCAATACGGGTTGGTGGAGATGGGTCATTATAAGAAGAAAATTCTGGCAAATGTTTTTAAAAGTCAGAATGACTGACTAATATAAACCGGGAAATATATAAATAATGATGTGTTGTCTAAACTATTAAATAAGTCAAAAGCAATTCACGGACTATATTAGGATAAATAAACGGAAACTCTTAAAAATAATCGTGATCGTATTACTGTACCGTGAGTTTTGATGGAAATAGCGTAGATTCCTATTAAAGTGACCAGTTCACGTGTCCATTTCAATCTTATTGTTTAAGTTTTGATAGACTTTTGTACGCAATGGCAGATGAAACGTATCAGCAATAAAAAATGTATATGAAGCATCATCATAATCTAAGGTAAGACTATTAAAAGACCTTCAAAGAAAAAATGAGCAGGTGCGCCAATACCTTGACAACTACGATGGAATGTGTTTAGTGTAGTTAAAAATGCAGTTCCATTAACCTTCAAACTATAACAGTAATCGTACATGTAAGTAACATGAATATAACATATGGATAAACTGGACATTTCGATTTAAGAAGTATTTATTTTAAAACCAGGAGATTTTATTTCAAGGATTCTGAGAATATGTAAAGGAAACTGATGTAAAGGAAGTGGATGCGAAAGAAGGCTTTATAAATAATAATTAAAAAAACACTACTATTCTCATCGAACCTAATAAAATTTCTAATCTATACCGAACCTGCAGGATATTCAGTTTCTCAAACCTCGTACCATATTCAAAATCCGATGTTTCGATGCGGACGACATAAATTTTATTTATGACACACATTCACGTTCACGTCCTTCCTAATTCGGAGTTTATGGCAGGTGCGGAAGACGCTGACTTGAAAGTCGTTCAATTCACAGCTAATCTGGTTAGCAAAGACGCATTGATTCTGTGTCAAGACGTTGCAACATTAGGGCCGATGGACCAACGTTCCGATAAGCCAGGGTGTTGTCAAGATCATTACACCCACGCTCAGCCCACGAATCAGTTGTGCAAGCAGTAACGTTTAAAGGAAAGTATGGATTAATTTTAACGAGTCAACAAGAAAGAAACAAATGCGAAAATTACGACAAGGATTATTTCAAAACATTGCAAATCATCGCCTTATCGTATCACATCCAACGAAGTTACTGTTATTTCGCAATCAAGTTAAGCTGGTTTAATGCAATCACTTACTGCATACAACATTCTTAATAATAATAGCATATATCTATCTATCTAATACCTTTAAACGAGCAATTCTTGTATGTATCTAAATATATTTTTTGAATCTCGGAAACGGCTCCAAAGATTTTGATGAAATTTAGTACCCTGGTTTCGGGGATGATAAATCGATCCACAAAATTTTTATTGATGGAAATTTTTAGCTGTATAAAAATATTTTCAATGAAAATCAATTTAAATATAAACTGAAAAATAAGACTCTTCCTGACATCTATTGGAGAGTATTAATAATATTGTGGCGTAAACGCTGTCAAACTGGGGAGCCCACAAGGCTCATTGTGGATTTCCTCAAGCGTCATCAGGACCTTGTGCTTTTTATAGGTTGGGTGGTAGTAAGATTAAAATATTATATTATTTAAAATTATCATACTTCATGACGTTTTGCGTTTAACCGGTGGAGAGAGCGCCTATAGGTTTTCAAAAATTTTATACGAAAGGTCCAGGTAAAATAGTAGAATAAATTAAATGCATGCTAAGTCATATTTCAGTAAAATAAATGCATGGTAAGTCATATTTCAGTAATCTGAAGATTTTAGTATGAATGTATACAAAACAGCGAAATAAAAAAACGGCATTTAGGAAAACTCTTGAAGAGTTCGAATTTTTATTATTTAAAATTCATGGCTCAACGGTAACGGGGTTTTCTAATCTGACCATTTAGACATCCAGAAGTAAGAAAAAAAACTGTACCTACATAGGTCTTTTTTAATCGTGGCAGCACTGAACAGAATGCAAGGTGTGTACATACCCCATATCTTAATCTGACGCGCTCGAGTAAATCCGTAAATCCCCTCTTGGGCTCCTCTATTACCATACGCCAATCCGACGTTCAAAGAAATGACAATGTCAGTTTGAAAGAGCTCTATGAAAATTTCATCCATTAAATTAAAGCTTTCGTGGTCGAATGGTTGCGTGAGTTGACTGCGGAACTAGAGACCCGGGTTCAAACCTCAACCATATTGTGTATTTTTTTTTTATGAAAATAACTATTTTTATTAGGAGCTATTTCAGATGGCGTTGTTAAGTAACACTAAGCAAATATGTGTTTCGTTTGAAACTAAACCAAGAAAATAAATTGTTTTTATCCAAGCAACGCTCGGTCGTCCAGGTACTTTAGTTAAAACCAAGATAAACAATTAATATTTAATGAGTAGTCATTTTATATTGGTAGTAAAATTTACGTCAAAAAATGTTCAAACTCACCTTTTAGAACGAACTCGCGTGTACCTCCAGGTGTTGCTGCTATAGTGCCCGGAACTAGAAGGGCAGAGAAGAAGCTGTAGACTATTTGGCCTCGGTTGCCTCTGTTTCTTGGACCTGAGTTTGACTACTTCTTCAACTTTTTTCGTTTCCTTAATCGGTGGCTTTTTCGAATCGACACTCCATCGATTTTTCTCGTTGTATCTATGATCGAAATCCTCAATAACTTTTCCTTCCTCTAGATCTAAGTGGTCCAACCTGTCTTGGATGAAGCTTCTCGATCGAAGCAAGTCGGGTGTTAGATCAATTTTGTGTTTTCTAATCTCGATCGGTGATGTTGGTGGTCTCCTCGGCTCGAAAACTACTTTAGAGTACTCGTTGCTCCGGCGCCACAAGCGAGGCGATAAAGGCCAAAATCGCCCGTTGTGCTGCGCCGAATCCATAACCATTTTCGTGGAGCACTTCACTTTTACTATTGGCTTTCAAATAGGCACAATTGAAATTTCCCAGCACCACTTCGACTTTATCGATATCTCACTAATTAATCAAACGGTTTAAATATGGAGGAACCAGTGGCGGATCGACGTGTACTCACTTTAAGCTAATGACTAACTCGTTTCTAGTCCGCAACGAGCGACAGTCGACGTTCGACTCGATATTACTCAGTTATTTAAATAATCATTGCGACGTCTGCTACATCCGAAAGCAATTCATTCACTACAAACAAGACAACGAAACTTGCATAGCAAAAACCCCCTCCGGGTAATCAATCATGCGTAACACCTACTACGAATTCTCGATAAACACGGATTGATATGATATGTATGAATCAAATGACGCTGGCTACTAAGTAATAGATAGCAATGATCTGTTACCGTATCATGACAATATTGATATCAGTCAATTAAAATTAAATGGTTCAGAAAATTTTATGATAATAAAAACTACTGACTTACACATAATGATCGTAAAACTTGAAGAAGGTAATTTAAAAAAAGTTGGTTTAGCCGCCATGCGGGGTTTTTTACCATGCATTTAATTATTGTGTGAAATTAAATTGTTAGTCGATTCTATTCCTTGTAATAGTGATGTCATCTAACTGCAATATTTAGAATTTGAAAGTTTTTTTTTTTAATAATAGGCCATTCATTAAACGGAAATTATAATTTGTACAGTTTATGTGCAATGAATCATGTTATTACGGTATATTTTTCTTATGTATCTTATTTATTTAAAAAACTTACTTTGAGTCTTAAAATTTAGAAGTTTAATACAATTCGATGCAAGTAAATAAGTAATCCAGTTCATTAAATTAAATAGAAAGTTTAACACTGTTTATTACTGAATAATTCCTACCTTCATCAATGTTTACAAATCGATTCATATAACACTTTGATTGGCTGAACTGAAAACAAAACACCGTATTTCATTGAAAAACATACTCGTATATCAAAATGTTACAAAATTTATTATTATAACGGCTTACAATAAATCAACTTCAGCTATGAATTTATTTATAATATCTCATTTTACACAACTATCGGGTTGCTATCAAGAAATGGAAATAGCAATAAAATTGTTATAGGCTTAGCTGTTATGACCATGTCTTCGCATATAAGAGCGTCGTATATAGGGTTGACATCCGTCCGGGTTTCCCCGGATTTGTCCTAGTTTAGAGGGCGTCTGGGGAGGGTCCGGGCCGGACTTCATTTGTACTCCGGGTTTAAAAACAAAATTATTGGGCCGCCCGCGACACACGCACTGTGATCATGTCGCGATCAACCGACGAACCGACTCGCTAAATTCACCATCCGCGCGTCCCCCAGCTGTTGAAATGTCCGGGTTTTGGGCTAAAAACCCGGGGTTATAACGCGTCATGTCCTGGTTGACAAATTTTAGAGATGACAACCCTAGTCGTATAAAATGTTTGTAACTAAAGTATTAACCTTCCATTTTCTATCATGTACCTACATATGTGCAAATCTGAATTGTATTTATAAAAAATATAACATTATTATCGTTTCTCGACAAAAAAATGTGCAAACTGGGTAATCAAGCGTACATTGTATTCAAATTTGTCAATTTGTTCAAATCTTTGATTGTACTTGGTTTTGTAATAAATATAATGATGTAAGATGGAAATGATATCACAGAACACCATAACAATTCGATGCATGCTACACGCGTCGCAGCCCGCAGGAAGCGAAAACAGTGTGACAGGACGTCTATCCGCTCGTCGAAATGCTAACGACTTTTTAATAGCGAAATTATTAAAACACAAATAGGTTCCTACTATATGCTATACAGCGGCGTTGGCAACAAGAATAAAATTGAAGGATGATTTCAAGTTGAAACTTTGCATATTTGAAAACGTATTTTTTATGTTATATTTGAAACTTAAGAAACGCATGTAAAAAAATAGCATTTGTACGTAATACACAAAAACTAAACGATTTCATATGGAAAAAAAGTTTTCCAAGCAAAAAATTTACATTTCGTCATGTTTTTTTTTGTCATGCAATAGTAAAGAAGAGAAAAGGGTTAAACACTTAGAAGAAAAGGACAAAATTTTATGTAAAATAAAAAAAAAATTCCAAAAAGTAAGATTATGTAATGTGAAAATTTTAATACTAAGAATCAAATAAAAGACGTGAAAGAAAAAGAAAAAATAGGTATTAACAAGGAATCGAATAATAGGATCGCATCATCGAGGCATAGGCGGTTATCGGACGATGAATGTGCAACGAAAAAGGACATCAAATGGCGATGGCTTGACTGAATCACAGGAAACAATGCTACGGGCATACCTACGTATAAAATCGACGATATCCCGAGTAAAGCGAGTCACATTTCTGGAAATTGATGCGAAATCAATATACGCAATAATATAAAAAACAGGCGGCGAAACTCTTCTGCGCTACTTTTTTACTTCTGATTTGAAAAGAAATAATAGACTATGAAATACCGGCTAGTCTAATAAGATATTTGTATTATTGTGATATTAAAAAGAAAACGCATTAGTCATTAAGCTTTAAAATACTATGATATACTGAACTGTGAACTACTAGTGGCTAGTCCTATAACAACATGAACCAACCTTCTATAAATTGTTTTTCTTGTATAAATGATATAACCATTATTGTGAGGATATTCTTATTGAACTGTAGTATTTACAAGAAACCATATTTTTAAGAATGATAAAGAAACATTAAGTAGTTTATTCGTAAATACATTTTCTTGACGAATAAGGTATTCGGTTCCGCAGGAACACAATAGCCGGTAGATGGCAAGTATCCAGGACTAAGTGACAACACACTATTTGTGTATTGCTTTCAAGCGATTAAGCTTCTAATTGCTTTCCAATAGGGACAATTATTCCCTGAAGCATAAAGCGTCGACTGAAAGACTTGATATCAAGTGTTGGAACACACACAATGTGCCTATAAACGTACCGTAACCAATGATAGTCATTCAATTCAAATCGAGTCGTACAAAATAAATTGTTTACATACCAAATATTGGCCCTGAAATCGAATCTCGTGTTGACAATCAGATACTCACTTAAGCATAATCATAAACTCAAGTAAACAAGGAAAATCCCAAGCCAAATGTGTACATATCCTTAAGGAATTTGATTTCGTGGAAGATACCTGAGCAAACAGATCAAATAGATATAATATAAGGTATGTAAACAGTAATATAATAGTCACAAAGCTTTCAAATTGTTGAAAGAGGCTCATCCCGCATTCAAAACGTAGAAATAGTTGCTCGTTATGTAGCTTTTTTCTTCAAATTGTATAAATATACTAGCTGACCCCGCGTACACTGCGCTTAAATGTTTGGGGTGGGCCACTCTTATCACTTAGGGGGATGAAAAATAGATAACAACCTATTCTCATACCTACTGAATATACATATTAAATTTCATCAAAATCGGCCAAGCCGCTTCGGAGAAGGAGGCACACTAAAACTGTGACAGAAGAATTTTGTATACTAGATAGCTCAAAATATCAATAATAAATTCTTTTCACGATATTTACGAGTATATTATTATATGAAGCGTACATACAACTATTCCCAATATGGAATTTCGTGACGAATGGCCGAAATCTGACGTATGGCGGCCATCAATCAACTACCAACGACGCGAAGCTTTGCTGACGCTAAAATGCTGAAAACATTTCACGTCCTTTTATTAAAAAATGATATGAAATGTATTTGTTTTCTATATCGAATTATAATAAAATAGTTGAAAGTAAGATGTCCTTTCTTCTACGGCAATTCGAACAAGAAATACTACTTATTCGATATCGTCAAGTGTGAAACGATTGGACATCAGACGCCTTAGTGTAAGTCTGCACACGCTAAAACATTTACTAACGCGTTTGCGTTAATAATAATAATCATTTATTTGCTTTGAATATGTTACATTGGATGTTATGTCACGTTACAAGTTCTATATTGAGTTAGAGTCAATAGCATGCAAATTTTGTTGATTGGTACCTATGTCACTATATAAAATTATGATTTAAATATTCTTTAATATTATAAAAATTAAATTCAAGTAATAATGTTTTTAGACTTAATCTAGTAATTAAGAGATCTCGTAAGTTAAGAATTTAATTTTCGACTTTATTCCTTTCAGGTTAAGATCTATCTGTCCAATTTTAACTCGGACGCAGTAGTAACGTTTTCGCGTTTACAAACTTACACTTAGGGCTCAGTGGATGTCCAAGTGAATTGGACATTTACTTATGAGCCTCCCGCTTAGGGCTGAAACCAACATGTAATTCTGATTTACCTCAGAGAGGGTATCTTAATAATGTAATTAATCTATTTTATTAAATTCTAATTGCTAAAATAGCACGACTAAAACCTTGTTAATATCTCTCGAATCGTAGATGAAGAATTGATTAGCTAATGGAATCCAAATTCAAAGGAGAGAGCAAAATATAGAATACGATTGGTTAAGTTTCTGCCTAACCTGAATACGTTACAACAAAACCAAAGGAATATTCGGAAAGGTACGAACTACTACGTTCGATATTAACGTTTCTGAATATGACGCAGGACACGAAAAGGCTTTTACGCAAACGAGATATGAGAAATATTCGAAACCATAAGTTGTAGGAAAATATTGAGAATTGTAATTGTCAGTGGCCTCACTTGCCTATGTTAGCATATTCATATTTTAGGCAGTTAAAAACGGAAACATTGTCAAAAGTCAAGTCAAATTTATATACATTTAAGTAATAATTTGATGTTATTTTATATAATAATCTTATATACGAGTATTTAAAACAAATTAATTAATTACGTATTTAAAATTTAAGGTATTATTTCATAAATCATTAAACTTTTATTTTAATAAGTAAGTCAAATTATTCGATATGATCGGGGAGGTTTCATGTGACAGTTGGGACGGCGGCAAGCCATTCTAAGACTGACGACTGGAGTGTGAATACTGTAATCAATTATTTTGATAAAATATAGTAGTACATTAAAAAGTAAGCAGTGTCTAGTCATTTAAAGACCCCTTCTAACTATTATCTAATACCTACTTTACGTAAAAATAAGTATAAATGGTAAAAAAAAAATACTTTGAAAGATTTATTGATCAAATTTCGTTATAGTTTTGTCTTAGCATCGTTGGCCAAAGTACCAAAGAACTATTGTGAAAGTGTTTAAATAAGAATTACTCAAGTAAACATTTTCTAATCAGAAGTTCAAAATATTTAGAGCATGTTTAACAAAAAATTGTGAAAAAATGTATACACGCGCACACAAGCACGTACATATACATTTGGACCAGTACAAATTCATGTTGGCTGGCCGGCTGTAAACTATTGTGTCATTGCTGGGCACGAATCTCCATAATTTGGAAGGAAAACATGTTAATAATTATGTATTACCGTGTTTAAGTTATAATTGCTAAAAAGCGACACTACTCAGCTGAGACCACAGTTTATCCTTTGTTTACTACAACTTATTTTTAAACGCAATTATCCGAATTGGACCACTAATGACATCTTCCAAGAAGTGATTGCTGGTGCTTTATCTCGGGAAGGGATAATTTTGTTGCACAACGAAACTAGTTCGCAAAGTATATACATACGCTTTATACGTGTATCTGTCATTAACATGATAAGATGTAAAGTTTGAACAAGCTAGCAACTTTCTTAGTTGCCGAGCTGGCTGAAGACAGATGTTGTGAAATCTAGGTTTCTGAGTAGAATTTATGTTTCCTAGTTGGGTTGTTTGAAAACTACGATTAGCTTAAGAAATTGGTAGGTACGAGCGTACTTGAAATCTAGTTGCAGAGCGGGAAGTTACAATATTATTTGTCAATTATGTACATACATGATAATATTATAAATTTATGCGTTTGAGTATGTAATCGAGTAAGTGTAAATATTAAATTGTAATTAAATTTGAAAGATGTTCCGTTATTCAATTATCTTAAAGACAGTTAGCAAGGTCGTCGAATAGAACCTTGAAAAACGCTAAAAATAAGTTGAAATAAGAAAAATAAATTGTATAGACGGTCAATAATACTAAAAAGGTAAAAAAACAACAAGCATATTGAGTGAAGAGAAAGGCTTTCAAAGGAATATACGTACTACCTACCATCCGTTTTCGTCGTGGCACAATTATTATAAAGAACATAAAAGATAAAAGAAATCTTCAGTATTCGAATACGCGATCTGTTTTTAAGAATTTTACACCTTTATAATGAGGCTTGTGATAAAACATCTATTTTTGGGTTATTTCGGCTTGCTATAGGAACATTATTTAAAAAATTAAAGCATTGACCAATTTGTAAGTGACAATAGGTATAATTTTTTTTTAAAGAAACTGTATGCAGCACTGTGCCCCTTAGTCGTCTTGTCATGTTAACGGGTAATACAGTCGTGTTTTCATTATTTTTCAATATTTTACCTCAGCATAAAAAGCTACTGTAAATGCTTATACATATAAGTCAACCTTAGGGAAACAATTAACATTAGTCAACCAAGAGGCAATTGTCCAACTGCCAATCATTAGTACCTCTATTTCCCTTGTACACAGACCTTGTAGAGGAGCCAACGAAAAAATACAAAGGGATTGTTTACATAATTTCAGTACGCAATGCAATTTGAATTACAATCGCGGTTTTGTTCGTTGAAGGTTTATTTCCAGCGGTCGTTTGCATCTCTATAGTGTCTAAATCAAGATATTGTCTGGTCGTCCGTCGGTGTGTCAACGCAGCCAACGACTAACAGCCGAATAGACTAGTAATGAAATGATGAAAAAAATACAAATACTAAATACAAAAAAATGGCCAAGTGCGAGTCGGACTCGCCCATGAAGGGTTCCGTAGTAGCAAGCATTATTATTTTTCGTCAGCAAAAATAACTTTGTTTTTCACAGTGTTTGTATGAACGACAAAGTTATATTTTCGGTTTTAAAAAATTTACTATATCTCAAAAACTGCGTACTATATCTCGTTCAAACCAATTTTCGTTGAAAGTTTTCATTGACATCTACAGCATATATTTTTGATAGATTTTTCACTTTCTTACTTTAAAAGTTAGAGGGGGGGGACACATTTTACCACTTTGGAAGTGTCTATCTTTCAAACGATTAACTTTGAGAAAAAATGATTTTAGGAACCTCAATGTCATTTTAAAAGACCTATTTATAGACACCCTACACGAATAGGTTTGATGAAAAAAAAAATTCTGTTTGAGTTCCATGTATTCCCCCCTTATTAATATTTTTTATTTATTACATGCTTTATATTAGCTTCACCTGTATGTTTGTAACCGACTTCTTTGGGCGCGATTTTGACCCACTTTAAACGGCCAGATTTCGTTCAAACTTTGTAGATTTATTGAGGACCGATGACAATACAATAATCTCATAACTTTATGTTAAAGTCGTAACTAGGATCATCAGGATAAAATAAAATATACGAGGGGCGGCTGATAAGTTCGTGGCCTAAGGTACTTTAAGACGTCTAAGCGTCTGGTTAACTTGAAAATTTGCAAAGGGGTCAAGGGCCGATGATAATGCAATAATTTGAGAATAAAAATCCAACTAAAAAATTAAAAATAAATAATGTAGTTTAAAAAACTAAAAACACGCTTTTGTGAAAATACGAACTAAAAAGTAAAAAAATAAGAAGAAAATGTATTTTACTGTAAAAAAAAGCGGGGGGTGGTTTTTACCACTGTTACTGTTGACACCATGCACCCCACGCTTTTTTTTACAGTAAAATACATTTTCTTCTTATTTTTTTACTTTTTAGTTCGTATTTTCACAAAAGCGTGTTTTTAGTTTTTTAAACTACATTTTTTTTTTGTATAAAAATCGTAAAGCGATTAAGAGATTACATCTACCTATCAAGTTTCAACTTTGAAGTCCTAATAGTTTTGGAATGAAGTGGCTGTGACATACGGACGGACAGACAGACAGACAGACATGACGAATCTATAAGGGTTCCGTTTTTTTGCCATTTTGGCTACGAAACTGTAAAAAATGAGATGAAAGCATCTTCCAAACGGCACATGATTACAAAGGCAAGCGTTCAAAAATCAAATTCAATCATTTACGTAGAAGTATTGATGTAGCCAATTTTTAAGGTTAACTTTAGTCTTAATCAATAGAAAACATATAAACATAAATAAAATCCTCCACGCAAAAAGAAAGGAATACAGCTGACTCACAGAAGTTTATTTCTGTGGTTTATCAGCGTGAACCTATTTCAAAAAATTGCTGCAATTTTCGGTAGCTCGTCTTTTGGTGGAGCATAATATGGCATTAAGCTATAACGGACACTATTTAATGTGAATCTGCTATTATCAGTAATTTGTAATCTCCTATTACGCTTCTACCGATTTATTACTCGATGAAGAGGACTGATATAATTCAGGGACGCATTCGCACAATACAAACGTTGGTTAATTTCAATTTTAAATTTAATATTTAGAATAAGTTCCAACGGTAGCATTGACACATGTACTGACACAGTAAGCTAAGTAGGAAGGTAAAGTTCGCTGTTGTGAAAATTTCAAATCATAGCTTATGCGAGATACTTGGTGTAATTTATAAGACACCACTGGTAGTATATTATATACAGTCAGCACGATGTATAAATAACGGAATGATTACAAAATAAAATGGTAGTGGTAAAATATTTTTTTTGTTTTTTTTTTGTGAACCCCCATCGAAAAATGTCACTAGCCGCCACTGCCTCCGACAAGGTTTAACGACTGTTGTCTATCGACAACAACCGGGACCGACGGCTTAATGTGCCCTCCGAAGCACGGAAACGCGCATGAATTTTTTTGCCACTAGCGGTCACCCATCTCACACCCGACCGCGCCCGTTTTGCTTAGTTGCATAGATCGTTTGCGTTCTACGCTAACCGCCGGGCCATGCGCGCTTCTCGCTCGCTCGCCGGGCCAAGCGATAAATATTTCTTAAAAACAATATTATTTTTCGAACATACACAAAGATAATATAATTTTGCAATACTCGAGTTCTTTAGATGCTGCTTTAAATTATATTTAAGATTTATAGAATCAAGAATATTAGAGACGTTTAATGGGATTTTTATGCCCAAATAAGGGAAATGTTACACTTTTTATTTACTTTCTGTTCAAAAATTTTCGTCAAGATAACATAGAAACGTAGTTCAATTCAACTTATTCCCATCTTCTCGGACTCCCAGGAAATCCTTCCATTGCTAGTCAATACTCAGAAACTTGTTTTAAAAATCAACCAGGTGTGAGCACACCTGCCGCGTCAGTCGGCGTTTTCCAGCCATGCATAGGCATTGAAGGGAAACTGACTGTTATGCCGTCGGCATGATAATATCTAAGTACAGACGTATAGTGCACCACAGTGTCAATTTTAGTCACAAAATAAAGTAGGTAGGTAAAATGAACCAAAGTACAACTTTTTTGTGTTCATATGTTATCCGATTTTTTTTTCAAATGAAGTAGTCCTTTTTTCTATACCTACCAAATTTTTCAAAAAGGTCTAAAAAAGAACTCATCTACGATAGCTTTGTTGTCTGTCTGTCTCGCTATCCGACTGTCAAGATATTTTCATTATTGGGAATTTGCTTTCTTAATATTTCCAACGAATACAATTCAATTTCAATTCAAACTCACATTCTAATATAACCAATTTTAATATTTCTTAGTTACAAGAGATTTAAGAGGTAAGTAAAATATTATTAGATATGCATAAGAGCGTATATTTATATGATGTTAAGTTTAAACGTGAAGTATTTAAGTTAGCTTTAAGTTTTGTCATAAAATAACGAAACAATAGTTTATACCTAGCTTACGTGAAGTTGTTACACGTATATTCCACAGATGTAGTTAGTATGCAGACTGCGACGCAGACGCTTAATAGAGACCTAAAATTGATGATAATAGAACCTATCGACAATATTATATTTACGTACGCGATATCCCCATAACAGGATGAGAAGAGGCCCTTTCGCAACGGTTCACAAAAAAAGGTTTGCAGCCAGCCTTGCAGCAATGTGGAAGCCAAAGAAGGTTCCGTCAAAGCACCTGTCAGCCGCAGTTGGTAAGCGGACAGTTGATACAACAAACTAGGGCTAAGGAATTAACAAAATCATTCGGTTCACGACCGTTAAATAACTTAAGCTAAATTGCCTCCCAATTGCAGTTAGTATGTTGCATACTGTAAGCACAATTTGTATCCTATTCTGCTTAACAGTAATTGTAATGTGTATCGGCGGAAAAGTTCTGTTGCCATTCAGACCGGATGCTCTCACAAGACTGGATAATTTCTTAAAGTTGGTTCTTGATGTCCATGGACTGCAGCGACCACGTAATATCACGTAGCCTACGTGCACATCTGATGATAGAGCTAATATTATATTAAGGTACGGCGGTGAAATCGTGAAAATCTTAAAATTCATGAGAAAATTCTAGTGCAAACTACAATCCTATCGCGTTTTCAAACAGGAATGCAAAACTCTATTCGATTCGAAGTGAGCTCGGAGATAAACAAATAATTTTCGTTCGGGACGACGACGAGACGAAACGAAGGCATGTGCAAGATATGTGTTCAAATTTTTATGTGTGTAAAGACAATTCCGCCCACTTATAGCCCACATTGGGACTGCCTGAGTGGTAGGTACCATCGACAAAGCCCAATGTAGAAAAATGTTTATTAATTTAAATTCCCATCCCTGTATCATACTTTATTTTGTCTAATTCTTCTTTTAGACAAAATGAAAGTCGAGATAATTATATTCTAGGCAGATCGAAGTATCTTGATGATCTTGTACGAACTGTACTACAAGTTGAAGTCCCCGAAATTGGAACTTGTTAGAACGTTTAAACAGTATTATATCATCCTTTCTCATTATTTTATACGCTGAGATTCGAACTATCAATTCTACAGTTTTACTCACCCAACACTCTTTTTTTATCTGAGAACTGAGACACTTGCTCCAGCAAAGTGTCCATTTTATGCAGCTCCAATGTAACAGCTAACTATCGTGTCTATTATTCAATTACGAAAAATGTATAATTTGCCGATATTGTATCCATCGCACAGCCACATAAATCATACCGTTTACCTAAAAGTTGGCCAAGTGAAGCTTGCCAAAGCCCCGACACAGGAGCGACACTTCAATACATCGAGACGTAAAACATTAGAGCACTCATACAAAAGTATCGTTATTTATTATTCGTTCGACGCGGCGGTGGCGGTTATTATGCCACTGGAAGCGTGCCAGACCTAGGGTGGCCAAGAGGTTCAATATTGGCAAGACTTTATTAATATGAAATAATGATATACCGCTACGCAATTGTAGCCTGGTTTCCAGACAATTAAAATTGCATGGCAGGTGAGCATCATGAGATATTAAGTACTAAAGAAGATAAACACGAATTTTATTATTGAACAGGAATAGTCATATTGATTTTAGCCTCTTGCAAGGCAAAGTAGTATGTTGCTGGCTAACTATAGCACCATTAATACATCAACTTTCATCCAAGTATTAGCAACATATTTACTGAACTCCTTTAGTTTAGTTTTAGCGTCATTTCGAATATAAGAAGGAAGGAAGGAACAGATTTATAAAGAAGGTGATTGCCAGGAACATACTAACATGATAACTATTGCATAAAGATTCTTCTTCGCTTCCTGATCGGTATTCGTATTTTAATTAAGATTCCGCATTCATTTCAAATCGTGGTCTCCCTCAGGACACTGTAACAGATGAGTCAGTGTCGCAGGGAATTCCTGCAACTGAACACCGCTTGTGTCATCGAGACGAACTTCATTATAATGTGGAGGATCGCAAGAGTCCTTGCATTTATCAAGAAAGGAAATAGGAACAATTTTATGTACCCACATGCTTAGAGCAAGAAACGACCACTGAAACAGTGAACTACCATGCGAAAAAGTAATGTATGAAAACTTTACTATTTCAAAATAATTCTACACTGTTTAAGAGAGCAGCCTACCTCAGATAATAATCTCGTCATCGTAACCTGCATTATTGTTCGCTACTTTAAATACACATCATGAAGACGCTTGTTATTTTTCAAATCAAGTATTGTGACAGCAAAGTCATAACATATCTAAACTTTGACCAGACAAAACATTGCAATTGTATAAACTAACACTGCATATTTAGAAAACTGTAATGGTAATGTAATGTCACTCAGGATATGAGTGGCGCCGTCATTAATAGAAATATGGTTTGTAGCTCGTGGAACAACCACGTGTACAGTAACTGTAATGCCGCACCACGGCTACCCAACTAAGATGTCTTTCTTTTTACCGACTTCCAAAAGGACGAGTTGCGAACACAATAGTGTTCAGCTGTATGTATTTTTTAACGTGTTATCCGATTACTCCTCCAATTGTGGACTGATTTTAAAATTTCTTTTTCATTAGAAAGCTTATGATCTCGAGAGGGTCACATTGTCAGAGTCAAACTTTTATGATTAGGAAAAATCGAGGGGTCTCTCAAATTTTATAGGCACACAGAGATTACATAGGAGAATGAGAATGAGTTCAAGAAATTTTGTAAATTAGTGTATAGACAAGAAGTGTTTTTTTGATGTGAAAGCGCTATGCACTTTTTTTGGGATGGGTAAAAAATGTTAAATTCGCGTCAGGACACGTGGCCTGATCGAATATTCGTAAGACGGAGGGGTGACAGCTGATGACGGCTCTACTATCTATACTTGTAAAATTCATTTATATCAAGTATTTAAATATGGACATTGAACAAAGTGCATCTATAAATGAAAAAAGTAACGTAGAAATAGTGAAATAAAATGAATCAGTACTTTATAAAAATACTAGATGAAAATCTACTGAAAATACTAGATGAAAAATAATACTGACAATAAAAGCAATTCGTGCGAAATTATTCCCTAACCATTCCAAGTTTTCACTTCTGCCGGCACTAGCGGAGTGCAACCCGTTTTTTTTTATTTACCAAGAGCTATATTTATGTTAAAACTGAATAAAGGCGGTTTCTTCTCGCCACTAAGTATTCGATATCTTTTTAAATGTATTGAAGCAAAAGGACATTTTGAGTACGAGCCCAACATATTCGTAGTATGAAAGATACATTATTGGTCGTCAATATTAAAAGAAAATCTACTATGATCAAGTGAAGCAACAGCGGAAACAATTTGTATTTAATGGCAACGACAAACTACGTACAATTCGTACAACACTATTAAGTTAGGCAATTTGGCCAATGGGAGGCTGCCTTCCTAATGGAAGGAACGGCACTAAATAGAGAAATTAGTGCTGTAAATACGAGGCAATAGAGCAAATATTCCGTACAAATAAATAACCATAATTGGATACGCTATCTCGTACTTGAGGCAATTTTCAAAAGTGTTATAATCACCATATTTTAAAGGAAAATGTTCTGAAGCTAATTATACCGGAAATGAACCGTTTTCATTTTCTTGTTCAATAAAAACAAATAGAAATAATACGGGAATAAGAAAACGAATTTGAATACGGATTAAAAATCACAAATACCATTTTGTGTGCGTGTCTTCGTGTAACGTGGAAGGCAAATTTACGCACCTTGATAAAATTGCTCCCCCCTTGACCAAGAATATGCCCCCTCCCCCTTGACGATGCACCTGCCCCCCACCCCCGACAAAGAACTCGCTCATGCCTCTTCTTTTTAGTTGAAGTTACTAAATAAACAACAGCCATTTTTCTACGGCCAAACACAAGAACAAGATTGCTGTAACTAATTGCCACTAGCAGTGACGGCCAGTAATGGATCCATAATAATAATAATAATAATAATAATAATAACCCCCCCGGGGGGCCACCTTGCCGTGGTGGGGGGGCTTAAGGAAGGAACGAGCCAAAACATCTAGGCCACACCCTGTATGCACAAGCAGGAGGACTGAAAAATAAAGAAACTAATAACATCTTAGTTATTCCTTCCGAACGAACGGCCCCAAACACAAAAATGCGATGCGCCTTAGAAATAGAGAAATACCCCAGGTGGGTACCCGTAAGGGAGAATCCCGCCCCGGGCCCTCGGGCTCGGGCTGCCCTGCGTATTCTGGGGAGGGCAACGCTTCGCATTTGTCTGCCCAGCACAAAGCTGTTGCAGTCAACAATAATCAGGCTTTACCACCTACAGCCGAATCAGCGACTGATTCTTCTGCGCACACGTCATCATCATTAGAGAGCCTTTTTGAATCACCAGCTTCCTCTCCGCGCTCTTACGAAGAATTAAGTCCACACTCTTCGCGATCGACCACCTTGTCGCCAATGTCTGATGCTGCACGACCAACATTCCGAAAAGGACGTACTGTTAAACGCAATACCAACGACTGCCCACTGGAACCCCGCTGCGCCCAACCAGCAGCAAAAGGTGATAATCTCCATAACATACCTCCGAGTTCTAGTGCTACATCAAGACAAAACCAACCTGCTAGAAGTGTTTTGCAGGACATGAGACCGGCAACCACCCTAGCGGGACGTGATAGGCAACGGATGAAGTGGACTAATGAAGTTAACCAACAGTTACTCCGTTGCTATTACATTGTTACGAATTTAGAACGCAATCTTACTTGTTACAGACCACAGTTACGCGAAAAATTTATAGAATGCTACCCCGAATTAGATTTTATGACCGAGCAACGCCTCTCCGACCAAATCAGAGTAATCCATCGAAATAATAGAATCACCCCGACCAAAAGAGCACAAATTAAGCAGAGTGTAGAACTGTACATATCAAACACCGGCAGCAATTCCCTCCATACAGAAGATCCTTTACCTTCACAGTCAATAGACGATCTCGATAACTTAAATACAATAACAGACGAAAGGCTTAGGAACACTTCAAGTAATTTAACTGTTACCAATAACACAAATATTACAGAAGATAAGGTAGAAATACAAAATAAAGAAGATGATACAATCAAAATAGAAAATAGTTTTAAGGAAAATTTGATTAAATATAAAAACATAGATCCTGCCTTAAGACCTAATATACCAAAAATTATATTAAATTACAAAACACGGAAATTAATTTCAAATGTAAATAGTGTTATAGAAAAACACCTAGCCGAAAGCAATATAAATACACTAGAAGAGATTCATGATATAATATATAGTGCCGCCTTAACAACAGTAACCTCAAGTAACAATACACCATTAGAAAAAGAACCTTTTAAACAAAAGATAAAGAAACCAGCATGGGAAAAGCGTTTAGAGAATAGAATATCCAAACTCAGAAAAGAAATAGGACAATACACACAATATTTAAAAGGAAATTTATCACGGAAGAAACAATTAAAAATAATCCCAAAAAAACAGGAAGAACAACAAATTATAGACAAATTAGACGCACTAAAGCAAAGACTTCAAGCATTGTCTAAGAGATTAAGGCGATACAAAAAGACAAATCTTAGGTATAAGCAAAACAAGTTGTTTGAGACTAACCAGAAAGTTGTGTATAGGAAATTCAACATCCAACAAAAATTAACACAAACACCAAACCTGACAGAAGTCCAGAACTATTGGAGTAATATATGGTCTATTTCAGTAAATCACAATCAAAACCCTGCTTGGCTTACACTTGAAGAACAAGAAATACGAAACATTGAACCTATGCCAGAATTAAAAATAGAATTAGAAGATATTAGAGCAGCAACAAGCAAGACATTAAATTGGAAAGCCCCAGGCCCAGACAAAATACAAAATTATTGGCTGAAACATTTAACATCTACACATATTAGTATAGCTAACATTTTTAATAACCTTATCCAGAAACCAGAATGTACACCCACTTTTCTTACACAAGGTATAACGTATTTACAACCCAAAGCTGGAGATACATCAGATCCTGCAAATTATCGGCCAATCACATGTCTTCCTACACTCTACAAACTTCTTACGTCAATAATTGCTACTAAAATAAATACGCACATAACGTTAAATAAAATTATACCCGAAGAACAAAAAGGATGTCGAAAAGGTTCAAGAGGGTGTAAAGAACAGTTAGTGATTGACACCGAAATTCATAATCAAGTAAAACAGAAACACAGAAACTTATATTATGCATACATTGATTACCAGAAAGCCTTTGACAGCGTACCACATTCTTGGTTAATTCATATTTTAAAACTCTACAAAATTGACAGTAGCTTAATTCTTTTCCTCCAGCACATAATGACTAACTGGTCTACAACTCTACAAATCACAGCAGAACATAAATGTTTGAAAACATCTCCAATTAATATATCGCGTGGAATTTTCCAGGGCGATTCTCTCAGTCCGTTATGGTTTTGCCTTGCTATTAACCCGCTCTCTAGAATACTAAACAACACAGGTCACGGATACATCATTGATAGGTTCAACAAAATCTCACTCTCTCATCTACTCTACATGGATGATATAAAATTATACGCATCAACCAGACAGCAATTAAATATTTTACTTGAATTAACAGAGTCCTTTAGTAATGATATAAGAATGGAATTTGGTATAAAAAAATGTAAAATCAACAGCATAATAAAAGGTAAACACCAATTAATAGAACCATATAACCTAACGCTACAGTTGGAAAAAATTAGCTCATTGGATTACAATGAATACTATAAATACCTTGGTTATCAGCAAAACACATCATTAGATCACACTAAAATTAAACAACAGTTGACAACACAATACAAACATCGTTTAAATCTAATCTTCAAAACCCATTTGTCAGCACGAAACAAGGTAAAGGCAGTTAACACTTACGCAGTTCCCATTCTCACTTACTCATTTGGCATAATTAAATGGACAGATACAGATTTAGACGCACTCAATACACTCACAAGAACTACTGCATATAAACACCACACACACCACATTCATTCTGCAGTTGAGAGATTTAGTTTAAAAAGGAACATGGGGGGTCGAGGTTATATTGACATTAAAAATCTTCACTATAAGCAAATAGAAAATCTACGTTTATACTTTTTAAATAAAGCAAATGACAGTTTATTACACAAATCCATTACAAACCTACCTACTTCTGGAACACCGCTTCAGTTCAGAGATAAAAATTTCAAACCTGAAACAAAAATTGTGAAACTAGACGATAAAATAGAAAGTTGGAAAAAAAAGACATTACATGGAAAGTATAGAAATAATATAGACCAGGAATATATTGACACAGAGGCCTCTTCCTGTTGGTTAACCAAAGGCAACATTTTTTCAGAAACTGAAGGATTCATAATCGCAATCCAAGATCAAATAGTTAATACAAGAAATTATGCTAAACATATATTAAAAGATAACAGTATAAAAGATGATAGGTGTAGACTGTGCAAGCTTACTCATGAAACAATAGATCATATAACTGGCGGCTGCAAAGTTTTAGCAGGAAAAGAGTATATTAATAGACATAATAATGTAGCCAAGCAGATTCACCAATACCTTGCAATTATGTATAATCTCATAGATACCAAAGTTCCATATTATAAATATACACCTAAAAATGTTTTGGAAAATAATAAAGTCAAATTATACTGGGATCGAGATATCATTACGGATAAAACAGTAAACTGCAATAGACCTGACATAACTCTTACAATAAAAAGTACTAAAACTACATACTTAATTGATGTTTCCATTCCAAACACCGAGAATCTAGTACAAAAACATATTGACAAAATTCATAAATATTTACCGCTTGTTGATGAAATAAAAGATATGTGGCATCAAGAGACTGTAAGAATAATACCTATCATACTATCGTCTGTTGGTGTTATACCAAAAAATCTGTTTGCATCTCTAAACGAACTAAAGTTACGTAAATCTATATTTGCTGAACTACAGAAATCTGTAGTATTAGACACATCCGCAATAGTCCGACGATTTTTGAGTTTCTCTTCAGTACTTTCTGGCCCTACTCTATAGTTCTAAATATCGTGAGAACCAAGATACTTGGCAATAGCCCGTACTTGGCCTCATAAAAATCACCGGTGTAAAAGCTGAGAAAAACAGAATCTGTTACGACATAATAATAATTTTATTTGCCTTAAGATTGTATACAATACATAGGTCTTATTAGTTACATTCAGTGTCAATCTTAACCACTATAACATGGTGTGCAAGTTCAAATAAAGTTTAAATTTTAATGTCAATTCAATGTCAATACAAGATTTAATATAATTTTTAAACAAAAACGAATTTCTCAATAAATTAAATAGATAAATTAATAATTGAAGTCACCTAGTTACAATTTTCACATTATAGTATAAAAGTCATTTGTAAATAAAAGAAACATTAAGTGAATAAAAACATTCATTGCAAAGCCATTTGTGTAGTTTTTTAGAAAATGTGCTTCTAGTTGGAGCCATTCTTATTTCTTGTGGTATGTTATTATATACTCTGTACGCCATATTGTGACAGTTTTTCTTTTCTACTGTTAGTTTAACAACAGGTCTGATAAGTTGTTTTGTTATTTTGGTACTTCTTTTACTCATATACTCTATGGGATCACATTGTACAAATAATCCTACATTGTTATGCACATATTTTGCCATTTCAAAAATATATAATGAAGGAACCGTCAATATATTATTTTTAATAAAAATAGGCCTGCACGAGTCTCTATATTTCATTGAGTATATTGTACGTATGCACTTCTTTTGAGCGACAAATACTCTTTGTATGTCACAAGAATTTCCCCATATTATTAATCCATATCTAATTTTTGAGCAAATGTAGCTATGGTATACTAACATTGCAGTTTCTATTGTGGATATATTGCGTAGCCTTCTCCGGGCATAGACAAATTTGTTAATAGCTTTACATACTTCATCCACTTGCAATTTCCAATTACATAGACTGTCTAAAGTCACACCAAGAAATTTATAATTGTCACATTCCGTCAATTTTTCATTATTATATGTCACAATTATTTTACTTTGTTTCTTATTATTTATGCCAATATTCATATATTTAGTCTTTGTTATATTAATTTTTAGGTTCATCATATTTAACCATCGGATGATGTTTTTTAATGTGATATTTGCTTGTGTTTCAACATACGTCATAACTTGACGCTACTTCAGGATAAAATTTTTTTAAATGGGACTGCATTTTTGCAGCTGCATCCTTTAAGGGATACAGCAGTCTATGTACAGCAGTGGACTACGTAAGGTTGTTGTTAATTTTAAGACGACCCACGTGGCGTAACGTTTACCATGCCGGATTGCCGATCGGAGGGTTCCGGATTCGATTCGCGGCCAAGCAGAAATTTGATTGAGGAGTTTAAAATTTCTGTTCTCGGTCTGGGTGTTTGTGTTTCTGTCTTTGTGTGTCCATGGCACCCACGATACAGGATATAAATACCCTATTTTGAGGCTATGAGTGTGAAACGTTATATATTATGTTAGCCTTCCGCCAGCGCCTCCACCCACGTGGACCCGTTTTATAAGGATAAAAACCATCCTGTCCTTTCCCAAGGTCCACTCTATGTGTGTTCCAAATTTATTAAAATTGATTCAGTACTTTAAGCGGGATAGCGTAGCAGACGGACAGAGTTACTTTCGAATTTATAATATTAAGTAGGGATTTATTATCAACATTTGTTGTTTCACGTAAAATTCGTATATACAATAACATTAACAATATACTCTGGCCTTAATAAGAGTGTGTCAAACGCCCGTTAAAAGCTTTTAATACAGTTATCCATCAAGTTAACTGCCACGGTGACTCATAGCATTAGTTTATTTGGCATAAAACCTAGGTGTTTAATTCACTAATGGAAAACAGTCGGCTTCTAAGTTATTGCGAGCACGCGATGTTAATTTTAGCAATTTTGATGTCACCTTAATTTGTGACATAGCTGTTTAATAACGACTGTATTAAGCTTTCAAATATTGATGAACTAATTAATAAATATATAGGTTACTAGAAACATATAGGTATATCTAATTTTTTCTTTCGAAAATAGTTTTGAGTAAGAAAGTGGCTTGCATTATTATTGGGATTTGTATTTGTAGGTGGTAGAAGTTTCGTTCCTGTAGCTTCGGGATTAAGAATACAGCTACGGTATCCCCTGCTTGATCGTAAGAGGCAACTAAAAGGGCGTTTCCGGGGTTGCGACGGTGAGAGTGGGAGCTCAATCCGTCCAGCCAGCGGAAGGTCGGAGGTGTGTACGTGGCCGCATGCCGCCGTGAGCGCCTGAGGGTGCAGAAGAGCTCATCTGTTCTCCCGAAGATGAACCCGTTCTGGCGCGCCGCGCGTGGAGTACACCGGTGCGTTCCACTGGAGATCCCGGAATCCTCCCCAAGCGCAGAGGCAGGCCACCGAGGGGGTTTTAGTGCGGTCAAATCCCACAAAGCCCGGTATCCTCTGCCAAGGTGCTGGGTACCTTCTGAAGGTTTCCTCCCCGATACCAAAAAAAGGTGGTAGAAATTTCATGGTTCGCCCAGGGAAGTATTCTTTTGTGTACCATTGGAAAGGTGCAGTTGCCAGGCAGACTTCGCGCAGCAGCAGCAACTCTGCATACGACCTATGCCAAGACTAACCCATGCTTGCTTAAGGTTGTGTCCATGGAGTCCCTTGACTGCAACAATAGCCTGCATGCTCGTCTGCTCCTCCATTCAAATCAAAATAAATCAAAAATAGACGGAAACAAAACAAAATGGTTTTGAGAACAAATGGTCGTTTAACACTTAAATTAACTTCCGCTTAGTACAGATTCTTAATTCGGCAGCATTATTTTACACTGATATTATCTAAGCATTAATAAATTTTATCACTAAATTATTAAATTATACCACATTAAATAAAACAAAGTAACGAAAACATTTCGGCCGTAAACAGATTCAATCTTAACAAATTAAATTAAGATAACAGCAAGTATTTACGATTGTAGCAATCAGTTGAAACCAAAGAGCACCTTCATGATAGACAAAGTTTGTTCTTGCTGGTGTTTATTAGATTACGTTTAACTTTCTAAACAAAAATATTGTCTTATTAGTTATTATTATGCACGTTCTCTGATAAAATTGTTTTCTATCTCAAAAATTGCCATTTTAACAGCGCTAAACTTCCTAGTTTTATGAAATACCTTATATGCATAGAGCAACAGCAAACCTACACCTTTTTTTTATTTGAAGGGAGTAGCAGACGAGCATGCAGGCCACATGGTGTTAAGTGGTCGCTGCAGCCCATGGACATCTGCACACAACCTCAAGCAAGCATAGGTAAGTCTTGTCTGAGGTCGTATGCAGTTACGCTGCTACTCCGGAGGCTGGTGGTCGCCTCATGTAAATGTGGCCGGCAACTGCACCTTTCCACCGAAACACAATAGAATTGGTTCACGGCAGAAGTGGGTGCAGCGGGGGTACTTCCCCGGGCGAACGGTATAACAGCAATAGAAGTAGGTGAAAATAAAGTTAAAAGATTCCTTTACAAACGTACATACATACATACAAGTCAAGCTAATAAAAGCGTGTTAAAATCACTATGCGATCTAAAGTTTGAAATAGACAGCAATTTTATAATCTAGTTCTTACAATTATGTATATGTTCTAAATTAAAATGATTACAGAGAAATATATGTAAAGAATAAGAGTAGTTAAGAGAGACTTAACTATAAGAGTCTTAACCTTGATCTCATGAACAAATTTTATTCTAGGTATTATTAGATATGAAGAAAATTAAAAACAAAGTGTAGAATATTTTTTTCTTGGTAGGAGTGTGATAGGATTGGTTTCCCAGCCAGGAAGATATCTCATTGATGAATTAAAAGTCTTTTCCTGGTCTGTAGCGTGCAAGAGAGCCTTCGATTTTCAACGGGGGGAAATATCTAATTGATGAACTTAGAGGTCCTTTCCTGGTATGGGTGTTTCTTTCCTTGTCTTTATGTGTGTTCGTGTCACCCACGACCCAGGGTATCCTACTGGAAAGCTATTTATGAGCGTAACTCGTAATTTATCTCATTTATAAAGTTAATATTTCTTTGATATACATAATATACAATTTGTTTTACTGCTCTGATAAATTAGCAGCTCATTGATTAAACCACACAAAGTTCTGAAAGTGCCTGCGTATTTGGAGCTCGTGAAACTTGCCCTCGAGCACAGCAAGCGCAGATTTTAATTTCGAAACATTTATTTTACTTTAGTGTATGGAATGCGGGGAGACCACACAACAACGATAAAAAGATAAGACGGTATTGCTTTTATATGTAAAGTTGAAAGTCATTTATATTAAAAATTCCAATATTTCCCAAGCACTCATATTAAGTTTATGAATTTAACCATGACGACAAAAACACTTCTAAATGTATTGATATTAAAGATAGATAAAGATATCGATTAAAAAAATTAAAAAGAGAACGAAAAAAAACACATAGGAAAAGTATGCCAAAATATTAATTATTTATAATTAAAGATTGTCGACAGAAGGGCATCCCCTCAATAAGTGTAGTATAAAAGCTATCAACCTCCAAATCAATGGTATTTTATAGTAGAAATCAGTCAGGAATCATGGAAACTACAACTCCTTGAAGGATCTAGATCGACTTAACCTTCGCCGTCGGTGTGTGCGTGGCCGCATGCCACAGAGAGAGACGGGGAGTACCACGGGGAGAGTACATCTGCTCTCCCGAAGATGGGCCCGTTCTGGGGCGCCGCGCGTGGTGGATATCGGTGCGTTCCAATGGAGATCCCAGAGTCCTCCCCAAACGCAGAGGCAGGCCACCGAGGGGGTTTTAGTCCGCTACAAATCCCACATAACCGGTAGTCTCTCCCAAGATGCTGGGTACCTTTTGAAGGTTTCTCCCCCCGATACCAAAAAATTTTGAGGTCTCAGAATTGGTTATTATTTGCTTTTTACACCCCTAAGTCATAAGGGTGGTCCACCTCAAACATTTAAAGGTGGTACGGAGTTCGCTGGGGTCAGCTAGTATGTAAATAAAAAAATTCACATTTTTACGTGTTGTGTGTTCGTGAAAGTTCCGATTCACAAGAATTTCGTTCGACAAGACTGGGTGAAAATTTAATTAGTTAGCCATTTATGGAGGTGCATCTCGTCGGACAGGCTTTTGTGTGTAACACTTTAAAGTTAAATGATGTTAACTGTTGTTTGGACAAATCGGACTTGACAATATGCCTTGTAAACGAATTAAAACGCAAGTTTAAGACACTACACTGAATCGAGGCCAATAAGCAAAGGAGAAGATGTAAATAAATGAAAATAAATATTAATTTGGTATTTTATGACTAAAAACTATGGTTTGAATGTGTCAAGCAAAAAATCAAAAGCGTCACAAGAAAATAAGTTGATTCTAGAAGCTAATAGGTGTACCTTTAGTACTTTTTAAAATGGCGAAAGTATGCACCTTTGCCGGAAAATCATTCATGTTTTTGAATTAACAGTGAGAAAAAGAAGAGAGTGACATAGGAGTTGCCTTATCCGGTGAAAATATCTCATTCCTATGGGGAAAAAAATTGTAGCCCACGGGAGTGTAGCCACTGAAATCTACTTAAACATAAAGTTGAAGCCCCTAACTTAATAATTAATTTTCCTAAGATTTAAGAGTGTTTTCCCTGTTACAGTCCACAAAATAGGTATAAGCAATATCACTGCATTTATTTATATCAGTTTTGTGGAAGTTGTGTTCCTTTAATGGAATTACATACAAATATTTTGTGCACTAATTTCTTATAAAATATCCTAACATATTTCCGAAGTAAGGCTGTATTAACCTAATTTTACTTGTCGGTAAATGAAAGCAAAAGAGGTAATGTAAAAGAAGTTGACAGGCAAGCGATCAGCATAATATTTAAAAAAAAACACCAACATGAAAAGATCAATCGGTCAATCCATCAATCCTGTCAAATTGCCACAAGTTTTTATTCGGCTCGTTAAAATTTACGCGAACACCGGCCGATTAGCGCCATATTTGTTTATGGGTTGGGTGATCTTGTCTTTGGTCGTTAAAATAAAATTAATGATAGGTTACAACATTAAGTTTTTCAGTGAGTTTGCGAGTTTCCGCGTACCAAGGTGGTCCGGTTGATAATATCGAATTCAATTATGTATTAAAGGTATGAAAATTAAAGCGGGCAATAAAAAAATGAGCTTACATGGCTATCTAGTTTGAGTTTACGATATAAAAGAGGGTCCGAGAGACTTGGTTAATTGATACGGAGGATAATGCGCTTAATAATGCACTTATTGAACTTACCGGAACATTTTGGTCTTTAAAACCCACAGTAAATCCATATACATTGTTCATTGTTGCTGTGCCCTTGCTCTACCACCATAGTAGGTGAGCAGCGGATGCCTTTAATAAATATTATTAATTTTTACGAGTTCAAAAACATTGCAATTCAGCGAACCCGAACTTGCCCAATCAGGTAAACAATATCCTTAACCTTTTCGATATCTGGGCAAATAATATACGAATTATTCGTAATTCGTACTGACCCTGAGTTTATAATGAGAATTGTGTTTCGAGAAGAAATTAAACAATTTTGAAATATGGTAAAATAAATTATATAAAAAAAATTACGCCGTTCACTCAAAGACAACGACAGTAGGTTTTCTGTAGGTTTTCATCTAGTATTTTTATAAGTAACGGAATCTTTTAACTTCATTTTCACTTACTTCTAGGAGTCTGATTAACTTGAAAATTTGCACAGGGGTCAAGGGCCGATTACAATGCAATAATATGAAAATAAAAATCCAACTAAAAATTAAAAATAAATAATGTAGTATAAAAAACTAAAAAAACACGCTATTGTGGGTGGTTTTTAAGATACTATTTACACCATGCACCCCACGCTTTTTTTTACAGTAAAATACATTTTCTTATTTTTTTACTAAGCGTGTTTTTTAGTTTTTTAAACTACATTATTTATTACTAAACGATTTTTCCTTCCCGAAACTTTGTCCAAAAACATTTTACCTAAGCATTATTAACTAAACCTAGTTCAAATTATCCGGAAATTTTACACGCCACGCCAACTGCTCTAAATTTTTACCACGACATACCGCATCAACTTCAATAAACCAACAGGACGTTATTTTGTTTGTCATAAGGTGGTGACGAAATCCGTTCAACCAAAACTATATAGATATATGACTAAGCATTGACGACGCTAGTGACGACCTGATCACATTCTCTGACTGCCCTAAATCAAATGACCACAACTGGTTCACAACTACGTCAAACGTAACACTTGTCATCGAGTTAAAAAAATCTCCAGAGACTACGTGGTCGACATTTCCTGTAACATGACACCAGGCTAGCTGTAAATGGGGAAGAGTAGTTAATTTCAACTTGTGTGAACTAGTTTTAACAGTGACTCATGAAGAAGCAAAAGTGGATACTGTACGAGCCAATTTGTTTGACAACAGACGGACCGCTCATGCGAATGCGAGGTCACGAAAGTTATTAGAATGTTATTGGATTATACAAAATCTTACATTAATAAAAATGAAGGCAGAAGGAGATAAGAGATGTTGTTATTTTATTTATTTATTTATATCATTGCATCACTTAACAGTATATTACTTCTTCTGGACTTTTTAGACAATAGACGAAGATACGAGTAAGTTAAAAATAGTACTTATATGCGAATTTCCTAAGCAATCAAAAAATTTACCAATTAAAATATTTGTTTAAACAAAATTCGCTGTTTTAGCAAGTTTTAATTTAACAGGTATTGGCTTAATATGTACGTTGAGTGGAGAATCCGGTCTTGGACTACCAAGTCAATTGAGATACTTTTAATGAGCTGTCAAAACGTGACATCCCCATATATTTTGTATGAGAAAATGATAATAAGTGACGTCACTTATCATATATAGTCAATTGACTTCATTATTGATAATAAGTGACGTCACTTATCATATATAGTCAATTGACTTCATTATTATTGATTTAATCGGTAATAAAAATCATGTATAAAAAAGAATTAAAATTATATTGCTTTCTAAGCGTAATTTAGTGCAACCTTTTTAAGGTAAGGTTTTTTAATTTTTTTGTGCATAGTGTCCATCCAAGACCCTATTAAGTAGGCAATGAAAAGCTGTACGAACGTACCGTACGTAACAAAACTCTTATGTAAGTACATACGAGTTTTGTTCTATTTCGTCTGTTTTGATAAATATCTCAATGTGATAAACGAACACGAAATATAAAAATGGAGATATAAAATTTGATAAGTTAAAACTTAAATGGCTGTGTTTACGGGTATCTTGCATTTCACAGGATTCATGTTTTGGATTAACCAATGATAAGAGCGCGCATGGCCCGGCGGTTAGAACGCAAACGATCTATGCAACTAAGCCAAACGGGCGCGGTCGGTTGTGAGATGGGTGACCGAAAGTGGCAAAAAATTTCATGCGCGTTTCCGTGCTTTGGAGGGCACGTCAAGCCGTCGGTCCCGGTTGTTGTCGATAGATAACAGTCGTTAAACCTTGTCGGAGGCCTTATGGGCGGTTTGAAAACATCCGACAGCGGGTTGGCCACTAACTCGCATCTCCACTAACCCGCATTTGAGCAGCGTGGTGGAGTAAGCTCCAGGCCTCCTCAAGTTGGACGCAAAAAGGGGTTGCAGCCACTAACATAAAATATTAGTTATTTTAGCAAAATAAAACGTGTAAAGTCTACAATAGTGATCAACGCATTCCCTGTGGATTGAGAATAGACCGTAGTCCCGGGAACCTCGTACAGTCGTGTTATTATTACTAATAACTCGCTGGAGCCCATAATTTCTACTCTAAAGCTCAATTCGCGTAAATCACTGGCATTAACTGATTCGCTTTTAGAAATTGCGTTGAGGCCGGTATTATGAGTCAGGGGGCTTACTTCTATCTCCTATAGCAGTATTATTATTCATAATACAATTTTCTACTCTAGCTTCCTGGTCATATTTTGTGTCTTTATAAAAAGTTTACATATATATTTGATCAAATCAACATTTATAAATTAAATTATATCGTCATTTACCTAATAAATGAATTTAAGGAAATTGGCTGCAACCCTTTTTGCGTCCAACTGCTGGGCACGGGTCTCTCCCCATTAATGGGGAGGCCTGGAGCTTACTCCACCACGCTGCTCCAATGCGGGTTGGTGGAAATGCGGGTTAGTGGCCAACCCGCCGTCGGATGTTTTCAAACCGCTTATAAGGCCTGCGACAAGGTTAAACGACTGTTATCCATCGACAACAACCGGGAGCGACGGCTTAACGTGCCCTCCGAAGCACAAAAATGCGCTTGAAATTTTTTGCCACTAGCGGTCACCCATCTCACACCCGACCGCGCCCGTGCGTGCGTAAGCGCGCGCCGCGGCTTAGTTGCATATATCGCGTTCTACGATAACCGGCGGGCCATTAGCGCGGATATTATAATAATAAAATTGTTTGATCCAATATTGGATCTAGATCAAACTATTTTATCACTATAATACCATTCATCTAATTGAAACATGTTTTTAATCTGTCTTTATGGTTCAATAAAGGGACTGTATGAAGACATTTCATCTAAAGATTAATATTTCAACACATAATACAATACTCTTGTTTTTTACATTAGCACTTTCACCAAGTTTATTCCCAAAAGCTGTTTGTTTACACGCACCATTTCGTTATATCGATTCTCATAAGAATTAAAGACATACGTAAATTCCTCTATCACGATTAACCGAGTTCAGTGGGTTTACTGTAACTCACAAAAAACGCTCGCTAGTTTCGAAATAAATTCCACAAACATTGAACATTTTTGTGTGGATTGGGGTCATAGAATATTTAGCAATATTTTCACCAATATTGTAGGTAAGTTTTATATTATCACCTTTTGCCAGTCATCAACAAGATAAAGGCTAATCCTTTTATACATAACTTTCTGATGCTTTGAAAATTGCTTAGTTATATTAATTTATTTATTTTTGTAAGACGAACAGTGCTGATCAAATTGCACGAATTCAACATTGCATTATGTTCTTATAAGTACCTAATTGGTTTCTACATCGCTGTAGGTCGTGACGTTTCCTCCTATTTCAGGTACTTTTAAGGCACTTTCGTTACTTTGAAATATAAGGAGTATATCTCCGTTTACATTAAACGGTTAAAATATCACCGTGGGAAAGTCATCTTACCTATTCTTATCGAATAGTACACACTTTGTTGTAAAATTAAGAAACTAAAGTCTTATTGATGGGACTTCTGAAACTGACCACATGTATTTTTACTTTCAGTCTAACTTTGCGCAACATTTTACTGCATACGTCCAGCTGAGCTGGACAGCAGACATCCAACACATTTGACAGTTAGACATATTGGACAGCTATAGCGGCCTAACTTCCGACACTATTTTTTTACCCGACTGCGACAGAAGGAGGGTTATGTTATTTAAAGAACAATATGGGAGTTTTGTTACTACAAGAACTATTGTATGTCAGGAAAGTTATCAACAGTGAATTAATTTTTCAACTTACGCCCATGTGTTACACATATTTTGACTAAGGTGTAGAATTTGTGAGGTTAGGCCTAGTAGAGTAAGGGTATACCCTGTAGCTACAGGATTAAGAATAGAGCTTCGGTATCCCTTGCCTGATCGTAAGAGGCGACTAAAAGGGGGTTTCCGGGAATGCGGGCGGTGAGAGTGGGAGCTCGAGCCGTCCAGCCAGCAGCTCCGAGAAGGAGGGCGGTGTGTGCGTGGCCGCATGCCGCCGTATGCAGCATTGGATGTAGCATTGGATGGTGCAGGAGAGAACATCTGCTATCCCGAAGATTGGGCCCGTTCTGGGGAACCACGCATGGAGGACACCAGTGCGTTCCACTGGAGATCCCGAAGTCCTCCCCAAGCGCTGAGGCGAGCCACCGAGGGGGTTTTAGTATATTTTTTTTGATAGAGTTAGGGCGTGTAGAGTTAGAAGGTTAGCTCTACTTGAGATCTGATAACTTTATTACAGTGCAAGTCATGTGGTTTCGTCTTGGTATCATTTTACATGTGTTTGAAGGGATTAATTTCTATAACTTCGACATTAAAATCAAACTCTTTTAAAATGAACGTACTTTTAATTATGTTATACGTAATAATGACATCTTTATTTAAATGTTATTATTGTGGTTTTGTAAAGATTGGCCCTTTCGTTAATAGTATGCTATACTTTTCTTTACAAAATTTTTAAGGACATATTCCTTCGTACTCAAGGACATCTTTATCAGCCACCATGACACCAGCGTTATAAATTCATAAAGGAACATAGTTTTCTGCGATTGCCTAGTAAAATTAAGGCAGGAGATTTAGCAAACTGACGTTTATAAATATGTAGTTAGTAAATAAAAAAAATATAATATATTATTATACTTTGTATTAAACTAAAGACATCCTCGTTATTTTGACCTTTGGACACATCTCTTAAAGAACCTCTATCTGACCAGTGTTTGGAAAATTATAATTCATATTCACAGTCTGTAATTAAATGTGATTCAAATTCTCGGAAGGATTTAAGGTAAACTTTAGATTCATAACAATTGCAATAATAAAGATATACGTTTCTTTGTTTTAAACTATGTAATTCTTGTGCAATGTTATAAAGATTACAGTTAACATTGTAAATTAATAAATATTTTTTCAAATATGTATGATGTATATATATAAATTGATTGGTTTCTGTCTACCGAAAATAAGCTAAATATACAAAAATGTCATAAACCACAATATTTCATGGTGAAATGAATACAAATGGGCCATTGTTCCAAATATTAGGGCACAATGGAACCATATTTACTCATTTAGTAACTTGGAGCGTCTCCAAGAAGATTGATTCAAATTGCTACTATCTTTTTAAGGAGCAACTTCAAACTATTAGGGCCGTAATTCGGTGGAATTGAATTTAGGAATTATTTTCCTACATAACAAATTTGGGTACAAAACGTTTTTTACACTCAATTTGTTATCCGACTATTTAAAATATAATCTAATATATATTATAGTTATATCGTAGTAATGAAGAACAACATAGTGTTCTGAACATAATTTTTTAATCTTATAACATAATTTTACAAAATTGTCGTTCAGGTAAAAAATAACTTCAAAAATCTTCAATATTATCGATTCAATATTTTTTTTAAATAATATCATTGAACTAAAACTTTCTATCACAATTTCTAAACACAATATAACTATTTAATGTTTATTGTGGCATGAATATCAAATTGAGTAATTTAGGCGTTTGCCATGAACTAAATAAAGTGAATAGAATTCTCAATCTTAACACTGATATTCAATGCTAGATGTGAACTTTCGTCACCAAACTAGACACGACTAGCTTTCAACGTAAATGTTAGATTCACTATAACAATGAATTAACCTTAATCAGTGATTAACACGCAAAATAGTTGCAAAGAACTAGCAAAGCATAGGGTCATTTACACAGCAGGGCATCTACACAGGAGGGTTAATCAATGATTTTTTTTACTATAATTGAATGAATAGGCAATGGTAAAAGTTTGGCTTTAATCCGATGTCAAAGCAAAACTTTAACATACTTGATCTGTTGCTGTCTCTTTTCTGTCAAAAATATTAATCGAAATCCTTGACAAATATGACTAGACTAGTGGACCCCGCAGACGTTATCCTGCCTTCAAAGTATTAAGAGTACCTATAGTTTCTTTATCACGATGGCGCGAAGAACCAATGTTTGACAGTCAGGTACTAACAGTTTATGTAGGAAAATAAATTTCGCAACTTTTCAATATTTTCTCACCGTTTAAACCTTCCCTGGACTTCTACTAATAGGCATTTTTAATACCAAAATTCAGCCGTTCTTGAGTAAAACTCAAGAACTAGCGAGACTAACGAGCAGCAATTCATTTTTATATATTGAGATATTGCAGTTTTGCGAGTACTTTTTTAAATGTAAACAAGTGAGTTCATTAGAACCGACAATATTAACTGGGTCATTAATTTAGTTAATCAACAACCCTAAACATAGACTGCGTTAGATGCATTTAACGAATGAATGAAATAGTAGAACATTGAACTGCTCAATGCTAATAGCCTCACAAATAAAACCATTTTAGAAATGGGCGCCAATATCAACGGTAAATATTCTCTAGTATACGCAAGATCAGTCAGGGTAGTATATTAGGTAATGAGAATTTTTATTTATGAAGATTAGGATACATTTAAACATTTAAACAAACAATTGCTGATTGGCTTCAATCACTTTGTTACACAGACACGGAAAAACTATTAATGCACCTAAATCTTTAACTTCTAACACACACACACACACACATACACACACACACACTCACACACACATATACACATTTTATCTTCATATTTATATGTATCTTAAGCTGGCGCTTTTATATTATATAATATGTCTGTCAAACTTAGGTATTGTCAGCTATACTTTATTGTAGTACACATTATTTTAAATGGAAAAGCGGGACTGCCTGTCACAAGTATAAAACTATTTATGCTTACTAGGTAGTTTCTACTATTGTTTAGCATTCTATCATAAATTGTGGACTGAATAAAGTTTTTTGAATTTTTTTTTGAATTTAAGGTAAACGATGAAGAAATCTGAGTACGTAATCTAGATATAGACAAAATCAAGAAGTATAGATGACATAATAAATTACAGTGATTCTAAAATAAGTCTAATAAAGAAACAAAAAAAACGTGAAACAAACAAAAATATTAAGTTAAATGGCTTATATAATCTTTACAACTTAAATGTCATTCACATCAGAATTCATCAGATACGTGGGAGTGTGTAAAATACTTAACACAAACCTTAATTAAGTGTTCGGCATAATATATGTTATTCATATTTTAACAAATTACAGCATTGCCTCGATTTGGCATTATGGCAACCGACCCGCACTTTCCATTTCTAGGCCTTCTGACTCATTGGATAAAATACATAACCTATAATCTCAACTAATAATTTCTGCTTTTCAAATTTTAATAAATCAATAATCCTACATGAGTAAAAATATAAAAATATTTTCGTTACACACGTATATAAGAAACGACACCAAAATACGTTAGAGTTTAAATATTTATGCACATATTTAGTCAAGGACCAGTTTAAATAGGCACAACTATTTCAACCAAAAGGAAGTAAACCATTAACGTTGAAAATAACAGTGAGCAGCAAAAAGGGGCCGTCGATCCTGACACTGGTAACTCCAAAAGAAATAAACTTTAAAACGATCACCACATCCATATAACACAGATTTAAAATAAAGAAACATACATCGATAAACTTCGCAAATCGAATTCGAATAGCCGCGATGTGAAACGCGTCGAGCTCGCGCGATCCGCGCCGCACGCGCCACGAGACTGGCCGGAGACGAAACGTTCAACACACATCATTCACCTTCGGTTTCCTTCCCATTCAAACCGATGACATCTCACGTAGGATGGAGCAAGACAGTAGAAATAAACAGTAGTAAGGATATTAATTGTCTATATCTGAAACACAGAGGTGTGTTTCGCAAGCCTTTGGCACATCAAGGACGGTTTTCCAACTCCAAGCTAAGCAAAGCTCGAGTCATGTAAGTGTCATTTCATCTCCGCACATAAGAAATTCTATGGCGCCAACAACTGCAGGAGATTTTTCGTTCTATTTTTAAACTCCCGCTACTCGCTACTACGGTGAGCAAATTGTACTTTTTATCACGGCTGTACGGGTGCATATTAAAAGTTAAATTTTAAAATTACACTTTTATGTACATACGTAATGCGCGAGGTAAAGTTGGTGTTTTAAACGTTTATGAAAATATTTTAAAATAAATTGTGGTACGTACAGTTCGGGTAACTTTGAACATTTTTTACATTATTTTTATTATTAAAACTGATTTCTATTTATGATACCTTTATTTTATTGAATGAATAGTGTCCTTTTGAGTTGGTTTTTCTGTCTAACAAAATAAATTTGCGGAAGAAACAACAGAACTAACCATAATTTCCCCTAGAACTCGAATTTTCATCAATCATGAATTTTGGGTAACTTTGAATATTTTTTTTTAGAATGTAAAAACCTTAATATTTTAAGGTTTAGGTAAAACAAAAAGAAGGTATTATTAAATTTAAAAACCTTATCTATAAAAATAACATCTACACTGACGTAAAAAAGTAACAAATAGCTTGGTTTTGCCATATGAATCAAAGTGGACTAGTTTACGAAAATAAATCAGCTCTCAAAAACTTCCAGCAACTTAACCACGGAAAAGGCGGGAATTTTCAGAATTATGGCATTGATAGTTTATTTCTTTAATTTTCATTTGGTACAAAAAGATTTTGGCAATCCATTTAACACAGTTATTATATTGAAATATCAAAAAGTTTCGATGTAATAAATTGTTAAATCTTTTTTCCAACTTTGTTCAAAGTTAAACGTCAATTCAAAGTTACCCGTAATGACTGTAGAGAAATATTTTAAATAATATAAAATCCTGCTACTATACAAAAGGTTTCTTAAATGAATGAAAAAATTCACAGAAATTGTTTCTAGAGACACAGTTTAAAGCAGATGTACTCAAAACATGAGACAGGTTCTTATAGCTTACAGTTTTTTGTTACCTACGTACCTATGCCATTAAAAAGTTCAAAAAAATTTAAAAATTTATATTTCTCATATCGGTATCAGTAAATCACTTAATAGATCAGGCGATAAAAACATGAGTACCCAAATAGGATTCGCTCAACTCTAATTACTGACGAGCTCAACAACTTATGTTCACACTAAGAACCAATAAGCAGAAAAAAATGCAATTATAATCACATCGATTAAATGATGACGCGGAAATGACTGCGCTCATGCCACCGTGTCGGAGGTCGACGGTCGGCGTACAGGCGGACGGCGCGTTGTGAGTCATGTAAACATCGTTAGCAATCGTGTGCACTAGATCTTGTATCGGAAAAGAATAGCTTCCGATGGTCGCAAAACCATAAAAAAAACGGATGAGGACGAAATCACAAACGCAAGCTCTACAGTAAAATATATTATTCGTTGGCGCAATGAAATTCTTAGACCTATTTCAAATCGACATTGTCATTAAAAATCATTCAAACAAATTTTGTTTGAACGGCGGATGACGTTTGGCGGCATTCTACGCCACAATATTATTAATACTCCAAGCGATGCCAGGATGAGGCATATTTTTTGTTTATATTTAAGATGATTATCGCTGAAAATACGGATAAAACGACAATTTCTAAAAATGAAACTTAGCTGGATCGATTTATCACCCCCGAAAACCTCGGGCACTACATTTCATGAAAATCTTTGAAGACGTTTCCGAGACTCCAAGAACTGCTCGTTTAAAGGTATTAGATATAAGTTTTAAATCACAAAAATAAAAAAGATTTGCGTTAGTATTTAAGTAGAAAGCCTTAAATTAATCCATCTATCAGTAACTACATCGGTCTACTATACATAGTAAATTCCCTAATCAATAAGAGGGAACGCTCTCAGAAACACAATACAAGCGTAATGCTTGTTCGTGACTTGGTTCGGTATCGAAGGACAACATCGGCAATCCAGTGAAGTATTCTACTCTGTCTATTGATAGAGGCAAACACAATGATGGAAATTGATATTTTGACAGAGAGTACTTTTAACGGAGTGCCTCCACAGTATTTGGGTTTAGAATATATCAAGCAATGTCTCAAAATTCGAACAATACAGCTATTGTAAAATTTGTAAATCGGAACAAATAAAACATAAGATAAAATCAATACAGTGTTACTTTAAGCATTTGATTATAACAGGAATAAAAAGAACGAAATACTATACTAACAACAAATTAAAGGTATGAGTACTTTTAGAGCTATTCATTGTTAGATTTCACTACTCAAAACACATTATTTCTTCCCAGAACTAATACATTACCCAAGATTAACGTACACCCGTGTTGTATCCATTGCATTCTTGAAGCAACATCCATCTTCAATCGTAAAACCCCATAATAGAACAGTTGTTTCAGCTTAATGCGTCTATTTTTAAAAGCTCTTTGTTTTGCCTTAGCAAGTTACTGGTGTCGTAACTATGACCCCCCACAGATTATACAAACAGTCTTATGTTAAAGATTATAATATATGAGAATGTATTCACTGATCTCTTGTGGTCGATGTAACATTTGTTGGATACGATTTCATTATTGGTTTCCTCTTGAAACGGAAGATGAGCATCAATTGCTTGTTTCTGTCACAACATGTCTTAACAACATCTTGGTATAATATAATCAGATACATGATTACAAGATCATGATCGGTAATCTCTTTGTGGTCGATGTCGTTGGGATATTGTTTCATTTTTACCCACTTCCAAAAGAAGGAGGTACTGTATTCGGTTGTATGTATTTTTTTTTATATATATGTTCACCGATTACTCCGCCGTTTGTGGACCGATTTTCAAAATTCTTTTTTTGTTCGTATTCTCATACTCCCGAGGTGGTCCCATTGTCACAAAATCAGGATCTGATGATGGGATCCCAGGGAAATCGAGAGGAACTCTCGAATTTTACAGGCACACACATTGATTTTCTTATACTTTCTGAAGCATAAGAGATATTTGCGCATAGTAATCATCATCTCATGTTGCTGGGCTGATGATGGAAGGTACTGCGACAGTGAGGAGTTGCGAGCAAATTCTTTCAATAAATAGTTTTTTATTCGAAATCTCACATTCCTGAGGTGGTCCAACTATCACCAAGTCAAAGTCTGATGAGGGGATCCCAGAGAAATCGAAGGGAACATTCAAATTTTATAGCACACTACTATGATTTTCATATTTTTACTAAAGCAAAACAGGGATTTGTGTATAGTTATCATCATCTCATGTTGCTGGGCTGATGATGGAAGGTACTGCGACAGTGAGGAGTTGCGAGCAAATTCTTTCAATAAATAGTTTTTTATTCGAAATCTTACATTCCTGAGGTGGTCCAACTGTCACCAAGTCAAAGTCTGATGAGGGGATCCCAGAGAAATCGAAGGGAACATTCAAATTTTAAAGCACAACAAATGATTTTCATATTTTTACTAAAGCAAAACAAGCATTTGTGTATAATTACCATCACATCATGTTGCTGAGCTGATGATGGACGGTACTACGACGGTTAGGAGTTAAGAGAAAATTCTTTCAGTATGTATTTTTTTGTTCAAAACCTTATACTCCTTAGGTGTTCCAACTGTCACCATGGCAAAATCTGATGATGTGATACTAATTAAATCGAGGGAAACACTGAAACTTAATAGGCACACACATTCTTTTAGTCATATTTTATAACATAATACAAATATTTATGTCCGGTAATTATCACCTCATGTTGTTAAGCTGATGATTGAAGGTAGGTACAACTCCTCAACGGTTAGGAGCTGAGAGCAAATTCATTCATTAATTTATACGTTCAGTTGGACTGATAGTAGTATTCTTTCAGGGTAGAAGATGGCTATTAGATAAACATGATTATAAAAGGTATCTCTTTAACGTATATAAATTAACTGAAAAAAAATCCAATTATGCTTATACATATGTGCAGAATTATTAAAATTACTAAAAAGAGTGAAATAAATTAAGTTTTTAACAAAAAAATAGAACCGACTTCAAACGGTAAAAAATAAAATTGTTCAGTACCTACTTCTTCTTGCTTATGTTAATGACTATAAAATTAATAGAATCAGGCGTTACTTTGCGGAACTCCATTGTTATAAAGTTAGGTAAAAACTACTTTGCAACAATCCGCAATTTGCAACCAGAACGTATGATGGTGTATACCTTTTTCATGCAATAGCACCTCCCTCCCTCCCACATAGGACACATGCACATGCAACAACAAAAAGTATACACCAACATACGTACCACCACCAACACGTGTTTCGCCCCAAAACAGAGCATCATCAGGGTTATTGACTCTACGACGGTCACCCGCAAAGTGAGGCAATGGCCGATCCAGCCCCCTTATAATAATATACGTTTTCAACTCCCCTCCATCGGACTCGGTGAAGTGACGTTTGTGATACGTCAAAATGTATTATGTCAAATGTCAAGTTGATGTCACTCGAAACATTAAAAAGAATCGAGTGAAATCAACTGACCGATTGGTTGGTAAAAATATGCAATAGAGGAGAGTTGGAAACATCGATTTGTTCATTCAGCAGTGTAATACAATCGTTGTTATTGTGTTTAATGATTTCCAACTGCTCAAGCACGCTGAGTCTATAGTCTATAATTTGGCTCGTCATCTTAACTCCCTTATAAAGGAAAAGACATCTTTTTCCCCAACTTTTGGCCTCAAAAATAGTCTCCATTAAAAACCACACGTACAACATCTTACACACTTGCGAGAAGGGCCTTAGACTCAGCGTGCTTGAGCAGTTGGAAATCATTAAACACAATAACAACGATTGTATTACACTGCTGAATGAACAAATCGATGTTTCCAACTCTCCTCTATTGCATATTTTTACCAACCAATCGGTCAGTTGATTTCACTCGATTCTTTTTAATGTTTCGAGTGACATCAACTTGACATTTGACATAATACATTTTGACGTATCACAAACGTCACTTCACCGAGTCCGATGGAGGGGAGTTGAAAACGTATATAAGGGGGCTGGATCGGCCATTGCCTCACTTTGTTGCGGGTGACCGTCGTAGAGTCAATAACCCTGATGATGCTCTGTTTTGGGGCGAAACACGTGTTGGTGGTGGTACGTATGTTGGTGTATACTTTTTGTTGTTGCATGTGCATGTGTCCTATGTGGGAGGGAGGGAGGTGCTATTGCATGAAAAAGGTATACACCATCATACGTTCTGGTTGCAAATTGCGGATTGTTGCAAAGTAGTTTTTACCTAACTTTTATGGTAATGACTCTTAAAACTATTTTTGGAGTCGGGCCCTTAGTAAAATGTCCTGTTTTAGTAAATATAGTGTACCTTTCGTTCTGAATGGGCACCGACTCCAATATAGTTTTAACAGTCATTACCACAGAACATTATTAACAGAAGTTAGAATGGAAATGTGGGTGGGGCAGACGTCGCCTAGGAATTTTGAGCAAACGCTCAAAATTCCAAAATCTCTACAGAAACACGCGATCGTGCTACAATATGCGTGCTTGTGTGCGTGCTTGGGTGTGATTCGTTCATTTGAAATCGCGTGCTTGTGCGGCGCTAAGATTGGCTAGATTTGAAATTGCAAATATTTGCGTAAGCTTTGTATTTATTTAAGTACAGATGTAATGGCGGTGAAAGGCGGGGCTTAATCGGCGACACCAGACTTCATACAAACGGCGTATTATTGCCGTTCTACTTCTCTTAATAATGTTCTGTGGTCATTACCATAAGCAAGAAGAAGTAGGTACTGAACAATTTTATTTTTTACCGTTTGAAGTCGGTTCTATTTTTTTGTTAAAAACTTAATTTATCTGTATTAATTTTCTGTCAATGTATGTTCTATTTTGGTTGCGTGTGATGTTTTTTTTATAAAATGTATGCGTATAATAATATCTTATTGCAAGTTTAAGAATGTTTTATTCATTTTATTTGGTAAGAAATGACCATATTTGATTCATATAATGATGCCGATATTTCTTCTCTTTTATCTAGTTTTTTTTACAAGAAAAGGTAATAATTTTATCAGTTACGGCTTTAGAGGTGAACTACAAAAATTGCAAAGTGGAGATGAAATAGAGAAATAAATAACCTTGTATGGCTGGATCTCTAAACGCTTTGATGCTTTAATTTATATTTGCAACATATAGCAAAGCACACATTACTCACGAATGGTAGTACTTACAGAGAGCTTACTTTTCGCACAAATCCTGATCGCTGCAGACCTTGACCGCATCTGATAGTAAAGTACACAACTCTCGTTCGTACTGCACGCATGACATATAAATTACGCCCGACTGCCGTGCGTGGTTACGTCAAAGCTAAGTTAGGCTTGTCAGCCTTTCTATTCCTTGTGACGGCGCGTGATTCTAAATAAAGAAGCCATTGGAAGCAAATTGATTATTGCCAGAAATATCAGCTACAGCTCAAGAATTAAAAAAACAACATGTCTAACATTACCTCAAACCTTGCTCTTCTTTCTGTTTTTATTTCTTTCACTTGGTCTGGGTCTTTTTGTGATTGTTTACAACTAATTTAGTTATTAATTGAACATTGAATACCACCACAGTTCCGTTCTATTTATATTTAAGTACTAGCTGCGAAACCCGGCGTTGCTCGGGTTAAAATACGTCGCATGTTTAATCTAAACTTTAAAGAGATTTACCTTTTATAATCATGTTTTCTACTAGCCATCTTATAGCCTGATAGAATAATACTGTCAGTCCACCCGAACATATAAATTAATGAAAGAATTTGCTCTGAGCTCCTAACCGTTGAGGAGTTGTACCTTCAATCATCAGCTCAGCAACATGATATGATGATATTTATACAGAAATGCCTGTTTGGCTTTAGAAAAAATATGAAAATCAATTATTGTGCTATAAAATGTGTATGTTCCCTTCGATTTCTCTGGGATCCCATCATCAGACTTTGACTTGGTGACAGCTGGACCATCTCAGGAATGTAAGATTTCGAACAAAACTCCATTTATTGAAAGAATTTGCTCTCAACTCCTAACCGTCGCATTACCTTCCATCATCAGCTCCCCACTCCACCCACCGCGATCAAACTCCCTTACTATCATCTACATACTAAGGGGTATTTACCACCCCAACGGGAAGTTGATTGGAGTTAGTGATAATAGAGAAAACCGTGTCTTTACGTACAAAGAAAACCCTTTACTTTTTAAATATATTTAAGATTTCTTTAAAAAAAAGCTCTTCTGTTTATATTTCAGTTCCGTTACTCTTATCTGCTTTTCAGGGTTATGTTCTTTTCATAATTCCCTTTTAATTTAAGTTTATTACCAATGAAGTGTCCAGCCAAATTATTCCCACCGTTTGTTTCGCTCACCAGAGACACATAATTAATATGTATTTGTAAATATTTCCGAAGTAGTACTAACGGCATTTCTAGGCTAGGCTAGACAAATGTAGGCATTTAATCCATATAGCTTACATACTACATCCGGTCTAGAATGCCGTGCACATTCTCATGGTTAAGTCACATCTGTGCCTAAATGTTCTCACAATTATTTATGGAAATGTTATGGTCATTATTGACTTGTGCGTTGACAAGATGTTCATTTGATTGCATTTGTATGTAGGAAAGTCAGGTAATTGTCAAAACTTTACAGAAGAACATAATGTTATGTAATAGTTAAAATAAAATACTTTTAAAAAAATGGATGTCAATAGTGTCAATTTTTTAGTACTGGTGCAAATAAATAAAATCGATTAAATATCTTTTAGTCCCGCTGCAATGCGATTTTTTTTAATCCAACACACTGCATTTTTAAGACAATGCATTATTGATAGGGCTTCGCCGAGTGTGTGAACAGATACATTAAAGTTTTACTATCACAAGTCACACAATAGGTGAGACTTTTCAAGACTTATTTTTAAATTCATAGTTTCTTTGCACGTAGAATATGGTGAAGTAAAAGGTTAAAATACTTTTTCATAACCACAAATTACAATGTGATATATCTATTAAAATACTAGTGGGCCCCGCAGACGTTGTCCTGCCTTAAAATATTGAAAGAGGTTTTGTTTCTTTATAATCTCAAATACTTTAACAATACTCTCAAATAAAAATATAAAACAAATACTGACAGATAAACTAGCCTATTATTCTGACAGCGCCAAATTTTGGACGATGGCATGAAGATTTGACAGCTACTAATAGTTTATATGGGAAAATGTAATTGATTGTTTTACTATTAATTAAGCTTTTTTCCAATTATTTCACCGTTTGAACCTTCCCTGGACTTCTACTAATATTTCAAAATCAGCCACATCGGTCCAGCCGTTTTCGGGTTTTAACCAGATTAACGAACAGCAATTCATTTCAAAATTATAAAATATCGGTTGCATACCGATGTAATCATATGTACTACAGTCTCAGATTGTCGATTTTAAACTTTGCATTGAATAGTGTTTTCGATCGCTAATCGATCTAAATATGCAAGGTTAGCTAGCAATTACGACCAAACAGCAATCCTTATTTTCCAAACGGCAAAGTTACAAAACCGTTTGATTCAAACTCCATTTCCAATGCGTCCATGCAAAGCTGTGGGATTGTTGGGTCGATGGACTGATTTGAGCACTCCTCGATACTTTGTATAAATGCGTTCCTTTATGGTTTGTTACACCGTAAAGGAGGACAAGGAAGTCTGAGTAGTGGTAGAACGTAAATGGTTCGACTGGTGAAGCTACCACCGCTGCACCCAATTCAGTTAGTCAGAAAGGTGCAGTTGGTGACCAGACTTAAACGAGGCGACCACCAGCCTTCGAAGTGGCAGCGCAACTGCATACTAGATCAGCCTAGAAAGGGTTGCTTGAGGTTGCGTGCAGAGCAGATGTCCATGGGCTGCAGCGACCAATTAACAAATACCACTTTACCTGCATGCTAGTTCTATACTCCACTAAAAAAAGTGAGAATACACTGTATATTAAAAGAAAGAAAATTTTAAATAAAAAATTATGAAGAAAACTATTTTAAAACACAGCCAAAGTCCATCAAGGTGCAAATTCATCAAAGTCAAGCTTCACGAATGCGAACGCAAAATGAATTCGTCTTGGCTGTCAACGTGACATATCAACATGTCAGAAAAAACAGACGTTCGCTATTATAGTATTTTTAATTTTTGCCCAAAACTGACCGAGAGTCATTGTGGGCGAGTAAGTATTCAAAGTAATTTAGTAATATTTTCGAAGAAACTTTAACTTTTTGCTACTTAACAAGTCATTGAGTCAAGGACTTGCTTTACTGTTTCCTACGTCATTAATATTTGCCCTATTATAACAAATATAGCAAGAGGTGAAAACAGCAGACTTTCTCATAATAGCACATGATTTATTTTTAGTCTCAAGTTAGCACATGGTCCAAACAAGATACTCTACGATCAACAACATCAGCAAATTTCATAGCAGTATAATGCAAATTGCCTGTTTTGATACCAAGCGTGTCTAGCCCCGGCCATTAACAGGATTTGCATAGCAACGGCCACCTGATTGGCCAATAAATAATCAACTGCGTTATCGATTTCATTTATCGATAATCGGTACCGAGTATTAATCGATTGATTTAATCGTGAAAATGTTGTGGTCCTCTGGAATGCAGGTTGCTATATGTGCAAAGTGTATTTATTTCTCGTGCTTACCTGAAACAAAAGAATAGAGAAATTATTTTTTGTTGAAATACCTTCCAATGTAGAAAAGCTTTACAATAATTTGATTTTATTAATATTATAACATGAAACAAACAATTATCTTGTATTAATATAACAACAGCATAAATGAAAATAAACGAATATAAATACATAAATAAAAATAAAAAAGAAACATGCAATTAATTAGTTATTATGTAATTAGCCTATTATATTTATAAACATATACTTTCATAATCTTCCACACTTTAATATTATAAATTCGAAAGTAGCTCTGTCGGTCTGTCTGTTTGTTAATGCAGTAAACGTTAATAAATGAAATATTGAAATCTTACAATTACAGAGACAAAGACATTTATTTGCACAAATATATGGGTGTTTATAAAGTTGTTTATATATATTTAGTTCGCCATATTTACCTTCATGAGGTATGCAAATATACAATGATAAAAATATAAAAGGAAAAAACTTAACTATAATACAATTACGAAATGTACATTTACATCTATTTTACTATTATTTTATTTGTCCCATATTGCGCCTTTTATAAATAAAAATAAAAATATTTATTTATTTATATTTCGGCTCGACTCCGATCGTCAGCTTTGGGTACCCATATCACAGGGTGTTTGTACACTGAGAGGAAAAAAAGCCGGCGGAAAAAAACCTCCCAGGTTTTTTATGCAATTCCTTTATGAAGAGAGAACCAATTTTAATGAAATTTGGAACACAGATAGAATGGACCTGGGGAAAGGACATAGGATGGTTTTTATCCTACGGGAACCTTTAAAACGGGTCCACGCGGACGAAGCAGCTAGCGGAAGGCTAATTTTTCATAATGTCATCCACATTTTTTGAGGTACTATTACATATTTATATCTAATCTAATACCTTTAGACGAGCAATTCTTGTATGTATCTAAATATATTTTTTGAATCTCGGAAACGGCTCCAAAGATTTTGATGAAATTTAGTACCCTGGTTTCGGGGATGATAAATCGATCCACAAAATTTTTATTGATGGAAATTTTAGCTGTATAAAAATATTTTCAATGAAAATCAATTTAAATATAAACTGAAAAATACGACTCTTCCTGACATCTATTGGAGAGTATTAATAATATTGTGGCGTAAACGCTGTCAAACTGGGGAGCCCACAAGGCTCATTGTGGATTTCCTCAAGCGTCATCAGGACCTTGTGCTTTTTATAGGTTGGGTGGTAGTAAGATTAAAATATTATATTATTTAATATTATTATACTTCATGACGTTTTGCGTTTAACCGGTGGAGAGAGCGCCTATAGGTTTTCAAAAATTTTATACGAAAGGTCCAGGTAAAATAGTAGAATAAATTAAATGCATGCTTAGTCATATTTCAGTAACTTAAATGCATGGTAAGTCATATTTCAGTAATCTGAAGATTTTAGTATGAATGTATACAAAACAGCGAAATAAAAAAACGGCATTTTGGCAAACTCTTAAAGAGTTCGATTTTTTATTATTTAAAATTAATGGCTCAACGGTAACGGGGTTTTCTAATCTGACCATTTTGACATCCAGAAGTAAGAAAAAAAAACTGTACCTACATAGAAGGTCTTTTTTAATCGTGGCAGCACTGAACAGGATGAAAGCTGTACCCCATATCTTAATCTGACGCGCTCGAGTAATCCCTTTAAACGAGCAATTCTTGTATGTATCTAAATATATTTTTTGAATCTCGGAAACGGCTCCAAAGATTTTAATGAAATTTAGTACCCTGGTTTCGAGGATGATAAATCGATCCACAAAATTTTTATTGATGGAAATTTTTAGCTGTATAAAAATATTTTCAATGAAAATCAATTTAAATATAAACTGAAAAATACGACTCTTCCTGACATCTATTGGAGAGTATTAATAATATTGTGGCGTAAACGCTGTCAAACTGGGGAGCCCACAAGGCTCATTGTGGATTTCCTCAAGCGTCATCAGGACCTTGTGCTTTTTATAGGTTGGGTGGTAGTAAGATTAAAATATTATATTATTTAATATTATTATACTTCATGACGTTTTGCGTTTAACCGGTGGAGAGAGCGCCTATAGGTTTTCAAAAATTTTATACGAAAGGTCCAGGTAAAATAGTAGAATAAATTAAATGCATGCTTAGTCATATTTCAGTAACTTAAATGCATGGTAAGTCATATTTCAGTAATCTGAAGATTTTAGTATGAATGTATACAAAACAGCGAAATAAAAAAACGGCATTTTGGCAAACTCTTAAAGAGTTCGATTTTTTATTATTTAAAATTAATGGCTCAACGGTAACGGGGTTTTCTAATCTGACCATTTTGACATCCAGAAGTAAGAAAAAAAAACTGTACCTACATAGAAGGTCTTTTTTAATCGTGGCAGCACTGAACAGGATGCAAGCTGTACCCCATATCTTAATCTGACGCGCTCGAGTAAATCCGTAAATCCCCTCTTGGGCTCCCCTATTACCATACACCAATCCGACGTTCAAAGAAATGACAATGTCACTTTGAAAGAGCTCTATGAAAATTTCGTCCTTTGAATTAAAGCTTTCGTGGTCGAATGGTTGCGTGAGTTGACTGCGGAACTAGAGACCCGGGTTCAAACCTCAATCAAAACCATATTGTGTATATTTTATTTTTATGAAAATAACTATTTTTATTAGGAGCTATTTCAGATGGCGTTGTTAAGTAACACTAAGCAAATCAGTGTTTCGTTTGAAACTAAACCAAGAAAATAAATTGTTTTTATCCGAGCAACGCTCGGTCGTCCAGGTACTTGGTTTACTTAAATTGCGTCGACTGATAAATGGATAGATAAAAATCTGTCATTTTAAGCGATGATTAGTAATTTTCGGTAGTTGTCAACATGTGTGTTCACTTCCTTTGTGGCATGGCGGTGGACAATAGCACGCTAATTTGGGAACGTCGCCAAACGAACCGACTAAATGACAGGGAAACCCCATTAGCATACGTAGTGTTCTATAGTTATAAAGGAAGGTTTTGTATTTGGAGAACTTAAGCTTAAGGATTATGCCACTACGAACTGTTTTCACACTGCCAAATTCATTTATTGTAGCGTAAATGACGCAACAATTTCATTCTTTAAGTAAACGAATTTCGATTATTCATTATTTTTTCGCCATAAAGATTAACAAGTGACTTTCAGAATAGTAATCTTTTAAGTATATACGTCAAAACTGGCCTAGGTTCATAATTATGTAAATCTATCTAATACCTTTAAACGAGCAATTCTTGTATGTATCTAAATATATTTTTTGAATCTCGGAAACGGCTCCAAATATTTTAATGAAATTTAGTACCCTGGTTTCGGGGGTGATAAATCGATCCACAAAATTTTTATTGTTGGAAATTTTTAACTGTATAAAAATATTTTCAATGATAATGAATATATAAACTGAAAATTACGACTCTTCCTGACATCTATTGGAGAGTATTAATATATTGTGGCGTAAACGCTGTCAAACGGGGGAGCCCACGAGGCTCATTGTGGATTTCCTCAAGCGTCAACAGGACCTTGTGCTTTTTACAGGTTGGGTGGTAGGAAGTTTAAAATATTATATTATTTAATATTATTATATTTTATGACGTTTTGCGTTTAACCAGTGGAGAGAGATTTTTATTATTTAAAATTCGTGGTTCAACGGTAACGGCGTATTCTAATCTGACTATTTTGACATCCGGAAGTAAGATAAAAAATTATTGTACCTATATAGAAGGTATTTTTTAATCGTGGCAGTACTCAACAGGAAATGAAATGAAATGAAATATTTATTTGATAAAACACGGTACATTTTACGATAAAAATCTTACAATATTGTTCATGCGTATCTTACCGACCTAGTCGGTGGGCAAATATTTATTAATAAATAAGATAAAGTCATCGTGTCTTTAGTGATAACAGTATATCCTTAATCTATAGGTTAAATCATTAATTTACTTTTTTAATTTAAGGATATTAAATGCAATTTCATATCCGAAGGTACATGTAATTTTTTTTTAAATAATAACAATAATAATTTAATAACAATAATTTTAGATATTAAAACTAATGATAATATATGCATAATTGAATAATTGAATAAAAATTTATAATTTATTAGCCAAGCGTTTGAGGTGTCCAGCATGACAATATTCTATAAATTCCTTTGTGGAATAAAAACAGTTCTTAATCAATAATTTAAAAATAAAACCCTTGAACCGATTTAATGTTACATTTTTTTAACCGAGATGGCAGCAAATTATAAAGTTTGATGCACATCACAAAGCTGTTTCTCGAATAGCATGCCGTATAAGATAATAGTCTATGCAATGACCCTGATGCTGATTGGAGAATGTATCATCTTTGGTATCAAATCGATTTTGATTATTTTTGACACATATCAGACTTTCGTAGATGTACATTGATGGCAATGGCGGGAGTTTTTTTTTTAAATATTGGCTTACAGGAGTCCATATGTTCCGTTAGTTAAATGGCCCTAACACATTTCTTTTGTATAGTAAATGCTCTATTGAAGTCAGATGAATTCCCCCATAAGAGTAATCCGTATCTTAGGACCGAACACACGTATCCGTGATAAGCCATCAATGCTGTTTTTTATTTGCTACTTTTGAAAGATGGTGTAATGCGTATATGAATTTATTTATTCTTTGGCATACTATTTCTACATGATTTTTCCAATTTAAATTTGAGTCGATTTCAATGCCAAGAAATTTAGCTATTTTATTTTAGGATGCAAGGTGTACCCCATATCTTAATCTGACGCGCTCGAGTAAATCCGAAAATCCCCTCTTGGGCTCCGCTACTACCATCCGCCAATCCGACGTTCAAAGAAATGACAACGTCGATTTGAAAGAGCCTTCCGTGGTCGAATGGTTGCGTGAGTTGACTGCAGAACTAGAGACCCGGGTTCAAACTTCGATCAAAACCATATTGTGTCTATTTTTTATTTTTATGAAAATAACTTTTTTTTATTAGGAGCTATTTCAGATGGCTTTGTTAAGTAACACGAAGCAAATAATTGTTTCGTTTTAAACTAAACCAAGAAAATATTTTTTTAGAAAATAAACGATTTAATGTTATCTCATTGTATAAAATCTGGTGCAATAAAGTATTTTTGTATTGTATTGTATTGTATATATCCGAGCAACGCTCGGGCGTCCAGGTACTACTAATATTATAAAGCTTAAGAGTTTGAAACACTAATCTCAGGAGCTTCTAGTTTAAATTGAAAGATTCTTATTGCGTTCGACTGTCTTATCAAAGAAGGTTTTAGCACAGGAGTAGATAAACGGTTTTAGTCTATATAACATCACGCATTGGTAAAATCGCTGAGCACATTTAGGAAACAATAAAGCCATTGAGATATAAGAGTATAAAGTACATGCAGCAATATTGGGTAAACCTACGAGTATTTCAAAGATAGTGAGCTTAGAATGCAATAGACACAGAGTACATTTGTATATTGGCAATAGAGCTCTGTGACTGTGTTTGATTGCGTATGTATGTAGTTACATAATCCTATATAAATCTCGATTTATAAAATACATAAAAATAGTTTCGATTTTTATGTGAGAACGAATACAGTCTACAAGTGTGACCGGCAACTACCACTTACACTACTACTGTTATATAATTAGGTTAAACTGTATTTTAAATACAAAAACGTATTGTTCACACTACAGTATTTATGTTTTAGGAATATACACATCTGTACCACAGTAAAATTAGTTGAAACGAAGAAACAGTCGTTACGGGTTTTTCATTTGACTGCAAGGAACACCAAGAACACTTTAGATACAGAGGAGCCGAAAAAAAAACTATTACTATTCACTTCGCAGCTTTTCATCTCATAAATCGGCAATGCATCAATAAAATGCATTATCTTTTCCCCTGTTCATTAATTTTAAATTATCACGCGGCGGTGTTTTTCCAATTGCAATTTATTATTTACATGATGTGTCCGTGTTTAAGGAAGAAGGGTGTTCATTACTACTCACTCCATATATGTAAACTTGCTTATCACAGTGATTAATAGTACCGAGTAGCGCTTAAAGGTAAACATATGAGTTTTAGTTGCGACGACACGCGGCGCGACATTTGTCACGATTTTATTAGGGCTCCACTATACCATAAAATTGAATATTGCTTCGACTTGCAAAATAAAGTTTAAAGACGAAATAGCTAGTAATTTACCTATTATTTCCTTATACGTGATAGCTGGCACGTCCAATACACTCACATTTGTATATACTAGTATGTATTGTCTGTGAAGCACACAGTACACAAGTGCATTAAGCGTAGGTCGCCGCCCGTCGCAACGTGAATAAATGCATTCGTGCGAGTTGTGTTAGCGAGCCACATTTTTTTTCAGTTACTGAGTAAGTCTTGCCAACTATTTAACATTAGTATTTGGACTAAATTATTTCTCAACGAAAGGACATCGGCTAATTTTTACCGCGGGAAAACATCTCATTCCCTCGGAAAACAAAGTAAATCGGAAGAAAAGCACCGCCGCGCCGCTTTCTTTTCTCTTCATTCTACCACCTTTTTTCTGCAAGTCTTTTCCACGCGGGCGACGTCGCAGGCACAGCTAGTAGTATGTAAACTACATTGCTTACGTGTTAAAAATGTGAAGCTTTAGTGCACTTTATTTTCTCATATAGTTTTTAAAATAGGCAACTTATACCCCTTAACAAATAACGCTTAGAATAATCTTCTTAAAAACCCTTAGAAAAAATAACAGCGATTTCTTTAAGAAGTCTTTTGAATTGAGTGCTTGTGAAAAGTCGGACAATTGGATTGTGTCGTACGCGAAATGTCGCAGTCGTAACCACTAAAAATACGTGCCAATATTTTATTGACGGTTACGAATAAAATGTAACGTCCCGTTTACATTTATTAATCACGCCTATTTTTAGTACTTAAGCGTGAAGCGAAAAATATGACTGGGGTAATTTATTGTTATTAATCGTCCAGCGTTGGGACATCAGCTGCGGCCGCTGCGGGGGTCCACATACGTTACATATTTATTATATTCTCGTTAAGTTCACGCAGATAATGTAATTGTTAACCGAGAAGGTATGACCGCTTGGAGTTCATTAAAAGATGAAGGCATTGAAATTAATCTTAATTATGTTTTATTTTTGAATGTGGTACTTACTATCCGGTTAACTTCAAAGAGCGGCAGATTTTAATCGTTTTCGAGCTTTAGGTGAAATGGTAGTCCATGTAGCTTCGGTATTAAGAATAGAGCTACGGTATCCCCTGTCTGATCGTAAGAGGCGACTAAAAGGGGCCTTCCGGGGTTGTGGGCGGTGTGAGTTCCCACTCGCTCCCGCTCGATCCGCCCAGCCAGCAGCCCCGGGAAGGATGGCGGCGTGTGCGTGGCCGCATGCCGCCGTAAGCATCGGAAGGTGCACGAGAGCACATTTGCTCTCCCGAAGATGGGCCCATTTTAGGCGCCGCGCGTGGAGGACACCGGTGCGTTCCACTGGAGATCCCCGAGGTCACCCCAAGCGCAGAGGCATTTTCTTTTCTTTTACATAACCCGGTATCCCAAGGTGCCGGGTACCTTTTAAAGGTCCCCCCCCCCCCCCGGATACAAAAAAGGTCAAGATGCTAAGACCCAATTTATCTATGCTTGAAAAATATCCTTATTCACGGACTGAGTGATTCATCGAACGACGTAAGCACCCGCTAAGAATGGATGTTTGGCAATTCTATCCGTTTGAGGATTATGGATGCCCGTACTATTTGAACTAAAAATTAAAAACTATTCTTTTTCTGTTACTTTCTGATTTAAAATGAGAGAATCCGCGTATTAGCTGTTTTAATGACCTCTAAGAGATTATACGCTGCGCCAATAACATTTATAGAATAAAAGATTTAGGTATAGAATGAAAGGCGCAGCGTGATCGTGTTAACTACAGGCCTCTTTGGTGAGAGCAGTGCAACCATTTTTTTCAACCTTTTTTATTTTTTATGTCCAACTGCTGAGCACCGGACGCCTCTCACAAGTGAGAGGGATTTAGGCCATAGTCCGCCACGCTCAAGTGCGGATTGATGGACGTCATGCTTTCGAGTAATTATGGATTTCTTTCAGGTATGCACGGCGATGGAGAACATCTTGTAGTGACCTTCCGCTGCTAATCAAGAGATGGGGCCACGGGTATTCCTGAATCACGCTATCGAAGTTTTCTGAATATCCGACCATATATACAAGCTTCGAATTGAGTCAGTTGGAGCGCGGCCGCTCCCCGGGCATGATCACCTCGCCCGGCGGGAGATTTCTCTTTTCCAAATTCGTAATCAATTAAATATCACGATATTTTCCATCACCGTGGAGTAGCGATAAATGCGCACATTAAAAATTTCTTTGTCAGACGTGCGCGCAAAGGATTTGAACACGAGATCGGTCGCGTAGAAAATCGCGGTTTTTAACCACTCCTCGGCCTTCGTTGCAACCATACTTTACCTAAATACTTTTGTAAATTTGATATTGTTATATTCTGATATTCTTATTAGTACTCAAACGTTCCAGTTTCAGTGTGGTCCCAAATTTATTAAATATAAATATAATGGACTTATCCATACTAATACTATAAATTCGAAAGTAACTCTGTCTGTCTATTACGCTTTCCCGCTTAAACTACTGAACCGATTTTATGACATTTGGAACACAGATAGAGTGGACCTTGGGAAAGGACATAGGGTGGTTTTTATCTTACGGGAACCTTTTAAACGGGTCCACGTGGGCGTAGCCGCTAGCGGAAGAATAGTTTTCAATAACCAACTTTTTACTGTTAGTGAAGCGCTCGCAAGGTATCCTTTGAGCTCATATTTAATCAATACTTCTGTGAACTATTTTATAAAACGGATAAATAGTACAACATCTTAATGAATCTATTACTAGGTGTAGCAATCAATAAAATGCATCGAGGCATGTAGGTTGTTACAGGAAAATGTAATTAAACCTAAGATTTATTGATTGACTCTTAATTGAGAATGAAATTCAATGATAAATTCCTCGCTCTGTGTAAGGACTGCAACTTACTGTTAGAAGTAGAACAAGTGTAAAATTGTTAGAATTAAAGGTGTTGTTTGTTCCGCCATAAATGATAAAAGTAATAAAGAATGCTCGAAATAAGACAAAGACACATTGAGGTAGTAACACGTTACTAGAGAACATGAAAAATGACGTCTAAATAAAAATATTCACACCCGAGCTGCTTGTTAGGTTACTATAGTTACGAACACGAAAGAAGTTTATTGTTTCATTAAGATTAAGTTTCTGTAGCTTCGGGATTTAGAATAAAGCTACGGTATACCTGATCGTAAGAGGCGACTAAAAGGAGGCTTCCGGGGTTGTGGGCGGCCGTCCAGCCAGCAGCCCCGGGAAGGACGGCACCGGTGTGTGCGTGACCGCATGCTGCCGTAAGTAAGAAGGTGCGGGTGAGCACATTTACTCCCAAAGATGGGCCCATTCTGGGCGCTACGGGTGGAGGACACCAGTACGTTCCACTGGAGTTTCCCAAGTGCAGGGGCAGGCCACCGAGGGGGTTTTAGTGCGGTCAAATCCCACGTAACCCGGTATCCCCACCCAACGTGCCGGGTACCTTTTAAAGGTTCCCCCCGGTACAATAAAAGGTAACTGTATTAATTGATGACTGACTGATAACTGTTTAGGCAATTTACACCCGAGCTACAAGTCAGGTTATCATACTCGTAATTACCGACAGGAAAGAATACTAATCTATAGATATCTACATTAATTGATGTCTGATTAACAACTTTTTGGCTAACCAACTTTAGTACGAGTAACTGTTAACTGATAACTTGACAATTTTTAAGCACAGAGACAACGTACATGTTCGGCGTTGCTTGGATAAAAAAAAATCTCGGTTTAATTTCAATCAAAACATTCATTGACTTAGTGTTACTTAACAATACCATCTGAAAAAGCTTCCAATTTAATTTTTTTTTATTAAAATTGGCTCAGTAGTTTAAGCGGGAAAGCGTAGCAGACAGAGTTACTTTCGAATTTATAATATTAGTAGGGATGATTATTAAATTAAATTTAATAAATTAAATCAATCGGTTAATTATTATCATTAAAAAATTAGTGTTACTTAGTGTTACTTAACAACGCCATCTGAAATAGCTTCCAATTTTTTTAAAAATGTCACAAAAAATATAAAAAATAAACGCATGCTTGATTGCGGTTTGAACCCGGATCTCTAGCACCACAGTCAGCCTACGTAACCATTCGGCCAAGGAAGCTTTAAAATAATTGTCGAAATTCATAGAGCTATTTCAAATCGACATTTGTTTGAACAGCGGATGACGTTTGACGGCGTTCTACATGACATTAAATAGATGTCAGGAAGAGCCATATTTTTCAGTTTACATTTAGGTTGATAATCGCTGAAATACGCATAAAACTACTATTTCTAAAAATGAAACCTAGAGGAAGCTTTAATATAATTGTCGAAATTCATAGAGCTATTTCAAATCGACATTTGTTTGAACAGCGGATGACGTTTGACGGCGTTCTACATGACATTAAATAGATGTCAGGAAGAGCCATATTTTTCAGCTTACATTTAGGTTGATTATCGCTGAAATACGCATAAAACTACTATTTCTAAAAATGAAACCTAGCTGGATCGATTTATCAACCCCGAAACTCTTTGGGTACTAATTTTCATGAAAATCGTTGGATATTAAAACAACCTTTTTAGTGTCCCGTACCCGAAGGGTGCCAACGCGACCCCATTACTAAGCCTCCGCTGTCCGTCTGTCATCAGGCTGTATCTCATGAACCGTGATGGCTAGGCATTAGAAATTTTCACAGATGATGTATTTCTGTTGCCGCTTTAACAACAAATACTAAAAAAATAAGAATAAAATAAATATTTAAGGGGGCTCCCATACAATAAACGTAATTTTTTTAAGACAATGGCCTGTATCTCATGAACCGTGTTGGCTAGAAATTAGAAATATTAACAACTAGCTGACCCGACAGACGTTTTCCTGTCTTAACTAGGGATATTGAAATCGAATTTGTAAAAAAATTTTATAGTGGTTAAGTATTCTTTAATTTTTTAGTTTTCCGCGCAATTTTCTTATTTTTTTTTCATTGATAAGAACCTTCTCCTGATAATAACAAACACAACAAAAAATAATTATCGAAATTGGTCTAACCATTCACGCGTGAGGCCGAGACCAAGGGAAATAGGAATTCAGTTTTATACATTATAGAGTTAGAGATATGTTTTGCCCGCGACTTCTTCCGCGTGTACTTTAGTTATCAGGACTCAGTTTTAATTAACCCCGTTATAATTGTGACATACGTATCTGTTCTGCGTTTGCAAGTACTGCTATAAAAGATAGGTAACAGGTTACTACAGTACCTACTTCGTTTTGGAGCTGGTGCTAAGTTATTTGGTGCACTAACCCGCTAGCAAGCCACATAAACCTGACCGTGAGAAAAACAGCCTCCTCTTTAAATTAGTCCGACGCAATATATAGGTTGTCATATCGGTTGGCAATCCCGAGCTAGCCAGCTTAGTTTCTTGGAGTAACTACCTACATTGTACAGAAACCTACAACAAATGTATGAAGAGTACCTATTTCTAAGTATTTTATCTATGAAGTTTTTAGGTTACTGTCCAATAAACTGTCATGGAATAAAATAAAATAATGACAGGTCTCGTTTGAACGTTTGATTCCGAGAGCTATTTCGAGAGGTAAGCGACGAAAAAGTAAAAACATTTTCAAATAGCATTTTTTTATATTCCGTCAAATTGGTGGAGTTTAGAAATATTTTATGTCAGTCAGCAGGATTTCTTAACGTTTGGCGTAGAAGGTACTTACCTCAATTTAAAAAGAAATATTCACTTCAGTAACTTTTTTAAAACCATAAAAAATAAGAAGAAGCAAGCAGTCAATTAATGATAAGTTTCACAGTATTCAATACTTGTAACTCGGTGTATCACGTATGAAAGTCGATAAAAATAGTAACTAACATTTTGCAAGTTCAAGAGTTTTTACATAAAAAATCAAAATATTTTCCATAACTGATGATCAACGCTTAATTTTTTAAGTTCATCGTGCATTTCAAACACTAAGAAATTTTGCTGATGTGACGTAATTAAAACAAAATATTAAAAAATGGTTGCAAGTTTTCATTGCTTACCTCTCTGAATATTTCATGTGTGTCACATTTTTGAAGGACGTTGTCTTGTCTTAAATGTGAATATTGCATTCGAATTGAAAAATGGTTAAGTATTTTTAAATTTTCTAATTTTTCGTGATATTTCCTTAATGTTTTCTTACATAATATGTACCTTCTTCTGCCAGTAACAAACACAACAAAAGAAGAATTAGCGAAATCGGTCCAGCCGTTCACACGTGATGTCGTGACCAAGGGAAAATGGGATTTATTTTTATATATACAGATTGATAATTTTTTGTTACCGCTGTAACAAATAAAATACTTAAAAATAGAATAAAATCCATCAGCCTTTACAAATCTACTGCTGGACTCTCTTCATCCGGCCCTACCGAATCCAGCGCTTCCCGTTGTCGTCTTTAGGTCTTCAGTTCACATAGTCGGAGAGCGACTTGTGGTCCTGCCGTGACGTGGTCGCTACCGCTACTCTGGAACCTGGTAACTTTGGAATAATACGAACTTTTTTACGGTCTATTTATCTTAGTTCATTACAAGCGATTGTGCACTAATCGCAACACGCATTGCACATATGATATCAACCACCATATATGGAATATCGATAACGGCCGCCGATGAAGGCGACTCACATTTGAATAACCGACAAGGTTGGCCCCTATATACGTGAAAGTCTTGACTATAAAATTATTAAAATACTAGCTGACCCCGCGAACTCCGTACCGCCCTTAAATGTTTGGGGTGGGCCACCTTTATCAGTTGGGGGGGGGGGGATGAAAAATAGATGTTGGACGATTCTCAGACCTACCCGTTATGCTCACAAAATTTCATGAGAATCGGTCGAGCCGTTTCGGAGGAGTATGGCAACGAAAACTGTGACACGAGAATTTTATATATTAAAATATTTAGTACCTATTATGCATTAAAAATATGCACGCAGTAAAGTAGCTCATCTACTACTATAATTTAGAAGCCATTGATAATAATTCACCGTTTCATAATGTCAATAAGTCACATGTCGATACACGTTCGTAAATGGCGTATAAAATTTGAGGTAATGTCTCTTTCGACTTTAGCTGTTAATGTGTGCAAAAAATAATATGAAATTCATATAGCTATTTCAAATCGACATTTGTTTGAACGGCGTAGGGTTGCCATATCTAAAATCTGTCAACCAGGACAAGACGCGTTAAAACCCCGAATTTTAGAGCCCAAAACCCGGACATTTCAACAGCGGGGCCGGGGGGACGGTGAATTTAGCGAGTCGGTTCGTCGGTTGACCGCGGCCTGCGGGCACAGTGCGTGTGTCACTGGCGGCCCAAGACTTTATTCTTTTTAAACTCGGACTACAAATGAAGTCCGGCCCGGACGCTCCCCGGACGCCCTCTAAACTAGGACAAATCCGGGGAAACCCGGACGGATGGCAACCCTAGAACGGCGGATACCCATCAATTTCCGTAAAATAGTAAAGTCGTCATTAAGCTTTATATGTGAAGACAATTATAAGACAATTTTTTTTACTAATTTTGTTTTATCCATCCATAGTCCCACAGAATATCAACAACCTACGGATTCGAACGATATACGAAGACAAGCACAAACATCAAAAGTAGGAAATGTAATCTAAATTCATCATTTAGATATCTTCAGTCGAACGAAGGATTTTTTGGCAAAGCATACTGGCGTAGTCATCACTGTGCCGCAATACAACCGCTACTGCATACGATTACAGACAAGATACAAGTTTGTTATGCTGTAAAACACTAGCGGATCCAGGTGGGACCGCTGGCGTGCTTAATCCCCAAAACACCCTTGAGGTTCACCCTTGACAAACATGTAATTCCTCCAAACTAAAATCAAGTCCCCCCTAAACCAGGCGCGGTCCGAGTATCACGTCATGCCTCCCCCACCTCCCCACTGAAATCCTTTTTTTTGTATCCCCGGGGCTGCTGGCTGGGCGGATCAGGCTCCCACTCGCACCGTCCACAACCCTGGAAGCCCCTTTTAGTCGCCTCTTACGATCAGGCAGGGGATACCGTAGCTCTATTCTTAATCCCGAAGCTAAAGGGACTCCCACTGAAATCCTAGAATCCGCCAATGGTGTAAAGAATATGTACGTGGTCAATACCTACTTTACATCGATTAGAAAGAAAGAAAGAAACGTTTATTCTTCGTCTTGTAAATTCTGCTTACTTATGCTACTATGTTATATAAAAAAATACGGGTTGCACTCCGGGAGTGCCGGCAGAAGTGTAAACTTGATTATTAACGTTGTGCATTTTTGATTTATTGGAATAGTTAGGGAATAATTTTGAACGAATTGCTTTTATTATCAATATAAAAGTACTATTATTTATGTCGTAGAATACAATATTTATTTATTGCGCTATCGTACACAAACATTACAATTTATATTTCATATTCTAATTCTTTTCAAATTTTTTTCATACTTAGAAAAAAAAATTAACCCATTTTTTTTGAAAATAGATTTTAAAAAATCCATTTTTTTAATTAATCGAAATCCTTACAATCGATTAAAAAATAAACATTCGTTGTTCGATTGATCGATTTCGATGTTACAACACTACTCTCCGACCGTCTTACGGTTTTTCGATCAGCACACGTGACCTGACGCGAGTTTCACAGTTTTTACCCATCCTACAAAAGTGCTCAACGCCGCTAAAGAAATTTTCACTTCAAAAATATGTTATATAAATCTCAGTCGCAATTTCAAAATAAATATTCGCAACGCGTACTACAAAGTAAATTAGTTGCGTGGGTGGACGCGTTGTTCTCACGATAAAATGTGCAGCATCCGCGCGGCTATGATTTACGAACGTACAGCTTAGGGAGCCTGCGCGCTTGCAATAACTATGAATAAATTTGTAATTTAGTGATAAAGAAAAAATTAATTAGATTCAAAGTGTACAAAATGCGATCAAGTTTAGCATGAAGACATTTTGTTCGATTCCTTTGGAATACTTAAAAAATACCTTAAGTAAAGATTAAGCAACTGATAATATTAGAAACATACACGTCGAATCCATAAGCTATTTTTTTATGTCATGTCGGTTAAAAATAGTGTTCTAGCATTCAACCGAGCGTAACTCGGATATTGGACATAATACGATTGCAATCATCCAATGTCTGATCGCGAGACTGATTTGAGGCGACTACTGCTTTCAGTTTAGAGGGGCATTGCGACTGCATACAACCTCAGCCAAGACTCAAGTTAAGTGTAAAATGTTTAAAGATCTATGGGCCACGTTCACCGTAAAGTAAACCGTTACGTCCCAAGTAAAGTTAATTGGCAAAGAAAAGCTATATGAGTACGGGTCAGTTTATCATTAGTGCTACTCGAACATCGTGAAATTGTAATTTAAGTTACGGGTGACTTAACCTGTCTTTAACCGACAATTAGCGTACTTGTCACTTTACTTGAAGGTGGTGAAAGAGAAGAGGTAGGGCCTCTTCAATCTAATAAAATTTATATGTAGTCTAAAAAACCCGCTATAAATGTATTTCAACTAAAAAATAACTAAAAATAGTTTGTAATTGCTCAGATATTGTCAAAGAGCATGATTTAATGTAGCATTAGGCTGAGGTCGGTAAAACACAAAAATACGTAAGTCAGGACGACTGAAATAAAATTCAAAGTGCCTCAAATATTGAAATCCATAAAAATACCTAAGTCATAAGCTCTTCGGCTACGATTGTATTTTTTGGCGGTTTTACATACACTGTGTAATATATTAACCGTTTTAAATATAGTAAAACCAATTAGCCTATAACATATACCCAACGAATGCCTTATGCTCCTGAGTCATAAATTATGTTAAACTATTGTACTGCACCCACCCGTTCTTATACGCATGCACAATCGTATCGAATAAGTTGAAGTGACTGAAAATCAAAACAAGTTTAAAGATTCCGTTACATAAATACATACAAACATACAGGTCAAGGCTTATAATAATCGTGTAAGAATTAAAATCGTTCGATATCATTGGCCTAAGAACGCCACGCCGTATTAAACTATTATCGAACCATTTTACAAATAGCTAGCGGGGCGTTGACCCAGCAATGTCCGTAGTATGTACGTAGTATATGTTTACTACAATACTCCTATGTATCGAGGCAAGACAAAAAAAATGGTTTTCTACAAAGAAAATTTACTTAAAAAAAATAAAATTATTTAAATTTTAATTCGCGATACGTTGTATAAGCTTCTAAGCTCCAGGCCTCCCTAATAAGGGGGAGAGACCCGTGCCCAGCAGCACGCAAAAAAGGGTTGCAGCCAAAAACATAATATGAATGAACTAAATATATGTAATAAATAATAAACGTTACATACTCATAAACAATAAGTATTTAAAAATCATTCAGTACTACTTCCGTGTTGCAAATAATAAGATTACTGAATAAAAGTTTTGAAGAGGAGACCTCGTGACTAAAGCAAATATATTTTTTGAATCAATTGCATTCTATGCCGAATGTCTAACCTCCTCTCCACTTTGGGAAAGAGACTAGAGCCCAGGATGGTAGGCCACAAAGTAGAGTTGCCCAATATTTGAAACACAGCCAGTTTCTTAATTCCGTACGCGTGGACTCCACGTTCTTTCCTTAAGACTGGGTCAGTCTATGAAACTTTCCAGCCCCCTAACTACGTTGATAAAAAAATCATTTCTAAGGACACACAAACACACTGTCACATTTAAAATATTAGTCTGGATTGTCAACTATTTACAAAACCAAGTCCAAACGTGCAAACGCCTTCTCAACCCCAAGTTTGGCACGAGCGGAGGCGATAAGTGTTAGCCAAACGACACTCCATAGCGATAAGTGTCTTAAGTGATGTCTTGAGTGTGCTACACTGATAACCTGTTAACCATGACGTTTCAATGTGTAAAACAGGCAAACAGCTATTTGGATAATGTGAACAGATTATGTTTATTGAACACATTTGAAATATCGCTAACTAGAGTGTGACATGATTGTTTCTGTTAACATGTTTGAAATGCCGCTACCTTTGTTCGGAAAGAGAATGGAATTGGAGCTTTTTGGGGTTTTTTTCAACGTTTTATAGTTTCTAAGGCAACTTAAAGCCCTCGGTCTTGGTTGTTATCGATAGATAGCTGTCGATAAACCTTGCCGGAGGCATATTGCGTCCCATTACTAACTTCCGACAGCGGGTTGGCCTCTAACCGGCATCTCCACCAACCCGCATTGGAGCAGCGTGGTGGAGTAAGCTCCAGGTCTACCCAATAATGGGGAGAGATCCGTGTCCAGCAATGGGACGCAAAAAAGGTTGCAGCTAATACATTTTAAAGGTCGCAAATCTGAGTGTTAATTTTTATGGATAAATTTGCTTATTATTATTTGATGAAGATCGTCATTAATACGGTACCTATACAATATTTGAAAGCACACTTCTTTGTAAAATTTTATAGACAGTTTAATTAGTTTGAATTCAATATTATTCGTGGATCTTTTTGAAATATGCAATTACGTAGCAACTTTGTAAAGTTATAATGACAGTTATAATAGTGCGCTTGCGGGAAAGAGAGGGAGGATGAAGGTGAAATGACTTAATTGGCGCGAACACATAATGTTATCCTAAAATAACAGATGGTGAACAATGCTTGTGGGTTTTCATTAAAATCGCCAGCTTATCTCATCTTATCTGATCAAAATTAATTTATTTCAAAAGCTCCTCAACAATCCATCGTATAGGTAGGTAAAACACTTCAGCACGCCCGCGCCGTCGAGAGCTATAAAGAATATTAATGTAAATATTTATCTTTTTAAAATTTTAAAGTAATTTATGCTCCAATTACGCTGTACTATAAATTAGTTTGATCGTAAAATTGTAACTGAATATTATTTGTTTATGAATATAATTAACAATTAAAGCACCTGTATCTTGTGGAAAAGGTAAGTTAGTATGAAAGTTTCGGTTAGCATAACTAAACATTCTGTACTGAGTAGAGATTATACTGGCAAAATTTCATTTATAATACACTAGCCTTCCGCCAGCGGCTTCGCCCGCCTGGACCCGTTTAATAGGTCCCCGTAGGAAAAAAATTGCCTATGTGCTATTCCAGGCCTCATTGCTTTATTAAAATCATAGGCGTTTAGCCAGTTGCTTAAACCGCGTTGACCTTATTACCCGTTTTCACGTAGGAATGAAGCATTTTCCTGCGGCAAAAAGTAGCCTATGTTACTCAGGGTGAGTGTACCTTTCTAATGGTGAAAGAATTTTTGAAATCGGAACAGTAGTTTTAGAGTTTATTCATTACAAACATCCAAAAATACAAATCTTTCCACTTTATAATATTAGTATAGATATAGATTAAAGCACCTGAATCTTGTGGAAAAGGCGAGTTAGTATGAATGTTTAGGTTAGCATAACTAAACAATCTATACTGAGTAGGAACAATACTGGCTAAATTTAATTTATAATACATAAATCCAATAACTTGTCTATCAAAATATTAAAAAACATCACATTGTTGAAAGCATAACGTAAAATTCATTATACCTACGTGAAATATTTATCGTCATTATGAAATTCATAACAATTCAATTTCTATGGTTTGTTTAAGTAACATTGTAATTATCTAACTATACTTATATTTTAAACCGGAAGAGTTTGTTCGTTTGTACGCGGGAAGTAATGTTCAAATCGGAGAGTTATTTTTGTGTTCAACAAGAATTTCTTGACAAGAAAGGCTATAAAACATAACGCTATAACGCGTGTAAAATGGTGGCACATATAGTCTGAAATATCTGTGAACTAACCCAAATCTCAAAAATGAGACTTATTATTACTTAATCATTCAAAAACACTTCTTAATTGGTTCATACAAAAAAGAGTTGCTTCACTCAACGCGTTATTCAAGACAGACGGACAAGCATGATAGGGCTAAGTGGGCGTGGGTGGACGGTGACGACTCACTGACGAAATCCATCGCATGGTCCTCGTCGGCCGCTACATCTTGTATTTATTCAATTAAGGCGATACTTTCCGAAAAATAGCGTTTTTGTTTGTTTTTTTTTTGTCCATAAAACATACTAAAATTTTCAAAATATTGTATTATACAGTCTTTGTAGGTATAAGGATTTGAGTTACTTTGACATTCGTTTTCAACTTTAGAATCCAATTTGATTTAAAATAAAATAAATTGAAAGCAAAAAACTTAAAAAAAGCTGTTATTAATTGCTGTGATTTTTTTAACTATGAACTTATAACCTCTAGCGGCCGCCCGCGACTTCATCCGCGTGGACTTTGGTATTAGTCATAGCATAATGTTATAATAATATAGCCTTCCTCGATAAATGGACTATCCAACATAAAATGAATTTTTCAATTCGAACCAGAAGTTCCGGATATTAGCACGTTAAAACAAACAAACAAACAAATTCTTCAGCTTTGTATATTAGTATAGATTATACACAATTTATATGATCATAAAAGCTTGTCGCGAGGTTTGCGTAAGTACCTATAAATATTTAAAACGCGCGACAAGCTTTTATGACCATAATTTAATTGTGTATAATGAGATTATAAGTTGATAGTAAAAATTTTAAAGGAAAATTTTATTTTCTTCTTTCTAGAGCAATTAAATAACATATTTTTCTAATTAAAGTTTTTTTCTTTTAATATATTTTTTACTTTTTAGTTATTTCTAATTATTCTCGGCAAGCCCATTCACTTGATATCCATATTGTAGAAGTGCATAAAAAATAACTATTCCGCCATCTTGGATAGTCCTGCTTCATAATTGAATAGCAAGATTCCACCCGAACAAACATATGTACATGCATTGCAAGTTAAATAAAAGGTTTTAAAAAAGATTTTTACAGTTTTTCAGACCAATGTTTGCCATTTTTTCACTCCACAATTTCAATCCACAATTTTCTTTCAACTCAAAGCCTTACACAAAAGACTGAAATAAAACATTTTATTTTCAGCAACTTTCTACTGCATCAAGCATCTGCGCAAGAGTCAGGCTTGCTTAAAGTTTTGGGTTGATTGTCCATGGACTGCAGCGAACTCTTAAAACTACGTGACCTGTACTCTCGCGACTGCTATGCTTCTCAATTAAGTTTTGAAGAAAATCAAAGGCGAATGACACTCTGGATAAAAATGTTTCTTCATTGTATTTCACAAGTGGAATACAATTAATAATTATGAGGCAAATATTTAAAAATGCATACAGTAATAATACAAACCAAGGTTTTAGGGCATTGGGCTTACTGTGGGCGGGTAGTGTGGTAAGAAACTGACAGGTGTTGAAACAATGTTCTCACGAATATTTTTAGCTTAAAATTTTATTATAAATTGTCTTAAATTATCGAACAAAATTGGCAATTGCGCAACGCTCTACAAAAAACTGAACGACTGAGTACTACGAGTATATGAAAACCACCTCTGCACCCATTTCTGCAGTACAAATTGACATTCGTATCTTTTTTGTTGTAAATAAGCTATTGTAACACCAGTAGTACAGGGTGGGCCAGAAAGGTGTGCGAATTTCAAATCGCAATTCGTGACAGGAACGCGGGAACGCTGGGTGCGGGCAGTGGGTATTAGGGGATATGTAGCTTGGTTCTGGGAAATTCAGTTGCCATGGAACGTTTCACCGGTGAGCAGCGTGCATTTTGTGTAAAGGCGTATTACAAAAATGGCGTTTCGTGCACTATAGCGTGGCGTTTATTTCGCTTTCGCGAATATTGTCTTTGAGCGGGGCAATCGTCGTCAGTTTATAAGTAACCGCGACTCTTGAGGTACTCCCAGAGAAAAAAATCCCGTGGCGTGGCTCAGGAGAGGCCATGGAATGTCCCCTCGACGCTCAGTTTTCCATTAAACATTTCGTTAACAACTTCCAAAGACTCATTGGATGTATGATGATTGGGATTATTTTTTCTCTAGGGGTACCTCAAGAGTCGCGTTTACGCCAATAAACCAACGACGATTGCCCAGCTCAAAGACAACATTCGCGAAGGCGAAATAGACGCCGCGCAATAGTGCATGAATCGCCATTTTTGTAATACGCCTTTACACAAAAGGCACGTTGCTCACCGGTGAAACGTTCCATGGCAACTGAATTTCCGAGAACCAAGCTATCTATCCCCACTACCCGCATCCCACTACCGCGATGCGATTTTGAAATTCGCACGCCTTTCTGGCCCACCCTGTATCTTGAGAACAATTCAGAAGTATTTTGAGAACATTTTGATTGATTTATGGCAGGAAAAAATCAATATTCTCTCTCAAACGTGGAGCTCACAAAATCTCACAAACTAGGCGCCCTTTGATAACTTCAACCGTGATGAATAATTGAAGTGGAAAGGTGCGGTTACCTGTACAGCGTACGCTATATATGTATGACGCTAACATGATTGATCATGACCATGATCCGGAAAAGAAAGGCATCGGTAGACGACAAAAGACGCGCCTTGCTTAAGATTAGGCGTCGATGTTCGTTGAATGTGGCGACTTAAGTTCTAGGCTTCTCCAACAACGGAGACCTAAATGGTAAAACATGCACGGTTTGGCCGAAGAAATACTATCACTGCTTTCATTTCTGCCGTAAAGCAATACAATAATTATTGCTTTGGTAGAACGGTACAGTTTTTGCGCAAATACTAGGGTAAGTGGCGATACTGTAGGGTGGTCTATGGGGTAACCAACCAACCATACCAGAAGAAATGCCCGAATAACTCGAAACTTATTTCCTACTCCCCTGTTAAGTTCCTGCCTGGTCTAGATACAACCACTACAGTTCTGACGAAGTCGTAGCAACAGTAAAGTGACGTACACAGGAACATGATGCTATCTCGTCGCTCGCTGCCGCTGAGCTACATTGAATGGTTTGCCTCGTCTGCGCGGAATGACAGTAGTTATAAAGTTGTCGCGCTCCTCATTATCATTAGCTATTAAATGACTACCTTGCTACAATATAAGTTAAACCCGGATGACCGAGCGTTGCTCGGATAAAAACAATTGATTTTTCAGAGACTCATTGTCTTCTTTAACAACGCCATCTAATTCAGCTCCCCTCCAGCTCGTTTAAAGGTAATAGATAATGATAAATCAGGGCATTTTATCGAATACTGCAGGGCTATTGTGATTATTTTATAACTGCTTTCAGCTGAAAAGGAAATTCTCTCAGAGTTCAGAGACAGCTAGAAGAAGGCCATTGTTTTGCTTTTGGAGCATTTATCGTATAAATTATGAGATAGCACTTTAAATAATTAGTAGAGGGTAAAATAAACATAGTTCGGTTGCAAAACTACCACCCTTTTACCCACTTTTGTCAAAAAGCACATCCAGCCGCAGCGGACACACTTACACCAGGCTGACCATTATCAGTTTCTGGACAGGCAACGATTGTTTGAGGTTAATTTTAGATGTCTATGTTTTACAGTTGTGATATTACGTTACAATTTGGCCGCTTAAAACTCATCTGCAACAACATATCAAACAAAGTCGTTGCAACAGTAAAGTGCCGGTAAACAGGAACATGATGCTATCTCGTCGCTCGCTGTCGCTGAGCGACATTTAATGGTTGCCTCGTCTGCGCGGAATGACGGTCGTTATCGAGTTGTCGCACTTCTCATTCTCATTAGCTATTTAATGGCTGTTTTACCAGAATATAAGCTAAGGATAAATAAGGACATTATGTCAAATTTTAAAGGCTGTTGAGATTTTTTGCAAAACTGCTTTCAGCGATAAAGGAAGTAACACTTAGTAGGCGTACACTTACCATATCTAGCACCTACCTATGCGGTGTTGCGTAACACTGCGTCGTGAGTCTGCTTTAAAAAGACCTTAAATTACTGACCTATAAGAGAAACAATGAAACAATAATTGGAAGGGAAATTGCTAATCATTATGCCATTCAAACCAGTTATTTTTGCCCGGGTGTATAAAGCGATAGTGTTTGATATTAAGCAGGGAGGTCAGCGGCGCAATGGTTTATTTAATACTTAGAGCATCTATTATTTATTCAAATGATTCGAAATGAAAAAATTTCTAAGCAACCACACATTATTTTCAATGATAAGAATGGTGAGGGTGCTGTTTTTGTTGAAGAAATGCAGTCATTATATTTATTACTAACGAGTGTTTTTTTTATTATTATCTGTTTTTTTTATTTATTATTATAAGTAAATATAAGTTAAAGCACTTGTAGATATGTTTTCTAAACAAAAGCTAAAATATTTATTTTGCAATGCAACATCAAGAATCTACAAGGTAGATAGATTCGCCACGCTTAGCACCTACGAGTACAATCATGAACATGGATGATTAAAAGATACTCATTAACCAGAACCATTATGGAATCCCAGCGAGGCCTATTATACAACATCCACGCGTTTGTGAATGAAAGATCTCTACAGTCTCGTCGTGCGTAGGTGTCGGTATTTCAACTACACGATAACTGAATGACCAAACATTTTTGTTACAGAGCATTTTAAAAGTAGTTTGACAAAAGATGAATCAATAAATAGAAGGATAAGTAAATTGGTTACCTAGTTAGATTTGAGTAAGTATTTTTATTTCTATTAAGAATATTTGCATACCTTACTGAGGTAAATATGGCGGATTATTAAATGTATAAAACAACTTTGGTAATACCCATTTTACGCAAATAAATCATTTTGTCTTTTTGTCAAAACTTGTAGTCAGGTCCAGGTCAGGTTTTCCACAATCATAGGGAATTAATTACACGTGTCATGAGGGTCTACACTGTATGCCTCCGTCCGTATTTTCAAACATTGTCGAAATATTTTGTTATTTAACTAAATCAATCTAATTTATGAGATAAGCGTAGTCATTGTTGCAATTAAGCTTCTGAATGTATGAATAATTTTTCCACAATTTCTGCAATCTTATCAAAGAAATGAGGCCCAAAATTCAAAAGGTTTCCGAAAAGTCCTTCTGCAGTAGAATGTTTAAAGGAGAAGAGAGAGGGATCATTCATTTAGGACGAGAAAGGTCAAGGTAATATCAGAAGTAGATAAGGTTTGAATACACAAAAATGTACTAGATGTATTTGTGAGCATACCAATGACCCATATAGGTTTCAACTATGAGTTGTTTACATGTTAAAACGCAGCGAGTCTATTATCTAAAGCAACAAACACGCGTTTGTGAATGAAAGATATCTCTATAGTTACGGTGTGCGTAGGCGTCGGCATCTTAACTCAACGTTAATTTGAATAATGATAAGGAAGAGAAAAGATTTTTTGTCCAAATAGTCATATCGGAGGTGGATTGGGCTCGCTTTTAAATAAGTACTTAAAAATATGAGGAAGAGAATACAGTAAGAAAAAAATATAAGAAAAAAATGCAGCCAAATGAGAACATTTGACTGTATTTTCTTCAGTATTCCTTCAAAGTTTTATAGGTACAGAGTTAAACCAAATTAGATGCTACTTTTTTAAATGATTTGATTTGGGTATCCATCTGAAGAGTTCTTTGTGCACTAAGGGCGTATGTGCACTAAACGGAATTTTAAGGTTTTTGGTTTGGTTTATTCCGGTCTGATGTATGTATGAAAAATGTCATGAAAAAACCAGAAGATGGCTCGTGTGGCTTGTCCGAGTTTTTCCGGATGGTGCGGTGTTGATTCGAGGGTACTTACTATACTGACAGAAACTAGACGTCACGCACTATTTATAGGGAATTTACATCAATTTAATTTTGATATAAAATATTTAAGTTAGAAAATTGCAAATGGTAATAACAAAATGGAATTTTTTTCCGAATCTTTCGTTATTCCAAGCGTCACACATTGTTTTTATAAATGTTTATGTTTATATAAATAAAATTAATGTATTCGTATACCATGCTGTGTAACGATTGCGGTATAGCACAAGCTACATAATAAGTTAAATTTCCATAATAGTTTTAGAATCCTTATATTATGCGCACGAGCTTCAATGTAACCCACGCATGCCTAAGCCTATATAAGACTAAATTGTAAGTTATGTCTTAATTAATAATAGCTGATTGCATGGAAGTGTTTTGGTATTTATATTTCCGTTAAGTACAATTATGTTTTTTTAATTTATACTTTATTGTTACAACAAAATAAAGTTGTACAAAGGGCGGACTTACTGCCTGGAGGCATTCTCTACCAGTCAACCCTGGCTGATGGTGAGAATTTTTAGTAAGTGGCAACAAATATTATATTTATGTAACAAAATTTTACCGCGAACTGTATCTAAAGCGTGCGTATCAATTTTAACTAAACCGGATTTATTTCACATAAGTCGGACTATAAGGTACGTAAGGTAGTACGGACCACGTGATGTAAAGTGATCACGGTACCCTATGGACAAGACAAGAGCCTAGCATTTCCGGCTTTGAAGGAGAGCTTTTATTAGTGCACTACTCAGCCGAAAAGCAGACTTTTGTTGTAAAAGGTAGAAGTGAAAGCCAGCGTTCATAGTTCAATTGTTTCAGATGACTTAAGGCATAAGAAGAGAGAAAGTATTTCACTCTGAGCAAATAAAATTGTAAATAAATAGAATTTACTTATATACTTATAAGAATACTCTGTGTCGATAGTAAGTCTTGTAGACTTGTAGTCTTGTAGAATTACGAAAGCGATAAACAAGAAATCATCATTAGGTTCATTTTATGAAATTTTATAATTGCGGCAATAAAGCAAATAAACAATGATTTTTGTAGATTAATCTTTCAATCCAGAAAATATTAGCTGACATAGTAAGTATATAAGGTAGTTATAAAAATATGTTTATTACAAAATAATCTTGTTAGAATTCTTGGTTTTAAATAAAGTAGATATTACACGTTTTAACATATTTGAAAATTTCTCCCATAAAGTTATACGTATAGTTATTAAGGTTACTTATAGGAAGTACCTTTTAAAATTGTAACAAAAATCTTATGAGGTTCAAAAAATTGAGTAAGGCGAGCACAAACTAGTTTATTGTTTGTACGCATATTTTTTATTGACTCCAGAGATAGCGGCTCCAAATTTGGGAAGATACCAATTGAAAATATCTATTTGTTATGTATTCACGGACAGCGGCGTGGGTGCCGACTGCCCATCGTATGGTCACAATACAAAGAGAGCTTCTATACTTATATCTCTATTGTGGTATGGTCGTGTCGCGTGCCGGTGACATTACGCAAACTTTAGTGTTGTAATGTAAAGATTACCGTAGTTATCGATATTTATAAGTAAATTAATTAAGCTAAAATACCTGAAAGTCAAGGTTGCTTGCGATAGAGAAAGAACGACGTCAAAAGTAAATCATGGTACTTTTTGTGTGATCACTGCCGAGTATAAAAAAGTCGCTTCCCGCTGTCTGTCCCTTTGTATGATTGGATCTATTAAACTACCCAACCGATTTTGTTGCGTTTTTAATAGATAGAGTGAAGGTAAACCAGCACTTAAGGGCACTCAACCTCAAGTATGCCTGAATCTTGCCTGAGATCGTGAACGGTTGCGCTGTTTCTCTGGAGGCTGATGGTCGCCTCATGTAAATATAGCCCGTACTATTAAAAATTAAATTATAATTAAATCTTAATCCACGAAAAATATCAACAAATGGTTGTTCAAATTGCATGCGGTAATTGAAATGTGTTTTATAGCGGATATAGACGGTTGCGAAGGTAGTTCGATAATCTCGACATTTTATAACTCAAAGAGTATTACTAGATATCAAGGGGTGGTTGATCACGGATGGCAATTGACAGTTGTGAAGGCAGCTTGATATTCTTGACACTTTAACACAGACTAAGAATTTTAATCGATATCGATAATCAACACAAAGCGATACCCCGGCATCACTATCGGTATATAACTCAATCTATACAGAATATCAATGAGTGGTCGCTCACGAGGACGAATGGCTTTGACAGGTCGTTGTTTATGGCTGATAAAGAAAGTTGCGAAAGAAAACTTGACCAGTTTCATGGTGTTGTTTTATTAATGTATTTAAACTTTAACTGTTTCGCAACCTACAAAATACACTTTTTGCAGCTTTTTGGGATTTTGTTTTAATGTGAAAGTGATTAAATGTAGTAAGTGATTAAATTGGATGGCTATATTGGATTGGATGGATATGAACGAAGATTATTTATCATGCATACACAGTCAATTTTTTACAAGTTTAAATTGTATTGCACATAACCTTTAAGACCGCTATCACATCAACGCTTCAAAAACTTACAAAGCTGTTAGTTGTAGGTAAAGACAATTTCAAAAATAGCGTATTTATAGCAAAACGATGGATTAGGACGGTTTTATTGTCCAAACCTATTTCAGAAGACAACTTATAATGTTACAGCATTAAGTTTAAAGGGTTATTCAATAAAGTCGGTAATTGGGCTGTGGGCCCGGATATCCCATTCACTTTGAGTTCCGATTGGATTGCGTACGACCGCGGGCAAAAGGGTGCAACTTAAAACCTAATGGATATAATTATCTAGGGGGACATCCATACTAACATTATAAAGAAAAAAATTCTTTCACCAGTAGAAAGCTACATTTACCCTGAGTAACATAGGCTACTTTTTACCGGAAAATGCTTCATTCCTACGTGAAAACGGGTAATAGGGTCAACGCGGTTGAAGAAACTGGCTAAACGCCTATGATTTTAATATAGCAATGAAGCCTGGAATAGCATAGGCTATTTTTAACACGCTTTTATTAACTTGACCTGTATGTATGTATGTATGTATGTATGTAACGGAATCTTTTAACTTCATTTTCACTTACTTCTAGGAGTCTGATTAACTTGAAAATTTAGGATCATCAGGATAAAAAAAAATAAACGAGGGGCGGCTGATAAGTTCGTGGCCTAAGGTACTTAATGAAACAAATTATATAAAGTTTTATATTTTTAAGACGTCTAAGCGTCTGATTAACTTAAAAATTTGCACAGGGATCAAGGGCCGATGACAATGCAATAATATGAGAATAAAAATCCAACTAAAAAATTAAAAATAAATATTGTAGTTTAAAAAACTAAAAAACTCGCTTTTGTGAAAATACGAACTAAACATTTAAAAATAAGAAGAAAATGTATTTTACTTTAAAAAAAGCGTGGGGTGGTTTTTAAGATACTATTGACTCCATGCACCCCGCGTTTTTTTTTTACAGTTAAATACATTTTCTTCTTATTTTTAAATTTTTAGTTCGTATTTTCACAAAAGCGTGTTTTTTAGTTTTTTAAACTACAATATTTATTTTTAATTAAGTTTAGTTATTTAGTTTAGTTTATTAATTATTAAGTTTAGTTATTTTTAATATTTTAGTATTTTCACAAAAGCGTGTTTTTTAAACTACAATATTTATTTATCCTACGAGGACCCATTAAACAGGACCATGCGGGCGAAGCCGCTGGCGGAACGCTAGTGGTTGATAAAGATGAAAGAAACCGTTCACCGGTTGATAATGATATTGGTACAGACATGAAACCGACAAACGTGCATACTTTTGTTTTGTATGAGGATAATATTGACACGGTATAGGTGTAAAAACTAAAAAAAAAACTATAAAGACGTTTTTACCTCATTGAAATAATATACTATTTTATGGTTTGACTCTTATCTTCGCGGCCGTTCGCAGCGAATCCATCATAATGAGTTTAGATCTGAGTGGTGTAACCTCGCTGCTGGTGTGCCGCAGGGTGGCGTTCTCTCTCCTCTTCTATTTTCAGTTTTTATAAACTCAGTAACTGATGTTATTTCCTCCAACTGCCATCTCTATGCAGACGATTTGCAGCTTTATAGTCACTTTACTGCTGCTGAAGCGGATCATGCTATCTCAGCTATGAATGAAGACCTTGAACGAGTCAGCGTCTGGGCTAAGTCATTCGGACTGAAAATCAACCCTTTAAAATCACAGGCAATAATAATTGGATCGAGGTATCGTTGCAACCTGTTAGACCGCGCAACATTACCTAAATTGTTCCTGGATAATGTTCAGATTCCTTTCTCGGACACTGTAAAGAATCTCGGAATCACGCTGGAGAAAAACTTAAGCTGGAGGAATCATGTTGCGGACGTCAGTCGCAAAATTTATTTTACCTTGCACTCGCTTAAATGTCTTCAAGGTTTTCTGCCTCTTAAAACTAAAATTTCTCTTTGCCAAACTCTTATCCTACCGATATTAGATTATGCCGACGCTTGTTACCTAGATGCTACAGAGGAGCTACTCAATAAACTTGAGCGCTTGCAGAATTTGTGTATTCGGTTTATCTTTGGTTTACGAAAATTTGATCATGTTTCTCAATTTCACAACGATCTCAAGTGGCTCCCTATCCGTTTTCGCAGGAATACTAGAATTCTCTGTCTCCTATTCAATATCCTTAGAAATCCATCTTCTCCTTCGTACCTACGCGATCGCTTTTCCTATTCCCGTCCTTTGAACGTGCCGTGTAGGTCACATTATCAAATCTCTCCTATCTATTCCCCTTCACAAAACTTCATACTACTCTCGTTACTTTTCAGTGCATGGAGTCCGATTGTGGAATTCACTGCCAGTGCATATAAGGCAGTCAGAAACAATTTTTTCCTTTAAAAGAAAAGTTAAGGAACACTATTTGTCGATGACCTAGTGTTGAGTTAGTTGTACTTACTTTATTATTATTTTTCAATTACACAAATTGTACGTATATATTTATATGTATGTATGTATGTGTGTATTTATGCATGTATATATGTATTTATGTTTGTATGTATTATTATTGTTTTTTTTACTTTGGTACGGTTATGTTTAATTATTATTCTTTTTGTACACACTAAATTTGTCTTTTTTTCACATCTTCTATCCATTCCTGGTGCTGCTGGAAGAAATTTCTTTTAGAAATAAGCAGTACCCTGTACATATTTCTCTTCTGTTATCGTGTCTTATAATATTTTTGTGTACTAAATAAATAAATAAATAATAAAAATAAATAATACTTAGGACGAAAAATCGAGTTACACTTTTTTTACCAGTTACACCACTTCTGCACCTACCTATACATACATTCAGACGCTCAAATTAATGCTGAAACGGTAAATTTTGTTGATTAACCTAGCTGAAATATAATTAACATAATTTCCAAAATTATCTTTAGTTCTACACTAAAGCCCTTTGAGTGCGTATCTTAATAGTCTAGGAACATTAATTTATTGGATAAAGGCGCTTGTTCGACCAAAACTTTGCACAGATAAAGAATATTAAATTAACAATACACAAGTAAAATCTATGAGGTAGGTAGCTTACGCTTTGTTCAAAAGCTAAAATAATTTACAGAAATCGCTTTACAGCGAACAGACCTTTGCGGGCGAATGTACTATTGGCTCGGAATACAGAACGATTGGATAACAAGCAGTCGGGGTGAATTGGGATCCAATTGCATTGCTCATTACGTAATTGCTCCAGACAAGTCTAGACAGAGAAATGGTATGATACAGAAACGGGATGGAGAAACGTCATAATCTTAACTCCGTTCAACATAATCGCAACAGAGAAGGATATTTAAGGGGAAGATAAACTTCAACTAAATTGTTGAATTTCCAAACACTGCAAGAAAAACCGTAAAATTAATGAAGGAAGGATAGTACTCGCACATTTAAAACGCCGTAGAAATAACAACGTTGGAATTTGCTTTTGGACAGGACAGGCTTCTTTTAATTCAACTGTCTAAATTAAACACAGAGTGTTTGAATAAATTGGCGCTCGGGGCGGTTTGTATTCACTTACACAAGTACCTACATTACGATGTTGGGTAAATTATGAGTTAAGTTGACAAAAGTTTCTTTTTAGTGGAAAGAATTGCTAAAAAATAACATTTTCTCATTTCTGACAGACCTAGAGCTTACACAGTTGCAGTGCAGGTTCGGAGCTAACTTACAACTTACTTCGAGCTTATTAGTACCAGCGAGTACATCAAAACATAGATAATTATCATCTCATTATTACAACGCTTCATCATTAGCGCTCGGATCTGAAATCAGTCACTCTGTATCTTCACTTGATTAATTACAAGCCATAAAGTTATGATTAGGCGTCGTGACACGTGATTTCCGACTTTGTGACATTGTGATATATCATTTATTGAGTGTCGCTGTATGTTAGTAGTACCTACTCATTGATATTTATTTAGTTGTAAGTTTTATTCGTAACGAGCGAGCGATAGGTGATGTTCTAGAATACACTGCTTAGACATTTCACAAGGCTTTAAAACCGTTACCGTTAAGAGGCCTTATACGAATTTTTGCCGATTTCGCTGATTTAGCTAATTTTACACAGGAGATTTTGCAGTTAAAATACAGTATTTCCATAAGTTTTATTGCAGAATATGACTGATCATTTCTATAATAAACTATTAAATGTGCTTAACTTTTTAAGTTTTATTTCGTTATTTTGCTTAATAGACCTGAAGCCAGTGATAGTTTTGTAAATTTTACTGTAATAGGTATAGAATATTACATATTTCTGGATCATTTTAAAAATCTAAACAGATCGAATAAAATGCCATGTATTGCTTTAAAAATCATATACATAGTGTATGAGCCACTTGTTACCACTCTCATACTAAAAATATTAGTAAAAAAACATTGAACTTAGTCAATTTTGAGAGAAAATGAGCCGCAAATTGCATTTGAATTTGGAAAATTTAAACAATCTTTCATTAAATTTATTTTTACTTTAGTTCACAATCAATCCGTTTCCTGAAAAATAAATCAAATTAAAAATGAAAATTTGGCATTAAAAATCTTTTAAAGTAACCTAAATCTCGTATTATAATTCTTGACGCAAGCTAAAAAAGTGGCTAATGTATTCGATTATCAGTTATATTGCGCAATGAAATTTACGGAAATACTGTAATTTAACTGCAAAATCTCATGTGTTAAATCAGGTAATCAGTGAAATCAGCAAAATTTCGTATACGACCCCTTAAACCATCGGCTTCAACACGAGGATCTTCGGTTTAACACCTGGAAAACCTCTGACTTAAAAAAATACCACGGTGAGTATAATAGTATGTTTTTCACACTCGTGCGTCCTTGAGAATTATACAAAAAGGTTAATTTGTCGAATCAGGGCTCCACCTCGAAAGTGCCCCAATTTTTTTTCTATCGTTTTCTACCACTTATATGGAGTATCCCGAGTTACATTGAGGAGGCGCATCGCTTTGGACACGTAAAAAATTTAAAAAAAGTTATAATATTACATGCATAATGTAAATGATATCATCTCAGTTCTCAGACCCACTATCCGTATCATTCAAACGGGAATCGAACCCGGGATCCCTCGATTGGCAGTCCAGCATGGTAACCATTACGCCACGTGGGTCGTTAACGACTTATGTCTTTCGATAACAAACGCACTGACGTTCTAATGTGCCCTCCGAAGTACAGCAACGCGTAAGAAATTTATACACAGGAGATCACCCATCTCACACCCGACCGTGCCGGTTTTGCTTAGCTGCTTATATAACTTGCTCAGTCTTAACCATAGAATGATGTAATTATGTTACGTGTCAGCTTCGGTACTTACCCATCTCACATACCAACGTGCCAGTTTTGCTTAACTGCTTAGATTACTTGGGCTGCCACCGGATTATGTGATTACTATATTACATGTATATACGCTTTGGAGAACTAACATAGACGATGTCTCTTATATATACGTGACATTAACTGTATTGATCGCGTATGCAGCTGCAATCAGAACCCCCACTGAAGGGATATTGCATTTCCGGTTCGTGTTGCTTCGATTGTGTGAATCGGAGATGTTATGGCTATAGAATTTCAGGTCTTGATATGGATACGGATTTACGGAAATATTTTATTGATTATGAATATGGTTACGGATATAAAAGGAAGAAAGTAAAAATATTTATTTCAAATTAGGATTATAAAATATTCGCATAATGAATGTCATTTTTTCCCGGTCATCGCCTTCCAGTCTACAAATGGGCAGCGATGATGATATGAGAAAAAAAAGTCATTGGAAAAAACTCCTAGCAGCGTTTTTCTCTAAATAAAAGTACATGTTTATTTGGGATAACACATTGGCCAAATCACACATTGATAGGGCATACGGATAATGAACTATCCGATAGTTCCGTTTACGGAAATAAACTTCTCAGCCATTTTAAGGTATAATCTATAGTAAAATATAAAGCTGAAGAGTTCGTTTGTTGTGTCTGTTTGTTTGTTTGAACGCGGTAATCTCAGGACCTACAGAATTGAAATGAATTATTTTTTGTGTTGAATAGTTCGTTTATTGGGGAAGGCTATAGATAGGCTATATACGAATAACATCATGCTATGACTAATACATCGGACTAATACCAAAGTCCACGCGGAAGATGTCGCGGGCGGCCGCTGTAACAATATACGATAACTAGCTGACCCCGCGAACTCCGTATCGCGTTTAAATATTAAATAATAATAATAATGGATAGCATATAAACCTTCTCCGTGAAAAAATACATATACATACCAATTTTCATAATAATCGGTCGAATAGTTTCTGAGTTTTGCGATGTCAAACATCCTCTTTTATATGTATAGATTTTAAGTTTGTAGGCCTTTTCTAAATCGACCGGCGAAAATATAATTGCAGCGATTTCTGCCTTGTGTTGTGTTTCGGTTGAGAGGTGTAGTTGCTAGAATGCCAACCATAGACAAAACGAGCTTGCATAAAGGTTGTGCAGATATTTCCATGGACTGTACCAACCACTTCACACCACGTAGCCTGCATGGCTACTAATGCATGATACTAAAATATATAAATAAAAATAAAAAACGGGTTGCACTCCGGGATCGCGGGAGTGCCGGCAGAAGTGAAAACTTGATTATTAACGTTGAGCATGTTTGATATTTTTGGAATGGTTAGGGAATAATTTCGCACGAATTGCTTTTATTATCAGTATTATTTTTCATCTAATATTTTCAGTAGGTTTTCATCTAGTATTTTCATAAAGTAGGTACTCACTCATTTTCTTTCACTATTTCTTCGTCACTTTTTTCATTAATGGATGCACTTTGTTCAATATTTTAAATACTTGATATAAACGAATTTTAAGATAAAATTATACTTGACGCTGGCAATATGCAGTCACCCCTCCATCTTGGTCTAAGAGCCGGTGAAGACATTCACTCGTTCGGTTATTCTTGTAATATTATTATTAGTTATTCTAGTAAAGGTGATATGAAAGAAAATTGATTAAAATTAATTAAATTAAAAATAGCTATGAACACTTTTCGATAGTCAAGTTATCATAGGCATACATTTTTATAAATTATATTTGGTAAAAAATATGTCTCATCGAATTATCAGATCGGTGAAGGTCGATCTTCCACGTCTCCTCTACTATCTTACGAAATTTTCGATCAGCACACGTGACCTCGCGCGAGTTTCACAGTTTTTACCCATCCCACAAAAGTGCTCAACGCCGCTAAAGAAGTTTTCACTTCAATAATTTAAAAAAAGTCAACGACTGCTTTAATCAACCTGATTGTATATACTACAAGCAAAATACTAACAATAAATGACACTTAGAAATTAAAATATATACAAAACCAGTGGTCCGGCCTCGCACCGCCCCGGTGCAGACGTTGTCCTGCCTTAAAAGTATTGAAAGAGGATTTGTGTTGTACTATCTTAAAGAGATGTTATGTTACTGTCAAACAAAAATATAAAAAAAACAATGACATACGAACTGTCCTCTTATTCTGACATACATGTGTTATAAATTAAGTTTTTAACAAAGAAAAAAAAATAGAACCGACTTCAAACGGTAAAAAATAAAATTGTTCAGTACCTACTTCTTCTTGCTTATATGGTAATGACTCTTAAAACTAATTTTGGAGTCGGGCCCTTACTAAAATGTTGTACCATTCGTTCTAAATGGGCACCGACAGTACAGACAGTGGGACAGTACATACTTCTTCTTACTTATACTAATGACTCTTAAAACTATATTGGAGTCGGTGCCCATTCAGAACGAAAGGTACACTATATTTACTAAGACAAGACATTTTACTAAGGGCCCGACTCCAAAAATAGTTTTAAGAGTCATTACCATAAGCAAGAAGAAGTAGGTACTGAACAATTTTATTTTTTACCGTTTGAAGTCGGTTCTATTTTTTTTTTGTTAAAAACTTAATTTATTTCACTCTTTTTAGTAATTTTAATAATTCTGTACATACATATATGTATGTATAAGCATAATTGGAAATTTTTTCACTTAACTACTAAACTTTAAAGAGATTTACCTTTTATAATCATGTTTGTCTAATAGCCATCTTATAGCCTAAAAGAATACTACTGTCAGTCCACCTGAACGTATAAATTAAAGAAAGAATTTGCTCTCAGCTCCTAACCGTTGAGGAGTTGTACCTTCAATCATCAGCTTAGCAACATCAGGTGATAATTACCGGACATAAATATTTGTATTATGTTAAAAAAATATGACTAAAAGAATGTGTGTGCCTATTAAGTTTCAGTGTTTCCCTCGATTTCCAGCATCACATCATAAAATTTTGTTATGGCGACAGTTGGACCACCTCAGGAATGTAAGATTTCGAACAAAAAACCATTTATTGAAAGAGTTTGCTCTCAACTCCTAACCATCGTAGTACCCTCCATCATGAGCTTAGCAACATCACAAGAGGATCATTAAACACAAATGTCTTTTTTGCTTTAGTGAGAATATAAAAATCAATTGATGTGCTATAAAATTTAAATGTTCCCCTCGATTTCTCTGGGATTCCATCACCAGGCTTTGACTTGGTGACAGCTGGACCACCTCGGGAGCATAAGTTTTTGAACAAAAAAACATTTATTGAAAGAATTTTCTCTTAACTCCTAACCATTGTAGTACCTTCCATCATCAGCTCAGCAACATGATATGATGATATTTATACACAAATGCATGTTTTACTTTAGTAGAAATATGAAAATCAATTGTTGTGCTATAAAATTTGTATTTTCTCTTCGATTTCTCTGGGATCCCATCATCAGACTTTGACTTGGTGACAGCTGGACCACCTCAGGAATGTAAGATTTCGAACAAAAACCCATTTATTAAAAGAATTTGCTCTCAACTCCTAACCGTCGCAGTACCTTCCATCATCAGCTCAGCAACATGAGATGATGATTACTATGTACACATATCTCTTATGCTTCAGAAAGTATAAGAAAATCAATGTGTGTGCCTATAAAATTTGAGAGTTCCCCTCGATTTCCCTGGGATCCCATCATCAGATCCTGATTTGGTGACAATGGGACCACCTCGGGAGTATAAGCATTCGAACAAAAAATCGGTGAACATATATAAAAAAAAAACATACAGCCGAATACAGTACCTCCTCCTTTTGGAAGTCGGTAAAAAATTAAATATAGAACGACACGGCACGAAACACAAACGTTTGACATGGTTAAACTACTTATAAATAAAAAATTTATGAAACATTTTCCTGTGGACCAAATTGTGAATGGTTTACGTTCTCTCTCCTCCAAATCTCCTTGAATACACACAAAATATTTCTTCATAATCCGTGCAGTCGTTAAGGATTTCAGTGAAATACACACACGCACACAAGAAATATAGTATACAAAGATTTGACATACCTTTATGACAACCCACCACCAAACTTAGTAGGTTAATTATTGTGTATCTTACCGGCAAAAAGGCAGTGCAAATGTGACGCGTCTACTTAACATGGCATGCAACTACCGGCGTCTTACCTGGAAAAAGAAGAAAAAAAAAACATTTTAAACACATAATTTAAACATGACAAAATTTAAATCGCACCCGGCGGTTAGCGTAGAACGCAAACGATAATGCGCAACTAAGCCAAACGGGCGCGGTCGGGTGTGAGATGGGTGACCGCTAATGGCAAAAAAAATCATGCGCGTTTCCGTGCTTCGGAGGGCACGTTAAGCCGTTGCGTTGGTCCCGATTGTTATCGATAGATAATAGTCGTTAAACCTTTTCGGAGGCCTTATGGGCAGTTTAAAAATATCCGACAGCGGGTTTCCCACTAACCCGCATCTCCACCAACCGGCATTGGAGCATCGTGGTGGAGTAAGCCCCAATAATGGGGAGAGACCGATCGAGGCAGCGACGCATCGATGTTTACTTCATTTATCTTAATAACTTTTGATTAATTAATCTCATAGCTCTGGGTTCGAAGTTTAACGGTTAAACGGTTAAAAGTAGATCGTTGTTTTGATTTTTAGTTTATTATTATTATTAGTCATTTCGAACTTTTCGTATTAAAGCATTCAAAGCAGTATCTTTGCCGGTTCATTACACATTCTGTGTAATACAGATTCAGTGTACGATGCAGCGATGGTTTCTGATCTTAATTAAAGTTTGATTAATAAAACTTAAGAAACTCAATGTTTGAACTTGAACAGCATTTAAGTCGATCGTTGTTTTGAAGTACTCAATTCGTATTTTTCGTACTACGTTTTTACATCACATTGGCACTATGCATGCAAGTTTCCTTTGAGAAAAAGCACAAAAGAAAAAAGATCATAAATTTCAACTTATATACCTATGTCTGTAAACTTATAATTACTAAATAATAAAGTCTAAGCTATTATATTTTTTTCATCGGTTTTCATCCTCCTGCACGTGACAGATTGACTTGGGGGCATGTCGGCTCAATATCTAATATTGAAGGAAACTTTGCCATTAAGTCCTGTTGCTTCAGTATGAGCTTCGCAAGTTGAGTAACCGTGGCAACTTTCACACCTACGAAGTGTTGTAATTCGAGAGGGGCAATACAATACAATATACTAAGGTAATGACATCGCAAGGTATGCTTATTATCGGTATCAAGTAAAAGTATTTGATTTCTGTCCGTTTTCTTGAAGCCGGACGACATAATCGTAATCTTTTAGTTAAATCAGGTAGATATTCGAGAAGTCATGGTTACTTTACAAGAACGAGTCCGGTGAGTTTTTACCGACTTCCAAAAGAAGGAGGTACTGTATTCGGCTGTATGTATTTTTTTTTTTTTTATATATGTTCACCGATTACTCCGCCGTTTGTGGACCGATTTTCAAAATTCTTTTTTTGTTCGTTTGCTTATACTCCCGAGGTGGTCCCATTGTCACCAAATCAGGATCTGATGATGGGATCCCAGGGAAATCGAGGAGAACTCTCAAATTTTATAGGCACACACATTGATTTTCTTATAGTTTCTGAAGCATAAGAGATATTTACGCATAGAAATCATCATCTCATGTTGCTGAGCTGATGATGGAAGGTACTGCGACAGTGAGGAGTTGAGAGCAAATTCTTTCAATAAATAGTTTTTTATTCGAAATCTGACATCCCCGAGATGGTCCAACTGTCACCAAGTCAAAGTCTGATGAGGGGATCCTAGAGAAATCGAAGGGAACATTCAAACTTTATAGCACAACAAATGATTTTCATATTTTTACAAAGCAAAACAGACATTTGTGTATAATTATCGTCATATCATGTTGCTGAACTGACGATGGAAGGTACTACGACGGTTAGGAGTTGAGAGCAAATTCTTTCAATAAATGGTTTTTTGTTCGAAATCTTACATTCCTGAGGTGGTCCAACTGTCACCATGTCAAAATCTGATGATGTGATATTAGGGAAATCGAGGGAAACACTGAAACTTAATAGGCACCCACATGCTTTTAGTCATATTTTTAACATAATACAAATATTTATGTCTGGTAATTATCACCTGCTGTTGCTTAACTGATGATTGAAGGTACAACTCCTCAACGTTTAGGAGCTGAGAGCAAATTCTTTCTTTAATTTATACGTTCAGGTGGACTGATAGTACCTATGTCTTTCAGACTTTTAGATGGCTATTAGATAAACATGATTATAAAAGGTAAATCTGTTTAAAGTTTAGAAGTTAAGTGAATTTTTTTCCAATTATGCTAATACATACAGAATTATTATTATTAAAATTACTAAAAAGAGTGAAATAAATTAAGTTTTTAACAAAAAAATAGAACCGACTTCAAACGGTAAAAAATAAAATTGTTCAGTACCTACTTCTTCTTGCTTATGGTAATGACTCTTAAAACTATTTTTGAAGTCGGGCCCTTAGTGAAATGTCCTGTCTTAGTAAATATAGTGTACCTTTCGTTCTGAATGGGCACCGACTCCAATATAGTTCTAACAGTCATTACCATAAGCAAGAAGAAGTAGGTACTGTCCCACTGTCTGTACTGTCGGTGCCAATTTAGAACGAATGGTACGACATTTACTAAGGGCCCGACTCCAGAAATAGTTTTAAGAGTCATTACCATAAGCAAGAAGAAGTAGGTACTGAACAATTTTATTTTTTACCGTTTGAAGTCGGTTCTATTTTTTTGTTAAAAACTTAATTTATTATTCCACTACACTCGAGCACCGTAATTAACATTTGTCGAACAAAATCCCATTTATTTATTTTTATTTATTTATTCATTGAAAACATGTAATTTACAGGTTACCCTAAAACATTACATGGATCTGCTTAAAAATAACTTACTAGCTCACACCAATTTGCTTACGCTATACCTCTGGCATCTGAGTGAGCATGCGGTTTGTCAGTGCGGGGGCAGCGCAGGGCAGCGAAATAGTCATGCGGTACGCGCTGTCTGTGCCTCTAAGATGTCCCTGTAGCTTCGGGATTAAGAATATAGCTATGGTATCCCCTGCCTGACCGTATGTGGCGACTAAAATGGTGGTTCCGGGGTTGTGGGCGATGTGAGTGGGAGCTTGATCCGCCCAGTTAGCAACCCCGGGAAGGACGGCGGTGTATGCGTGGCCGCGTACCACCGTAAGCATCGAAAGGTGCAGGAGAGCACATCTGCTCTCACGAAGATGAGCCCATTCTGGGCGCCGCGCGTGCAGGACACCGGTGCGTTCCACTGGAGATCCCGGAGTTCTCCCCAAGCGCAGAAACAGGCCTCCGAGGAGTTTTAGTGCGGTCAAATCCCACATAACCCGGTATCCTCTCCCAAGGGCACCTTGGGAAGGGATACCTTCTGAAGGTTTCCCCTCCCGATACCAAAATAAGGTACACCATGTATATTTCAAGTTCCGGTCGAAACTCGTAATAAAAGTTTCATCAGGATTAAAAGTTCGCAGTTCAAGTATTTGGCTGAAGGCAGTGAAAAATTCTTATATTTACCTCAATTTACAAGCTTTTAACCAAAGCCCTAAAAGCCGTTAAAATAAATCTGAAAACGGAAAACATGACCCACAATAAAGCTTCGGGAACTTTCACTGAATTCGAGAGCGCTTTCGAAGTTCGAGGTCTCGTTAGATCGCCCCTACGCCCAAATATAATATTTCCCGGCAACCGCTGCCCACTCGTCGGAAATAAAGAGGAAAAACACTCGAGATGACGCACAAAAAGAACATCGTTAACCCGCGCCGCGCAACCCCGATCTAAGGCACTAGCTTTACTATAAACGTCAAGCGATTGCAGTTTGATAGGCAGTGAAGCAAACAAACGAAATATTTGTAATTTTGTTGAAACCCTTTTTAATATCCCACTGCTAAACATGGATATCCTCTCGGAATCAAGAATTCAATTCAAGAACGGAAGATTCAGGCGATGATCACGCTAGCTAATTGTGAATAGCACCAAAAATATCTAAAGGCTAAAGCTAAGCTTACAGACTCAAAGGAAATTTAAAAAGCAATATATACAGTCGTGTATCTTTTTACATACTTCCAAAAGGAGGAGGTATTGTATTCGGCTGTATGTATTTTTTATTATGTATGTTGTAAATGTACCTGTATACCTGTTAATCTTATTTTTTATTTAAATCTTATTCTAAGGATACGAAAGTGTGCTTCTGCTTAATGGCATTCTCTCCCAGCCAACCCTTAGTCATAAATAAAATTAATCTTCCCGTGAGATATGTTATTCAAACATTTTCATATCCCATTGTTAGGCGCAGGCCTCCTCTTTTAACTGAGAGGGATCAGGCCACGATACTAGGAGAGTTATGGATGAGAAAGTGTGATACTAGGTAAATAAGACATAGCCACTGCTTACGAAACTGCTCATTAATTCATTCGCTTCTTTTTTAAAGATATTTATCGACAGTAAGACACTTACCTATTGCTACGAAATGAGGGTAAACAAACTAAACAACGGCGGAAAAGCCGTCAAAGGCTATAGACGCATATGTGGAGTGCGTGGGGGACAGAGTACCGTTGACACTCTGGCTAAGGCTAATTCGTCAACTCGGACGCTAGAAACTCGCCCGCGCGGCCGAGTTGGGAAGATTTAATTATACCTATTATTTTATTATACATCTCGGCCGTAGGCTTAATTACTATGCGGGCGAGTCAATACAATTCATTTTTGTGAATTTGTTTATTCGTCATCTCGGCCGAATACAAGAAGTACATTCACGTTATAAAATATTTAAAACAAACAATTATTTTTTTAGCCAGAAAAACTTAACTTAACCAGAAAAAAAAAACTTAAAGAAACACAAGAAATTGATGAAAATATATATACTACCATTAATGAATATAAACAAGGGAAAATAAATATAGATCTCTGTATCGAACGACTTGTTTTATAATTTTGTTATTTATCTATTGCATAATTATGACAAATAATACTAGTCAGTTGATTGTAGTGATTTTTCAAAAAAGTAAGTTTTTAATTAATCTGTGATGTTTAAAATGATCTGTGATTTTTTAAGTGATTTATATGATAGTATAAATATTAGTGTGTAAGTTAAATGATTTATGTGATAATAAAAACATTAGTGTGTCTGTCAAACATGTACTTTAATAATTGTCCATACCGATTGTTGAATCCTATTAGACTAAGCTTATTTTTTTATACATCTATATTGATTTTTTAAATATATACATGTTTTTATATTTTTAAGCTTATTTTATTTTACCTATAGAAAAATATATTTAAAATCGAACCACTTTTGTACTTGACTGTACAATAATGCTTTTTATTTTCATTGACGGCCGAGTTGACGAATACAATATACGAAAAAATTACTTCGGCAACTCGACCGCGTGGCGCGGCCGAGTCGCATAATAAAAGAATAATTAATATTTTATTTTCCCAACTCGGCCGCGCGGGCGAGTTTCTAGCGTCCGAGTTGACGAATTAGCCCTGGCTAAATGTCAAAGTTGGATTGGGAAAGATTTGTAGCGGCGGGAAGTTGAAGAGTATTATTGTCTCAATTTCACATAGCACTCAAAGAAAAGAACGGCCTGGTGAGTACCACAAAATAAACTTTACCATTGCATAGCAATACACACACGCATACAATTACAAACACTACTCATTAGGTACCATAAGTAACAATGCAACTTTATAAGAATTTTAGACTAAGTTGTGAGTAGATGTTCTGGACATCTACAACGGTTTGGAGTACTACTATAAGCGCGACGATCCGAAGATTCGCCTATTCTTGAGTATATTTTTGAGCCTTTTCTGACTCTCTTTTTATGGTTTCAATGTCTATTATAAAGTTTTCGATATATGAATCTATTTAAAACATAAAATCGATAATGTTGTCTAATTTTTGCAAAATGGTATCTCAAAAGTAAACGATGTTTCGGACTATCGCGCTTAGAGTAGGCCCTCTGATTCGCTGCAACAACTTTTTTGCAGTTTTTTTAATACGAAAAAGATTTTTTTTTGTATAGAGGTCAAAAACCAAATGAGCAACCGCATTCGCCCTTGCTTAATCGTCAGATCACGTTTCACTTCCTTGCTTCCTTCAATGTGAAGATTTATCTTTACTCAGCTAGCTTCATAATTCAGGTAAAACAATACAGTAAAGGAAAACTGTCTTCAAAGTACAAAGAAAGGGACGTGTTTGGTTTTCAAGCTCGTGGAAAGGCCTTAAGCTTTCAAAATTCCCTTTGAGTCTTTTAAGCTTAGCTATAGCCTTTGACTTCACTTCCCTCGAATCCTTTGACTCCCGGCTTTCAAAAACCATTGGTATTTAATGAGCTCGCTATGAATTCATAAAATGTTAGGGGACATAAAATATTGATGCAAACACCAATCTCACAACTTACGCCTAGGCGAAAATAAATTTTAATTACTTTCATGGGAAACACGTTCGCTTAAAACGACAAATTAATGGTGGATGCCCATTCAACAACTGGCCTAAATTTTACGAAAAGACATACCGGCAGCTTGATGTTAAGTAATCACCTGATCACCATCGCCTATGGACACGGGCAGGAATAATCTGAATTATTCCCGGGCTGAAAGTAGAGCTTTATACTGATTTCTAAAAAGAACTAGAAATGCCTCAGTCAGCTGGAAGGTTACGTAACGTCCATGCCGGTAAAAGAGCTCACGGACTCACTCAACTATGCAGGTCCGCAAGTTCGTAAGGTGCGTAGTATATTGGTGAAAATATTAGGCATCTTTATTTTCTGGTATTCAGCTTATAATATCATGAACAAATCGTAGAGGCTGATTGTAAGAGGTTATTTAAAATGTATAATAATAATACTGCTGAAATAAAATAAATTGTTTATTTTGGGCAAATAATATAAAATGACTGTTTTGAAAACAGTTTAACACCAGCTCGTTACAGACGGAAAATTTAATTATTTACCTTATTGAAGTCGGTTTTTTTAAACTTAAAATTTCACTCTTTTTAGTGCTTTTAATTTAATAATTCTGCATTGTTTAAGCATAATTGGCGATTTTACACCTAACTTCTGAAAGTCTAAAGTGATATTTACATTTTATAATCACGTTTGCCTAAGTCTTAAATAATACTACCAACAGTCCATAAAAAAACATATGAATTTATTGGAATAAAAACAAAATTTGACAGTTTTCCTCGAATCCCATCATCAGATCTTGACTTGTTGATAATTGGACCACGTCGGAAGTGAACGAAAAAAAATGTATCGAAAGAATTTTCTCTGAACTACTAAACATCATAGTACCTTCCATCACCAGCTTAGTAACGTGGAATGGAATGTTGGTTGTTACTATGCACAAATATCTATCTTGATTCAGAAAGTAAAAGAAAATCAATGTGTGTGCCTATAAAATTTGCGAGTTCCCCTCGATTTCCCTGGGATAACATCATGATATCTTGACTTTGCGACAATGGGACCACCTTGGAAGTATAAGCTTTCGTTAAAATAAAGAACTTTGAAAATCGGTCCACAAACGGCAAGAAATCGGTAAACATATACCTATATAAATAAAATAAAAAAATACATACAGCCGAATACAATACCTCTCCTTTTGGAAGTCTGTTAAAAGATACGCGACTGTATATATTGCTTTAAAAATTTCCTTTGAGTCTGTAAGCTTAGCTTTAGCCCTCAGATACGGCACTTAAGCATGCACTTTAACTCGCAGACTTAGAAAATCTTTTTAGACCTGCTGTGCTCTACGAAAAGATACCGTAAATATTCATGTTATCATGTGTACTGATAGAAGAACTACCTTAGTGTTGATGACACCGGACAATGAAACTGCACATCAATCTACAAAGTTGTTAATTTTTTTAAAGCATTTTTTTTTAATTAAGCTTAAAACAATAAGGAATGAAAATACTAGTACTATTGTAAAAAGAGCGTGGGCGCTTTGTGCCATATTTTTGCACTTTTTTAGTTTGATGTGCTTTAAAAGGGTGTCTTTTACTTTTTTAAACTATATTTATCATTCACTTTTTACCGCTTTTAAATGTTTAGGGTGAACCATACTTGTGATTTAGACGTTTGAAAAAAAACGGCAAATTGTTTGTAAAGTAGGTTTACGAACGAGATGTTTACGTGATAACGTCCGCACGAGAAAATCTCCATTCGTTTGTATGCCGCTAGAGTGAGAGAGACGGAAGATCGGTCCACTCACTCGAACGCTATGCCAGCCTCCGCTCGTGAGGATTCCGCGTGACAAGTTTCACGGAATGACTGGCAGCGCTCGAGATGAGACGGGAGATCGGTCCGTCTCTCTCTCGTTATACCTGCGATCGCGCTCGTGAGGTTTTGGTGTGACACAAGTTTCTGAACATGTCACCCGACTAAAACGATTTTAAAGACGTTATCACGTCAAAAATACGATTGATTCTCACACCTACCAAATATACATAATAATATAAAATTTTATAACAATCAGTCAAGCAGTTTTAGAGGAATATAACAACTAACATTGACACGAGAATCTTAGATAAATAAATAACGTTTCACACTCATAGTCCCACATTATGGTAGTAATACCCTGTGTCGTGGGTGCCATGAACACACAAAGACAGAAACACTAACACCCAGACAGAGAACAGAAATTTAAACTCATCATTCAAATTTCTGCTTCGCCGGGAATCGAACCCGGGACCCTCAGATCGGCGGTCCGGCATGGTAGCCATTTCGCCACGCGGGTCGTTAACAGGTGTAGCAGATTATAAACAATTTTCATAATCCTAAATGTACGTACTCGTATTACTTTATACGTACACCAAGAGCAACAAAATAGACCGCACTCAAATATCGACATCCTCTCACAGTTATCAAATCCTTTTTTGCACGAACGGTATTTGCAATGAAATTGCTGCCGAACAAATAAATTCAATTTGACGCAGTTAAACCGTACTCGATCGTTTAATTTAATGAAACGCTTGGAACGTGATACGATCAGATATTTAAATTTGTAAGAGTACTTGAAATTTATTACATTTTTAATATTTACCTGAGTATTTTTTTCAGATTTCATTTTGATGACACAATTATGTACACGGGTCTCGTCAATGAATATCAACATCGTCTGTTTCACGTCTAACACCCATTTTCACTAACCTTACGATACGCCTTAATCGGATGCCTAAATATTTAGAAGTTGCATAACCTAAACATAACATAACCTAAACCTTATTTTTGGGATTTGGGATGGAGTAGTGTGCTTATGTGCCTCTAAACTGACACATATTACAGTCGCTCAAATTGATAATATATTGACAAACAATATGGACAACTGTCAAAAAACTAGGATGCTCATAATATAGGACCAACCTATTATACATTGGTTACGTTATACGATTGGTGAAACGGAACTTTATGCTAAACATTGCCCTAAATTAGGAGTTACTTAGTAAGGCGTTACCTTGTTCGTCGTTAGTGAAAACGGGCATATGTGTAATAAATGTAATGATAGTTTTTTTTATTATTTTATCTCAAAATCTCGCAGTATTGGCATAATAGAATGTAAAGATATCATATGAAAAAACAAAATCAGTATATACATTTTGATGCAACAAGGTACTTAAGCAATCGAAATGAATGGAAAAGTTTAAACAATTTCTAAACAATAAAAACGAGAAGAAAAAGAAGAATTACAGAAATGGCAGAGTGAAAATAGACATGTTTCAGAGTGAAGATTGTACCTTATACAATCTACTAATATATACACAAATAGTAAAAGTAATTTAAAAAAAACGACTCTGCTCTTGGAAATCTTGTTTCAAACAAAATAAGTAATGAACTAACAGGGCAAATATTGGCAAAGTTCGCCTCTCGACTCTTGCGGCACAACTAATTTAACATCGACGTCAAACTTCATAATATTGTGTATAATGTATATTGTTTATACTCCTTCCGTAATAACAAGATTTATTTTTAGAAAGTTCCGAATGAGATTACAAAATCTTATTCCTCTTCTGTTACTGTATAGACTTTCAAACAATATGAAGTGGACATGGAGTGTACACGTCAACGACACGAATAGTTTTTGTTCTGATATTTGTTCTATTAGTTCGCCAAAAATCTCTACAACTAGAAAGGATCAAGCATACTTTACCACTGAATGTCGGATATCTTAAAATAATAGGAATTGTACCAAACTAGACTTCCACCAGCGGCTTCGCCCGCGTAGACCCGTTTTATAGGTCCCCATAGGATAAATGAAATGAAATGAAAATACTTTATTGTTGACTGTTTACAGACATAAAATAAGATGTTTAAAATTATAATTGGAGTTTTAAACAGTCTACCATGTTCTGGCATACAATATTATTAATTAAAATTAACTAAAAAATATTTTGTTTTAAGATCCGATAAGAATAATCTTAACGGATCATCGGCTTTTGATGCCTACCCACCGCTGGGTCAATGAGAGAAAAAAAGCCGGCGGAAAAAAACTCTCAAAAACAACATCCTATGTCCTTTCCCAAGGTCTACGCTCTCTGCGTTCCAAATTTCATTAAAATTGGTTCAGTAGTTTAAGCGGAAAAGCGTTACAGACAGACAGAGTTACTTTCGAATTTATAATATTTATTAATATTACAGTATGGATTATACAAAACACCCCTCCAATCAGCACTTGGCCGGTGTGGTGGACTTTGGCCTAAATCCCTCTCACTTTGGAGACCTGTGCCCAGCAGTGGGACATAAAAAAGGTTGAAAAAAATAGTGCAAAACAGCAACTTTATTTAACAATATTTTCTTTGTAAATCGTTCATTTACTGGCCAGTTTCTGGGATATAATTAATAACTAATATAATGTCTGTAACAACCATTTAACGGTTCTACTACTTATGTAATGGCACTATCTCGTTTGCATTTGGTTCTTGATTTTTTTAAACGTTAATACTTTTACTGCAACATTTTCATACTAAGTCTGCGTTGTTTTTATTTTCCTGTTAACTATCCGACGCTGTCAAAACCACTGCAAAGGCATGAAATATTACGCGATCATATTTTACACTTAGAAAAGCTGTAGAGGGTGTCATATCCAATGAATGAAGCATCGGATTCTACTGTAGTTAATTCAGTTTGAAAACTTCATAACTTTTGCTGAATGTAATAAACTATGCATCTATGGTACATATTTTGAAAGAGTTAAATTAATATTACAAAAAATTTAAAACATAAGAGTGTGTGTTTTTGAATGCAGTGTACATTTAAAATTTTGTAGAAATTTGGAGGAGTACCACCTCTGTCACCACTTCTGCCGTGAAACTGGAAAGGTGCAGGTGGCGGGTAGACTTACATGAGACGACTATCATCAGCCTTGCTTGAGGTTAATGACCTGTCATGATGTCCATGTGGCCTGTATGAGTTTCACTCCGGTAGTGCCGGCAGAAGTGAAAACTTGAACATTAACGTTGTGCATTTTTGATATTTTGGAATGGTTAGGGAATAATTTCGCACGAATTGCTTTTATTATCTGTATTATTTTTCATCTAGTATTTTCAGTAGATTTTCATCTGGTATTTTTATGAAGTACTCACTCATTTTCTTTCACTATTTCTTTGTCACTTTTTTCATTAATAGATGCTTTTTGTTGAATGTCCATATTTTAAATACTTGATATAAACGAATTCTACAAGTATAGACAGTCGACCCCTCAGCTGTCACCCCTCTGTCTTACGAATATTCGATCAGGCCACGAGTCCTGACGCGAGTTTAACATTTTTTACCCATCCCAAAAAAGTGCACAACGCCGCTAAAGAAGTTTTCGCTTCAAAAATTAAAAAGCAAGATATAAAGATAAAGTCAGTCATAGCAAGAAATATTCCAGTTACGATCAATCAATGAAGTGACATAGGGTTACAAGAGTTCCTTTTCCACTTGAGTCACAGATTTCTTAAACCTAAAGGTCTCCCTCGACAACTTGTTCAATATAAATTAAAATGAGCTAATAATGTTAAGTCAGTCCACTTGCATCTGAAACTAACCGTGGTGGCGCGGAGGTCGTTATGAATGCAACTTTAGCGACGCTTGCGAATTACCTACTTGAGCTCGAGTAGAAAATGTTTCTGAAATGCATTGAAAAATAAAAACTTACAAATGATATTACGAAAAAAACATAACAACGAATAATACTTGTTAGCTCTCCTGATATTACAATATTGAAATAATGGGAGAAATGTGTCCAGTATTGAGACTTTGTAGAGGGACCTAAAATAATTATTTATTTACGAGTATGTATATAAAAACCTGATGAAAATAACAATAAATAAATTTTGCTCCAGATACATTTGTTTCCTCAATATATTTTGAAATTCTTAAGTACACTTGTTATGGAGTTGCAAAGTGGCTAGTCAGATTTACTTTTAGGTTACCTTCAAATCTGCATTCATCATGCTATGAAATGTTTCACTACTGTCAGATATAGACCCAAAATGAATGTCGAAACAGATCCTTATTCTGAATTCTCCCACATATGAATTCTTTTGGAGAAAATCAAATTTTCCTACTTTCTCTCACTCTAAGTTAACTACAGCTTTAAGATTCAGATATTTTATTTATAACACGAGTAGCAGTCTGTAGGAATATACCTCCATTTTATGACAAGAATCGTATAGCAAGAATTGAAAAGCTTCAGTTCAGTCGTTATAAATTGAAGAGAGCAAATTGGCTACTCGAGTTGATGAAGGCGCTGCCGCTGCCGCCTTTTTAGTATCTCTTATTTTTATTTTTTTTATTTATCTCTTAGCCAGCAAAAGGCAAAACTCTTGCACAAATTAATTACCGTGCATTTTTTTTTGTGGTTTTCAAGCAGTAGATATTTTACCTTTTTTAAACAAAACGAGTATTGTTGATGCAATCTAAAATTACAAATAAACTCGATCTGACGGAGGCGCTGCCGCTGCAGCCATTTCAGTACCTCTTTGTTAACAAAACTTTTTAACAAAAAATTAAACCGCCGAAATAACTGAAAAATAAAAAATAATAAACTAATGTAATACTTTACCTATAGATACTTTTTTAATGACTCAAAACTATTTTAGAGTCGGTGCCCAGATCCAGAACGAAAATGACGCCAGTTTGCTAAGGGCAGGCCAAAATAGTTTTAAGCAGCTTCGAAATTACCATTTCCAAAAAAAAGAATTATCAAAATCTGAATACTCTGTACAAAGTTATACGTGGTTACACATAAAATAAATATACCCGTCGAATAGAGAACCTCCTCCGTTTTTTTCGTCGGTTAAAAACGCGAAAATGTAGCACAACTGAATTACCGTGCATTTTTTGTGGATGGCTTCGAGCAGTAGATATTTTCCCTTTTTTAAACACATATATATCGCAGGGAAATGAGGATATCACGGATTTCACGAAATCTCTAGGGATATCACAAAATCCCGGTAGATGTCGAATATTCTTGTTTATTACGTCTTCTTACTTGGTCTTGGTGATGGAAAATATCGTGATATCTAATTGATTACGATGTTCTCCATCGCCGTGAATGCCTGAGAGAAATTCATAATTTCTCAAAGCATGACGTCCACCAATCCGCACTTAGCCAGCGTGGTGGACTATGGCCTAAATCTCTCTCACTTGTGAAAGGAGACCTGGGCCCAGCAGTGGGACATAAAATGAAAAAGAAAAATATACTCGTATAAATAAGATATACGTATGTATAAGATATATATATTTCTCTCCTTTGCGTTGCTCAGTTGTGTAAAGAACTGCAGTCCACTCGTTATAAACTGAGAAGAGCAGGCAAATTGGCTACTCGAGTTGACGAAGGCGCTGCCGCCGTCATACAGATCTGTTGCCGGCGAGAGGCACAAATGTAGCACAACTAACTGAATGACCGTCCGTCTTGAGGGTGGCTGGGATTTTCAAGCGCTTTGGATATTTTCTTTTTAATTCATATTATACATTTCAGTTTTCTTAGTCATTAAAATCCTAATCGTCGAAATGCCATCAAGAAATATAGCAAATCTGAATGTACATGTACATCCTTTTGTTTTCTGAGTGACTGGAATTTTTAAAAGTCGCATGTCTTTTTCATTTTCTTCCAAATGATGACACGAATCAACATACCCGAATGTTAGTAATTTTCGCTCTTTTGTATCGTATTCAAATTTTTTAAATAACACAATTAATACGCACAACAACATTAAAAAAATAGTCTTTGTTACATCGTCTTCTTTTTTTTTGTAGTATTTAACGGCTGGAAAATACAACGTTAATAAAATTAAGTAAAGAGTTTAAGGTTAAGTGTTCGCGCCAATTAAGTCATTTCACCTCCCTCCCTTTCACCCTCCCTCTCTTCCCCGCAAGCGCACTATTACATAATATGGATCAGGAAGATCTATCAACTCAGTCTGCCTTCGTCCCGCCGCCGACGCGCACGCCGCCGACGCGTATGCAAGTCCTCTAGTGACAACCGCACCGCAAGCCACCTAACACGTGGTCATCAGACTCGCCGCATCGCCACCATCAGCCCCTGGGATACACCAAGTAAGTGCGTTTGTTCCCTTTATCAATCCTTCTCGTTTTCCACCTTTAATTCAAACCGCAACTTACAGTCCACAATTCCTACACCCGCAGTGGGGGACCACCCTCCTTCCCACCCTTTATTCTACCCAACATTTCTGATCCGTCGATTCCGGATTCCCTCCATTTTTTGGTCCAGTCGAGCCCGATTTCGAATCAATAGTTTAGTAACTTCACCCGGGTTAATTAGGTGTTTAATCTCATAAATACGCATACATATGTATTTCATGTAATATATTATAAGTGCCTATTCATATTTATTTTTGCAAATAAGTATTATATCTACGATTATTTTATATCCCGCATATTAATAACGCACCGCTCACGTAGGTATATTATTATTTTTGCAACGCACCGCACCATTCGCACCATTATTTACCTATATTTGTAATCGAAATTACACCTCATAGGTACGCATTCTATTTTTCATTAATTGAAGTCCGCCATATTGTAACTGGAAACGACGCGACCGGCGATCGTTGTTTCGCTAGTAACTACCTACGTAATCACTCATTCATTACGCCATACATAATTTTTATAATCTTAACTGTTTTAACTGATTTATCTTGTTCACGACAAAATGTCTACTAAAGGTAAAATTGTATCTGAAACGGTTTCAAATGACGAAATTAGTTTGAAAATATTAATTGCAAAACGAAATGCTATTTACGAACGTTTACAACAAATTTATGATTTATCTATAAGTGCATCAAGTTCGTCAGACGAACAGGACACATTTCTTGACACGGCATCTGACCTTGAATACTTGCGTACCGAGTTCAAGGACACGTTAGAATCTTATAATGTTACAAATTTAAAATTAAATCCGAACGCGCAAGTAGATTTCGGATCGTGGAAATCTTTTCATGATCTATATAGTCGTATTAAAAGTCAAGTGTCAAAATTAAACGCTTCATCTTCAAGTAAATTACAGAATAGTTTGCCACCAAAAATTATACCGTCGCTTCCGCCCATAGAATTACTTTCTTTTAATGGTGACATACGACACTGGTCTATGTTCTACCAACAATTTAAAACATTAGTTCATGATAATCAGCAATTAACAGATGCTGAACGCGTTTATTATCTTGTTAGTAAACTTAGTGATAAGGCATTATCAATCTGCTCAGGCTTAATGCCTACAGCTGAAAACTATTCTGTGATATGGAACGCGCTCATACGTAGATATAACGACGAGCGTGCGCTCGCGACTACCTACGTCAGTCAGCTGTTAGAACTGAAGAACGTAAACACTAACACATCCGCTGGTTATCAAATATTTATGGATAAATTTGATGCTTCTATTAACGCTCTTAAGCAACTTAATATTGATGACATATCTGATTTTCTATTTCTAAATATCGCGCTTAGAAAATTAGATAACGATACCGTAAAGTCGTTTGAAATGTCATGTCGCAACGTAAACATACCGAAATATTCCGCTTTGGTTCAGTTTTTACATGACCAGAATAGGGCTTTGTGCCATACAATAAATACTTCGCATAATATGTCTAACAATAATAAAATTAAAGGTAATTTTGTTCCCGCTCCCGCTAAAAATATAAGCAAAACTTTTATTAATACAGATTCGAATCGGTCATGTATTTTCTGTAAATCGGGTGATCACGAACACCTATTTGTCTGTCCGCATTTTTTAAAAATAAATGCACAGGACAGGTACAATTTTGTAAAACGAAATAAATGTTGCACTAATTGTTTAAGTAATAAACACGCCACTCCTTTTTGTAAGTCACAGCGTAGATGTAGGTATTGCTCCCGCTCGCACCATTTTGTTAGTAGTAGGAATAAGGTCGATCAGCCTTCGGTAGAACAAGGTCCAGGAGAAAAAAATGCATCCACGTCATGTAACGTTTCGCGCGATTGTGGTAATGCGCCGCACCGCACTACATTATTGGGAACTGCGAAGATTAAAGTTTGTACTAAATACGGACACCAATATTTGTTGCGTTGTTTAGTGGACCCTGGCTCGCAATGTGATTACATCACGAAACAGTGTTGCAAACGTTTGTACCTACCGATCTCCAATAAAACACCAGTTAAAGAGGCGCAAGGAATCGGTGGAATATCGCAGAAGATTTTAGGTGTTACTTCTTTGCAGTTTAGCTCCCGCTTTGATGAAAATAAACTTTATCATATTGAACCGCTAGTTGTTCCCGCTATAACTGGACAATTACCCGAGTCGTTAATAGACGTTTCGAAAATTAATTATATAAATAATTTACGTTTAGCTGACGATCAATTCCATACACCAGGTGACATTGACGTTTTATTAGGGGTTAATACTTATCTACAAATTTTGTTAACTGATAAAATAATTAATTCGCAATCGCCGAGTGCCATAGAAACGTCACTAGGATACATAATAATGGGAGACGCAGAGATCGACTTTCCTACTTGCATGCCGCGTTCTTTAATTTCTTATCCTACTCGTATTGATAAAAGTCAAACGTCGCTAAAGTTAGAGGAGCTGCCGCAAAAAACTTATTTGAGTCCTGATGAGCAGGAATGTGAGAATATTTATAATTCCGCTACTCGTCGCAATTTGAACGGACGATATGTTGTCGCCCTGCCCTTCAAGGACACGCCTGATAAGTTAGGTGATTCTTTTATAACCGCAAAAAAAACGCTTCTCGCTCCTAGAGAGACGTTTTAATAAATGTCCCGTTCTTCGCTCCCGCTACAATGAAGTTCTTGAATACATCAACAAGGGTTTTTTATCATTGGTTGCTTCAAATAATTCTACGGAACCTTGTTTTTATCTCCCGCACCACCCTGTCATACGTAATGATAAAAGTACAACTAAATTGCGAATAGTACTCGACGCAAGCGCTAAGTCAGATAATGACATTTCATTAAATGATATTTTACATAGTGGGCAAAATTTACAGTCTGATATTTTTAATATTTTTTAATAAACGTACGAGTTTATCGCATCGCCTTTTTTGCCGACGCGCGACGTTAGGCAAATGTATTTATGCATTGAAGTACAAAAATCGCACCGCGCGTTTCAACGCATTCTTTATCGCTTTTCTAATGAAGAAGACATACAAACATACGAATTTAATCGTGTGACTTTTGGTTTACGCTCTTCTCCTTTTCTTGCGCTACGCACACTACGTCAGTTGGCTTCCGAGGAGAAGGAGTCCTATCCTCTGGCTGCTTCGGTGGTCGAACGAGATATTTATATGGACGATATCGCGTCCTGCGCGCCCTGCGTCAACAGCGCCGTTGACGTAGCCACTGAACTAATTCAAATGTTTCAGCGTGGAGGATTTGAATTGGTTAAGTGGACTAGTAACAGTTCAGAGCTTTTACAGCACATCCCCGCAACGCACCGTCAGCTTGACGAGGTCTCATTCGACGACCAAAGTATTTTTAAGGTATTGGGTCTTCGTTGGCACCCCGCAACTGATTGTTTTTCTTTTCTAGTTTCGCCGCCGCCGCTCGCTTGTACCAAGCGTTCTATTTTATCCGCAACCGCTCGCTTGTATGATGTTCTGGGGCTCGTGGGTCCAGTAATTCTTTTCTCTAAGCTTCTCATTCAAACCTTATGGGTTCTCAAACTTGACTGGGACCAGGCTCCGCCCGCTCACGTTGTTACTGCATGGCAACAATATATTTCAGAGTTACCTTTGATATCGAAATTAAAGTTTCCTCGCCATATGGGTATAATTAAAAATTCGCAAGTCTCGCTAGTCGCGTTCGCCGACGCCAGTGAGAAGGCGTATGGCTGCGTGATTTATTCGCACATCGTTAATGATGATGACTCACTAGTGATAACGCTACTAATTTTATTGCTTCGCGTTCATACTTGAAGGAACTTCATTCCTTTTTACGTTCAGACGAATATTATAAAGTATTTAATCAGGTCCTTTCTGATAACCGCATCACATGGAAACTTAACCCTCCAAACGCTCCACATTTTGATGGGCTTTGGGAGTCAAATATAAAGATAGTGAAGTATCATTTATTTCGCGTCATAGGTAAGCAAATCCTCACGTATGAGGAGTTACTTACTGTCCTCACTCAGGTCGAACGCATATTAAATTCACGGCCGCTTTACGTGTTAAGTAGCGATCCGGCGGAACCTACTGCACTTACGCCCGCGCATTTCCTCGCTGTTAATCCACTTGGATGTTTACCCGCCGCGGATCTTAGTAAAGAACGCATTAATCTTTTATCACGTTTTTCATTGCTTGATTCGATAGTTCAGTCATTCCGGAAGCGCTTCAGATCAGAATACTTACATACACTACAAGCAAGAGAAAAGTGGAATAAACATTCTATTAATTCCATTTCTGTAGGAACCGTTGTTCTTATCGATATGGATAACGCTCCGCCTCTTCAGTGGCCGCTAGGCGTCGTCACTGAACTGTTTCCTGGTAGGGATGGTGTGGTGCGCGTTGCACAAGTGAAGACTAAGAGCTCCACTTTGCAGCGGCCCATTGTTAGACTTTGCCCTCTACCAACACAATAATATTTCTATACGCCTATGTAGTTTATATTTTATAAGTTATAGTTTAAGTATAAATTCTCATCCCGCTATTATAATATTTTTATTAACTTACTAATTATATTCATCGCATCGCCTCTGTTCACCGCATATATAGTTTTTTCTACATGATATTAACTCCGCTGTATATATTTATGTTTATTTTTTTTAATTCGCTATTTGAGGAGACCTCAAGGCCGGGGGGATGTTCGCGCCAATTAAGTCATTTCACCTCCCTCCCTTTCACCCTCCCTCTCTTCCCCGCAAGCGCACTATTACATAATATGGATCAGGAAGATCTATCAACTCAGTCTGCCTTCGTCCCGCCGCCGACGCGCACGCCGCCGACGCGTATGCAAGTCCTCTAGTGACAACCGCACCGCAAGCCACCTAACACGTGGTCATCAGACTCGCCGCATCGCCACCATCAGCCCCTGGGATACACCAAGTAAGTGCGTTTGTTCCCTTTATCAATCCTTCTCGTTTTCCACCTTTAATTCAAACCGCAACTTACAGTCCACAATTCCTACACCCGCAGTGGGGGACCACCCTCCTTCCCACCCTTTATTCTACCCAACATTTCTGATCCGTCGATTCCGGATTCCTCCAGTTAAGGTTTTGATAATTTTTTAAGTAAACATAAAAACAACCTCAGGGTGAGAAACATGGACTCTGAAGAAAGCCGATCTTGACCGCATAGATAGCTTTTGAGATGTGGTGCTGGAGGAAAATGTTGCAGATTCCTTGGACTGCATTCCGCACCAACAAGTCCATTCTCAAAGAGCTCAATGTAGAATCCAGACTATCCTCCATATGCCTACGTAGAGTACTGGAATTCTTTGGTCATATTGCCAGGAAAGACGGAAGCAACCTGGAACAGCTGACAATTACAGGCAAGGTGGATGGCAGGCGCCCGAGAGGCCGTAGTCCACAAAGATGGTCCGACCAAATCCGTCTATCACTAGACTCCAAGCTTCATGAGGCACTCCACACCGCAAAGGATAGAATAGAATAAAAAGGATAGGATAGAATAGAATAGGATAGACATAGATGGCGCGATATCATCCGAAGGAAAATGGCTCCATCACAGGGGGATCACGACCCTCAGTAATGAGGAAAACGACGCGAGGAGGAGGATAAAAACAACCAAACCTACAACCTAAGAGCGGCATCTTAGGTTCAGTTCTTCGTTCGTTCAGGAATCAGTTCTTAATATATTGAAACAACCATGTATCGTAAGCGTTACTCACAAACTGAATAACTGCCGTCATTTAATTAAACGCCCAGTGAACATTGGAAACGGATAACGAGTACGTTCATGAGCATCAATATTATGTAATTCGAAAGAGCATTTATTTCCACCCAATGGTTGAATGGTTCCCACTTCATACAAATTGGGGTTGAGAACAATCAATTTCCATCACACCTCAACTATATTAAGAGCCGTTCGCGTTATTGGTTTTAAATATGTGATTGATTGGTTTATTTCATCATTTCGGAAGTAGGCACATTGTTTGCCAATTTTTATACAAACACGAAAAAAAAAATTATTTTTGTATAAACCATGTATAACATTGATTTAGTATTAACAATGGCTCAAAGTTAAACATCAGACAGCCTGCTCAATACGCATCCGTCTGTAAGTTTTACTTTACATTTTCGGAATAATTTTTAGCGTATTCAGATCATTTTTATTTTATGAATTTGTAATATTAACTCATAGTCACAATAGACTCATTGATGGCTGCAACCCTTTTTGCGTCCAACTGCTAGGCACGGGTCTCTCCCCATTGTTGGGGAGGCCTGGAGCTTACTCCACAACGCTGCTCCAATGCGGGTTGGTGGAGATGCGAGTTAGTGGGCAACCCGCTGTCGGATGTTTTCAAACCGCCCATAAGGCCTACGACAAGGTTTGATTGTTATCTATTGACAAAAACCGGGACCGACGGCTGGACGTGTCCTCCAAAGCACGGAGACGCGCATTAAATTTTTTTGCCACTAGCGGTCACCCATTTCACACCCGACCGCGCTCGTTTGGCTTAGTTGCCTAGATCGTTTGCGTTCTTCGCTAATCTCTGGGCCATGCGGGACTCATTGATGACTTAATAATATTGCTAAGAATTCGTCATACATGTCTAAAAGTAGCCCTAAAAATTCACGTGGACGGATGAGTACGTAGGTCTTTTGAATCCCTGTGTTGCACTCACATATATTATGGCAAGGATGTAAAAACCAAGACCAGGAAAAGACATACCAATTCGTTGCGTAGATTTTTCCCCTGAAGAGAATCAAACTCAGAACCCTTTAATTAGCATACTGCGACATATATGTCGAATCAATGTTTAGAATGAAGACTCATTCAATGAATTCCCATCAGCAAAAAATCGAGAAAAAAAGGTTAAGAAAAAAGGTTTAATAGAAACTGTCAACAGCTATATTCTGCTTTGGAGTTTAAGAATACTCCGGTAAAACTACTCAACGAAAGAGGAATTAGAGGGGAAGACGATGCAAATTAATAAAATCTAAAGTTTTACTTCAATTGCCTTCGACTGGAAGACGCCCGCTTCTGGGACCCACGAAGTTTTTGCTGCTTAATGATACGCTCTTAAATATATTCTTACGTTGATAATAGAAACTATACGACTGCTAACTATAACTTAAGTTACTAAGTACTAAAGTACAAGAAACTAACAGTAAATCATGAAATTATAACACAAATTACAAAAACAGAAATAAAAAGAAAAAAACCCTACTCCAATAGTCGAGAGTATCGAATGAAAGCATCGTATATAATTTGACAAAAGTGTTATGGGCACAAACACATACCAGCGAAAGACATTCAAGATATTAAGAATTCTCCCCTAGAGTTAATCGAACTCAAGATTCTTTACTACACGCTGCGTTACTGAAATCGTAAATTTTTTAACTAACTTTAAGAATTAAGTTGCTACAATTATCAATTGAAATTTTATCAACGACTATTTTCTGCTTTAAAATTTTAATTTATTTGAGAAACATCCGAAGAAAGAGGCCGAGAAAACGAGCTCAATGAATACAATTAAAAGTATAACTTCAATTGCTTTCGACTAGAAGACGCCCGCTTCCTAGACAGAGGGAGTTTTTGTAACGTAATTACACATTGGTTGCGTCCTTTTTGTGTCCCACTGCTGGGCACGGGTGTCTCCCGAGAATTATTGGGGAGGACTGGAGCTTACTCCACCACGCTGGTCTGAAATAGCAAAATACGTTACGTTCGTCATGGAAACTATCATGAGAATTATTTATTTTTGGACATATGCATGTATTTACACCCATTATTACACAAAAGTAATAAATGCTAAATAATTTGTTTACGTATTTTAGTACTGTGTAAAGTTTTAGCTCAAATTATTTAAAAAAAAAAACAGAAAAAGGATAACAAATTGCTATTCGAATATCTTAATCGAATACACACAACGAAAGCATCAGATGGATTTAATAGAATTATACGTTTTCAGAATTTTAAAATATGTACATTGTTTAATGATGTAAAGAAAATATAGTAAAGAATACAGATATTTTTCATATAGATCACAAAGACTACCTATCATCACGCTAGACCTACAATACATCAAACTTGGCCAACCATCAAGAAAAGCTTCTTAAATAAGAAAGTCTCACACATTCAGAAGGAGAATTTTTTAATTAACCGCCCAGGAATTAGCCTGAAGCGTGTTTCATTCACGCGCGGCAAGATATGGAAACTGAAAGCAGTAGATGCAGGGTCAACCCTAGTTCTTTTGCCGAGACTTAAGTTTGTTGATTTTGTTTTGTAAAAGCTGATGATCTGTTTGCCAAGAAAAAATCACGGTATTTGGGTGGCTTCGAAAATAGAACGGAGTAGAAAGACACTATTTTAGACCAAGTATAGCGATGAGAAGATGGAGCAGAATCCATATTAATATTACAAATGTGAAAGTAGCACTGTATCTGTTAGGTTTTCCAATTTTTATGATATTTAGTACACAGATAGGGTAAAAAAAGCACTGAAGATAGTTTTCATCCCGGAAAAATGTCATATTCCTGTGAGATAGATTAGTATAATCATATAAACTCAAATCACCCGAGCGAAGCCGATCGTATCACTAGTAGCTAATATGTATACCCAAGTGCATCGAACCATTCTATAGACGACGTAAAACACAGCACAAAGTCACACATTCCAGGTGAACGGTTCTCTTCGATAAATAGTTCCGCATAGAAGCATACTAGCGTAGGGATACATTAGCTGAGAAGTTCATTTGAGTTGAATGCATACCCAATGGAGAAGAGAGCGAGAGGAATCAAAACAGAGATCGATATGCTCTATAAGCTCGTCTGCTTATTTGAAAAGGTTTCAAATTCATTTTAATTCAAACCTGTTAATACAAAATACTCGACGATATTATTGAACTGTTTGCCAGTGACTCAGAATTCTGCCATAACGCATATGGCAGAATGGATCATTAGAACGTAAGTGTGGACCATAAGTTAAATCATTATTTTAATAATAAAGAAGCTTAGAAAAACTAAAGGCAACCATCATATGATATGACTTTTTTTTTGCAAAAACAAATTCGCCAAGAAAAACAAATCTGTTCCTCTCTCCAAAACGTAACCAGTTCAAAAATATTCTTCTTGTATCAAACACTAGGGAGAAATGGTCAATTATATTTGACAAAACAGAATCCTCATTATTGTAATTGGCATACTTTTGATCAGGATAACTATAACGTAACTTATTACCATTATTTTCTTTTGAAATTATAAAACAACCGATAATTGGCTATTAAATAATAAATATGACAACTATAAAAATGTAAAGATTTCTCCACCAAATCTAAAAGACAATACGGCGATAAGAGATTTTACAGATATCGTGTCGTTGGAATGTTATCAGTTACGATAATCTTTCTGGTAAGAAACTAAAGGGAAGTAAATTAAAATCTTTTACAAGACCAGCAGTAAAGTATCGAAAAAGCTTTACTGAAACTTGCAAAGGACAGAACAATGATAGGGATCGCTGATAACCATCGCCTCGGAAATGAGATTGGGTTTAAGACTTTATTTTTATTCGCAACATTTAAATGTGTTTTATGTCCGAATGTAACTTTATACGGGTCTTATGAGGTAATCCAATATTTATACGACCTACTACAAAACAAGGAGTAAATGACTTTTTGCAAATGTGCAAACTTTGCTGTTTGCACATTTTGTTGAATGAAATGAAATGAAATAGTTTGAAATGAAATAGTTTATTAACATCCTGGGTAATAAATAATATACACTTGATGTTTGTCATTGTTGTACGGCCATCAGCTGACCGTCATCCGTTAGATTAATAAAATAACACATAAAACAGATTGATATTATATATTCGAAGTTAATGCTGATATGATTTGCACCAATGTCGAAAAAAACCAATGTAAAACATATAATGCCACGGGTACAGCGCCAGACAGCTTCTGTTTTACTTAAGATGGACCCGTTTAATGGGTCCCCGTAGGATAAAAAATAGCCTATGTCCTATTCCAGGCTTCATTGCTATATTAAAATTGTGGGCGTTTAGCCAGTTGCTCCAATAAAATCTTTCCTCTTTATTTATTTATTTATTTAACACTTTATTACACCACATAAAAATGGTATAAAAGGCGGACTTAGTGCTTTTACACTCTCTACCAGTCTACCTTTGGGCGAAGCAGAGATTATTGTAGTATTTTAACTTTTTTTTTTACTTTATAATGTTAGTATAGATAACACGACTACAAAGGATAGAAAGATGAATGTATCCACTTATATTAAGGCACTTTTATTTTTGATTTATCCGTGTATTTTAAATTCATAAACTATCCTTATTATCCGTGCAAAATATTATAATTTAGATGTAGTAAAAAAGATAAAACTACACTGCTTAGAAATTACGTTAAGAATGATATTCTTCATTATAGCGCGCTGTCATAATTGAAGCACTAAAAAGATTCACACAGATGTGACGTTCACTTGTTTACACGCGACGACACGCACACAGACATTTCTATAATATTGCCAGTAGAGGTGCAGTATTTCGAAAGCAGGGAAAATATTCGGCCGCTACTGTTTATTTTTTGCAATAATATAAAAATAGTATGGTAAATTATGGGTTACGTATACAAATATAAAGTTGATTATAAACTTATTATTTAACGTAATTATTCTAAGCTACACTGATAGAAATAAAAGCTGCTAAATGTCACAAACGAAGTGGGATAGTGCTAGTAACAGAACCGAACGCTGACACGAACTAATCCTCGTTCACAAACTTCAGTCTGTGGTCCGCAGCTCTGCGTTCCGTCCTATTAGTTGTTAGTCAACTATCGGTGTAACTTCGGCGTTTGACTTGTTCTAATGATTCATCGATTTAGTGGCTAACCAAACTATTGACTAAACCTGTAAATACAATTTGAAATTGAAAGAACCAATTTGCGATTGATATAGAGCTTTACACAAAACGGAAGAAACCATTTTTTTTAAATTTTGAATTACAGAAAAAACTTTTGATTTCGGTATGGTTTTCAGATGGACTTTTACTTACAAATTATTGTTATGAATCTAATGATCGTTTTTGAAAGTGCTCAGTTAAATAATCTTTATCACTATCAAGCAACTTCTTTTCATTTAATAAACCAACTGTTAACTTCATATTTTAACAGCTTTGTTGTCTTGTCTTGGTATATTTATATAAATAACATAAATATACGAACTTCGTCCGCGTGGACTTTGGTATTAGTCATAGCATGACGTTATATAGCCGATAGCATTCCCCGATAAATGGACTATCCAACAAAAAAATAATTTTTCAAATTTGAACCACTAGTTCCTGAGATAAGCGCGTTTAAACAAACAAACAAACTTTATGTATCAGTATAAATTTAAAATTCGATACACGACAGGAATAGTAAAGATTTAATTTTTTATTTTATTGTTTAAGACTGCTTTTGTTATAATGATTGTTTTGCAGTGTGTTCGAGACAATTGTATAATAAAATGTGGTAATAAGTTAGTAAACGAAGTTTAGTTCGAATCCTAATATCCTAAAAATCGTGTAACATCAGAAGGGATAGTTCGTGATAGAATCTAACACTAATCGTCGTTGCCTTTCTGGTTATCCGGACATCAACTCCGTAAGTTTGTTGTTCGACAACTATTAGTTGTTTTAGTAGCTATTCGAATTGTTTTGCTTATTCGCATCGTTAGGATTCAATTAAATAGAGATTGGATGAAACTTCTTCATATTTGATAAGGGAAAGGGAAATGACTGACTGGCAATACTGAAATAGTACTCGTATAGTTAAATCTGGTAACAATGACGCTTTATTCAGTGCGCTTTAATTGTTAATTAAAAAGCCATAAGCTCAGGCCTTTTTAGACTCGTATACTAAAACAAAACTACATTAAAATACTGATGCTACTTTCAAAAAAAGTCAGAAAATTTATTTATGTAATGGAGTGTATATTTTAGAATTCGAACATGGGGCTGTTGGTGATGATCGCCGCTTTCAAAAGTAAAACAGTTGCAACCGCAATAGAAGTATAAATAAAGAAGACACCTATATTATATAAATAATAGCACGGAACAGCAGTCGAATAATCGATAGAACTCAATTAAAAACTTTATCAAAAACACGTCGAAATTCGCCCAGAGTAAGCTTAACTCTCAGTTAATCAAAAGCGTTCCGGCATTAAACTGAGTGGGATTTGTGGGAACACTAAATGCGTCCAGTTATTCTATATCACTATAAATCTATTTGTTGATCATTTAACACGGTTTATATTACCAGTGCATAGACAGCATTTAATCAAAGTTCTCATCAACCATAAAGAAGTTTTCACTTCAAAATGAAGTGAAAACTTCTTTAGCGGCGTTGTGCACTTTTTTTGGGATGGGTAAAAAATGTTAAACTCGCGTCAGGACACGTGGCCTGATCGAAAATTAGTAAGACGGACGGGTGACAGCTGATGACGGCTCGACTTGTAAAATTCGCTATATATCAAGTATTTAAATATGGACATTGAACAAAGTGCATCTATTAATGAAAAAAGATGACGAAGAAATAGTGAAAGAAAATGAATGAGTACTTTATAAAAATACTAGATGAAAACCTACTGAAAATACTAGATGCAAAATAATACTGATACTAACTTTAATAGTTCATCTGCGTATCTAATCTAATACCTTTAAACGAGCAATTCTTGTATATATCTATCTCGGAAACGTCTCCAAAGATTTTGATGAAATTTAGTACCCTGGTTTGGGATGATAAATCGATCCAGCAAATTTTTATTGATAGAAATTGACATTTTATTTAATGTTTATGCCGTTAAATATAAAATTACTCCTACTGACATCTATTGGAGAATATTAATAATATTGTGGCGTAGAAAGCCGTCAAATGTCGACCGCCAATCCGCCCTTCAAACAAATGACAATTTCGATATGAAAGACCTCTATAAAAATTTCGTTAATGGAATTAAAGCTTCCTTGGTCGATTGGTTAAGAAAGCTGACAACGGAGCTAGAGACCCGGGTTCGAACCTTAAGTAGGAAAGTTGCGTTTTTAGTTTTTTGTGACATTTTTTTTTGAATTGTTAGCTAGGTATTTCAAAAGACTTTGTTAAGTAACAATATATAGGTAGTTTTGCTTAAAAAATAAACCAAGAAAATCAATTGTTTTTATCCGAGCAACGCTCGGGCATCCAGGTACTTTTCACCTTAATGCGCAACACAGAATTATTAAATCTACATAAAAATGTTGTTCCTTATGTTTTAATCAACGACAACTGAATAGAATAGGACTGGTGTTTAAATTCAACATGCTTCCACAGCGTTAAAACGAACTGTATGCAAACGACGGCAGCGAGTGTAAATATAAAGCTCAGTTTTAATACAAATAGTGGGAAATGTTCCGCCACCGTTCATCTATTGTGCGCGACATGACAGTTAAACTGACGCCATAACAAACTGGAGTGTGTTCGTGCATACATTGCAAAGAGTACTACAGACAAATACTATACACAGCATATTTTATAAGCTACTTGTCCGCAGGCGTCGAAGTTGTAAAATAAGAACAATGTAACGACATTGAGCAAATAAGGTAAGCAACTTTTTGGGGGTGGTTTTTCTATTGGTATAAAATGTGTGACATAAGCGGTATATATACGCGAGATAATTAAATAAAATATGTATTGTCGGAAGAACTAGCATTCAGTTCTATATACGAGTATACCTGTAGGTGGTAGAACTATTATGGTTCGCCCGGGGAAGTACCACCGCTGCACCCACTTCTGCCGTGAACCAACTCTATTGTGTTTCGGTGGAAAGGTGCAGTTGCCGGCCACACCTACATGAGGCGACCACCAGCCTCCGGAGTAGCAGCGCAACTGCATACAACTTCAGACAAGACTTACCTATGCTTACTTGAGGTTGTGTGCAGATGTCCATGGGCTGCAGCGACCTTTGTTGGAAAAGACGGCCGTCTGCAAAGGCGTGCCGTTGAATCCGGGGTTCCACAGGGCTCGGTCCTGGGTCCCTTGCTGTGGAACCTCGGATATGACTGGCTGCTCCGGGGTGTTCTCCTGGCGGGCATGAGTGTCATCTGCTATGCGGATGACACACTCGTCACTGCCCGCGGGAGAACGTACGGAGAGGCGGCGAGGCGGGCCTCTGCAGGCGGCACGCTTGTCGCTCAGAGGATTCGCCGCCTCGGCCTCAAGGTGGCGCTGGAGAAGACCGAGGCCCTATTTTTCCCTGGGCCCCGGCAGCGCCTCCCTCCCGATAACACCAATAATGTGGGCGGCGTGAGGGTTGAGGTCAAGGCCCGGCTTAAATACCTGGGCCTTACCCTGGACAGCCGGTGGCAGTTCGGCGCGCACTTCGCCGGGCTGTCATCCCGCCTTATCCGCGCAGCGGACGCGTTCAGCTGGCTCCTGCCGAACCTTGGGGGTCCAATCTGTAATCGAGGCGTGGGAGGAGCGGCCGCACGGATTCCTCACTTTCCGCCTGGTGCAGGTACTTTCCGGACACGGATGTTTCGGCAATTACCTGTACCGAATCGGAAGGGAGGAGTCCCCGTCGTGCCACCATTGCGGTGCGGCGGAAGACTCGGCGCAGCACAGCCTTGAGAGTTGCCAGGGCTGGGATGAACAGCGCCGAGTCTTGTGCACTGTTGTCGGCCGGGACCTTTCGCTCCCGAGCATAGTTAGGGCCATGCTCGGAAGCGAAAGAGGCTGGAAAGCTGTTGCCTCCTTCTGCGAGGAAGTAATCTCGCAGAAGGAGGCGGCGGAGCGGGAGAGGGAGGACGATCCGTCCCAACCCCCGCTCCGCAAACGAAGAAGGGGAAGGAGAAGGCGGCAATACGACCGTTCTCTCCCTCCCCCCGGTGGTGGCCTGCAGGATGGAGGTACGGGGGTGCCTCCACCTGCATTGCACAGGCCATCACTGATTGACAGGAATGACCCGGCGCTCCCGGTCATTCCTGTAGCCTCCCCATAAGGGGAGCGTGTAGGGCCTGCCAAGATAGGCAGGCAGTCGCCGACGATGTTGTGGAAGCAAAGGCTCTGCCGATTTCCCACGACATCGTCACGATGGCGATGGAGGAGCGCAGTAGGGTTTAGTGGGTATACCCCTGCCTCGTAACGGCAGGGAGGAGTTCCACACACCTCCCTCTGTCCCCTCGACAGAGGTTGAGACGGTGCGTAATAGCATTCCCTACTTAAAAAAAAAAAAAAAAAAAAATGGGCTGCAGCGACCACTTAACACCACGTGGCCTGATGCTCGTCTGCTACTCCATTCAAATAAATAAAAAGCCCCCTCCCTTGACATAAAACAGGAAGTTGGGAGTTTACTCAACCACGCTAAACCTATGCGCAATGGTGGAGATGCGAATTAGTGGTTGACCACTAATCCTATTCCTGATGCTATTAGATGTATCTAAACCATCCATGAGGCCTCCGAAATGATTTGACGACTGCTATTTATCGATAACAACCGGGAACGACGGATTAACGTGCCCTCCGAAGCACATAGCTTGCATGCAATTTAAGTAGCAGTCACCGACCGATGTCCTGTTTCTTTGGTTGGCGATCTACGCCAACTAAAGGACCATGCGCGCTTCTACCGTAAATCGTTATTTATTTTGTTACTTATTAGTGTTCTATGCTTATACCCTACTTTATGGCCACATGTTTTAAAATAAGAGGCCATATAAAATAAGGGCTTTCTGTAATAGCGTGTAACGGCACCATTAGCCATAAAAATAAATATTCAAGTCGACTTCCTCTTTTTAATGTGCATTTCACTATAGTGGGCAACCCCGAAATTGGGGTAAAATTGTTAATGACATTTTTCATAAGCATGATTGTAACAATAACAAGCTGATAGTATCGTGAACGTAGAAAAAAATGTTAATTAAATTCGATAAGGTTTCGTTTGTAAATTGGTATTTGATAAGATATTTGTTACGGTAACATTTCCTAGTAATGTTACTAGAGGAATGTTTTTTTGGAACAATAAAGGCAAAAATCAAAGAAAAGAAAAGATTTTTTTTTGTAAATAACTGGTTAAAATATCAGTCTGACATTGGCAGCGAGGGTTCGTTATTTTTGATTCATTATTATTTTCACATAACATCCAGGTTTAGAATTATTATGCAATTCGAAGAATTACAGACTCGAGTGGTTTTAATCGTTTAACCACAATGAATCATAAAGAGGATTTAAAAAAAATATTGGCAGAGTGACTGTCCGGCAGGCAGACAAATTACCGATTCTATAGAGTTTTTCCTTATTAGTAACATAATCATAAAAACTGAAGTTAAATTTTGTACTATAAATTGCAATTTCGTACTTTATTTATATTTTGTTCAAATAAAACCTTAAAACTAAGCCCTAAAATTAATCCATGTATTTCAGTATTCTTCTTGCCGTGTGGTGTCCGGCGTTAGAATAGCACCACTCCCACTCTTCCCACGGGAGGTCGTAGGAGGCGACCGAGGGACAAATACCAGGAGATGGGCAGCAGCGTCTTCCTGAGTAACATACCATCTACTGCGGTCACCAACACGCAATGCCAAGCGCGGTGACTATGGCAATAACCCCCATGATGAGTACACATATACCCCGGCCCCCAGTCCCCGGCGGCCCCGCTATTCCTGGCTATGACAGCGGCCACGGTCACGGCGGGGCAGGGGGTGCTAGGAATCTCCGGCAGAGATACGGCTGTCGCAAACGACGACCTCTGCACCTGGCAACATATAACACCAGGACACTGCGAACAGACGAGAAGATACAGGAGCTGGAAGAAGAGATAGACAAGTTAAACTGGAGCATCATAGGATTATCCGAAGTCCGAAGACAGGGCGAGGACACGGTAATCCTCAAATCCGGCAACTTGTTCTATCACCGGGAGGGCGATCATCTGTCCCAAGGTGGTGTCGGGTTTCTCGTACACAGGTCCCTCGTCAACAACGTGACGCAAGTCGAAAGTGTGTCAGCAAGGGTAGCGTACCTTATACTCAGAATATCTAAACGGTATTCGATGAAGGTCATACAGGTATACGCACCGACCGCAACACACCCAGACGAAGAGGTTGAGGCTATGTATGAGGACGTCAGTAGAGCCATACATGCCTCAAAGACTCATTTCACGGTGGTGATGGGGGACTTCAACGCTAGACTGGGCACGCGAGACGGCGACGAGCAGAAAGTAGGGCCCTTTGGGTTTGGACAACGGAATCACCGAGGCCGCTTGCTCGCTAACTTCTTGGAGAAGGAGAACTTCTTCATGATGAACTCCTTCTTCAAGAAGAAGCCACAGCGCAAGTGGACTTGGATAAGTCCAAATGGTTCCACAAAAAGCGAGATAGACTTCATTTTGGCCGACAAACGGCACATATTTAATGATGTCTCCGTGATCAACAGGGTGAAAACCGGAAGTGATCACCGAATGGTACGAGGCACATTAAATATCAACATTAAGCTGGAAAGGTCACGCCTAATGAAGTCTACGCTCCGACCAACACCTGTCCAAATCCAGGGCTCCGAAAACTTTCAGCTGGAGTTGCGAAATCGTTTCGCGGGCCTAGAAGAATGCGAATCTGTGGACGAAATTAACACCAGGATGGTACAAACCGTCCACGAGGTAGGGTCAAAGTTCTTTAAGACCCCCTCCAGTAGTAAACCTCAAGTGCTCTCTGAACATACCCTCGGTCTCATGAAGGAAAGGCGTGAACTATGTGTCCGGTCCCCGGCTTCAATGTCGAAATACAGGCAGCTAAATAAACAGATCTCTTGCTGCAGACGACGTGATCTGCGTGCTCACAACACACAGCGCGTCAAAAACACTATTGAGCGGAACCAAGGCTCCAAAGTGTTCGCAAGGGATTTGATTATTGGGCGAAGCCAGTTGACGAGATTGAAGACGGAGTCTGGCGCTATGGTTACGTCTAAGCCTGAAGTTCAGAGAGAAATTGAGAGTTTCTACGGACGGTTGTACACCTCCTCACAGGCTCCCGTTCCCAATATGGCGAACGACAAGAGAGCCAAATTAACCCGACACTATACCGAAGATATCCCGGACGTCAGCCTGTACGAAATTAGAGGGGCCCTAAGTCAGCTAAAAAACAACAAAGCACCGGGAGATGACGGTATCACATCAGAGCTACTAAAAGCTGGAGGCAAACCCCTCCTAGTGGCGCTCCAAAGACTGTTCGATACCGTCATCAGAAAAGGAACTACCCCGGAGGCGTGGAGCAGAAGCGTGGTGGTTCTGTTCTTCAAGAAGGGTGATAGAGCCCTTTTGAAGAACTATAGACCCATCGCGCTTCTGAGCCACGTCTATAAGCTGTTCTCAAGGGTCCTTACTAATCGTATTGCGCGCAGGCTCGACGACTTCCAGCCTCCCGAACAAGCCGGATTCCGAAAAGGCTACAGTACCATAGACCACATACATACGCTGCGACAGGTTATACAAAAGACCGAGGAGTATAATCTGCCGCTATGTGTTGCGTATGTGGACTATGAGAAAGCCTTCGATTCTATCGAGACCTGGGCGGTGCTAGAGTCTCTCCAACGGTGCCAGATAGACTATCGGTACATCGAGGTGTTGAAGTGTTTATACAAAGCCGCAACCATGACAGTCCGAGTCCACGACGGAAGCACTGAACCTATTCCACTGCAGCGCGGAGTGCGACAAGGGGATGTTATATCCCCGAAACTGTTTACCGCTGCACTGGAAGACGTGTTTAAGCTGATGGAGTGGAAAGGGCTTGGTATTAACATCAATGGCGAACACCTCACACACCTTCGATTTGCCGATGATATAGTCATCTTGGCGGAGTCCCTGGAAGAACTCAGCACAATGCTAGGTGACCTCCATAGCGCCTCCCAACGGGTGGGTCTTAAGATGAACATGGACAAGACGAAGATCATGTCTAATGTCCATGTCACACCCATACCGGTCGTTGTTGATGGCGCTACTCTCGAAGTTGTCGACGAGTATATTTACCTGGGTCAAGCGATCCGTATGGGTAAGTCCAACTTCGAGAGAGAGGTAACTCGTAGAATCCAACTCGGTTGGGCAGCGTTCGGGAAATTACAAAGTGTCTTCTCGTCCAGAATACCGCAAGGCCTGAAGTCGAAAGTTTTCGAGCAGTGTGTGTTGCCAGTGATGACCTACGGCGCTGAGACGTGGTCTTTTACAGTTAGCCTTTTCCACAGGCTCAAGGTCGCTCAGCGAGCGATGGAGAGGGCTATGCTTGGTATTTCTCTACGCGACAGAATCCGTAACGATGAAATCCGTAGACGAACGAAGATTACCGACATAGCTCTCAAAATTTGCAAGCTGAAGTGGCAATGGGCAGGCCACATAGTTAGGAGGACTGACAACCGATGGGGAAGAAAGGTCCTCGAATGGCGACCACGTCTCGGCAAAAGGAGCACAGGCCGCCCTCCAACCAGGTGGACTGACGACCTGAAGAAGATAGCGGGAAACCGCTGGATTCAGAGGGCGCAGGACCGGACGGAGTGGCGAACATTAGGGGAGGCCTATGTCCAGCAGTGGACTTTAAAAGGCTGATGGATGGATTTCAGTATTCCATTAATCGAGACACTCATCGATTTAATTAGCAAATTATTACCTGTCACATCCATATCACGGCAATTGCGAATAATTAAACAACTCTCATTAGAGTCGACTGAACAGCAAATTAGTATGTAGTTGGTTGATTACCCTGGGGGTTAGGAAGTTAACATGTACCCGGGCTACATCGATGTTAAGTTATGCAAATGGCTATTTATCGTTTCAGAATCAGGTTGAAAGACCTCAAAATCTGCTTTACAACACACGTATTTATTTATTGAACGCAGTGTTTTACAAATAACGTGCATTCGGGATAGAGTTTCTCTTCGAGAGTTCTCGAACCGAGAATTCCCGGGACATTTCGCTTTACTCGAGACGAGAAAAAAGTGGTGGTGGATAAATTCAGTCAGAAATTTCAAAAACTTAATAACGCGCTTGCGCTCCTGCGCGGCTCTGTCACAATCGTAGTTATGAAGCTAGTCTGATTGTTATTTATTATACCTAATTGAAAAACTGTTGTTTCATGTTACGTAATTGAAAAGTTTGTAGTACAGACAGAGACTAAAGTAAATTATTTAGTGTGTAAGGTACTAAATTTTATTATGGTGACATGATAAGATGACATTGTTTTTAGAAGATATTTTATTTGTGTTTTCCAAAGAAGAAGGCTATTTAGTCCTAAAATTTGTAGAAATAATGACAAAACATCTCGCTAGAGTTTATTTCGCTTAATTAAAGTTTTATATACTTACATAAGTTAAAGTCACATGAAACTAAAAATTGTTGATTAATAAATGTTGTTAAATATTGCATAAAAAGCGTAGTTTTATTGTTAAATCACACATATTTTTAAAAATTTCCATATTTCTCGACAACCCGGGAATTCCCGGGAAATAGTTGTCGAGAATTCTCGTGCTCCGGGAAATAAAAAAGGTCGAGAATTGAGAAACCCTAATTCAGGATAACATTTATGTAAAGTTAATCAAAGCTAATGGTCGGCCCATGGTCGAAATTCCACCGACATAAAAGAATCCAACATTTTTGTACAATAAAAAAATTTAATTGTTAAAACGGATACTTAAGAGTATTTACTTCACTTTATTTATATAATAATATATGGAAATTTAAATGGTTATTTTTCGTTTCAAACACAGAGTTCCAAATAACCCGCACCCCCCCCCCACCCCCTTCAAATATTAGTTGAAAGATGACAAACTATGGTGTATGTAGGCATACATTATACTATACATTTACAGTCGTAATGTATGAATTGGTTTTCTGTTCCTGTTGTAAGTCTGTCTTTTACAGTAGGTAAAAATGGTGATTTAAATATCATAACAGTGCGTGTAACTATGTAAGTTCGCCACAGTATAAAGAATATGAAATATACTAAAATATGAAATACGTATTTATTACAATTGATGAAATCGTGCGTTACTTTGCGGGACTCCATTGTGAGTTTAATAACAATTTACTAAGTTAAGTTTGAACAACTTTGCAACACTCCGCATTCAAAACTTAAGACGTACCATAAATATTCATGCAGCAGCATCTCCCTCGCTCTCACATAGGAAACAGGCACATTCAACAATAAAAACATAAGCCGATCCCTTAGGCTACTTCCTGACTTGGCAGTGCGAAATCGGTGCGGCGGTTTCACCAATATAACCCTTGCCACAGTCACAATATATATACATATAACGACCTGGTGGTTTTCGTATTTATTACGTTTAAAGTAAGCGCATTTTTGTAGAACCCGTCGTAATTTAATTCAATAAATATAATGAACTATATTTTCATGTAAACGAATGCGCATTTTAATATGCAATTTGCGGCCGAAACGCCAGCGCCAGTTGGTGTTTAGAACTTTAAAATGAACGTAATTATGAAAGTTTTTCCAATTCCGACGCAGAAAGGGTTCTTAACTTGTCTAATCACGCTTTTCTTATAATCTTCCTCTTTTAAGGCTATAATAGGGAATGGTCTCACTGAAAATCAACGCAGAGGACGCCACGTTTTTAAATTAAAACTGAAGGAATAAATATTTATAGAAAATTTATATACATAGATGGCATCTGGAAAGTCAATATCCATCATAAAATTTGTTAAGATTGAAAACTATAAATCTGAACAGTGAGCAATCGTAAAAATTCGTATAAACAATCCGTAGTATCGCTATCAAATTACTGGCATTGTAAAAATTACGAGCTTTCTTATTTTTCAGTTTGATTTCTACACGGAGTTCCAAATAACGCGCGCACCCCACCAACAAACAAAAAAGTTATTTATAATTAATTATATTATATTATAATTGAAACTAATTGTTTTATTGAGATGCCTTGCCACTACGCCGGACGATATCGTAAACGTAGACGCTACGAAGTGTAGCGTAGCGTAGCACTACGAGTATAGTAGCTGCGTAGCAACATGGTAAGACTGAATTAAAATTTAGTCTTCTGAAGTGGGAAAGCTGTTATATTATACGTAATACTGTAGATAAATAAATTCTTTATACTAGTTTTTGAAGTGAAAACTTCTTTAGCGCCGTTGTGCCCTATTTATGCGATGGGTAAAAAATGTTAAACTCGCGTCAGGACACGTGGCCTGATCGAATATTCGTAAGACGGAGGGATGACAGCTGATGGCTCGACTGTCTGTATAATTGTAAAATTCGTGTGTTATTGTAGTGTTAAATATATGGAAATTGAACAAAGTGCAACTATTAATGAAAAAAGTGACGAAGAAATAGTGAAAGGAAATGAGAGAGTACTTTATAAATACTAGTTGAAAACCTACTGAATATATTAGATGAAAAATAATACTGATAATAAAAACAATTCGTGCGAAATTTTTCCCTAACCATTCCAAAATATCAAAAATGCACATGTTAATGTTTTCACTTCTGCCGGCACTACCGGAGTGCAACCCGTTGTTTTTTAATTAAAAAAAACTTCAAAACTTTTAATTTTAAAAAGCTAACCGAATACGATCAACTATTAGTCTTTTTCTCTAAGAACCCACCAATTTATTTCTTTCTCTTTACGTTCAGAAACGTACTTGATTTTTATTTTACTCTTCTTTTCAAATGCAGCAATAAATATTTCACGAAAGCTTACCAACTAAAATATTATTCTCCAAGGACACTAGAAACTATTTAATTTCATCTTCGAATCGAGTCCTTCAACCGCAAAGTTCTGTCGGTAAGCCTCGAAAAGTCCTTCCCGGATCTATTCAGTGGCTCTCGTAATGGCTTCTTGAATGATATTCTACATTGACTTATAGTCTCGTCCGTGTATTGAAACTATTACTTCACCTAATTAAAATATGTATCTTGAGTAAAGATTAATGGAAATGACCGCAAACAAACTAGAATAAAGAATCAAACAAGATTAAAAAACCTATATTCATCATTCGGGTTCAAAGTAATTTATTCCGAAGTAGGGGTAACTTAAGTCCTCGATTAATGTAATCCTTATACATGTACTCGTAGTGTGGAATACCTCATAAACAATTATTTTAAGATATAAAAAAGTGTTAGTCATAGATGCTGCTAAAGTAAAAACAAAAACTACGAAATTTAAAGGGAAAGGAAGCGAAGCAAACAGGTGGTTCTACTACGAACACTATAAATAACGGTACTAGAACGATCACTAAAAACTACGCTTTGAGCATAAGCATAGGCGCCGTAAGTCAAGATCATTCTGTATTTTACTTTTCAGGTTCATTGCCAAATATAAAAAAAACAGATCTCGAAAACTAAATAAATTGGTTGTCTGGAAAATCGGTTTACGGACGTTAAATTAACGCGACAACGTCATAACAAAACAATGAAAACCACATTAACTTTTCACTTCACTTTATAAACAGTCAACGAACGGCGCAAGCCGAACGCTCAAGCCTCAACATAACGTTACAAGCGTCCATCGTTACGTAGGTACAATTAACGTAAAACGAGTCATCCTTTCTCGAGAGTGCAGCCGGCGTTCATCGATTGATTAGACGTTGTCACGTCAAAAATACTTTAACGATGCACCTTTTGCTTTTAGAAACCTCCGAAATCATTTCTACCGTGAAACAATTCTATACTTACATGATTCGATAATGGGGTGTAGAGATGAGAACAATGGTCTGCAGCGACCACAAGACACTACGTGGCCTTTATGTTCGTCGTGCTACTATATTAAAATAAAAACAAAATTTTGAATGCTTTCTCTCATCTACTTGAAACTCTACCATAATGCTTCGTTACGAACGCATCATCTGATTTTTCAAGTAGCAGGTATGCCGTGGAAGACTCATGAAATCACGTCATAATCTAATTCCATCCATTCAATAAGTTCCTATGCTATAAAAATGCTGACTAGAAAAACGGTTCCATGATAGAGAATGCACATACAATTTAGGTGTACTTGCGACCAAATGATGCAATTCTCGCCAAAGTTTGGCGAAACTTTGAATTTTAGATTCGTATGAATATAAACCGCCTCGGGTATCAGTTGTTCCGGTACATTTATTCCTTTCGCTATAAAAATTTGTCGTAGGATAGTAAACTTTATGTTCCCAGTACGAAAAAGGATAATAAGGAGTGATAATAAGATTTTGTAGGAGGTAGAAATTGCCTGCAACAGCCAATTCAACCGTATAGCGATTCTCTTGATACGTTGGAAATGTGAGGTTGTCAGCCGCACGGAGTTCTAAATCCAGCCGCACTGACATGGGGAGACCAACAGCCTTCAGAATCACTTCACTTCACACTCATAGCTTCACAGTAGGGTACCATGTACACAAAAATACAGAAACACAAACACCCATGCCGAGAACAGAAATTTAAACTCATCTTTCAAATTTCTGTTTCGCCGGAAATCGAACCCGGGACCTTCCGATCGGCATGGTAACCACTGTGCCACGCGGGTCGTCACGGGTGGAGCCTTACTTGAGTTTGCGTAACGATATGCATGAGCTAAAGCGACCTCTAACCCTCACGTAGCCTGCATGCTCGTTCGCTACTCTATTTCAATAAACAAATAGGGAAATTATAATAAAAGTCGGTTTACTGACGAAGTTGAACGTGACAACGGCATAAGAAAATACTTGTTGCTATAAACAATTGACACCACATTCACTTTTCACTGCACTTCATACTTGACGAAAACATGTAAATGTATTATTGTATAGCAGCTGTCCACGCGGACGCATCGCAGATGTCGAACGCTGCCGAACGCGGAGGCCGATGCCTCTTTGTCGCTCGTTCCGCGCTCTCGCTTGCACTTCAAGCCTTAAATGGAACGCCTCTGAGCGAGGTAACGCCGCATGAGTTCAAAAAAAGTTTTTAAAAACAAGATTTTATTTTAACTGAACAGAAAAAAAATATGAATTGTAAGCTCTACTCGACTAGACATCATTGTGCAAATTCCTCAAATTCGCTGATGGAAATTAATTCGTAACCACGAAACCGTATAAAATCTGGGCATCTCGGGACTTGAAGCCGACATTAATAATTCCTACACAACTTTGTTGAATGTCTGAGTCGTGTCTGAGCTCCGTTGTCGTCTTGACGAGGGAATTTTCCGGGAGATTTATTCCATATGTTGCCAACCTCGCTTGTTTGCAAAATGTCGGTTCAGTTATATAATAAAATCAAGTTTACATAATTTTATCATGATATACCAAGATCCCAGAGCGATCTGATTATTGTTACATAGATGAAACGTTAGGTTCCCAATAGCGTCTCATGTTCTCTGAATACTGATGAATGAAAGGGCAGGTAAGAAAGGTAACTAAAAATAATAGTTACTTAACTTAAATTTACATGTATGATTTTTATATACCTATGTTTTGTAGAATATTATTCTCAAATAGTATCATAAATGTCACTTACCATGGACCAAAACTTTTGTCAGACGCTTTAAGGCTCCCCAAAAAGTAAATAAAATTTACTTAGTTTTACATGTCTCATTTTTAAATATGTTATTAAGGTAACTATAACAAAGTTATATTTCATTAGTCAGACAAATTGTAGTGACCAAACAACCCCCCTAAAGGCCTAAACACAAAAATTATACAGCCGAGAGTATGAGCGCGAAGCGCTATACGCATGCGTCTCAGAGTAAAATATTTAAAATTAAATATTTTTAAAGTAGGTACTTACTGCTATTTAAATAAGACGAACTTCAACATAAGAGCAGGGTTACAAACGTAAAAGTAAACAAATTTTTAAATTAAAAATCGAACACGCTTTTATAGCGAATTTCCTCTCCAACTTGACTGCAAGTCGAGCGCAAAATCGACCCTTCAAACAGCGTACGAACGTTAAAAAGACCAGCGACACCGAAAAGCCCCGGGGCGGGAAGTTTTTCATTAATTCCGGGACAAACGAAAAGGGAGCAAACACTGCAGCGGGACGGTACACCGACCACACCGATCTTACTCAGGGCTGGTGATGATAAAATACTTAAAAATGTATGTATATATGTATTTCAACCCTTTTTAATTACTTTTAGGCACAGGTCTCCTCTCGGAATTGAAAAAGATTCAGGTTGTTGTAGGTAGAACATTAATGGTTCGACCTGGGAAGTACCCACTTCTGCTGTAAAGCAAAGCTATAGTGTTTCGGTGAAAAAGTACAGTTACTGATCAGACTAAAATTAAATGAGTCGACCATCAGCCTTTGGAGTAGCAGCGCAACTGAATGCGATCACATTCAAGACTTAGAGCGGTTTCAAACTAGCGTATTTTTCAGCGCGTATACCGTCGTTTGTTTGTTTTTTGCAGCGCATGTACGCGCGATACATTGACATTTTTCGGTACAAAAATAGCGCGCGTGTAAGCGCGTTTTCCGAAACGACTGTAAAAGCGCCGAAAATTACGCTAGTATGAAACCGCTCTTAGGCTTGTTTCAGGTTCTGTGTGTGTCCATGGGTGCAGCGACCACTTAACGCCACGTGGCCTGTACGCTCGTCTGCTATTCCATTCAAGTAAAAAAGGCTTAAGTTTGCTTCGGGTTGTGTGTAAATGTCCATGGTTGCAGCGACCACTTAACGCCGCGTGGCTTGTATGCTCGTCTGATATTCCATTCAAGTAAAAAAGGTCATAATCTACCAAACTCGCCAAGTGTTAATGTTTAATGATTAATATTTTAAAATTGTTAAAATTGTTGCAATGTTTTAAAATAAATCAAGTGCCAACCCTAACATGTCACATGTCTGGGTAGATGGCGAAATGTTTAAATAGTCTGGCTTCAAGTACCTTTGCATAACGCGACGAAGCCGTATTTACGGTATTTTATTGTTATCTACTAAGTTTTTTTATGCAGGTATTCTGACCAACCCCTACGATTATCGGAGGTAGGTCTGGATAGACGATGAAATCCAGAATAGTCAGGGAGCCCAAGAGATTTTCTGGATTTTCTCGAACGCGTCAGATTATGATATGGGGTCTTTTCTTCATCTCTATGTATCTAACTTTCATAATCCTGACACTTTAGTAACTGTAAATTTAGCATCCCGAACGGGGGTCCGGAACCAAAATATAAAAAAATATGTTATAAATGTCAATCTCCGTATACCAATAAATTGACAACCCCTCATCTATCATTCGCGCCAGAAAGTAATCTATAAAACGGAATTATTTCAAAAATTCTTCTTTTTAGTCCACCTACTTTTTATTACACATAGTGGTATTAAGCCCCAACCCCTAAAGTATAGGTATATAAGGCGGCCTGTCTAGTTTAGACGGACAAATATTCAAATAGTCGGGCTGCGAATACCTCCGCATCGCACCACGGAGTCGTCAACGACACGGATTTAATTCATTCCGAACATCTTGGTATGGGTCACGGTACTCTCTGCAGTTTCAATTCAATTCAATCTTTTTATTTTTATCTACCAATTAATACTATGCATATATCACGTGTTAAGATATACAGGTATCGCAGGCACGCTGTATGAATACACAGCAAAATACGAGTATTTAAATAGTCTGGCATTGAACCACTCATCATTTCGCCACTGAGCCCCTCACAATTCGGAGATATTCTGTTCTTGTCTACCATCATTCTAACGTACAAATATTCAAAGTGCTATCCCCATGGCTAAAAGCAGGCGTAGACAGCTTGTCGTGCGTAAATGGAGATGAATAATATTTAAATAATTGTTATATTCTCTAAATAATTTATTTAAATAATCTGCATTGAATATCTTTACATCGTATCACGGAGTGCTTTATAATACAGTATTGATTAAATTTGCAGGGTTGTCCAATTTGTTATATTACAAATATATATCAAGGTCATCCTTACTAATATAGCAGAAGGCCTGTCCGGGTAGAAAGCGAAACTTTTAAGAAGCCTGCCTTTGAACACCTATCGTATATGTAAGCTACAGTGCCCTCTGCAGTACTACATATACCGAGTACCATCCCTATGGCGATAATAGACGGCGTCTCTGCCTGTCTGGATAAACGGAAATACATATTTAAATAGTCTGGCTTTGAATATCTCCGCATTTCTAAACGGGACTCCACAATACGGATTTAATTCAATCTTTTAACGTCTTCTATTTTAGTCTACGAACGATTTTAGGGTTGCTTAGCTCAAAATTCTGTCAAGAACCTGAACTTCAGGAACGCGTGAAAATATCGAATTGAAATGAAAACCATATACTCCTGTTTACTTTCCCTTGAAACTGTAAAAAAATAAAACTTCTAAATTAACGCCTTAAAAAAGATACAGTGGTTTTCACCGCAAAAAATACTAATTCAAAATTATGACTACTTGGTACTTCTCAACAACCTAGCTAGAGCAATGAAATTTGCCAAGTAACATCGTTTAATAGTATCTACAAGTTTCACACAAAACCTGATGTTGTGATGGTGTTTAATGTGTTAATTTGCAATTATGATTTAAAAAAAAGGAAATGTACTGAACCCTTTTTGTCCTTTTTGCCAATTTACCAAGTGCCATCCCTATAGCAGTCGACCTGTCTGGGAAGACAGCGAAATATTTAAATAGTCTGGCTTTGAACACCTTTGCGTTCCGCGACCGAGCCCTCTACAGATAGAATTTAATTCAATCCAGTCTAGCGTGAATGTTTTATCTTTCAAGTGCATTTTTCTTCCGTTTTCCTGTCTTAGAATTTTAATGTTGGTTTCCTTTGCTTTTGTTTTTTCTTTGAATAGAAAAAAATATTTAAAAAAATCCTCATGGACAGGTAAGATTTCCAACTTGTTACGCGATTTAAAGTAATAAAAATTAAATCCTGCAAGTTTTCCACCAACCCGCATTGGAGCAGCATGGTGGAGTAAGCTCCAGGCCTGCCCGATATCCGGGAGAGACGTACATGATGTACCCGATGTGTATAGTGTATCGATTCTTATGACAGAGTCAAGCCACGTTCATTAAATTCTTTCAGAATGTACAGACAAAAAAAAAAAAAATGGCTGCCGACCGGAAAAATATTTCACAACGAAAGATTTTTGTTCACATTACAACTCTTTATAAGAAGAAGAGATTTTTTTCCTAGACCATAATATTAACTTGACTTTATAAGAACAGTATAAATCACATTATTGGAAGCCTGAAAATTAAAACGCAGCAAAAACTGCCACTGTAGAAGAACTCCTGGCAATTTTAATAAAGGCAGTATTTGCAGAAAGTAATATCACTTCTTTAAACGCTTCAAATTAATTCAACGCTAACTAAGAGGTCTTGATGAAATTCTTTTAAAGCACTCATTATTACTCTGTGTTTTTACCTTGTCTTCGGTTAAGTTAAGAAGATAGCTACTGTGGTAAACTTGAGTTTTCTTTTCTGTATTTATTACGAAAAAAGCTAGAGTCAATTCTACTGAAGGAGGCCACACATTTGGGTAGTTGTAAGATGCTTTCATGCCTAAACTACTAAACCAATTTCAATAAAACTTGGTACACAAATAGCATCGACCTTATAAAAGAACATGACATAGCTTATACCGCGAAAAATAAGCTTAAAGGGGTTGAAAAGGAGTAGAAAATTAGTATGAACCGTTTGTCATCGTCGAAGATAAAAATGGAAACTTTGTATTGCAAAATTAAATCAAGTTTTTTACATTCCGACCTACATAGAGAAGAAATTAAGAGATAAAAATTCGTATGGAACGATAGCCGTATTACACGAGGGTACTCGGGGTGGAACGCTAGGTTAATATAAAATAAATAATGTAGTTTAAAAAACTAAAAAACACGCTTTTGTGAAAATACGAACTAAAAAGTAGAAAATAAGAAGAAAATGTATTTTACTGTAAAAAAAGCGTGGGGTGGTTTTCAAGATACTATTGACACCATGCACCCCACGCTTTTTTTACAGTAAAATACATTTTCTTCTTATTTTCTACTTTTTAGTTCGTATTTTCACAAAAGCGTGATTTTAGTTTTTTAAACTACATTATTTACTTTTAATTTTTTAGTTGGAGTTTTTTTCATATCTTTAGACAAATATATATCTTTAGACAATACACAACACCATCTGATTCCAAACTAAGCAGAGCTTGTACTATGGTAATCAGAAAGCTGATAAACATACTTATATAATTCTAAATACATACTTAAATATATAAATTAACACCCAGACACAGAACAAATAGTCATGTTCATCACACAAATATTTGTCCTGAGTGGGAATCGAACCCACGACCTCACGTTTCGCAGTCGGCTCATCACCCACTACGCCACGGAGGCTATCGATATATTATTGCATTGTCATCGGCCCTTGACTCCTGTGCAAATTTTCATTAAGTACCTTAGGCCGCGAACTTATCAGCCGCCATTCATATATTTTTTTTATCCCGATGAGCCTAGTTAAGATTTTAATATAAAGTTATGGGATTATTGTATTGTCATCGGCCCTTGACCCCTGTGCAAATTTTCAACTCCTAGAAGTAAGTGAAAATGAAGTTAAAAGATTCCGTTACATACATACATTCATATATACATACATACAGGTCAAGCTAATAAAAGCGTGTTAAAATAATCACCTAATTTGCTATCTAACTAATGAAATAAAGACAATACTGTGTTTATCCAGTACGTATAAACTACTTTTGTGCATACATAATAATCCATTTCCATCAGTTCAGCTCTTTTGTGAGTGATTGACAACTACGAGTATCATCTTAACATTTACTTTGTATTTCTAAATACTTCCATACTATTATCCTACGTAAAGTAAGTTTGTTTATTACTCTTTCACGCGAAAACTACTCAACCGATCATCATGAAAGTTTGTATTATATATAGTATATATTCTTAGAGTTATCAGAAGTAAAATAGGACACTTTAAATAAAATTAACGCGGGCGAAACCGCGGGGCACTGCTAGTTAATATTATAAATTCTAAAGTAACTCTGCCTGTCTGTCTGTCTGTTACGCTTTTCCGCTTAAACTACTGAACCAATTTTAATGAAATTTGGAACTCCGATAGAGTTGACCTTTGAAAAGGACATAGGGTGGTTTTTATCCTTCGGGAACCTATAAAACTTGTCCACGCGGGCGAAGCCGCTGGTGGAAGGCTATTATTATCTATTCGTGTGCTATAATTTTGAACATAAAGGAAGAGAACAATAAAAAGTACAAACAACAAAATAGATAATGTTGTTGTAATGGAAAAACCTTCTTTAGCCGATAAAAGAGAATCGGAAAAGTTCTTTATTTGCCCTTTCTTTGTCGCGTCGAGGTGTATTTATAATGTTATTTCTATAGAATTTAGGAGGTTTCGCACAATGCGAACAGTTATTATGTGAAAATTATTGTGAACATGTTTTTGTGAGACAGAGGCGAGGGACCAAAAATTATAACAATTTTTTATGACCGATTTTTATAAATTACGCCAGTGTAGAGTCTTCAATCAGGCAAGTTTGCTATTCTATTTAAGGAAAGAAAAGCTTCGATATGATTAATATTTCTATAATAGGAATTAGAAACCCCATCCAGAGAGGCCGAAGCTTAATTCGACAACCCTGAACTTACATACCAAAATATGTTTTGGTAGTTTGTACAAATTACGAGTACAAACAAAACTCCAGCATTAAAATTTTAGTCCATCTACTTGAACAAGGGTAGGTTCAACGACATGGAAATCAAGAATCACTGGATTCACGAAATAGCACAACAGCTGCCAAACTATCGGCGATTAAAGAGCTTTAAAGAGGAAATTAGGTTCCATTTAATTATGCACAAAAAATTTCAGCACTCGATATTTTTAATTCATTACAATTCCTACTAATATAATAAATTAAAAAGTAACTCTGTCTGTCTGCTATGCTTTCCCGCTTAAACTACTGAACCAAAGACTAAACTAAGAAATTGGGAGCACAGATATAGTGGACATTGGAAAAGGACACAGGATGGTTTTTATCCTACGGGAACCTATTAAACACGTCCACGCGGTCGAAGCCGCTGGAGGAAAGCTAGTTATTTAATAGTTTAGTGAACTGTGCAATCTTATATCGTGATGGAAGGCAGGTATCAGTAATGGAGACTTGAAGGGCACAATTTCAGGCGGTTTTTTTACTTCACAAGGTTGGTTGTTAAAATGTGCAAAGTTTATAAGACACTATGGGTCTATTCGTAACAATGATTGTTTTTTTTTTTCTGATGAGGACGTGAACAATGTACAATTCAATAATATTTTATAAATCCTTTTTAGGTTTCCGTAGCCAAATGGTAAAAAACGGAACCCTTATGGATTCGTGATGTCTGTCTGTCTGTCTGTCCGTCCGTATGTCACAGCCATTTTTTTTCGAAACTTTAAGAACTGTTGAAACTCGATACGTAGATGTATTCTGTGAAAGATTAAGATTTTCACAAATGAATAGAAAAAAGCAATAAATTTTGAGGGTTCCCCATACTTAGAACTGAAACTCAAAAAAAATTTTATAATTTTTTTTTTATCATTTTTTTCTAAACTGAATAGTTTGCGCGAGAGACACTTCCAAATTGGTAAAATGTGTCCCCCCCCCCTCCTGTAACTTCTAAAATAAGGGAATGATAAAACTAAAAAAAAATATGATGTACATTACGATGCAAACTTCCACCGAAAATTGGTTTGAACGAGATCTAGTAAGTAGTTTTTTTTAATACGTCATAAATCGTGAACCACAATTTACCTTTCATTCAATCTTAATGCAATGATTTCTATGGATAATCAAAGGCAATGATGTATTTCTGTTGCCGCTATTGTTATACAAATACTAAAAATAGAATAAAATAAATATTTATGGGGGCTCCCATACAATAAACGTGATTTTTTATAGATAATGGTACAGAACGCTTCGTGCGTGAGTCCGACTCGCACTTGGCCGGTTTATGTATCTCAGAGACAACGCATATGCGTATATATGTTCAAAATTAAAGGGTGGTTTTCAAGATACTATTGACACCATGCACCCCACGCTTTTTTTACAGTAAAATACATTTTCTTCTTATTTTCTACTTTTTAGTTCGTATTTTCACAAAAGCGTGATTTTAGTTTTTTAAACTACATTATTTACTTTTAATTTTTTAGTTGGAGTTTTTTTCATATCTTTAGACAAATATATATCTTTAGACAATACACAACACCATCTGATTCCAAACTAAGCAGAGCTTGTACTATGGTAATCAGAAAGCTGATAAACATACTTATATAATTCTAAATACATACTTAAATATATAAATTAACACCCAGACACAGAACAAATAGTCATGTTCATCACACAAATATTTGTCCTGAGTGGGAATCGAACCCACGACCTCACGTTTCGCAGTCGGCTCATCACCCACTACGCCACGGAGGCTATCGATATATTATTGCATTGTCATCGGCCCTTGACTCCTGTGCAAATTTTCATTAAGTACCTTAGGCCGCGAACTTATCAGCCGCCATTCATATATTTTTTTTATCCCGATGAGCCTAGTTAAGATTTTAATATAAAGTTATGGGATTATTGTATTGTCATCGGCCCTTGACCCCTGTGCAAATTTTCAACTCCTAGAAGTAAGTGAAAATGAAGTTAAAAGATTCCGTTACATACATACATTCATATATACATACATACAGGTCAAGCTAATAAAAGCGTGTTAAAATAATCACCTAATTTGCTATCTAACTAATGAAATAAAGACAATACTGTGTTTATCCAGTACGTATAAACTACTTTTGTGCATACATAATAATCCATTTCCATCAGTTCAGCTCTTTTGTGAGTGATTGACAACTACGAGTATCATCTTAACATTTACTTTGTATTTCTAAATACTTCCATACTATTATCCTACGTAAAGTAAGTTTGTTTATTACTCTTTCACGCGAAAACTACTCAACCGATCATCATGAAAGTTTGTATTATATATAGTATATATTCTTAGAGTTATCAGAAGTAAAATAGGACACTTTAAATAAAATTAACGCGGGCGAAACCGCGGGGCACTGCTAGTTAATATTATAAATTCTAAAGTAACTCTGCCTGTCTGTCTGTCTGTTACGCTTTTCCGCTTAAACTACTGAACCAATTTTAATGAAATTTGGAACTCCGATAGAGTTGACCTTTGAAAAGGACATAGGGTGGTTTTTATCCTTCGGGAACCTATAAAACTTGTCCACGCGGGCGAAGCCGCTGGTGGAAGGCTATTATTATCTATTCGTGTGCTATAATTTTGAACATAAAGGAAGAGAACAATAAAAAGTACAAACAACAAAATAGATAATGTTGTTGTAATGGAAAAACCTTCTTTAGCCGATAAAAGAGAATCGGAAAAGTTCTTTATTTGCCCTTTCTTTGTCGCGTCGAGGTGTATTTATAATGTTATTTCTATAGAATTTAGGAGGTTTCGCACAATGCGAACAGTTATTATGTGAAAATTATTGTGAACATGTTTTTGTGAGACAGAGGCGAGGGACCAAAAATTATAACAATTTTTTATGACCGATTTTTATAAATTACGCCAGTGTAGAGTCTTCAATCAGGCAAGTTTGCTATTCTATTTAAGGAAAGAAAAGCTTCGATATGATTAATATTTCTATAATAGGAATTAGAAACCCCATCCAGAGAGGCCGAAGCTTAATTCGACAACCCTGAACTTACATACCAAAATATGTTTTGGTAGTTTGTACAAATTACGAGTACAAACAAAACTCCAGCATTAAAATTTTAGTCCATCTACTTGAACAAGGGTAGGTTCAACGACATGGAAATCAAGAATCACTGGATTCACGAAATAGCACAACAGCTGCCAAACTATCGGCGATTAAAGAGCTTTAAAGAGGAAATTAGGTTCCATTTAATTATGCACAAAAAATTTCAGCACTCGATATTTTTAATTCATTACAATTCCTACTAATATAATAAATTAAAAAGTAACTCTGTCTGTCTGCTATGCTTTCCCGCTTAAACTACTGAACCAAAGACTAAACTAAGAAATTGGGAGCACAGATATAGTGGACATTGGAAAAGGACACAGGATGGTTTTTATCCTACGGGAACCTATTAAACACGTCCACGCGGTCGAAGCCGCTGGAGGAAAGCTAGTTATTTAATAGTTTAGTGAACTGTGCAATCTTATATCGTGATGGAAGGCAGGTATCAGTAATGGAGACTTGAAGGGCACAATTTCAGGCGGTTTTTTTACTTCACAAGGTTGGTTGTTAAAATGTGCAAAGTTTATAAGACACTATGGGTCTATTCGTAACAATGATTGTTTTTTTTTTTCTGATGAGGACGTGAACAATGTACAATTCAATAATATTTTATAAATCCTTTTTAGGTTTCCGTAGCCAAATGGTAAAAAACGGAACCCTTATGGATTCGTGATGTCTGTCTGTCTGTCTGTCCGTCCGTATGTCACAGCCATTTTTTTTCGAAACTTTAAGAACTGTTGAAACTCGATACGTAGATGTATTCTGTGAAAGATTAAGATTTTCACAAATGAATAGAAAAAAGCAATAAATTTTGAGGGTTCCCCATACTTAGAACTGAAACTCAAAAAAATTTTTATAATTTTTTTTTTATCATTTTTTTCTAAACTGAATAGTTTGCGCGAGAGACACTTCCAAATTGGTAAAATGTGTCCCCCCCCCTCCTGTAACTTCTAAAATAAGGGAATGATAAAACTAAAAAAAAATATGATGTACATTACGATGCAAACTTCCACCGAAAATTGGTTTGAACGAGATCTAGTAAGTAGTTTTTTTTAATACGTCATAAATCGTGAACCACAATTTACCTTTCATTCAATCTTAATGCAATGATTTCTATGGATAATCAAAGGCAATGATGTATTTCTGTTGCCGCTATTGTTATACAAATACTAAAAATAGAATAAAATAAATATTTATGGGGGCTCCCATACAATAAACGTGATTTTTTATAGATAATGGTACAGAACGCTTCGTGCGTGAGTCCGACTCGCACTTGGCCGGTTTATGTATCTCAGAGACAACGCATATGCGTATATATGTTCAAAATTATTTCGAAATAATATTTGACGACCTGTGTGGCGCAATGGTTACCAATCGGAGGGTCCCGGGTTCGATTCCCGGCGAAACAGAAATTTGAATGATGAGTTTAAAATTTCTGTTTTCGGTCTGGGTTTTTTTTAAATAAATAAACCGAACAAAAAGGCAGATAGTTTATAGGCAGGGTGTTTGTGTTTCTGTCTTTGTATCTATCCATGGTACCCACGACACAGGGTATATTGATACCCTACTGTGGAGCTATGAGTGTGAAACGTTTTGTTTCTTTTAACATTCCATTTCCGTTACTCGCCTGTGGTAAAGCGATTTATCTAATTTAATATTTTCATTTTTCCATTCTGGTATCGACGTAATACCATCTGGATTCCGAAATGTTTGTATAAATTGGTTTTTGTGACGTTTTTACAAGCCAACTTCCAATTACTGTCGTGTGCTCAGCGTGAACCTGATTTATATACGAATAATAAATATTATAACAAAAATGCGACTTTGTGTTTTATTACGAAGTACTCCTCGACCGTGCTTTGATGGGATAGAAACAATTGATTTTCATCCAAATCAAACTTAATCCAAATTAACTTCGATACGGATTAGAATAAATGTCAATACCAACAGACAGGCAGGAGCCATCTTATCATGCTTAGTTTGGAATCAGATGGTGTTGTGTGAATTGTCCAAAGATATTTATTATTTATTTATTTATTATCTAGACTCAAGCTGGGGTTTGCTGGTTTCGGGACCGCCCGATTTTCCAACGGCATCACCGGTTTCAACGTTGAAATAACCCCCTCAAAATCGTATATGTCATGGATGGATGAAGACGATACACCATTAACAAACGCCAAACTAATATTTTTTGTAACACGTCAGTAACGATCATATTTTCTCAGGTGGGCAAAACCAAAAATCGCAGCAAGTTATACATAAAATAAATCAATCTCATTGGCCGGCTGATAAACTTCGTGGCGTACAAACTTCGTTCCGGCGACGAAGTTAGTTGACTTCAAGTCAGTAACTTCTCCCTCGGCTAGACAACGGCGTATCGGCAAAATGTTTCGTTTGTTCCTGTTTGGAGTTTTTAAACAATGAGGATTATGCCTTAAGCTACTGCGATGGACTTTGTTAAGAGATTTAGTTAGTCTAAATGAGGATTTATTTTGTTTATTGTTCTTATAGACTATCATAGAACAACGCAGGTTGCATTAAAAATATTTCAAACTCTGTGATTGCAAAACTTTTTGCGTTTCACAGCTTGCCCTGCCAAGCTGCTTGGCAGGGGTCTCTCTTCATTATTGGCAAGGTAAGCTCCAGTCCTCCCCATCACCTTCATAATGGTACTCCAATGCGGATTGATAGAGATGCGGGTTAGTGGCTACCCCGCTGTCGGCAGCGGTTCAGTTTGAAAACATCCGAATGTTTTCAAACCGCTAAGACCTCCGACAAGGTATAACGACTAATATCTGTCAATAAATATTGGGACGGCTTAATATGCCCTTCTGAAGCACGGTAACGCGCATTAAATTTTTGCGCTCACCCATCTCAGAACGATATCGATTATCAGCCCGTTTGTTTAAGCTGGGTAGATCAATTGCGTTCTACACCAGCAGATAGGTCATACGCGCTTCTTCTTGAGCTCCATACGTCGATATAAACTAAGATTTTGTGTTATTCTAAATAAGAATGATTTCCATTCTTATCACGGCTTGTCATGGGGCAACGCAGCCTATATTAAAGATGTTTGGTAGCCATTTCTTCAAATTGCCCATAATACTATTAATACCATAATTACGATCAGTACCACGGGCAAGAAACCAAAATTTCTTCTCACATTTTTTTAACAGCTGAATATCTCTGGTTCGCTTTAAAGACCTGATGAAAATCAAATAGAAAGTCCATTTACATTTCTAACCGAAGGAAAACTGTCAATTAGGGAAAAAGTATAGCAATATTACACATTTTCTGGACACAGCCGAAACAGACAGCAGTAATTTACAAAGTTTGGCAAACAGAGCGACAACTTTGTGGGAGACGAGGAAAGTTTTTCACAAACAATAAGTCCAATACGATTTCTATTTATAAGTTTCTAGACATTTCCATGACGAAAACAGATTGAAAACAATTTTGAATGTCAGTATATAAAGAACTATATAGCTACATATATATTCCTGCATACATAAGTTACACTCACGATTCGTTATATAAAAATGATCCTAATGAAATGTATATAATGATTCTGTTATAAAAGCTGATAAATAATAAGTCCTTTTCGTTCCGGGCATTTTAACGTTTTTTTAACACGCTTTTATTAACTTGACCTGTATGTATGTATGTATGTAATGGAATCTTTGAACTTCATTTTCACTTACTTCTAGGAGTCTGATTAACTTGAAAATTTGCACAGGGGTCAAGGGTCGATGACAATACAATAATCTCATAACTTTATATTAAAGTCCTAACTAGGATCATCAGGATAAACAAAAATTTACGACGGGCGGCTGATAAATTCGTGGCCTAAGGTACTTAATGAAACAAATATAAAGTTTTATATTTTTAACACGTCTAAGCGTCTGATTAACTTGAAAATTTACACAGGGGTCAAGGGCCGATGACAATGCAATAATATGAGAATAAAATCCTACTAAAAATTAAAAATAATTAATGTATTTTCACAAAAGCGTGTTTTTTAGTTTTTTAAACTACATTATTTATTAGCATAATAAGTTGTACTAACATGTGGTAGATTATAAGACCCTTTTAAAACATTCTACCTAAATTTTAGAAGCATTTACCTAAGTGGTATGAGGGACGAGTCTGGATGTTTTGCGGTGTTTTAATACACTTAAAAGGGTGCGGCTGGACGTTGCGGGAACCCGCATTAAAATAGTGAAGGGATCGTTTTTTTTTTCTGGCATATTTCCTGGCTGTAGGTGGTACAACTTTTATGGTTTGTCCGGATAAGTCACGGCTGCACCCACTTATACCGTGAAGTAATTCTATTTTGTTTCGGTGGAAAGGTGCAGTTTCCGGCCACACTTACATGAGGCGACCATCAGTCTTTGGATTCGCAGCGCAACTGCATACGACTTCAGGCCAGACTGGGCTGCCGCGACCACTTAACACCACGTATCCTACATGCTGGTCTGTTACTTCAATCAAATATATATTTTTTAACTAGAGTGTAATGTTAAACGTAGATACAGGTCCTGGTAGATAGGGTAAGCCGAAGATTTTAAGAAAATTTCTCAAAGGCATGTCATCTATAGGTACTAATACATAAAGCTGAAGAGTTTGTTTGTTTGTTAATTTGTTTGAACGCGCTAATCTCAGGAAATACTGATTCGAATTGAAAAAATCTTTTTGTGTTGAATAGTCCATTTACTGGGGAAGGCTATACAACATTATGCTATGACTAATACCAAAGTCCACGCGGACGAAGTCGCGGGCGGCCGCTAGTGTCCAATAAGAATGTAACGGCTCTTAACAAATCTCCATTGAAACAGCTTGATGGAGTAAGCCTCAGGCCTCCCCGATTATTCAGAGAGACCCGTGCCAACCGCCGAGACGATGACGGTGACGGATAACACTGTATTGAAATATTACGCGAAAGCAACAGTAAAAATTTGCGCGCGGTAGTTTATATCAAATTTTTCAGTATGTATCAGTTTCTTTATTAATACCACTAGCCTTATTTCTCACATCTATTTTTTTTGTGTAAGATTATGTAGAAACCTACTAGTAACTTGTAAAAAAATACAGTGAAAATGCTCGATAATCCCGACAAGTTCACACGAAGGCTCGACACGATAGCTTTCACAAAGAAACTGAAGTTCGGCAAACGGGCTGTTGTTGCCGGGAAACTAACTTCCGATCGATTCAACGATCTCAGGTTCTACGTAAAACATTTTACTTTTCACAAAACATGCGGTGTTTTTAAAACCCATAATACAAGAAGGGCGGTAGGATGTTGCGGTGACCCAATGCATTAAGATGATAGTAACGGGATAGCTTTACTTTTCAAGATTTTATTTTTTCTTTTGAAACTAAAGCATTGCTATAAGTAAAAATTGGTAAAGTACATGGGCTATATTATTTTCCTAAGGGCCTCACTGTCTCCAAGTAAAGTGTTGATTAGTTACGTCCCAAGTAAAGTGTTGATTAGTTACGTCCCAAGTATAGTTAATTGGCAAGTAAAAACTATGAGAACGGGTCAGTTTATAATGATTAGTGCTACTCGAACATCGTGAAATTGAAATTGAAGTTACGGTGACTTTAACTGACAATACTTACGTACTTGGCACTATACTTGAAGGTGGTGAAAGCATGTCATTTTATCAATCCATCCATCCATCCATCAGCCTTTTATAGTCCACTGCTGGACATAGGCCTCCCCTAACGTTCGCCACTCCTCCCGGTCCTGGGCCTTCTGAATCCAGCGGCTACCCGCTGTCTTCTTCAGGTCATCAGTCCACCTGGTTGGAGGGCGGCCTGTACTCCTTTTGCCGATACGTGGTCGCCATTCGAGAACCTTTCTTCCCCATCGGTTGTCGGTTCTTCTAACTATATGGCCTGCCCATTGCCACTTCAGCTTGCAAATTTTGAGAGCTATGTCGGTAACTTTCGTTCGTCTACGGATTTCATCGTTACGAATTCTGTCGCGTAGAGAAATACCAAGCATAGCCCTCTCCATCGCGCGCTGAGCGACCTTGAGCTTATGGAAAAGGCCAACTGTAAAAGACCACGTCTCAGCGCCGTAGGTCATCACTGGCAACACACACTGCTCGAAAACTTTCGACTTCAGGCACTGAGGTATTCTGGACGAGAAGACACTTTGTAATTTCCCGAACGCTGCCCAACCGAGTTGGATTCTACGAGTTACCTCTCTCTCGAAGCTGGACTTACCCATACGGATCGCTTGTCCCAGGTAAATGTACTCGTCGACAACTTCGAGAGTAGCGCCATCAACAACGACCGGTATAGGTGTGACATGGACGTTAGACATGATCTTCGTCTTGTCCATGTTCATCTTAAGACCCACCCTTTGTGAGGCGCTATGGAGGTCACCTAGCATAGTGCTGAGCTCTTCCAGGTTCTCCGCCAAGATTACTATATCATCGGCAAATCGAAGGTGTGTGAGGTGTTCGCCATTGATGTTAATACCCAGCCCGTTCCACTCCATCAGCTTGAACACGTCTTCCAAAGCAGCGGTAAACAGCTTCGGGGATATAACATCCCCTTGTCGTACTCCGCGCTGCAGTGGAATAGGTCCAGTGCTTCCGTCGTGAACTCGGACTGTCATAGTTGCGGCTTTGTACAAACACTTCAACACCTCGATGTACCGATAGTCAATCTGGCATCGCTGGAGAGACTCTAGCACCGCCCAGGTCTCGATAGAATCAAAGGCTTTCTCATAGTCCACATACGCAATACATAGCGGCAGGTTATACTCCTCGGTCTTTTGTATAACCTGTCGCAGCGTGTGTATGTGGTCCATGGTACTATAGCCTTTTCGGAATCCGGCTTGTTCGGGAGGCTGGAAGTCGTCTAGCCTGCGCGCAATACGATTAGTAAGAACCCTTGAAAACAGCTTATAGACGTGGCTCAGAAGCGCGATGGGTCTATAGTTCTTCAAAAGGGCTCTGTCACCCTTTTTGAAGAACAAAACTACCACGCTTCTGCTCCACGCCTCCGGGACAGTTCCGCTACTGATGACGGTATCGAACAATTTTTGGAGCGCCACTAGGAGGGGTTTCCCTCCAGCCTTCAGCAGCTCTGATGTGATACCGTCATCTCCCGGTGCTTTGTTGTTTTTAAGCTGATTAAGGGCCCTTCTAATTTCGTACAGGCTGACGTCCGGGATATCTTCGGTATAGTGTCGGGTCAATTTGGCTCTCTTATCGTTTACCACATCGGTAACGGGAGCTTTTGAGGAGCTGTACAACCGTCCGTAGTACCTCTCAATTTCTCTCTGAACTTCAGGCTTAGACGAAACTACAGCGCCAGACTCAGTCCTCAACCTCGTTAACTGGCTTTGCCCTACACTCAGATCTCTTGTGAACACTTTTGTGCCTTGGTTGCGCTCAATAGTGTTTTTGACGCGCTGTGTGTTGTGAGCACGCAGATCGCGTCGTCTGCAGCAAGAGATCTGTTTGTTGAGCTGCCTGTATTTCGACATTGAAGACGGGGACCGAACGCATAGTTCACGCCTTTCCTTTATAAGACCGAGGGTTTGTTCAGAGAGCACTTGGGGTCTACTACTGGAGAGGGTCTTAAAGAACTTGGACCCTACCTCGTGGACGGTTTGTACCATCCTGGTGTTGTATTCGTCCACAGACTCGCATTTTTCTAGGCCCGCGAAACGATTTCGCAACTCAAGCTGAAAGTTCTCGGAGCCCTGGATTTGGACAGGTGTTGGTCGAAGCGTAGACTTCATTAGGCGTGACCGTTCCAGCTTGATGTTGATATTTAATGTGCCTCGTACCATTCGGTGATCACTTCCGGTTTTAAACCTGTTGATCACGGAGACATCATTAAATATGTGCCGTTTGTCTGCCAAAATGAAGTCTATCTCGTTTTTCGTGGAACCGTTGGGACTTATCCAAGTCCACTTGCGATGAGGCTTCTTCTTGAAGAAGGAGTTCATCATAAAGAGGTTCTCCTTCTCCAAGAAGTTAGCAAGCAAGTGGCCTCGGTGGTTCCGTTGACCAAATCCAAAGGGCCCTACCTTCTGCTCGTCGCCGTCTCGCGTGCCCAGTCTTGCATTGAAATCCCCCATCACCACCGTGAAATGAGTCTTAGAGGCATGTATGGCTCTACTGACGTCCTCATACATAGCCTCAACCTCATCGTCTGGGTGTGTCGCGGTCGGTGCGTATACCTGTATGACCTTCAACGAATACCGTTTTGATATTCTGAGTATAAGGTACGCTACCCTTGCTGACACACTTTCGACTTTCGTCACGTTGTTGACGAGGGACCTGTGGACGAGAAACCCGACACCACCTTGGGACAGATGTTCGCCCTCCCGGTGATAGAATAAGTTACCGGATTTAAGGATTACCGTGTCCTCCCCCTCTCTTCGGACTTCGGATAATCCTATGATACTCCAGCGTAACTTATCTATCTCTGCTTCCAGCTCATGTATCTTCTCGTCGGTTCTCAGTGTCCTGGTGTTGTATGTTGCCAGGTGCAGAGGTCGTTTTCTTTTGTGACAGCCGAATCTCTGCCGGAGATTCTTAGCACCCCCTGCCCCGCCGTTACCATGGCCGCTGTCGTAACCAGGGATAGCGGGGCCGCCGGGGACTGGGGGCCGAGGTTTAATTGTGACTGCCATAGGGGGTTTTTGCCATAGTCACCACGCTTGGCATTGCGGGTTGGTGACCGCAGTAGATGATACGTTACTCAGGAAGATGCTGCTGCCCATCTCCTGGAATGTGTCCCTTGGTCGCCTCCTACGACCTCCTGGGAAGAATCGGAGTGGTGCTACTCTAGCCGGACACCACACGGCGTATTGTTACACGGCATTTTATCAAACAGATTTTAATTTTAAGTTTACCAATGCGCCCGGAATGGCATCTTAACCACTACGCTTATTAGTCACATCTCACTTTTTCATAATTTTATGTTCCTACTAGTGACAAGCAGAAAACCGTGTAAAAATGGTCGATAATCCAGGCAAGTTCACACAAAGGCTCGCCCCCAGAGCCTTCGCAAAGAGACGGAAGTTCGGCAAACAGGCTGTTGTTGCCGGGAAACTAACTACCGATCGGTTCAACAATCTCAGGTTTTTAGGTAAAAACATTTTACTTTTCACAAAATATGTGAAATATTTCGGAGCTAGAGGCCCCCAGCGGTTTCACCCGCGTTAGAAAGGGTCAGTAAATTATCAATTTTCATTGTACTCGTAGTTATGGTTCACTATTTTGACTATAATGGTTTACATATGAGATATAGATATAATACATAATGCTGTGGCGGGCTTTTTTGTAAGACTATATAAGATAAACATTTCTATCGTACATTACATACATATGTGTAACTCTAGCGGTTTTGGCAGTGCACTCCAGAATAGCCTGCGGATGATAGATTTTTTTCCTACTTACTTGACACTTATCGTCATATTTTGGACAATTCACACAATGTCTTTATAAATTATAACCTATGTTTTATTCTGATGTATAAGCTATATTATTGTAAAGTTTCATTAAAATCCAATCAGTAGTTTTTACGTGAAAGAATAACAAGCATCCATACTTACAAACTTTCGCATTTATAATATTAGTATGAGTACCTGGACGCCCGAGCCTTGCTCGGATAAAAACAATTGATTTTCTTGGTTTATTTTTAAGCAAAACATTCATTGGCTTAGTGTTACTTAACAAAGCCTTTTGAAATACATAGCTCCTGATTTTAAAAAAATTGTCACAAAAATAAAAACGCAACTTGCCTACTTGAGGTTTGAACCCGGGTCTCTAGCTCCGTAGTCAGCTTTCGTAACCATTCGACCAAGAAAGCTTTAATTCCATTGACGAAATTTTTATAGAGGTCTTTCATATCGACATTGTCATTTGTTTGAAGGGCGGATTGACGGTCGACATTTGACGGCTTTCGACGCCACAATATTATTAATATTCTCCAATAGATGTCAGTAAGAGTAATTTTATATTTAACGGCATAAACATTAAATAAAACGACAATTTCTATCAATAAAAATTTGTAGATTTTTATCATCCCCGATACCAGGGCACTAAATTTCATCAAAATCTTTGGAGCCGTTTCCGACATTCAAAAAATATATTTAGATAGAATTGCTCGTTTAAAGGTATTAGATAATTCGGAAATATTTTTGTAGTATCGACTAGAGATGCTTAGCCACGCTTGTGTCTTTCCACATTACTGAGGGAGGCCTGGAGCTTACTTCACTAGTCTTGAAGTAAATATACTTTTTAGGTCTCATGGGTTGGTCCAAACAATTTCCTATGCTGTTGACTGCGCGAGACGAAAATTAACTTACATTTTGTTTTCTTAGCCACTTTCTTATAGTTTGTCAAATGCGGAATACGTACCTGAAACAAAAATAACATTATTAGATTTTTTATGAGTTACCTATACGAATAATAGTAAGAACATCAAATATGCTGTCAGAACATCTGAAAATCCGGTGTCAGTGTAAAGTAGGTACAAGTAAGTAGCAATTTTATAGAGCTATATCCGTAGCCGTAAAGGAAGTATTCGATATAAAAACATAAAAAAGTTGCGCCTGGGTTAATAGTAAGGTTTAAGAAGTCATGACAGGTTGGGCCTGGGTTAATAGTAAGGTTTAAGAAGTCATGACAACCAGCCATGTGCCTGTCCTTTCATTGCATATTCTATTGTCTTTCAATGCCTTAAAAATCTATACTAATATAAAAAGCTAAAGAGCTTATTTTGTTTGAACGCGCTAATCTCAGGAACTACTGGTTCGAATTTAAATTCTTTTTGTGTTGAATAGTCCATTTATTTGGTAAGGCTATATATGTAACATCATGCTATGACTAACAACAAAGTCCACGCGGACGAAGTCGCGGGCGGCCGCTAGTTATCATATATAACTGTTTCCACAACCCCGTTAAAAGTTTTCAGATATCCGTATCCATGTTCAGATCCGAAATTCCATAGCCATAACATCCCTGCAAGTTACTCGGCAGTTTCGGGCAAAGGTATTGTGACGTGAAAGGAGAGGCGTGTATATCACAGTTCAACGAACCTGAAAAGAACTATTGTACATGTTCCCTCTTTACTTACGTTGACCGAGCATGTCAACTGTTTTAAAGTGTTCTGTTTTCAGTTTTTTTAAAAGCTACAACCCTGTTTGCGTTTAACTGGGCACGGGCTTCCCCCCATTATTGGGGCGGGTATGGAGCTTACGCCATCACGCTGCTCCAATGCGGGTTGGTGAAGATGCCGGCTAGTGGCCAACTCGCTGTCAGATGTTTCGAACCGCAATGGCCTCCGACATGGCATAACGACTGCTATTTTGCTATTTCGAAATTTGCCATTAGCGATCACTTCCGACCGCGCCCGTGTCGCTTATCTACGTAGATCGCTTGTGTTCAACGCCAGCCGATGGGCCACCCATGCGCGCTTATTATAGTTCAGTAATTGACCTTTTACTTTGTTTCACCTATTACTAATTTTCTCCTTTTTATCTAAACCCGTTACTATACCACACTAATCCCATAACATTTATGTATTTATAACAACTTAAAACGCATATACATGATTATGGTAGTTCAATACAAACATCATCCGATAGTATTCCGATTGATCGAGTAGCAAGTAATTCAATCGTACGGTCGTATTACGATTCACTGAACTGCTTGTAAAGTGAGAACGATCTACCTGTTGATTGTTTAAATAGGGTTCCGTGATCAAAGAGTAGATTGATAGGCAAACAACCAATCATTACTATAAGTTTTTCTTAAAGTCAAGTAGAAAAAGAACAATTTGATGCGGAGACACAATGCATTAGTATCTAAAAATTGTTGTGCGTACAAAAAACTGAACATTAACTGGCAAGCATGATATCAACTATGGAAAAAATGTTTTTTGATCGTCAGTCATGCAAAACTTGCAATCCGGTGCTCAGCGCGTCATTTATTAATAAATTTACCAATAACTTAACATAGCTTTAGAAAGCAGTTGGAAAGAAAAATATACTCCAAAAAAAATTTACATACAGCCGAATACCTCCTCCTTTTGGAAGTCGGTAAAAATACGGCGTGACTTTTCATCCTTTCTTCGCAAGTGTTCCGCTTACAACAAAATTTTCCAGAAATTAGACATTTTTTCAACAACTTTCTCAGACAAATACTGATCAACTTCATCTAGTCTTACACTGGATACAGACGCAAATATTTTTAAATATAATAAACTATGCATTGATACGGAATCCTCAATTTCACTCTCCTCTTCAACTCTAACTTGGCCTACTGTTTGTTTAGACCACTAGCTAAACAAGCCTCGACCGCGATGATGGTTTGTGGTGGCAAACAACTGAGAGATTTATTCATCCTGGTATTGATAGTCCATCAAACAATGTAAACCACGCAATGATTTATCAAATTGTTAAGATGGGTGGTGACAAATTTGGCCGTTCCCATTCCGGGCATACCTTAGGCCGATTGCCCCGGACATGACCAATATAGAGAAAACATTAAAGCCTCTAACCCAAATCCTCGCCAAGTGTACTGTAGCAGAGCGTGGTAGTGTGCCCTCCCCAATAAAGATGAGAGATTAACCTAGAAATAGAACAGCCGCCACTGTTCTTTTCTGTTTTCTTCGTTCTCGTTAGCGATCGTCGTCTTTCTTCTGACCCTTTCGTTTAGCTGTGAACATTACATGCATTCTACAAGCCGACAGCCATCGGCGGCGACAACGACGGCCAACAGCCGCCAAATTCTGCTGACAAGGTGCGAGTCAGACCCGCGCATGATGGGTTTCGTACCGATAAATTAAAAGAACTGTTTTTTTATGGATTAAAAACTACAAAAAATCACATAACAACAAACATTTGCATTAAGTACTTTAAAGTAAATAAATATATATAACTAAATGCATGCATGAGCAGCGATGGTCGAGTGATAGGGACTGTGGTCTCCGACGCGGAAGTTGACAGGTTCAAAGCCTCGACGCGCACCTCAGACAAAAGAAATTTGTAATTTGCTCATATTCATTCCTGCTCCAAGGTGATGGAAAATATTGTGATATTTAAATTTCGGGTGTGCAAACCCGAGAGAAACTCATAATTTCTCGAAGGTATGATGTCCCCTAATCCGCACTAGGTCAGCGTGATGGACAATGGCCTAAATCCCTCTCAATCGTTAGAGAAGACCTGTGCAAAACCAAATGCAACTAACAATTCTGAACATTTTAAGCGACTGCTAGTTGTTGTTATTAAATCGAGATATAATTGCAAAAAAAAACACATTTCATATATGGGAGCCCACATTAAAATTTATTTTCGTCTGTTCTTAGTATTTGTTATTATAGCGGCTACAGAAATACATCATCAGTGAAAACATTAACGGTTCATGAGGTACAGACAGCCGGATGGACGGCAGGGCCTTAGCGATATGGTCCCGTCTGTACTCTTTAGGTACGGTACCCTACAAATGATACCGAACTAATTTATAAAAATCTGCTTAGTCATCACGAAAAGTAAATTGACGCACAGCCGATTCAGGTGTATCAAAGTATCCAATTTCTCAATATGTAATGCGTATGACCGACAACCAAAACGCGTATTGAATTTCATCAAATTAATTGATTGGACGCGTTCAAATATTGCATTTCGATGATTAAACCACAAATAGGTTTTTGGTAGAACAAAATATTTCTTTTTATATCTTTATATATCCTGAATTATTAAACTATCCTATCTTTCAAGTTGGATCAAACTGCACACGGTGTGCAAATTTTAATAAAATCGGTTAAGTAGTTTAGCAGTCCATCGCGGACAAACAACGTGACACGTAATTTATATACGTATATTAAGAAAGATTGTAAACAGAAATTCAGGGTTTCGTATTGTAAACAGGTATTCGTCGGTTAGTTTTTCATTACTACCTTGTGACGGTATTGAACAGACATTATACCCGCCATAAGTCGGAGTAAGAGTGAGTCGGAGTTCTAGTTTACGCATTCTAGTTTTATAATGGTGTAAAGTCACAGACATTATAACTTTATTGAATGTCTTTATTCTTTTGGTTTCTTTGATATCGCATTGAAGCGAAGTACTTTTACTTTACCTACTTCTTATAAACATTTCAATACAAATTTTACGAATCAAGCAATATTTGTTTGATATCGTTTCAATAAATATTCTTTGATATTTTATTAAACATTTACTAACAGAACATTTATTTGTTCAACTCAAAATTAAAAGGGAAATTTATTATTATTTTGTTCATTTAAGGCTTCACTTCAATAAAAATTATATTTGTAACTCACTAGTTACTTAGTTATTACAGTTACCATTGTCCGGCCCAGCTCCGCCCGCCTGCAAACGTTGTCATGCTTTAAAAGTATTGAAAGAGTATTTTTTTTTATTATCTTAAACAAATAATGACACACGAACTGTCCTGTTATTCTGACTGTGTCTAAGTTTAGATTAACACGGCACGAAACACAAACGTCTGACATACCTGAAAAATGTATATGGGGATTATTCCTACGGGAAAAATGTATGTGGGAAAACTACTAATAAATTAAAAAAACATTGTCTAGTGGACCAAATTTTGAATCTTAACCATTCTCAAATCCCCTTGAACACACACAAAAAATTTCATCACAAACCGTCCAGTCGTTTAGGAGTTCAGTGACATACACACGCACAGAAAAAAAAAATTTTTGTATTTGAATAGTGTAGCATGCGAGCATGCAGGCTACTAATGCCCGTTTTCACTAACGACGAACAAGGGAACGCCTTACTAAGTAACTCCTAATTTAAGGCAATGCTTATTATGAAGTTCCGTTTCACCAATCGATGTATAATAAGTTGGTCCTATCTTATGAGTAGCCTAGTTTTTTGACAGTTGTCCATGGTTTTATTCGTCAATCTATTATCAATTTGAGCGACTGTCACATGTGTCAGTTTAGGGGCACATAAGCACTACGCCATTATAAATAGGTGTTTAAATCGTCATAAACTTTAGGTTATGCCTAACGTCGTTAGTCGTGACTTAAGGGTTAGTGAAATGTGTTTTTTCTCTAAGCAACACCTAAATATGTAGGCATCTGATTTAGGCGTATCCTATGGTTAGTGAATATGGGTGTAAGTGGTTGCTGCAGCCCATGGAAATCTACACACAATCTCGACGAAGTCTGAGTCCTGCCCGAGGACGTATGAAGTTTAAATACGTACAGTATGAAGTTACGCTGCCACTCCGAGACCAATGATCGCCTTACGAAAGTATGGCCAGATATAATGCCACTTTTGTCAGTGCAAACAAAAGATATTGATGATTCCTTTATTACGTAACCTAAAATACTTATCATTATGTCAAAAATAAAACAAATGAAAAACATAATCTCAGCTGACAATACGTTTTTGGCAAAGGGAGATCTCCCGCCGGGTGAGGTGCTCATGCCCGGGGAACGGCCGCGCTCCAACTGACTCAATTAGGAGCTTGTATATATGGTAGGATATTCCGAAAACTTCGATAGCGTGATTCAGGAATACCCGTGGGGCCATTTCTTGATGAGTAGCGGAAGGTTAGCGACCTTTATGTAATTTAGTAATTAAAACCAAGAACTAAACCGCTCGCAGTTGGGAAGGATCGGTCGTTGGAAATCTGTACGCGATTGCCTGCTAAAGAGGGCTAATCAAGTGGCATTCTAGTAACGTTATCGCTTGTAGAATAGAATGATAAAAGGGATTGACATTTAGCTAATGATCGAGAGCACATGACATTTCGTTAGCTCACGTCAAACACCATATATTTTAACACGCTTTTATTAGCTTCACTTGTAACTATGTATGGGGTATATATGGGGTGGTTTTTAAGATACTATTGACACCATGCACCCCACGCTTTTTTACAGTAAAATACATTTTCTTCTTATTTTTTACTTTTTAGTTCGTATTTTCAGAAATGAGTGTTATTTAGTTTTTTAAACTACATTATTCATTATACTCTCAAGCGTATACGATAGTACAATGCCACTTGTCTATGCCCGCAATATAGAAATCCTACTACCTTAGCTACGCAATGACTATAGTAACGGTATCCAAGCAACAGTCCATAAACTGTTAAACGTCACGATAGTTAGCGTGTAAAGCGCCAATTACTCTAGTGTACGCCGACATGCTGCTCTCCTGTCGCGGAATGATGAAGTTCTGATATGGCGTGTGGCTTTGCGAACTGACAAGGACATGATGAAGTGATGATAACATATGCTCGGTTGTAGTTATCTGTTCAGGCAGATACTGTAGGTATCACTGGTAGAACGTTCATGGATCGACCATGATGTACCAGTGTTGTGCCTATTTCTGCCGTGAAAAATTCTGTAGGCTACAGTAATCACTCAACACCACTTTTTGTGTGCATGCTCGTCTGCTACTTCATAGTCATAAAAATCAAATTCTTTACTCTTCTAAAAGTCCGCTAGAGGAGAGCCCCGTCCTACTCTAGTCGCTCGAATCGTACGCAGCCACTGTGATTATGGAATTGGAATTACGTCCGTAAATAAATAATTCCCATAGGAGAACAACGTAAAAAAAACGGGTTGCGCTCCGGGAGTGCCGGCAGAAGTGAAAACATTAACGTTGTGCATTTTTGATGTCTTGGAATCGTTAGGGAATAATTCCGCACGAATTGCTTGAATTATCAGTACCTATTAATTTCTATCTAGTATTTTTATAAACTACACACTCATTTTCTTTCACTATTTCTTCGTCACTGTTTTTCATTAATAGATGCACTTTGTTCAATTCAATTCAATTCAATTTATTTAAAGTCAGACATAGTCCATTAATTTGTTAGTAAGCATCTTATAGCCTATGTTAGTAATAGTCAATGACCATATTTTAATTTTAAATACTTAATATAAACGAATTTTACAAGTATAGACAGTCGAGCCGTCATCAGCTGTCACCCCTTCGTCTTACGGTTTTTCGATCAGCACACGTGACCTGACACGAGTTTCACAGTTTTTACCCATCCCACAAAAGTGCTCAACGCCGCTAAAGAAGTTTTCACTTCAATAATCATCTATAAAACTACCAGCAATACGTTATTGAAAATTAAAGTTTGAAACAAATGAAAAAATATATATATTTTCAGTCGTTTGACCAAGATTTTTAATCAAATAGGTAGGAACATATATATCCAGTTCACTCCAGAAACCATATTTCAAATAACTGTTAGCTTAACCCGCCAGTCTCAGTCGACGCTAATCCTCTTAGGGCCAAGCCTCGACGCGGTTCAACTTTAAACTCACATAACGTCACATGTCAGAGTTTCTACTGCAGTCTGGATTAACCTACTCTGATACCTGAACGGTTTTATTGCAATTAGCCATAAAGTTACATTGCACTTTTTTACGTTCAACGTCTTAATACATTGGAGATACTGAAGTCTTACTAAATTATAAATACGAGTTCATGTACAACAGAAAAGGAGCGAAACTCCGCTGTAAAGTCACTTGCGGTCGTCAACCTATCAAATTGATCCGACTCGATCCGATCCGATCACATCCAACGTTTCAGCTACGACAATATATGCATACTTTAAACACGAAAATATTCAGTAGACCAGCACATTATGTATTGTAGCATGTAGCAGTAAATATATAAACACCAACTTAAAGAACAGAAGAAAGATGCTTACAACCAAGTGCGTTCATGGTCCACACATGAGTACAATAATAGTTGTGTACAAATTCAAATGCATGAAACTTAAAATACTGCATCATTATAAAAAGTACTTAAAAAAGTAGTAGACGATGCAGGCCACGTGGAGTTAAGGGGTCACTGCAGCCAAAGGACATCCTCACAAGACTTTTAGCAAACTTGTGTGTTGCCTCAGTTTTGGAATTGTACAGCTAAGCCGAAGACCTGGTTGTCTGATGTAAGTCTGGTCGGCAATACAATAGAATTACTTACAACACCGTGGCAACGGTGGTTTTTCTTAGGTCGAACCATGAAATTTACAACTATATTAGTGAACAAAATAGTAAATTCCAACAAAAAAATAAAACGTGAAAACCGGACAGACTGACTGCTCCGTATGAAGACAAAGTATGTCATTTTTCATCAAATTATGAACCACAAGCCAGAGGTATTTGTGAAACAAAGGGAACGTATGAACGTATCTTCGCGGTAACGGGAAGTGAGGAGCAAAATGCGAAAATGGCGTCTTTAATAAACTTCGTTATGTCGAAATTACGGTAGAGCTCATCTCGTCTACCTTTCAGCGACGCGGTGACGTCAAATAGATTGTTTTCACTTTGTTTCCGATTTTTGTACCCAAATAAATACAAATGTATTGTCATTTTTCATCAAATTATGAACCACAAGCCAGAGGTATTTGTGAAACAAAGGGAACGTATCTTCGTGGCAACGGGAAGTGAGGAACAAAATGCCAAAATGGCGTCTTTAATAAACTTCGTTATGTCGAAATTACGGTAGAGCTCATCTCATCTACCTTTCAGCGACGCGGTGACGTCAAATAGATTGTTTTCACTTTGTTTCCGATTTTTGTACCCAAATAAATACAAATGTATTACGCTATGTCACAATTTCTCGAGCGGTTGAAGCAATTCTGTGAAGACGAACATAATGATTCTCTTTCATAAGTAGGTACCCAGTTGAATTTTTCGTTAAGGAAAACATTGAAATGATCTTATTTGCCCACGTATTTATTTCCAACAATCACTAAAGCTTTACCCTCTTATTATCACCTTTAGGCCCTCGTTATATAGAGTAGCCAAGATATGTAGTTTCGACTACTCAATTAAGATATAGGTATGTTGCATAATGACTTGCCCGGTTAGCACCTGGTCAGAAAAGTACAAAATAGCGTAGGCTTCGAGCAATCGGCACTCGATCTGTGGCAAGAAGCGGCACTTTATAGACTACGAGTACTAGCCTTTCGCCAGCGGCTTCGCCCGCGTGGACTCGTTTAATGGGTCCCCCAGGGTAAAAAATAGCACATGCTATTCCAGGCTTCATTGCTATATTAAAATCATAGGCGTTGAGCCAGTTGCTTCAACCACGTTGACCCTATTACCCGTTTTCACGTAGTAATGAAGCATTTTTCCGCGGTAAAAAGTAGTCTATGGTACTCAAGGTGAATGGAGCTTTCCAATGGTGAAAGAAATTTTGAAATCGGAACAGTAGTTTTTGAGTTTATTCATCACAAACACAAAAATACAAATCTTTCCTCTTTATAACATTAGTATACACTACAAAATGAACAGGAACAAGACTCAAATAACTTGAACAGCCAACCAACCAAACGCTGCACCGTGCACACTTGAAATCGCTAAAGCGCGCGATCCTGCTAGCACGTTCAAGTTTAGCGTGTGTCAGGAAATCGCGATGCAGCATCCTTAAAGTCGCTAAAACGCGCGATTCTGATGCTGCGACCAAGTTGCCAAAACGCAATGCAACATCAATGCTCTCGCAAAATAGCCGATGCTTAAAGTAGGTAGCCAGTGTGTCTTGTCTGTAAAATATTTCTCAGAGCGAAACGCCAACGCAGACAAATTACAAGCACTATGCGAAGTTATCAATGAAACATGCTGACTATAAATTTCAATTCTGCGGCAAGTTCCAACAAGTTTGAACAACGTCCATTCATCAGACTGTACCTATATTAGAGGCGAAGTAATGACTTTGAGGAGTTGACGGAATTTTGGTTTAGGGTTCACGCCATTTTGTTGACTGTGTTGTATAAGATGCGTCAGAGGACATCAGAATTACATGAAAACAATTCAAATATCAGGGTTCAATAACAAGTTTGGTACTATTTACTTAAAAATTTGTTATAGGTGTGAGAAGGCGTAAAGGCAAATTTGTGTGAAGTGTCAATTCCCTGTTATTAAACGAGCAATTATAATGACTGACTAGCCTTCCGCCAGCGGCTTTGCAAGCTTGGACCCGTTTAATGGGTCCCCGTATGATAAAAATAGCCTATGTGCTATTCCAGGCTTCATTGCTATATTAAAATCATAGGCGTTTAGCCAATTGCTTCAACCGCGCTGGCCCTATTACGCGTTTTCACGTAGGAATGAAGCATTTTCCCGCGGTAGAAAGTAGCCTATGCTACTCAGGGTTCCTCTTTATAATATAAGTATAGATGTATAATAATATGATTTGAATCTCGGAAACGGCTACCACGATTTATATGAAATTTAGTATTCAGAAGTGTCGGGGGCGATAAATTGATCTAGCTAGATTTCCTTTTTAGAAAACGTCGTTTTATCCATGTTTTCAGGCAATGAAAAACTGCAAAAATATCTTTAGAATACGACTGTAAATTTCGCCTACATGTATAAGTTTGTAATAGCAAGCCTAAGGTGGGAAATCAGACGGTTCCGATACCAGAAGACCCCAGATTGAGTCCTGTCCGATTATTATTGTCGTTTTATCCATGTTTTCAGGCAATGAAAAACTGCAAAAATATCATTAGAATACGACTGTAAATTTCGCCTACATGTATAAGTTTGTAATAGCAAGCCTAAGGTGGGAAATCAGACGGTTCCGATACCAGAAGACTCCAGATTGAGTCCTCTCCGATTATTTTTATCTCTTTTTTAAGTTCCTTTTTGAGATTAGATCCAGAAAATCAAATGTTTTTATCCGAGCAAAGGATATCCTTAATATACTTACAAACTTATACTGGCAAATAAACCCTAAAATTATTTAGAAATACCACTGTTACATTTTTAAAACGATCTAAAACAGAAACCATGTCGACAAATTTGAGGAGACCCCAAAATTGACTTCTAATAGCATATCTTGGGTAGGTACAAAGTAAAGCGATTTATATAATTGAGCGACCACCCCCGCGATAGCGAAATTAACTACAAATATATTTAAGTAGATATGAGTACAACAATGAGCCAAAGGATGGAAAATAATGGACACGATGTGCCATACTATTTTTTTATTTGAATGGAGTAGCCGACGAGCATGCAGGCCACGTGGTGTTAAGGGGTCGCTGCAGCCCATGGACATCTACATACAACCTCAAGCAAGTATAGGTAAGTCTTGTCTGAGGTCGTATGCAGTTGCGCTGCTACTACGGAGGCTGGTGGTCGCCTCATGTAAGAATGGCCGGCAACTACACCTTTCCACCGAAAAACAATAGAATTGGTTCACGGCAGAAGTGGGTGCAGCGGTGGTACTTCCCCGGCGAACGATTATAGTTCTACCACCTACAAAATTAGTTAATTTTCATTATGACCATAAAAGTGATTTTCACATCTGCCAAAGTAATAATATCCTTCATACATACAAACGCGATGATAAATCATGACTGTAATGCACAAAACGCACGCCACCCTTGCATCACAACCCCTTTGTTTATTCATATGAACACGAGGGGTGCGAACTTTCATGTTTTATTATGAACCCTATTTTAAATTCATTAAGGTTGAAATTAAATGTGAAAGTTGTATGCATTTATAGTATTGCACTTGTAGAAAAAATTGGTCACTCTATCTACAGCGTTAGGTCACGTGTGAACGTACCATTATGCCATATTGTTTATGAAGTTGAATAATGTGGTTTGTTAATTTTAGTACCGTATATATAATTCACTTTGGAGCATATACTTACAATAAAGTTTCAACCTCTATAAGTATGTAGAAACTTGATCCTGAAAAAGTTGCCACCAAAAACAACGCCATCAATGAACGCATGACGGGACCTTTTCCGTACTTGTCCTTAGAACTACAAAGAACTAAAAACGAATAAGTTCTACCCACCGAAGTAAGTGTATACAACAAAAAACTTCTGAAACTAATAGAACATTGAAATACTTAACATAACAAAAAGAGGGAAAATAAGGAAGGCCCAGCAGCGTAAACGAACGCCACAAATCATTTATAATCGTGACAAAAAAATATTATTTTAAAACCAATAAAAATCATGCATTAAAATAAATCAATCACAAAAACTTCTGAAACTGATAGAACAGTGAAATACTTAACATATCAAAAAGAGGGAAAACTAGTAAGGCCCAGCAGCGTAAAACGAACGCCACAATTCATTATTATAAATGAAAAATGAAACAATAAATTATTTATTTAAAATTTAAATAAATCAATCAAAAAAACTTCTGAAACTAATATAACAGTGATATACTTAACATATCAATAAATTAAGTTTTTAACAAAAAAATAGAACCGACTTCAAACGGTAAAAAATAAAATTGTTCAGTACCTACTTCTTCTTGCTTATGGTAATGACTCTTAAAACTATTTCTGGAGTCGGGCCCTTAGTAAATGTCGTACCATTCGTTCTAAATTGGCACCGACAGTACAGACAGTGGGACAGTACCTACTTCTTCTTGCTTATGGTAATGACTGTTAAAACTATATTGGAGTCGGTGCCCATTCAGAACGAAAGGTACACTATATTTACTAAGACAGGACATTTCACTAAGGGCCCGACTTCAAAAATAGTTTTAAGAGTCATTACCATAAGCAAGAAGAAGTAGGTACTGAACAATTTTATTTTTTACCGTTTGAAGTCGGTTCTATTTTTTTGTTAAAAACTTAATTTATTTCACTCTTTTTAGTAATTTTAATAATTCTGTATGTATTAGCATAATTGGAAAATTTTTCACTTAACTTCTAAACTTTAAACAGATTTACCTTTTATAATCATGTTTATCTAATAGCCATCTAAAAGTCTCAAAGACATACTATCAGTCCACCTGAACGTATAAATTAAAGAAAGAATTTGCTCTCAGCTCCTAAACGTCGAGGAGTTGTACCTTCAATCATCAGTTAAGCAACAGCAGGTGATAATTACCAGACATAAATATTTGTATTATGTTAAAAATATGACTAAAAGCATGTGTGTGCCTATTAAGTTTCAGTGTTTCCCTCGATTTCCCTAATATCACATCATCAGATTTTGACATGGTGACAGTTGGACCACCTCAGGAATGTAAGATTTCGAACAAAAAACCATTTATTGAAAGAATTTGCTCTCAACTCCTAACCGTCGTAGTACCTTCCATCATCAGTTCAGCAACATGATATGACGATAATTATACACAAATGTCTGTTTTGCTTTGTAAAAATATGAAAATCATTTGTTGTGCTATAAAATTTGAATGCTCCCTTCGATTTCTCTGGGATCCCCTCATCAGACTTTGACTTGGTGACAGTTGGACCATCTCGGGAATGTAAGATTTCGAATAAAAAACTATTTATTGAAAGAATTTGCTCTCAACTCCTCACTGTCGCAGTACCTTCCATCATCAGCTCAGCAACATGAGATGATGATTTCTATGCGTAAATATCTCTTATGCTTCAGAAACTATAAGAAAATCAATGTGTGTGCCTATAAAATTTGAGAGTTCCCCTCGATTTCCCTGGGATCCCATCATCAGATCCTGATTTGGTGACAATGGGACCACCTCGGGAGTATAAGCATACGAACAAAAAAAGAATTTTGAAAATCGGTCCACAAACGGCGGAGTAATCGGTGAACATATATAAAAAAAAAAAAAAATACATACAGCCGAATACAGTACCTCCTTCTTTTGGAAGTCGGTAAAAAGAGGGAAAATGAGTAAGGCCCAGCAGCGTAAAACGAACGCCACAAAGCATTTGTAATCGTGACAAAAAATATTTATTTAAAAAGCAATAAAAATCATGAATTTAAATAAATCAATAAAAAAATCTGAAACTAATAAAACAGTGAAATACTTAACATATCAAAAAGAGGGAAAACTAGTAAGGCCCAGCAGCGTAAAACGAACGCCACAATTCATTTATAATGGAAACAAAAAATTATTTATTTAAAATTTTAATAAATCAATCAAAAAAACTTCTGATACTGATAGAACAGTGATATACTTAACATATCAAAAAGAGGGAAAATGAGTAAGGCCCAGCAGCGTAAAACGAACGCCACAAATCATTTGTAATCGTGAACAAAAATTCTTTATTTAAAAAGCAATAAAAATCATGAATTAAAATAAATTAACGATAATCTTGCTTTCCATACGTGATTTAGTACCTTACCTTGTACCTTAATATGGTAAGCATTTTGAATATTTTTACGAAAAATTATTCATGCGCGTTTCCGTGCTTTGGAAAGCACATCAGTCCCGGTTGTTATCGATAGATAACAGTCGCTAAACCTTGTCGGAGGCCTTATTTGCGATTTGAAAACATCCACCAGCAGGTTAGCGACTAACCCGCATCTCCTCCAATCCGCATTGAAGCGTGGTGGAGTAAGTGAAATGCACTGACATCACAACCAATATAACAAAAGGTCTGAAAAAAAAGTATTATGTGGCACGGTGCAATTTAAAGGTCAAATTATTGTATCCAAAAATCAATCGAAACCAATAGAGCATAATATTATAATTGATCGCGTTTAATGGGGAGCCCGTTACGACCATATTGTATGTCAAACTGATTAAATTTATTGAACAACCGCCATTTATTTTAATGAATATGGGCGTTGCTGTCGTGGGTGGTCAGTTTATTAATAAAATTAATGGTGCGTGGTGCTTAATGTTGTTAAACTTATTACAATTATAATAGCTTACAAACAGGTGTTCGTAAACAAAAAGTTTAATTTAAATAGATGGTAATACTTATACGACTTTATGGGGAAAATTAATATTTTTTGTTTTTACAATGTTAAATCAATTTTCCGACTTCAATCAAATAAATTTTCAAATAAATAAAATTTACAAAGAAGCAGAAGAAAAAATATTTTACTCGTCATTATGAAAATATTCATCCAGTCATCGTTATTTTCACGTGATCAACGTAAATCTTGAGTAAAAGCAAACCCGTTTTCATGTAGAGTATTGCCAAGACGATTACATACTCTGTGAATAAAGATATCACATCTCATGTACAGCCAAGCTCCTGAATATACACGCAAATCTACAAACCCTAACTTCGTCAACTTTTCCGAGTCAAAATGTAGCATGGTCGTTTTGTTACTCCTGTATGTGATCGTGCCGAAACCGTGAAGTTACATTTTTACTGAGATGAGTTTATTTTTTTATTTGAATGGAGTAGCAGACGAGCATGCAGGCCACGTGGTGTTAAGTGGTCGCTGTAGCCCATGGACATCTACATACAACATCAAGCAAGCATAGGTAAGTCTTGTCTTTGTTGCGCTGCTACTCCGGAGGCTGGTGGTCGCCTCGGTCGGTTAGAATTGGTTCACGGCAGAAGTGGGTGCAGCGGTGGTACTTCCCCGGGCGAACGATTATAGTTCTACCACATACAGAAATACACCTAAGTTGGTGAAGTCAGAGCTGTTCGACTTAAGGCATGTAGACTCAGGCGCCTGGCAATACATGAAGATGTGATGTGATGCCTGAATAAGGTATGTTTAAATACTATTGTTAAACGCAAACACCCATTTTTTTGTAAACAGACATCAATAAAGGTTTTTAATTTTTCATTTCATTTAAAAAAATCATAGAGTAAGCCATGCATTCGTCTTGGAAACATTTTACATGAAAATGTTTTAGGTGGAACCCATATTGAATCCAACACAAAAAGAATCAATGGAAATCGATCATAAGCAAAGAAAATTATTCTATCGTGGATATCAAAACGTAACTTCAAGCAAACCTGTATTCTACAGGAGTTCGTACACAAATGCGCCACATCTCGGATTCACCTTCCCTTAACCGATTTTTTAATGTTTTTCAACTTTGAACAAAGTTTCGTTTCGGACAAACTCAAGTTTCAAAAAACAGCGAATATAAATAGGCTGGCTAACAGTTCAAAGGGGTAGCTGGTACAGCCCCACGGAGCAAAACTATCGATTTTATCCTATTACGTTCCCTCTGACCGAACCATTAGCGCCCCCTGGCGTTTCTTTGTAAATTACTAAACGCGTAATGGGTTATACGTGTAGCCGTTGGGGTAGATATTCGTACATTAAAATGAAAAAATAAGATCGATTTTATTTTTAGAAGTTCTGTTTTAAGATACAGATCTCATACCTACTTCTCTTGCGGTCAATTGTGGTCCTTTGTTTACCTATAAATACAAAGAAATCAAAATCACTGACATCGGCTTCTCTGCAGTTGGCTGTATCTATACTAATCTAATACCTTTAAACGAGCAATTCTTGTATGTATCTAAATATATTTTTTGAATCTCGGAAACGGCTCCAAAGACTTTGATGAAAAATAGTACCCTGGCTTCGGGGGTGATAAATCGATCCATATAATTTTTTTTGATAGAAATTTTGAACTGTATAAAAATATTTTCAGTGTTAATAAATTTTAATATAAACTGAAAAATACGACTCTTCCTGACATCTATTGGAGAGTATTAATAATATTGTGACGTACAAACGCTGTCAAACGGGGGAGACCACGAGGCTCATTGTGGATTTCCTCAACCTTGTGAATTTCATAGGTTGGGTGGTAGGAAGATTAAAAGATTATATTTTATGACGCTTTGCGTTTACTATATAGGGTTTTAAAATTTTTATACGAAAGCTAAAGGTTTTTACCTTAGAATAAATTAAATGCATACTAAGTCATATTTCAGTAATTTAAATGCATGGTAAGTCAAATGATTTTAGTATGAATGTATACAAAACAGCGAAATAACAAAACGGCATTTTGGCAAACTCGATAGAGTTCAAATTTTTATATTTAAAATTCATGGTTCAATGGTAACGGGATATTCTAATCTGATCATTTTGACATTCGGAAGTAAGATAAAAAAAGTGTTTATCAGCTCCGACGCACGACTGGAGTTTACTCATTACGAACGATAAATTATGATATATATATTGAATAGAAAAAGAGGATAATGAACGCATTTTTTAAAACAATAAGAGAAACTGTTTGGAACTTTGTTATAAAGGAAACACTGGAGACGTTTGGATTTAGTATATTTTCTCTCACCCACCTTCGTGATAATTTTGTAATGGCCGCTTTATCGACTGTGGTTGCTAAAAGCAAGCAGGACAGATGTAGCGCCATTTATGCTTCTCTGTGTGAACTGTTTGTTCCAGTTAGGTAAGTAGTTTATGAAAGGAAAGAGAACCATATCACAGATAGCGCCACTGAGAATTATAAAACGATAAAATTTAATGTCATGAATTAGAAAGATAATGTAGGCACATAGTTGACTTTCAAATTTAGTAGTATTCTACATAACGCCTCAACTTTTCGAGTGTCACACTTGATTTTACTCCTCATAAAATTTCCGTACCGGGCCATAAAACTCAAATCGTTTCAAAGGAGTAAACTCCAAAAAATACTGTACCTATATACAAGGTCTTTTTTAATCGTGATAGTACTCAACAGGATGCAAAGTTTACCCCATATCTTAATCTGATGCGCTCGAGTAAATCCAAAAATCCCCTCTTGGGCTCCCTTACTACCATCCGCCAAACCGACGTCCAAAGAAATGACAATGTCGATTTGAAAGAGCTCTATGCAAATTTCGTTCACTGAATTAAAGGTTTCTTGGCCGAATGGTTACGTGGGCTAACTTCGGATCTACAGACCCGTGTTCAAACCTCAAGCAAAACCTTGCGTTTATTTTAATTATTTGTGTAAACATTTTTTACACTAAGCAAATGAGTGACTCGTTTGATATTAAACCAAGAAATTAAATCTTATACCTTTAAGAGAGCAATACCTATACATAATTTGAATCTCTGAAACGGCTTCTACAATTTTCATGAAATTTAGTATACAGGAGGTTTCGGGGGCGATACATCGATCTAGCTAGGTTTAGGTTTTAAAAAACTTCGTTTAATCCGCGTTTTTAAGCATAGCAAAACTGCTACAATATCTCTAGAATATGAAGGTAAATTTCGGCATTAGTTGTAAGGTCGTATATTGCTCAGTTGGGAAATCGTACGGTCCTGCACCAGAAGACACGGTTTCAAAGTTGTAGAGACTGTCCGTTTAATTTTTTCTTTTTTTTTTCAAGCTACTTATTTTGTGAGAAAAACTTTTACTGAGAACAGACGTTTCCAGTCCAAACATGTTCTCTCCTTTTTTCAAATTCCTTTTTTTGTGAGAAAAACTATTAAAAGCTCCCAGCTCTTTATTAACGCTTAGATTTCACATGTAATCGCATTAATATTTATATTTCTCTGTATTTCTATATTTTCTAAAAAAAAACAACCGACCGAACTTTATAAATAAAGAGTTCGTAACTGTGCAAATGCTTTTATCCTATGACGATATTTAGATAAAATTCTTATATCGGTAATCAACTTAATGGGTATTTATGACATCTATTAGCTATTATCTATACTACATATAGGAGTAATACATAAGTATAGTAACACAATTTACTGACATTTCAGTAGATGGCGTTGTTAAGCAATACTAAGCCAATGAAGGTTTGGTTTGACTTTTAACAATTATATCTAATACCTTTAAACGAGCAATTCTTGTATGTATCTAAATATATTTTTTGAATCTCGGAAACGGCTCCAAAGATTTTGATGAAATTTAGTACCCTGGTTTCGGCGATGATAAATCGATCCACAAAATTTTTATTGATGGGAATTTTTAGCTGCATAAAAATATTTTCAATGAAAATCAATTTAAATATAAACTGAAAAATACGACTCTTCCTGACATCTATTGGAGAGTATTAATAATATTGTGGCGTAAACGCTGTCAAACTGGGGAGCCCACAAGGCTCATTGTGGATTTCCTCAAGCGTCATCAGGACCTTGTGCTTTTTATAGGTTGGGTGGTAGTAAGATTAAAATATTATATTATTTAATATTATTATACTTCATGACGTTTTGCGTTTAACCGGTGGAGAGAGCGCCTATAGGTTTTCAAAAATTTTATACGAAAGTTCCAGGTAAAATAGTAGAATAAATTAAATGCATGGTAAGTCATATTTCAGTAATCTGAAGATTTAAGTATGAATGTATACAAAGCAGCGAAATAAAAAAAACTGCATTTTGGCAAACTCTGAAGAGTTCGAATTTTTATTATTTAAAATTCATGGCTCAACGGTAACGGGGTTTTCTAATCTGACCATTTTGACATCCAGAAGTAAGAAAAAAAACTGTACCTACATAGAAGGTCTTTTTTAATCGTGGCAGCACTGAACAGGATGCAAGGTGTACCCCATATCTTAATCTGACGCGCTCGAGTAAATCCGTAAATCCCCTCTTGGGCTCCCCTATTACCATACGCCAATCCGACGTTCAAAGAAATGACAATGTCAGTTTGAAAGAGCTCTATGAAAATTTCGTCCATTGAATTAAAACTTTCGTGGTCGAATGGTTGCGTGAGTTGACTGCGGAACTAGAGACCCGGGTTCAAACCTCAATCAAAACCATATTGTGTATTTTTTATTTTTATGGAAATAACTATTTTTATTAGGAGCTATTTCAGATGGTGTTGTTAAGTAACACTAAGCAAATGAGTGTTTCGTTTGAAACTAAACCAAGAAAATAAATTGTTTTTATCCGAGCAACGCTCGGTCGTCCAGGTACTATTATAAATTAAGTTTTTAACAAAAAAATAGAACCGACTTTAAACGGTAAAAAATAAAATTGTTCAGTACCTACTTCTTCTTGCTTATGGTAATTACTCTTAAAACTATATTGAAGTCGGTGCCCATTCAGAACGAAAGCTACACTTTATTTACTAAGACAGGAAACTCCAAAAATAGTTTCAAGAGTAATTACCATAAGCAAGAAGAAGTAGGTACTGAACAATTTTATTTTTTACCGTTTGAAGTCGGTTGTTAAAAACTTAATTTATTTCACTCTTTTAAGTAATTTTAATAATTCTGTACATATATGTATATACATAATTGAAAAAAAATTCGCTTAACTTCTAAACTTTAAAGAGATTTACCTTTTATAATCATGTTTATCTAATAGCCATCTTATAGCCTGAAAGAATACTACTGTCAGTCCACCTGAACGTATAAATTAATGAAAGAATTTGCTCTCAGCTCCTAACTGTTGAGGAGTTTTACCTTCAATCATCAGCTTAGCAACATCAGGTGATAACTACCGGACATAAATATTTGTATTAAGTTAAAACATATCACTAAAAGAATGTGTGTGCCTATTAAGTTTCAGTGTTTCCCTCGTTTTCCCTAGTATCACATCATCAGATTTTGACATGGTGAAAGTTGGACCACCTCAGGAATGTAAGATTTCGAACGAAAAACCATTTATTGAAAGAATTTGCTCTCAACTCCTATTCTATAACTATTCATTTTTGCTTTAGTAAGAATATAAAAATCAATTGATGTGCTATAAAATTTAAATGTTTTGTCAACCAAAGGTTTTGTCTCCGCCAAAACAACAACTTTCCTTTACAAAACATATTTTCTTTGGGGCTTCTAAAGTTAATTACTTACTAACGAACTGAAATATACTTTTTCTAGCCATAACCTTTATCACAAAAGAAAACAAACAAAAATACTCACACTAGTAAATTTAGATTTATTTTAGGTTTTGGACACCACCAAAACAAACTTTTTATTTTTGCTACTTCAGAAAAAACTTATATTAGTACACCACTAAAGAAAAACAACAAAAAAACTCACACAAACACCTTTGCGGTATATTTAGCGATTGAGCTAATTACAGATGGAGTTTCGGAATCCATTAACGAAATTACGGGGACGCACACCCTCATTGATTCCTTTAAAAATGTTTGCGCGAAATGGGCTTGACAGTCCCACGTTTACAGAGTACCGACCCACCCCTCTAAGTTGTATTAATGTTCTATATAATGAGAGTAACACTAACATATGATAAGCAATTAGAATATTTGTAGCGGGCCAGATAAAGTTTGATAGTAAGAACACAAATATATGGAAAACTTGCGAGTAAAATAATGCGTAAAAGTATTGTTCTTTTCATAAAATAACTGTTTGTTACCGTCGAACATATTACTTGTTCGTTCAAAAAACTCAACTTAGATAAAAACATAGATATAGACATACATACATAGATGGAAGGTTTAGTTTATCAGTTATAATTTGTTAAATTAAGTAAAGATAATTATAAATTAATACTTCATAGATTTTACAAAACTATGTTATATAATTTTGTTCTAGGATTTCTTAAGCTTAAACGAAAAAGACTATATACGTTAAATATTGCTTGTTATTTTTAAAGCAGACTAACGTCTGCTGGGCCCACTAGTAGGCATGCTATACTTTTTAATTTACATAAATAAATTTAATATCTGTTATAAATACAGCCAGTAGAGGCGATAAAATCGATGTTCCGCGTAAATACACTCCGCAATCGGTTAATCGCGAGAATAATAACATATTCCGACGTATTCAATAAGGGCGGGCGTAATCTGGCATCACAGTGTTTTTGAAGAGTAACAGTGATGGGGGTTTATTATGACATGAGTTGTGGCAAAAACAGTTTATTTTCAATCTATTTATGTCCCACTGCTGGGCACAGGCCTCAAGTGCGGATCGGTGGACATTATGCCTACGAGAAACTGTGAGAAACTCTGGGGCAGGAAAACATCGTAAATAAATATTACAATTTTTCCCCTCATCGTAGAACAGCGATAAATGCACGTCTAACAAATCTTTGTTAAAATAGCGCGCCAGGGTTTTGAACTCGGGATCTCTGTGTCGGAGAACGCGGTATTTACCGCTCGGCCCGCTGCTCAACAGTATACTCTATAAATACCGTATATTTTGACGAATATTGACTTAAAATGCGAAATGTGTATGAAAGTCGTATGTCACGATGTATGTTTAGGATAAAATAAGAAACTACTTACTTGATTATGACAAAATTCTGAAAAAGTGTGTAATTCAGACCAACTTAAAAGGGAACGATAGGAAAGAGGAGACATTAATTCAGTCAATAATGTATTAACGCAATTTTTTCATTTGACTTAATAATCGCAATTAGACAATAACTTCTCTTTTATTTTTCTAAGAATCAGGATCTTCAATTAGTATTATACACCCACATTATAAATATATTTATATTATGTTTGGATTAGGATTAATTTCCGCTGTACTCCCATGCTTTGATAAGCACGAGGCGAGATTTATGAAGCGTTACCGTGAATCCGTTATCCTTAATATCAGCGATGGAACATAACATCTAGGGGCACGGAAGTGCCACCGCAAAGACGAGCGAATCGCATCAAAAAATTGTATGACTTTTGCCCCCCAACCTTCAAAATTGGGGGATGGCAATTTTTAATGCGACTTAATATAGAAATATTTATGCTAGATATCTTAAATTTGGTAAACGAACTATATGTTGCAAATAAAAAACATGTGTGCCAGGATTTTTACAAAATCACTCTCTAACTCCTTAAAAAGGGGGGTGGAATTTGTATACGATTGTCTCCGATTGTCATGCTAGATCGAGATCTGAAAATTACAAAAAAATACTGCCATAAGCAATTTACAAGAAGTAATGAAATCCCACTAGAACTAATTTCATGTAAGACGTAGCCAAGACGAGGGCGTCGTTGCATACATATTATTATGTATTCTGACTCAGATATAAAGTTAGTCCAATTACATTCCAAATAGTGTACATTCATGAACTTGGCTGTACATTAGACCTAATATCTCTTTCACATATTAAGCTATTTGCACTCGTCTCGTGTATTACATGAAAATGTATTTGCTGGGATTATATAATACTGTACAAGTAAAGGAATACTACTGGTAAAGCGGATTATATTCTCGGTACATTTCACAGAACTTTGTCGATAAGCTGTTTACGGTAAGTAAAGAAATGGATAAACTATTGAAGAGTCTGCGCGGATCAAAATGTGAATGACCTGCTTTACGAAAGTCTTCGATAAGAATAGGCAAGCTTACCGACCAAGTTGGTATAAATAAATAAAGAACGCTATGCACTCATAGCCCTACATTAGTATTCCCTGTGTCGTGGATACCACGGACACACCACAATGAACTGAACACAAACACCCACACCAAGGACAGAAATTGAAATTCATCATCGCCGGGAATCGGACCCAGAATCCTTGATTAGCAGTCCACCATACTAACCAAAGTATTGCACCAAAAATAAGTGAAGTATTTCTTTTAAAAGTACCTAAGTACAGCTCAAACTGATAATCCTTTTTTGAAGAAGATTAAAAAATAACAGTGTGATTTTTCTTGATGACATTCATTACACATCTAACCTTTGTCGTAATATAAAGCAATGTTATCAAACTATCGTAATTAGATTTGTCACAGTTCACGGCATTACTAGGTTAAATCTGGAAGCCTTATTGGGTCAGTTGCCACATAAATTAGATTCAACCGAGCTTGAGATCTTAACTGTTATGTACATAATGGGTAGATAGTGCGGCGAAATTGCATCACTTTATTTACACCTTTTTTTGGTATCGGGGGCAAACCTTGAAAAGGAACCCGGCATGTTGGGAGGGGATACCGGGTTATGTGGGATTAGACCGCACTAAAACCCCTCGGTGGCCTACCTCTGCGCTTGGAGAGGACTCCGGGATCTCTAGTGGAACGCACCGGTGTCCTTCACGCGCGGCGCCCCAGAACAGGCCCATCTTTGAAAGAGCAGATGTGCTCTCCTGCACCTTCCGATGCTTACGGCGACATGCGGCCACGGATACACCGCCGTCCTACCCGTGGCTGCTGGCTGGACGGGTCGAGCTCCCACTTTCACAGCCCAAAACCCCGGAAGCCCCCTTTTAGTCACCTTTTACGATCAGGCAAGGGATACGGGTTAAAGAAATTATTGTAAAACCACAATTGAATGGCGAGGAAATGAGCTTTGTTGATGAAGCTGTATTTCTTGGGCTAACTGTAGATTCTAGGCTTCAATGGGGACCCCATATCTCTCGGTTAGCGAATAGACTAAGTTCTGCCGTCTTTGCAATAAAAAAAATAAGATCACTTACAAATGTCGATACAGCCAGACTGGTCTATTTTAGTTATTTCCATAGTATAATGTCGTATGGTATTTTACTGTGGGGAAATGCTGCTAATATCGACACAATATTTATTTTGCAAAAGCGGGCTATTCGCGCAATTTATAAATTAAATTCTAGAGAGTCTGTCAGAGAAAAATTTAAGGAAACTAATATACTAACATTTGCATCGCAATATATTTATGAAAATATAATGTATGTTCGTAAAAATAAACACGAATTTATGACCTTTTTGGATTTACATAGTTCGAACTGTGTTTCGACAAGGAATGGCCACAAACTTGCATTCCCCAAGTGTAGGCTCCGCAAAAAGAGCCATTCTTTTATCGGGATGTCGATCAGAATATATAACAAAATCCCGGAAGTGTTCAATCCCTTCCTTTGCACATATTTAAAAAGAAAGTCAAACAAGTCCTGTGCCGCAAGGCTTATTACGATCTTAAGGACTATTTAATTGATAAAAAAGCTTGGGATTGAGCTGTAGTCCCACAAGGCTGTTTCTATAACTGATGTAATAGATTTAAATCAATCAAACTGCCAATGTTAACAGATGGCTGTGGGACGACATTGACACATGCGGTAGCTGTCACGTATGTTCCTTATCTGCCCATAGCTACTCTGTAAGAAAGCTTATTATTGTATACCTCATATTTTAAAACAGGGCTGAAGTTTTTCTCCGTCTGCTCTTTTCTTCAGCTCAGCATTGCCTAAGCGCACCCAGAGCAGACAGAACAAAAAAATAACGTTCACTAAGAGTTTGTAAATGAACCGTACAGTGAATAAAGAATATTTCATTTCATTTCATTTCATACCGTAGCTCTATTCTTAATCCCGAAGCTACAGGGAACTATCACATTACACCTAACTTCTTAGAAGTATTTTTTTCAACCTTTTTATGTCCCACAGATGGGCACAGGTCTCCTCTCACAAGTGAGTGGATTTAGGCCACAGTGCACGACGCTGGACAAATGCGGATTGGTGTGCATCATGGCTTCGAGAAATTATGAGTTTCTCTCAGGCCTGCGCGGCGATGGAAAACATCGTAATCAATTAAATTTTATATCAGAATATTCTTCCATCACCATGGAGCAGCGATAAATGCGCACATTACAAATTTATTTGTCAGTGGTGCACGCCTAGGATCGGCCACTCGGCCATCGCTGCTATAAATCTATGAAGTATAGCTGGTATGAATTTTTATTTAATTTATTTATTTATATACACACAAAATAAAAATACATAAGAAGTTTAAATAACAAACACAAACATTTGAATAGAAAAATAGAAAAACAAACAAACAGTAATATTTTAAATATTACCGACTAATATCTATATTTCTATTTACTTGCACACAAATTTAAAAAAATTTATAGTATTTATGATTATATTTTAATTTACTACTCGTATCATGAACGGAATAAGAATAACAAACAAGTTCAAACAACCGAATTTTTTATATATTTTAGCTTTAGCTGTGTTCCTATCCTTAGGATAGAAATCCTTTATTCAAATCAATAAAAAATAAATAATAGTTTAAAAAAACTAAAAAACACGCTTTTTATAGAAAACCGAACTAAAAAATAGAAAATAAATTTTAATGAATTTAAATTAAGAAAATAGTGTTAAAAATTTCAATGAATATAAGTTAATAATAGTGTGAATAAAAAAAAATTATTTTAAAAAAAGCGTGCGGTGCATGGTGTCAATAGTTATAAATATTTTATTGACAGATATGAGTAGAGTGATTATCATTTCGATAATATTTTAAAAAGCACCCCACGCTTTTTTTTTAATAAAATATTTTTTTTTATTCACACTATTATTAACTTATATTCATTGAAATTTTTAACACTATTTTCTTAATTTAAATTCATTAAAATTTATTTTCTATTTTTTAGTTCGGTTTTCTATAAAAAGCGTGTTTTTTAGTTTTTTTAAACTATTATTTATTTTCTACTTTTTAGTTTGGATTATTTATTCTTTCCATGATGTTTCCACGAGCAATGGACTGGTTACTGAGAACCTTCTTCTTTCTTTCAAAAATATCTTTATCTATCATTAGGCTTGTTACATAACAAGGTTACATATTTTTTTAATTTTTACGTTTTCATAAAATTTCACCTGTCTTACGACTTAACAAATTATTTATATTCTTTATATATCTCATACACGTTTTCGGTTACTGAGCACCAATAGTCTACTCCCCTACATAAATATGAGCAACCCAAGCAGCAAAATAGTCGAATAGTAATTAGATTACTCAGCCTTTAATCGTATAAGAGCCGAGTAACCGTTCTTAAAACACCCATTTATCGTGTAATAGCGGTTATCTCGACTATTTGGCAATATTTGCTAATGTGTGCTTTAAGGACGTCGAATAAACGTTTACAGCACTATGTTTTAGCACTTTTACTCCACCTTTTAGCAGAAGCTGAATTAAAGTGGCTAAAATACTCGTTATTAGATCGTTTGATCTATAACAGTCGTATAATAGCTGTAGCTCTATAAACGCAATCGAACAAAAATCATATTTTGCAAATTGAAAAATGGAATAATTTTATCAAATTAGTGTATTGTCATCGGTCCTCAATAAATCTACAAAGTTTGAACGAAATCTGGCCGTTTAAAGTGGGTCAAAATCGCGCCCAAAGAAGTCGGTTACAAACATACAAACATACAAACATACAGGTGAAGCTAATAAAAAGCGTGTAAAAAGATCTATCTTAAGAATGATATCTGAACAATGTAAACAAGCTTTTCTATTAAACTGTTACATAAACAAAGCAACCAGATATCACTTAACTTTTTAACCCCTGCATTTATGCGATGACAGACGACATACTAAGATGCTCTCAAAATTAAAACCGGTAAACATCCAGTTCCCCCTTTGATACTATTTTAAACCTACGAAAACATTTCACCCCTTGTGTTTATAAAAATGAACAGCAACTCATTAGTTGTTCGGTTTTTTGTTTGAGAGATCTAAAGATTATAGTATAACCCTTTAAAGAGGTGCACTTAAGTGCTTAATTACTCGAATATTTAAAAAGGGGTGTATTTTTAAGGTACGTCATTTTCTTTACTTCTTAGTAATTTAGTAAACCAGGGGCACCGATATCCGACACAGGGGGCACCGGTATCCAACACAGGGGTCCCCGGTTCAATCCCGAAAAAAAAGTCCTCGAAAAGCCGGATGATTTTGACAATGATTACAGATTTCGAAGATACTCGTATTTACACTGTTCCCTAAGTTGAAGTATATGAAATCAAATAAAAAAAGAATGATAATCACATACATTCAGAGAATGAGATAAAATCCGTAAAAGGAAAGTAAGCACATGACGACCTGACGACATGACGACACGCGTGGCACAATGGTTACCATGCCGGACTGCCAATCGAGGGGTCCCGGGTTCGATTCAAGGCGAAACAGTTTGAATGATGAGTTTAAATTTCTGTTATCGGTCTGGGTGTTTGTGTTCCTGTCTTTGTATGTGTCCATGGTACCCACGACACGGTATTAATTACCTTACTGTGGGGCTATGAGTATGTAACGTAACGTTTATATACATAGATACTTTAATAATAATAATAATAAACATACATGTCAAATTGATAACCTCCCTTGAAGTCCTACGCTCATAAATACTCTTGTTAAATTGACATTTTTACATTTATTGACCGAAACTCAAAAACTCCATTACTGTAAAATATGGAAAACTATTCGCCGCGGGTCACTAAATCACATTTATTGCGCCGTACTTCAAAGTAATATTTTCCGTTCCACTTTAAAACTACGTCCATTCCTGATAAGAAAAGTTTTAGATGAGGGATGTTGAAGAACCTTTTTAAAATTTTAAAGATATGAGGTCAATGGTCGACATAGTCCTAGCAGGCAAAAGTTAGGTTTATATGAATAAGCTTAAATTTCATAACCCATAAAAGAGGGAAAAGGTATGTCTCTTTGTTTTTTTGTCCTTCTCTTACGGTGTCACGGCTTGACCAGATTTTTTATATGGAGATACGCGGGACTGGAGATTGATCTAGGCTACTTTTTACTTGGGTTAAATATGTCATTCCTATGGAAAGAATCATGTAATCAATGCGGGAATCGCCGCGGGTGGAAAGTTAGGACAATATAAAAGTAGTTGATATCTTCTGTTAAAAAATCATTGTTATATAACAGGGTACAATACAGGCGAGTGCATATGTAAGTAGTTTCAAACTAGCGTAAATTTCGGCGCGTATACGGTCGTTTCTCCACCAATCCGCATTGGAGCAGCGTGGTGGAGTAAGCCCCAGGCCTCCTTATAATGGTGAGAGACCCGTGCCCAGCAGAAGGACGCAAAAAGGGTTGCAGTACGGTCGATTCGAAACCGTACTGTAACTATACCGGGAAACGTCAAATCTTGACGTTTCGCGGCTACAAACGCTTCAAAAAACAAACATAAGACGCGGGGCCGCGCCGAAAGATACGCTGACGCTGGTGTGAAAATGCAAAAAATATGGCAAGTATCCTTTTTCAAAAATTCTTCTAAAAAATAAAAAAACGGATAGCAACCGTGAGAGCGCAAGTGCTTTTGAGTTTACCAATCTTAATAAATCGCCGGTATACACACATTCTGTATGAATAGAATCCGATAGAGGCGCACCGATTCAGGGTATCGATATAGAACACAATACATTGCGATACCTTTGTGTTGTGAACACGAGCGGCGAAGTAGCGAGAAATGTCGTTTACACAACGAACTACCTATTCAGTTTCATAATACTGTAACAAAGTGACACTATAAATAAATACTTATTACAAAAAAATACTTTTTATAATATTTATTTTCCATTATTTTGACCCCTTAATGGTTGATTTTTTAGAGACGCTCAAATTCTTTTTAACTGTCAGTGAATTACGGGAAGACGTACGCGTGGTAAACGATGACCCTATCGACACCCTCTTAATTCTTTGAGAAACCCGGTGCCCAAATGTGGTACATTAAAAGGGGTGAAATAACAGACCGAATTTAACTGATATAAGAGATACGTATACTGCAAAAAGGAACGGCTCATAATATAAGTCTTATGACAGCAAAAGTAAGCATCTATCAGTCTGGGCGTCACAACACAGGGCTTGGGTCATTTACATAATACTATTTGAACAGACTATTCAGTCCCTCTCATAGAAACTGTTGTAGACAGATAACGGTGGGGTAGAGAGCACAGAAGAATTCCCTAAGCGTCCAATAATTGGACGCCAATTTAGACAATAGGTAATTTGGACGATATCCGACGTTTCTGCTTGACGTGCAGACGATACAAGATAGGCTCTACTCAGACGACTTAAGTGTGTACATCGCGCATGATGGTGTGTGAGCAAAAGTGAATGTTGCAAAATTATTTTATCTGCAAGGTATGTTTTTTATATTTATTCTGAAATATAAGTATAGTTTGAGATGCGCCACTCTAGAAAGCAGGAGACGGGATGCACTCCAGGCACAGATATCATACTTGTGCTTCCAGGAAAGTGCACAGTTCAGCAGTCCAAGTTGGTATTAAGAAGAGAGCTATAGTAGCCTGATCGTAAGAGGCGACTATAAGGGGGCTTCCGGGGTTGAGGGTGGTGAGAGTGGGAGCTTGATCCGTCCAGCAACCCCGGGAAGGAAGGCGGTGTGTGCGTGGCCGCATACCGCCGCCGCGCCGTAAGCATCGGAAAGTGCAGCAGAGCACATCTGCTCTCCCAAAGATGGACGTGTTCTGGGGTGCCGCGCGTGGAGGACACCGCTGCATCCCACTGGAGGGGGTTTTAGTGCGGTACAAATCCCACATTACCCGGTGTCCTCTCCCAAGCGCCCGGTACCTAAACTTTTGAAAGTTTCACCCCGATACCAAAAAAAAACAAAAGTCCTATACGTTACTTACCTACCTTGTTTGTTCTGGCTAAGCCACAAATACGATATACACAAAAAAAACTTAATATAATTAGACCAGACAGAACACACACTGAGATATTTGGTTAGAGGACTCTTCGTTACGCAAAAATAAGTTAAAATACTGTTAGACCCTCTCATAAAGATACACACTGTAATAGCGGGTAGTCTGCAAGATACAAAGAACAGGGAAATTCCCCAAGCGTCCAATTTAGACAGAAATTTGGTCGATAACCTACGCTATACTAGACATGTAGACCCTACGTAAGATCATATAGGCCCTAAACGTTACATTTTGTATGTTACTTAGTTACATAAACCGTCCTTACGAAATATATTTTTAGTAATTAAAATTCGCGACCGATCCCAGGTTCAAATCCTCGGCTCGCACCTCTGACAAAGAAATTTGTAGTGTGCGAATTTATCGCTGCTCCACGGTGATGGAAAATATCGTGATATTTCATTAATTACGATGTTCTCCATCGCCGTGCATGCCTGAGAGAAATTCATAATTTCTCGAAAGCATGACGTCCACCAATCCGCACTTGGCCAGCGTGGTGGACTATGGCCTAAATCCCTCTCAATTGTGTGAGAAGGAGACCTGTGCCCAGCAGTGGGACATAAAAAAGGTTGAAAAAAAAATTAAAATTAGCTTAGGTGTGAGTAAGTCTTACGGTCGGTTATTCGTACATTTTAGCTATCGTTGACACCGGCGCAAACATTTACCATGCCATAACATAACCGTTACAGAACTCCTTCCGAAGGTTAAGTTCCGTGTGGCATTGCAACATGTCTTTTTACCCCTTGTCAAACGTATCATTGGCCAATGGGGCTGCCACAACAATTATGACTTCATTCCCGGTGTTTGAGTGAGTTTTGTGATATTTTTTTAACTACATAGTAACATTGTGCCGAACATTTCATTTGTCACTACTCTCAATGTTTTCGATCCATACATACAACCGATGCTAATAACGATTTGCGTTTGGAAAATACTTCAAAAACAACGGCACCAAAATGCATAAAAAGATTAACATTTAACTTTTAAAAGTTTTAAAATGTTTTAAAAAGACATTTTCTATTTACCCCTATCTAAGTTTAAATGGCGGAAACGCAGCAGCCCGAGATCCCTATGGACTTACAACGGATGCATTCTACTCAAGTAGTAATTACATTAGCTCTTTCACCTTTGAACTGGAACACATTCGTATCTTACTCACATAACTATAGAAGATTATACGTGCTTTCTGTGATTCTGCAATCTCATAAGGGAATACTGTATAGGGATTTGTGTTATTAAAGTATATGTCAATATACAATTTGAATACTAAGCTACTAAATGTACGTTATACTAATATTATAAATGTGATCCGTTTGTTTGTTACGCTTTCAGGCGAAAACTAATCAACCGATCATCATGAAACTTTGTACATATGTATATTCTTGGAGGTATAAGAAGTAAAATAGGAGACTTTAAAAAAAACGCGGGTGAAACCGCGGGGTATAGCTAGTAAAAAATATTAACAATAAATAAAGTAACTAAACATTACGTTTTTAACAAAAAAATAGAACCGACTTCAAACGGTAAAAAATAAAATTTATCAGTACCTACTTCTTCTTGCTTATGGTAATGACTCTTAAAACTATTTTTGGAGTCGGGCCCCTACTAAAATGTCGTACCATTCCTTCTAAATGGGTACCGACAGTACAGACAGTGGGACGGTACCTACTTCTTTTTGCTTATGGTTATGACTGTTAAAACTATATTGGAGTTGGTGTCCATTCAGAACGAAAGGTACACTATATTTACAAAGACAGGACATTTTAGTAAGGGCCCGACTCCAAAAATAGTTTTAAGAGTCATTACCATAAGCAAGAAGAAGTAGGTACTGATAAATTTTATTTTTTACCGTTTGAAGTCGGTTCTACTTTTTTGTTAAAAACTTAATTTATTTCACTCTTTTTAGTAATTTTAATAATTCTTCACATATGTATAAGCATAATTGGAAATTTTTTCACATAACTTCTAAACGTTAAAGAGATACCTTTTATAATCATGTTTATCTAATAGCCATCTTATAGCCTGAAAGAATACTACTATCAGTCACCTGAACGTATAAATTAATGAAAGAATTTGCTCTCAGCTCCTAACCGTTGAGGATTTGTACCTTCAATCATCAGCTTAGCAACATGAGGTGATAATTACCGGACATAAATATTTGTATTATGTTAAAAAATATGACTAAAAGAATGTGTGTGCCTATTAAGTTTCAGTGTTTCCCTCGATTTCCCTAGTATCACATCATCAAATTTTGCCATGGTGACAGTTGGACCACATCAGGAATGAAAGATTTCCAACAAAAAACCATTTATTGAAAGAATTTGCTCTCAACTCCTAACCGTCATAGTACCTTCCATCATCAGCTCAGCAACATGATATGATGATAATTATACACAAATACCTATTTTGCTTTAATAAAAATATGAAAATCATTTGTTGTGCTATAAAATTTGAATGTTCCCTTCGATTTCTCTGAGATACCATCATCAGACATTGACTTGGTGACAGTTGGACCACCTCAGGAATGTAAGATTTCCAATAAAAAAACATTTATTGAAAGAATTTGCTCTCAACTCCTAACCTTCGTAGTACCTTCCATCATCAGCTCAGCAACATGATATGATGATAATGATACAAAAATGCCTGTTTTGCTTTAGTAAAAATATGAAATTTCATTTGTTGTGCTGTAAAATTTGAATGTTCCCTTCGATTTCTCCAGGATCCCCTCATCAGACTTTGACTTGGTGACAGTTGGACCACCTCAGGAATGTAAGATTTGGAATAACATACTATTTATTGAAAGAATTTGCTTTCAACTCCCCACTGTTGCAGTACCTTCCATCATCAGCCTAGCAACATGAGATGATGATTACTATGCACAAATATCTCTTATGCTTCAGAAAGTATAAGAAAATCAATGTGTGTGCCTATAAAATTTGAGAGTTCCCCTCGATTTTCCTAGGATCCCATCATCAGATCCTGATTTGGTGACAATGGGACCACCTCGGGAGTATAAGCATACGAACGAAAAAAGAATTTTGAAAATCGGTCCACAAACGGCGGAGTAATCGGTGAACATATATAAAAAAAAATACATACAGCCGAATACAGTACCTACTCCTTTTGGAAGTCGGTAAAAAACAGACTTTCGTTCATTTTCTGTTTGATATGCTTTAAAAGCGTGTTCTTTTACTATTCTTTTTAGTTTCATATGCTATGAATGCTCTTAGTCCAAAGGAAAGTTATAAACAACCTCATAAACTCACAAACATACAGGTGAAGCAAATAAAAGCTGTTAAAACGCGAAAGTTTGGGTGTCTGGCTATATAATGTTTGTTCAATCACGCAAGAACGGTTGAAAGGGTGTAATTTTGCACAAAGACAGATTATAGTCTGAAATAGCATATCATTCATTCCGGTAAAATGTTACTGTTCCCGTCGGATAGATTAATCCCTACTAATATTATAAATTCAAAAGTTACTCTGTCTGTCTGTCTGCTACGCTTTCCTGCTTAAACTACTGAACCAATTTTGATGAAATTTGGAACACAGATAGAGTGGACCTTGGGAAAAGGCATAGGTTGGTTTTCTTCTACGTTCCTACGGGAACCTATAAAACGAGGTCCACGCGGGCGAAGCCGCTGGCGGAGGACTAGTAATCATATAAACTCAATTACCCCATCGTAGCCGGGCTGGTTCACTAGCAATCATATAAATGCTTCAAGTCTCACAAAGTATAGGACGGAATACTAAATGCTAGTCAGATTGAAACATGTCTGGTCGGCGCGGCGCCTGCATGTTTAATGAGACGGCCACGGTATGGTCTACTCAAGTATTTACCCGACGTTCCTGATTAAAAAGAAAAATATATTTTTGATAATAAAAAACATGTTAAAAAACTAAAAACTTACTGCACTGAAAAGCCGAATAATGTGTGTGCCTATATAATTTGAAAATTCCACTCGTTTTCATTGAGATCTCATCATCAGATATTGACTTGGTAACAATGCGACCTCCACCTCGGTAGTATAAGCTTTCGAACAAAAAATAATTTTGAAAATCGGTCCACAAACAGCGATGTAACCGGTGATCAGTTGATCATACATTACACACACACACGCACAAAAATACATACAGTTTAACACAGTACCTCTTTCTCTTGAAAGTTTTCTTTCGTTTAAAAAGGTCTTCGTTATCAAATGAAATGAACAGGATATGATAAGACAAAAATGAGCCTAAACTCGATGTGTTTATTGGACTAGTAGGCATCTAAAGTTTCATCAGCCACCTACCAGGCCCATCATCAAATCAGCTCGATGGTACAAGAATTAGAAGTGTATGTAATTCAGAATCTTAGATTTTATACAAACTTCAAGAGAGAGAGACAGAGAGCGAGTTCGACCTAATAAAAGCTTGTTTATGATTATAAATTATAAAACATTTTCAATATCATTTAACTAGATTTTAATCACATACAACGTAACACTAAGCAAGACACGTCTGTTCGGTTCGGCATTAAACCCGGCGCCTGCATGTTTGATGTGATGGTCACGGCGCGGCGTGATCTACTCTATTTACTGGACGTTGTCATTTTGGACACAAAAATGTACTTTACTATTAAAAACTATGAAGAAATATCAGTGATTATCTTGTAAATGCTTTAACTCTCACAAAGTATAGGACGGAATACTAAACGCTAGTTAGATTGAAACATGGTCGACGCGCCGTTAATAAGTCGTCACCACGGCATGCATAGTTACCCGGCCATTCTGGTTAGACAGAAATATATCTTATTGGTAATCAAAATAGTTTAAAAAACTACACAACAATAATTAAACACGCTTTTATACACTCCGCTGAAAAGCCAAAAAAGCTCATCGACATCAAAAGAATTGAACTGACTGAAGATGGGACTGGGAGGCGGCTGATGGAACCTTGAGTTACCTTATATATATATATAATCATCTAATCTACCTAAACTTGCCAAGTTTCATGATGATACGAGTAAAAGAATTAGGAATGCCTTAATTCAAATTCTTAGATTTCATTACTTAGTTATAGCTCGACCTACTAGTCATGATGGTTAGAAACTAAAAAGGATTTTTAATTTTGAATATAATTTAACTTTGAAACTAGATTTTAATCACATACAACGTAACACTTAGCGAGACATGTCTGGTCGACGCGGCATTGAACCCGGCGCCTGCATGTTTGATGAGATGGTCACGGCGTGATCCACTCAATTATTTATAGGACGTTGCCATTTTGGACACAAAAAGTTCTTTTAATGATGATTAAAAATAATCGTTCTGAATTTTGGAGGTAGAATAAGAGTCTCCGTTCTGAATACCATTTATTTACAAGTATTGGTGCCAAAATAAGTCAAACTGCTAATTCGCGCAAATAATGCATCTAATATAAAATATGCGTCATCTGCTCGCATTATTTGTGCGTGAGCTAAAATTCCCCTTTGTTCGCTCATATTACCTATTCCATGGAATATGTAATTGAAATAATGTGTTCTGAGTAATCGGTTATTTCAAAGGTTTCTTTTAATAAACATTTCGTCAAGCTGAGTTGGATAAATTTTTGGCTTTTTTACCCATTATAACAGAACCGCATACCCGTATAGAGTGAATTACATTTTTCTTGAGAACAATGGCACGTTCATGCTAAAGTCGATCCAGACTATTACAGTTCGAATCTTACGAGAGACAGCGGCGGATCTAGGATTTAAGTAGGGGAAGGGAAGGAGGTTGACTTAACCACGCTTTATTTTTTTTAGTGGGGTTGACTTAATCACACTAGGAGAACACTAAGAGAAGCAGTAAATGCCGCTGGGTCAACAGCAAACATTCCATTAAAATAAACATCCAAGTAAACCAGTAATAGTTGAACACAATACTTCTAAAAAACTTCAGACATTTTCATTCATTGAGAATCCTTTACATTCAAAATTTAAAAAGATAAATACATATGTATAAATATATTTTTAGGCTTCTACATGGAACAATGTAATTCCATAGAACTTAACTTCTAGCACTTACGTTTCTAAATACTGGAAGACCCTGTACACCGGCTTCCGGAACACGAGGAAACCGTCGCAGCGCTCCATTGTGAAATCCTCTACACTTCACTTCACTTCACACTTACACTTCATCGTGTAACATCTCCATAACAAAGCCAGTCTTACGGTAGACGGTACAAAATTAAGGCGTTCGTACACTAATGCTATGGTGAGTATAAACGAGTATAAAATTCTAACTTGGTCCTTTAAGGTGACTTCGTTCTAAATTTAAGGCTGATTGGTTATTGGATACGTAGGGTATATCTAGGTATTTGGTAAAGAAGCACTTATTTATACTAAGCTATAATTTTAACGCCCCTACGGCGATCACAGTCCGATTTTTGATTAAGTTTCGACTTCATTTGGCAGGTTTCCTTTCCTTCGTTTCTGAAAAGTAAATTATGATACTTAGTATTTCATTTCAAATTTTGTATATTCCTGGAAGATGAATCATCTTGAAGGAATATAGAAAATTGAAATCAAATTAAAAAGGATTTGAAACGCTGCCAATTTCATGTATTTCCACGAGATGTTTTGTGTTTTGATTAATTATTTCATTAAACACATCAAGAATTAACTGGTCAATTATTTTTAATTTGAACTTACCCATAACATACGTCCCGTACGTAACAGCGCCATCTGTCGTGTGTTATTTTACATTTCAAGTGACGATGGTTAAACTTTAATTCATATGTTTATATTTTGAAGTAATCTTTACGGACTTTGGAGTTTGATACTGGTTTCGCGATATTCTCACTCTTTCTAAGATAGCAGATAATGTATTAATTATTTAATAAAAAAAACAAGAACTTCATTTTTACCTAAAATGACAAAAAAAAAGTGTACAAAATTGGAAAGCACCGCAGTAATCCATCCATAAACCAATTAAAATATTTTGGATATGGATGAAATACCGCATTCATCCATCACGCGGGCGCAATGCCAAAGCCTCGACGACAATCCATATTTTAAGGGTTCCGTACCTAAAGGGTAAAACAGGAATCTATTACTAAGACTCCGCTTTTCGTCCGTCTGTCTGTCTGTCCGTCTGTCACCAGGTTGTATCTCATGGTCCGTGATAGCTAGACAGTTGAAATTTTCAGATATATCCGCTATAACTATAAATACTAGAGTACAGAATAAAATAAATACATGGAAGCTCCTTCCATACAACAAACGTGATTTTTTTTCTCGACCTTAACGGTAACTGGTAGACGCTTAAAAAATTCACAGATATTATTAAATATTCACATTATAAATATATAATGGCGGCTCCCATGCAACAAGCGTGATTTCTTGTCCCTTTTTAAAGATATTAGTAACCCATCATGCACGAGTTGACTCACACTTGGCCGGTTTTTAATCGGTAGCACAAAATATTTTATATACGCTGCAACATTGGCGCATCCGGTGATGTAGTTAGCGGCTTCCGGTACTGATAGTGTCAAATACATTCATGTGTTTTCAAGGTTCGAAATTTAAATGGGTATTTTTATCTGTTATCAAACATTTCACACTGTAAAACGTTTGTAACAATAAAATGCTTTGCAAATAAATCATAACAATATAGAATGGCTAGACGCGCTTTTTAAGCAATTTTTATGGAAAAGTGTGATTATAAACGATATAAGGCCGATCATGAAAGAGTAGAGCGTACCTTCTACTCACTGCTCACACAAATGCAATTTTCGTATTGCAACGGCCGGCCTTGTAAAGCATCACTCGACTTATTATTATTATTATTATTATTTGAAATGAATTCCCGATATGTTATAACTAGCCTTCGCCAGCGGCTTCGCCCGCGTTGACACGTTTTATAGGTTCCCGTAGAATAAAAACCATTCTACGTCCTTTTCCGTGGTCTACTCTATCTGTGCTCCTTTCATTAAAATTGGTTAAATCGTTTAAGCGGGAAAGCGTAGCAGATAGACAGAATTACTTGCGAATTTATAATATTAGTAGGGATAGGGATATAATACGAACATTTAATGAGTGAAGAATAAAGAAAAATATATCAACGAACAACAATAACATGTGCGAATAACGATGTAGTCATTTATACAACCCCTTTTCAAAAGCAGACACCTGTCGATCAGTGCATTGACCTGCGATGGTCAGTTTAAGGTAGCTAAACTGGTATCGTCAAATAACGAGAAACAACACTGTAATACCAAGCACAAAATAAAAGTTTAACGGGAATCTCAAGACAAGTCAAAACGTAGTCAATTTGTAGGCGACTTTTTTATTGGAATGGAGTTGCAGACGAGCATGCAGTCGACGTGAAATAACGCTTCACACTCACAGCCCAACAGTAGGGTAGATATACCCTGTGTCGTAGGTACCATGGACACACACAAAGACAGAAACACAAATAACCAGACCGAGAACAGTTTAAACTCATCATTCAAATTTCTGTTTTGCCGGGAATCGAACCCAGGACCCTTCGATTGGCAGTCCGGCATGGTAAACATTGTACCGCTCAGGTCGTTGACATAACCTCAAGCAAATCTATATCTTGGCTATGGTTACAGTTTGTGGTACAAATTACTATTCAGACTGATCGTCACCTCATGAAGTCTGGCCGGCAACTGAACCGTTTCACTGAAACACAATAGAATTGCTTCACGAAAGAAGTGGGTGCCGCAGTGATACTTCTCCGGTCGAACCATTAAAGTTCTAACACTTACTAACTACAAAGTACCACCTATTCTGAGACGCAATGGTTACCAAGGAAGTAGCGACAGACGATCCAAATGATATGTTTAAGAGGAACTCCAAAGACGGAAACGCGTATTAGATGAACCTACTGGAAATCGCTGCTGTAATTATTTTCCAATTGCAAACCGCTTGATAATTTTCTTAGCTTTATAGCTATGCATAGCTTTGTACACTAGCCAAAGTGACTTTATTTTAAATGATTTAAATGAATCTGCCAGGGCAAAAAGGATCCCCTCGTATCCTGTTTCACTGCTGCATTTGAGCCCCTAGAATGTATGCGTAAGAAATCCCAGTCAGCGAGATCCATGACTTAATCGTAACATAAACTGCGGGGCGCGGAAACACTGGCCAAATTTGTCAGTAGCGATTATCCTACTTTGTTAAGTCCTTAGTCCTTAACGTGTCACTTGAAATGTCAACGGTAACGTACAGTACGTCACCGTTGACATGAACGCGAGAAGTGCGGGTCGTATACGCATCGCCGGAAGCGAGTACGCGCGTAGAATGCCGAAGTGCGGCACGCGGCTCGATGACCCGTCTGGACGGAGCGACAGACGATCCAAATGATATGTAGTAACGAATAATTTACGATGGCCAGAGTGTGATTTAGCACGGCATTGTTTTTGCTAAGATCAAATAAAAAAGTAAAGATAGAATTCTGCCAACAGCCCGTTATAAAGGCACCTCGCCGTGTATGTACACATTACAACCAAAAACGAAACTGCACCTTGTTTTGCCAGTCGAATATCGCCGCTTCTCGAGCAAAATTCACAGGAAAAAATCCAAGTTGTGTTGTAAACAAATAACAATAATAATGGTGTAATTTAAAATATGGTTGGAACTTCCGCCGACACAGACATACAAAACAGACCTCATTTTGTTGTTGACAGAGTTACATCTTTACTCTTATTAGTTCTGAGTGAAGAAAAAGATTGTATTTCAATGATCGCAAAACAAGCAAATCAGTATTATCAAGTGGACCTTGTATCAGGCATCATTTCGCTTGATAGATTGTCAAATGGGCCTTCATTGCTCCAAAAAAGATAACTAGGTACATATTTATTTGGCTGCAATCCTTTTTTTTGTCACGCTACTCAACCCTCTGTCGGATGTTTTCAAACCGCCAAAGCCTCTATCTATAGATAACAACCATAACTGACGGCTTAACAATTTACTTAAACCAATCAAAATAAATTTCTAACATAATGGGCTAATAAATAAAAAATATAGTAATAATCAAGCAAGCAACCAATAATAATCAGGCTAATATATGTTTTTGTGCTTCAGAAGTCTTAAGATTACGAGACTTAAGGCTGAAAATGACTTTACCAAAGTGTTTGAACATACCACTGAAGATTTTTTTTATCTCTTCAATAAAACACAGTCTCAAACTTCGTTCAATTTTCCCTGAATCATTAAGGGCGGCTCCTTACGCAAACTTCATCCTCGTAAGCCTTAATAAAGCTTAATTAAAATAGGCCCCTGACTCTACATAAATTTAGCTCACCTAAGCAATCATAATTATTATGATTATGTAAAATATAAGGGGACGAAATTCTATGTAGTAGACGCTGTAATGTCAACAAATGATTCGGTTTTTTAACCTTTTTGTGGCCCACTGCTGGGCACACGTCTCCTCTAACAAGTGAGAGGGATTTAGGCAACATGGAACAGTCCACCAAGCTGGCCTAGTGCGGATTGATGGACATCATACCTTCGAGAAATTATGAGCTTCTCTCAGGCATGCACGGCGATGGAAATGGATGGAATGAAAACATCGTTATCAATTAATTATCACAATAATTTCAAGCACAGCGGAGCAGCGATGAAATGTGCACATTACAAATTTATTTTGTCAGAGGTGCGCGCCGAGGATCTGAACCCGGCACCTCCCGCGTTGGAGACCGCGGCACTCGGCCATCGCTGCTCATGATTCGGTTACCGAAAGAGAAGTAAAATTGAAGTACTTAAATACTGCTATCTATGTAGCTAAGCAAAACGGGCCGCGGTCGGGTGCGAAATGGGTGATCGCTAGTAACAAAAATGCCATGCGCGTTTCCATGCCACGGAGGGCACGTTAAGGCCCGATTGTTAAGGATAGATAATCGTTAAACCTTGTCTTGGCTTTGAAAACATCCGCCAGCAAGTTGGCCACTAACCCGCTTCACCACCAACCCTCATTTAAGCAGCATAATGGAGTAAGCTACTACACGCGATAATATTTTTACAAAAATAACATAAAACCTACACAAATGCAAGAAATGTAAATATAACAAATTGCTTTCAGGATTGTACTAAATTTATTCGCATGCAAGTCCCTGTGCCAACTGAATTTATGACCGAAACTAGTTATGCTGTTGCCGACTGAAAGCGCTACATACTGCATTCTGTACGTGATGGACGGAATATCACGCCTGGAATCCGGACGTTTTATGGCTTCTCAGTTTAGAAATTTATGAAGATTCAAGTTCCCTATGACGGGTATAGATAAAATATTCCATTCCATCTTAGAATTTTCATCATGAAATCCAGTATGATAATGACTTTTAATGTACTGCAAAGAATGCTGCGCACACACAAACACACACACACACACAAATACTTTTATTTGCTCAAATAAGAGTGTGAAACTTCAGAAATCATGCTTTTCGCGAACCCACTTTCGGTAGGTTTCGACAACGGCTGGGACCGACGACTTAATGTGCCTACCGAAGCACGGAAACGCGCATGAAACTTTTGCCACTAGCGGTCGCCTACCTCACACCCGACCGCACTTGTTTAGCTTAACTGCGTGGATTGTACACTAGCCATCGGGCCATGCGCGTTTGGAATTCTATCACCGATGAATAATCTTACTGACATTAGATTTTTATTTTTTGCCTTAAAATAATTGATGCGAGAATGATCCAAAATATAATCATTGCAATGACATAATGCACACAAAAGATAATCGACCTTTAATCAGTACGTCACAATAACACGTCGTCAAGGCCTAGCCCTTTGTTAGCGCCAGTGATTATAGGGTGACGTGTACACTGGATAATGAAAGGCACTGATTCTAAGCGGCGGCTCTGACTTCGAAAAGTAATAGAAGAACTTCGCAAAGATGAGGATGTAATTTGCAACCGGAAGCGAGCCACGTGCGTCGGCCCAGATACGCGCTGAATGCGAAATGTAAATGACTTCTGTTTTGTACTTGTAACAACACAAAATAAAAAATCCGCCGATACGTACTTTGTGGTAATAACGAAATTGCAGTCGAAGATAAATTACTTTTGTTTGCTTAAAATATGGGTGTAAAACGTCCAGAAATCATCTTTTGTGGCACACGTCCTATGGCAACATTAAAAAGTTCTTTTTGGTTCTCGAATTGAAAAAAACAGGCGAATAATGTAACTGACATTAGATAGGTATTTAATTTTTCAAGTTCATGCATAATCCATAATAATTATTGCAAGTACATCGCGCATACAAAAGAAGATCGACCTTTAATCAGTCCGTCACAATAATACGTCGTCAACGCTAACCCCTTGTTAGCGCCAGTGATTATAGGGCGACGTGTACACTGGATAATGAAAGGCAGTGATTCACAGGCGGCTCCTGGCGACCTTTGCGTAGAACTTCGCAAAGATGTAATTTGCAACCGGAAGCAGGCTACGTGCGTCGACCTAGATACGCGCTGAATGCAAAATGCGAAGGACTTCTGTTTTGTAGCAACGAAATTGCAGTTTTTCAAAAGACTTCACAGAAGTTCCTAACATAGAAGCTGTTAACTCAACTATGAAAAGATTACCAAAAGCTGGCACGTGCTACATACTCACCAATACCAGTATGTATTTTACACACACAAATACACACACACAACAAAGCATATATAAACCCAAACGTTGACGGTCGTCGTAATATGAAACTGCAATTGAGTGAGCTGTGAACATGCGCCAGTTTATGATAAATCTATAGGTATCACCTATTAATACCGACGCGATAACGAATCAACTTTGACCCATCAAGTATGTTTTAGTGGGAATAAAATTCGATATAATTCCGAATACGATATAATTTCTGGATACGTTTAAAACGTTTCATCCCTTTACTACAACCTTCTTTGCGTCATATTGATGGGCACGGATAACTCCTGTAATAAGGAAGGTCAACTATTCTAAAACGCCGCTTCAATGTTGGCTGATACAGATACGTCATCAATTCGCTGTCGGATGTTTTCAAATAGCCCATAAGGCTCCTGAATACCTACAACGACGGTCTATCGATAACAATCCGTGCCGACGTGGGACCGATGCGCGTCAAATTTGTCATTCAGTAGAGACAATCCGAACCTTATATACTCGAGGACGCGCTTTAATTTTTAACTGTATTCACCGCAGTTTATCTAAAGGCACCCACGCCTTAAACTTTCCGAATCTTCAGTATTCCACAAGTATTCAACCAATTCTCCACAGAATCGAAGTACAAGAAAAAACTCTTGGTTGCCAATAAAGTTTTCAGCGAATCAAAGTGGGCTGTTCCTGAAGTGCATTGTATACCTATTGTAGATTCAAGGAGCATGTCGCGTTGCGCACACATCTGCTGACCTAGTTTGAGCTCTGAATAAATGAAAATAGAGGCACATTCATTCTGATTCAATGACGACAGCGTATGCAATGGTTGGGAAAAGTTAGTCGCATATTTTTCTACATATGGAGATGCTAGCCTTCAGCCAGCAGCTTCGCCCGTGTGGTCCGTTTTATGGATTCCCGTAGGATAAAAATAGCCTGTGAGCTATTCCAGGCTATATCTCTAACTTTCTTTCATCCATTTGAAAATCGACGTAAGACGATATTGCCATTTTAAAATCATAGGCTTTTAGCCAGCAGTTTCGACCGCTTCGACCGGTATTATAGGATCTCGTAGTAAAAAAACCATCCTATGACCTTTCCCAAGATGCCCTGGATAGAGTGGAATCCAGGTCCCAACTTTCATTAAAATTGGTTCAGTAGTTTAAAAGGGAAAGCGTAGAACACAGACAGAGATAGAGATACTTTCTAATTTATTATTTAAAAAAAGGGAAGGGAAGTACTACCTCTGTACCCACTTCTGTCGTGAATAAATTCTTTTGAGTTCCAGTGAAAAGGTGCAGTTGCTGCACAAACTTGCATGAGGCGACCATCAGCCTCCGAAGTAGTAGCGCAACTGCATACGACCTCAGAAAAGATATACCCTATACTTGCTGGTGCTATGGCCTGCAGCGACCACCACCACTACACGCTCGTTTGCTACTCCATTCAGATTAAAATAAGCGGCTATGTGCGAGTCGGACTCGCGCACCGAGGGTTCCGTAATATATTTTAATATATGATGTAACAAAAAATTTACGGTTTTCGCAATTTTTCCTTTATTATCTGTGCTATAAGACGTTACTTCGTACCAAATTTCAAGATACTGAGTTCACGGGAAGTACCCTGTAGGTTTTGATTCCCTTGAAAGTGTCAAAAATTTGCGGAAATTCGCGGCACAATCTTTTGATTGCGCTGGCTTAGAAGTTTAATTATTTCACCGCTCCAAGGGACAGTAGACCTGAGTTTCTGATATACATTCCAGCTTGATACCTCCACGTGTCCTTGAGTAAAAGGGTCTTGACAGACAGACAGACGGACGGACGGACAACAAAGTACAAGGGTTTCATTCTTTCCTTTCGGGGTACGGAACCCTAAAAACATGTTATAGTAATTTTAAAATCAGATTTTGGCTGAAATTTTCGGGTGAGGTTTGATGGGATACGCGTCGTGATTAAAACCAGAAATACCGTGGGCCTGGTCAAGTTTTAACCACGAGTGTATCATAGATTGAAGATTATCTATAATCTTCAGCGTAATATTTGTTAGCATTTTATCTATCAGGTTGAAAGTAGTTCAAATACTTGCATAGATCAATCCGTGGGCGGGGGTATGATTTGCTCACAGTTGCGTTTCGCACGCGATTTCAAGACCGATGCACCGCTATGAAGGAGCGCACTTGCAAATAATTATGAAGGGAGCTCTCAAGTTAGCTATACGTAGGGCTGCCATCCGCCCGGATTTCCCCGGATTTGTCCTAGTTTGAAGGGCGTCCGGGGGCTGTTCGGCAGGATTTTGAAAAGTCTAACAACAAAGTGACAAATAACAAATAGTCAACGATCGAATAGAATTAAAAAATTATAATGATGTTTTTATTTTTGTTGCGAAAAATAATTTTTCTAGAGATGTCCGGGGAAAAAAATCATATTTTTTCAAATATCCGGGATTTTTGCCGTGTTTATCCGGCGTCGGCAATTTAGGTGATGGCAGCCCTAGCTATACGTAGATAGGTATTTTCTAAAATGAAGGAACGCTATTACTAAGTTGTGTAAGTAAGTGGCTCTTATGGACTCGTTTTTAACACATATCTCAAATCTCGAAGGTTTGGATCTGAGGCCTTAGTGTGAGTCTGCACATGCAAAAGCGTTACTATCGCGTTTGCGTTAAGAATTTAATTATCGACCTTATTCCTTTCATGTTAAGATCTATCTGTCCAATTTTAACTCGGACGCAGCAGTAATGTTTGCGCGTTAACAAACTTACACTAAGGGCGGTCTGAAATCGCATGTACTCGCGTTGCAACACCGAAAGCCGACGGCAGGAATCTCGGGTGCGGTTGGGAGTAGGTTATCATTATCGTGCCTCGGAGGGCACTTTAATCCTTCGGTACCAGTTGCTACAGACAGATAACAGTCGTTAGACATCCGACGTGGGTTAGCTCGTATCTTTACCAATCCATCTAAAAGAACCGTGATAGACAAAACTATGTGCCTTCCCATTTAAAAGTAGACCCGCGCATAGCATCTACTCCTGTGGCATAGCTGCGTGCCTTCGTCTTAAAATCGAACAAATGCAAATTGCACTTGACGAATACACTGCACTCTAATATAATAGAGACATAAGGATTTTGAGATATTTTTTTTAAATATTTGTAATATTAAAGTGTCATAGGAACCTACATTAATCGCAAGGGTTAAAAAAGAGTCTATCTACAAACTACGACTAGCTGTGCAACTAAACCTACGCCAATTTTTTTTAATTTATTTCTGTACACACAACAAAGCATAAAATTGTAGATTAAAGAAAAGAGTACAGGGGTACCATTGATCATACTAGGGGTTTGATCAAATTGCACATTTAACTTAACAATCCAACACGGAACCTTTTCATCCCAGTCCAGCTGGAACGCCTCAGGACCAAATCGGAGTGTACGTGGGCGATCAGTTAGGAAATTGTTACAATAAACTCAAATCACGCAATACCGCCCTCAATCCTTCAATGCGTACACGTTACATACGCACAAAATGATCAATCATTTTCGTTCTTAAGGTAGATACTGTAGTTTTGAATTACACGACTTATAAGACAGGACACGACGAGACGACATGTCTATATTATAAAGAGGAAAAGTTTGTATTTTTGTATGTTTTCAATGAATAAACTCAAAAACTACTGTTCCGATTTCAACAATTCTTTCACCATTAGAAAGCTACATTCTAATAATTCTACACCCTGACATAAGCTACTTTTTACCGCGGGAAAATGCTTACATCCCTACGTGAAAACGGGTAATAGGGTCAACGCGGTTGAAGCAACTAGCTAAACGCCTATGATTCAAATATAGCAATGAAGCCTCGAATAGCACATAGGCTATTTTTTATCCTACGGGGGGAACCATTAAACGGGTCCACGCGGGCGAAGCCGCTGGCGGAAGGCTATGTAATATATAACTACAATGTTAGTGTACACTCAGGATTCGTTCAATAATAAAATAGATACTCAATATAACACTCGACATAAGAACTCCAGATATATAATAGAAGAGTTAATTTATTTCTAAATAGAAGCTATGAATGAATCAATAAGTTTTGAAGATTTGGAGCCTAATACATCCAGCCATATCATTTCAGCCCCAAAACACAATTGTCTGAGACCATAAAAAAACATGCAACCGTAGAACGAGCTATCCGATCAAATCTGATCAGATCTGGTCGCATAAAGCCTAGTTTCCAAGATTGGAAATTATAGGAAGCAACCGGCTAGATAGTAAAACATAATGGATGGGATATTTTAGGCTACCTAGAACAAGCTATTTTTTATATTTGGTGGTACTTCCCCGGGCGAACCATAATAGTTCTACCATCTATGTCTGTCTACCATACCCAGTCAAGTCACCAAGTCAAGATCTGATGAAGGGAACCCATGGAAGTTGACGGGGCTCTCAAATTTTACAGGCACATACATTGATAGTAGACATACAGCATACTGAAACTAATAAACAAACTAACACTGGCATCTATCATAAACACTATGAATATGTCATTGCAGGTGCCAGTGTGACCTGGTCCTGGTCTCTAGTCAATCAACACGTTGGCCAACAGTCTGCATCCACCTTTAATTGCATATTAAGATTAAATTGCAAACGTAGGTATGCTTAGCAAACAATGACAGGTGATTAATTGGATATGAAATTAGATTGTACAAGAAATGAGTTGAGTGCTAGGCTTTCGTAATAGTAGGTATCTGATTTAGGTTATCGCAGGATTACAAAATGGAGTTCAAATTCAATACATTTTGCTATTCAAACGAATAGCAGTTTCCAATTTATGTGACGTGGTTAATTTGTGCCAGTTTATACTGTTAATTAAGAACATGTCATTCACTTGATTATACTTTTGTAGTACCTTTAATAAAGTCACATTTTAAGCCGATGCCAGCACATTACCTATGAAATCTGTATTTTTAACTACAGCCTGAATTGTCTCCTCTTCATTAGAACACTTGCAAATATCGTACCCGTTGACATGAAAAGCGCAACTCAGGTGTATCTTTTTCTACAACAGACGCACATGAGGCAATAAGAACATTTATATAAATAATACTTTTCTTATCAAGTCGACGTCATCACCGTATAGCTGCTATAATCGTACCTAATACTTATCACAAGTTTTTAAATAACGAGGTCACCCTAGTATCCCTTGCTATGCCTTTCCTCGAATGTAAGCGCGGGTGTGTATAGTTACGAGGATGACACTGCCTTGACTAGGCGTTAATCTTATATTTTACTAGCAGCCGTCCGCAACTTCGTGCGCATGGACTTTGGTATTAGTCATAGCAGTTATAATATAGCCTATAGCCTTCCCCAATAAATGGACTATTCGACACAAAAATATTTTTTCAATTCGAACGAATAGTTCCTGAGATTAGCGCGTTTAAACAAACAAACTCTACAGCTTTACATATAAGTGTAGATAGACAAGACCACTGCGAACACTCATCACGAAAATCACTTTTTCTCTCTTTGTATAACACAGAGGCCCATCGAGTATCTCCATGCGAGAACTTTGTACTCGTACTATCGGACGTAAGCGTACATCAAGTCCTCTTTTTTTTTTTTTTTTGGTATCTGGTATCGGGGGGGAAACCTTCAAAAGGTACCCAGCACCTTGGGAGAGGACGCGACGCCCTGGAAAGGGCCCATCTTTGGGAGAGCAGATGTGATCTCCTGCACCTTCCGATGCTTACGGCGGCATGCAGCCACACACACCGCCGTCCTTCCCGGGGCTGCTGGCTGGACGGGTCGAGCTCCCACTCTCACCGCCCGCAGCCCCGGAAGCCCCCTTTTAGTCGCCTCTTACGATCAGGCAGGGGATACCGTAGCTCTATTCTTACTCCCGAAGCTACAGGGACTGTACATCAAGTCCTGGCGAGCCCATTAATTACCGCCCAATCCTGTCTGACTTCTAATTAGCCGTTCAGTGTTCACATTAACGCGTGGACTTTGATCATTGCGAATAGTAAAGTAATCTGTATCTAGTCATATGTGCTCAAAGTCACTGTGTAGCCACTTAAATAAAAGAAGCATCATAAAAGCTATCATTCAGTTTTTTCCCTCGTTAGAGCTGGCACTAACGGCTCTGAATAACAGAACGGCCCATCGAGTATCGCTATGCGAGCCCTTTAATTACCATCCAATCCTATCCGAGTTTTAATTAGCCGTTCAGTGTTTTAATCAACGCGTGGACTTTGATCGCTGCAAAAAGTAAAATAATATATATCCAGTAATAACTTCATTGTGTGGCCATTTCAACAAAGAAACGTCATCAAGTTACATTTCAACTATTTCATGTACTGAACTGAAAGATGTATGGACTGGCACACATGCTTCTTTAAATAACAGATGAATACTTTGAGTATCTCTACGCGAATCATTTGTACAGTTGGATGAAAGCGCAAATCAAGTCCTGGCCAGTCCTTTAATTACCATCCAATCCTGTCTGAGTTCTAATTAGCCATTAGGCGTACTCATTAACGCATGGAGTTTGATGGTAAAAACGATATATTATGCAATAATAATTTTTTTTTCAACCTTTTTGATGTCCCACTGCTGGGCACAGGTCTTCTCACAAGTGAAGGGAGCTAGTCCACCACGCTGGCCAAGTGCGGATTGGTGGAGGTCATGCTTTCGAGAAATTATGAATTTCTCTCAGGTATGCAGGGCGATGGGGAACATCGTAATCAATTAATTAAATATCACGATATTTTCCGTCACCGTGGAGCAGCGATAAATGCACATTGTCAGAGGTTCGCGCCGAGTATTTGAACCCGGGATCGGTCGCGTCAAAGACGAAGAAGAGGTTTTTTACCACTCGGCCATCGCTGCTCCAATTATTGCAAATTGCGATAATTATTGTATATTGGAATTAATAAGAGACTTTAGAATTCAAATCACTTATTTTTAAGAGATTCGCTCTGGTGTCCGTTTGAAGTAACATTTAAATAAATAACTAAGGCTTCACACTTATAGCCCTACACAAGGATTTCCAATGTTATGGGTACAATAAACACTCAAAGACAAACATCCAGACAGATAACAGAAATTTAAAAACTCATTATAATTCCTTGCCGGTAATCGTTCCTAGGAACCTTGATCGGCAGTCCGGGTATGAAACATGGATAAAATCATCGTTTCAGACATAAACGATTTATTAATGCACTGATAATATGGAATTGGGCACGTTAAGCCGTCGGTCCCGGTTGTTGTCGATAGATAACAGTCGTTAAACCTTGCCGGAGGCCTTATGGGCGGTTTGAAAACATCCGACAGCGGGTTGGCCACTAACCCACATCTCCACCAACCCGCATTGGAGCAGCGTGGTGGACTAAGCTCCAGGCCTCCCCAATAATGGGGAGACACCCGTGCCCACCAGTGGGACGTAAAATAGGGTCGCAGCCAATATGGAATTTGTAATATGAGGTCGTCATTTGTTAAGTCCTTATTTTTTTAACGGTACATTTCCGACTGTTGGCGATAAAAGAATATTCAAACTACTTTCAATATCGAGTAGGTTGTCCATATGGCAGCATTGTAAGAAGTGTAAAACCACTAGATCTAGACTATTCTAGATATTCAAGAACAGTGAAACCTTAACGTGTAAGTAAACAACTTAACAGCAAAACGCGTCGATGCAGCCAGCCCCGCTGTCTAGCAATCAGCAGGTCATCGATCCCGAGTTGATGGCTCGCTATAAAAGCAAAAGTCGCTACACTATCGACGTTGGCAATCTTACTTGAAAGCGGAAAGAAAATAGGCTCAGCCAACCAGTAAACAAGAAAATCTAATAAAAAGATGACATCAAAACGACCTAAATTCTATGTAGGTTCTTCTTTCCGAAAAAATATATATCTTTGAACGATTATTATGTAACAAATTTTTGGTTGTAATAAATGTTTTTCACGAATACAACATCTATGAACAGATTAATTTAATAAAAACCAGTGCCTTTACTCACCACGATTCTAACCCTAAAAATGAGACCACCAATTGGATACCACTAACTACTTGTTATTAATTTTAAGTATAATGTACAAATATCTTGGACATACAAAGACATCGATAAATCTACCACAATATGTACATACTAACTAACCTTTCACCAGCGGCTTCGCCCGCATGGACCCATTTAATGGATCCCCGTAGGATAAAAAATAACCTATGTGCTATTCCAGACTTCATTGCTATATTAAAATCATAGGCGTTTAGCCAGTTGCTTCAACCGCGTTAACCATATTATCCGTTTTCACTTAGGAATGAAGCATTTTCCCGCGGTAAAAAGTAGCCTATGTTACTCAAGGTGAATGTAGCTTTCTAATGGTGATAGAATTCTTGAAATCGGAACAGTAGCTTTTGAGTTTATTCATTACAAACATACAAATCTTTCTTCTTTATATTAGTATAGAAGTATAGATGTCATTCTTCATAGAAGCATACGTACATAACCATGATGTCTTTTCTTGCTAATATTTCAAAATTCTTTATGCTGACTCAATGTTGGAACACATTGTGTTTATAATAGTTAAATCAACTAATAGACGAACAGACTACACTGTATAGGAAGGATCATTAATTACTCGCGGTGTGATCCCGGACGGCTCGCGAAGGGTTGTGATGTAATTGAATCAAAGTTAGGCGCTTGTGAGATCACATCTAGGATTAATCTGCTCTGCGATTCAACACTTATTGGATTCGTACTGATTGTGTTTGTTCAGTGAAGGTGCGAGTCCATTATCTTCATCATTATTTCTAATACTACATTTGTATGTTCAGCCATTTGTGGTCGGATTTTGGTAAGCTAGAGATTCGGTCAAGACGCGATCGATTTGATGTAATTTGTTTTCAGTTTTCATACATTATGTACATGACCAATAATTCAATTGCCTTGCTCTGCTAGACCCTCCCTACCTTTATTCCCTTCAAAACAGTCATGAAAGACCAGTTCAACTATAGTAATTCGGCCTTTTTACACGCTTTATATTAGCTTCACTTGTATGCATGTTTGTATGTTTGTAACCGACTCCTTCAGATGCGATTTTGACCCACTTTAAACGGCCAGATTTCATTCAAACTTTGTACATTTATCGAGGACTGATGACAACACACTAATTTGATAAGATTATTTCATTATTCAATTTGCAAAATAAGATTTTTGTCAATTTATAGAATTTTTGAATATTATTTCCAACCATTATCTTAAGACATAAGCATAAATTATTAATGGTATAAATAATTAAAATATGTATTTTATATAAAAATAACAGTTTAAAAAAATTAAAAAACACTCTTTTAAAAATAAACCAAACTAAAAAGAAGAAAATAAATAATAGTTTTAAAAAACAAAACCACGCTTTTATCAGAAATCCAACTAAAAAAATTAAAATTAATTTGAATTAAAATAGTGTAAAACTGCATTTTATTGTAAAAAAGAGTGGGGTGCGTTTTGAGATATTACCAAAATAATTATCCTTCTAATCATATCTGTCAGATCTGGCATCCCACGCTTTTCTTTTCAATAAAATGCATTTTTACACAATTTTAATTGAAAGTTATTTACATTTTTTAGTTGGATTTCTTATAAAAGCGTGTTTTTTGTTTTTTAAACTATTATTCTATTAAGATAGACAGTCCATCGCACAATGAGCCCGATTAAAATATTTTGGTATATTTTATATTTTAAAGCGCTTACATGTTCAAACTGCAATGTTTCATAATTCTAATTATTTATATCTCCTGCTTAATACTCGATACAAAATAACAAAGCGAAACAAATACAAATTCCCCGCTGGTTAAACACTTTCAGTCGATCGAAATAGGATGTAAACTATGTAATTATACTTAAAAAAGGTTGATGTTTTGTAAACATACACCATACTTCGCTGGCGGGACGATAAAGATAGACTATACTGTTTCCCTACAACGGACTAACCGTCATTGGTTGTTTGGAGGAATTTGAGCTGTATTCCAAAAAGAATTGGGTTTGGAATTGTAATTTTTAATTTATCCGCGCATATAGTTTAGTAATGTACATCCCAAGCGACTGCAATTTGCTCAAAATGTTCCAATGTTTACTCTCGCCGGCTTTCATCTAATGCTAGACTTTGTCGTAGCGAAACGTATTCGAAATGTAAATTCGTATGTTATTTCACTATCTCATTCAAATTGTTTTCACTACGTAAACTAGTTCAGATGTAGTATGTTTTGAATCACTGTTTTCTGTTTTAATTTAAATACATCGAGCTTCTGAATGTACTGTGTTACATTCTGTGTCTGTGCAGTTTTGAGTTATATGTTAGTTTGTTTCACTAACGCTACGTATTTAAATGAAAAACAGTAGTTTTAATTATTTACGAATGATATATTCTTCTGATCCTTCGTATATTATACTATCTATCAATCTGTCCGTTAATTAGGCTGTATTTTAACCATTACAATACAGAGTATTTCATCGTTAAGACAGCATTAAGAGTTTTTAAAATGTTGGCATGAAAGTACCTACAGCGTTATAATGTATGCCTCGATTATGAATATTGACATTCACCTCTATTAAATTTAAACAAATAAAATTCTTGAACTAAGACTTTTAAATTCAAGCGCAGAGCTCAACAATTTTCTTTGCGTAACAAAGACATAATATTCTGCGTAGGAAGTTACATACATTTTCTTCTTATTTTTTTACTTTTTTGTTCGTATTTTCACAAAAGCGTGTTTTTAGTTTTTAAAACTACATTATTTATTTTTAATTTTTTATTTGGATTTTTATTCTCATATTATTGCATTGCAAATTTTCAAGTTAATCAGACGCTTCTTTAGACGTGTTAAAAATATAAAACTTTATATTTGTTTCATTAAGTACCTTAGGCCACGAACTTATCAGCCGCCCCTCGTATATTTTTTTTTTATCCTGATGATCCTAGTTAGGACTTTAATATAAAGTTATGAGATTATTGTATTGTCATGTCATCGACCCTTGACCCCTGTGCAAATTTTCAAGTTAATCAGACTCCAGACAAGTAAGTGAAAATGAAGTTAAAAGATTCCATTACATACATACAGGTGAAGTTAATAAAAGCGTGTTAATTAATGAGCAATTTTCAAGCAAGACCAAAAGATAACACTGAGTTTTGGGTTTGAAAGCCGAAGTAAAAACATAAATATAATATAGAAGATACATAGAATCACTACATCAAACAACCACTACGATTTGGTTTCCGAATCTGGCCTAAACATTTTATATTTCAGAAAGCATTACTGAAACGTCACGCCTATCATTATTCCCAACGCAACATAACAAAAGCTTCCAAAAGCACAAAGCCCTCATTACCATATACTCAAAGCTAATGCAAATTAGCCGTCCCTAAGGCATCTTTAGACAACACGTTTTTTTGGAGTAAAATACTATGGTTAGTTCGCCGTGCGTAGGCATGGGCGTCAGTGTTGTATGAAATCCAGTGGGAGCTTGTTGACGGTCGCGGCAGAGTTACGGCACGACGAAAACGTGAAAATAACCGGCACCGTCTACACACACTCACATAGAACGTCATACAACACTGACAACCGTGCGTGGCTGCAACCCTTTTTGCGTCCCACTGCTGGGCACGAGTCTCTCCCCCTTAGTGGGGAGGCCTGAAGCTTACTCCACCACGCTGCTCTAATGCGGGTTGGTGGAGATGCGGGTTAGTGGCCAACTCGCTGTCGGGTGTTCTTAAACCGCCCATAAGGCCTCCGACAAGATTTAACGACTGTTATCTATCGACAACAACCGGGACCGACGGCTTAACATGCCCTCCGAATAGGGCATGCACCCGGGTACACCCGGTTCTTAAATACCCGGGTATACCCGGGTATTTCGATAAGTCTGTGGAACCGGTTCTGAGCGATGGAACCGGGTTGGCCCGGTTCTGATGAGATTTTTATAATTTTACATAAATTGCTAATTTAAATCGTCGTGAAACTTTTGGAACGTGGAACGGTGGAACTGGAACCTTCGTCTGGTGGTATATTTATGAAATGGTGACGTATGCATCATTTTGAAAAGTTCCTCGGAGCACTCACCATAGTAAAGTTGGTAGAACACGCAGAGTGAGGCTATGTCTCTTCGCAAGCTTAGCGGTTCTAGCCTGTCAGTCAATCTTGGGTCGTTGACGATTCGGACTGCGCGCTTTTGAACGGAGTCAAATGGGCGTAGCTAGTATTTTGGTGCTCCTGCCCAGTAATGGGAGCAGTACTTCATATGGGGTCTGACTTGGGCCTTATACAGCGTCAGGAGTTGCCCCGCAGTGAAGTACTGTCTCGCCCTGTTAAGGACACCACGCTTTTTGAATACCAATTTGGCTTTGTTCTCCAAGTGACTACGATACTGCACTTTACTCGTAATGTCCACACTCAAGTTACCGGCACTTTCACCAACGGTGAGTGCGGTGCCCTGGAACTTGGGCGCTATAACAAATGGGTTTTTTTAGCGGTAAACGCGCAAACTTGTGTCTTTGTAAGGTTAAACCCAACAAGGTTAAATCGACCCCATTCCGAGATCCGCTCCAGAGAGTTCTCGACTCCTCCACTTGTGACCGAGAGGCATTGGCTCGACAGGTGTATTTGTGCGTTCACAGTACTATCATCTGCATAGCAATGTATACCGCGTGATTGTTGCAGCATTTCATTGATATTCAGAATGAATAGTGTAGGAGACAGCACTGAGCCTTGGGGAACACCGGCGTTAATGGACTTCATATCTGAGCAGCATCCGTCAACAACGACCTTAATATGCCACTCAAACAGAAAGCTTGCTAACCATTTATATAGCCTCACGGGAAGACCGTAAAATGGAAGCTTCGTGAGAAGGGCCCTGTGCCAGACCCGGTCAAAGGCCTTTGCGATATCCAGGCTTACTGCCAAAGCCTCCCCATTGCCCTCAACGGCTTCAGCCCAGCGGTGTGTGAGGTACACCAAGAGATCACCGGCCGACTGGCCCTGGCGAAAGCCATACTGACGATCGCTGATCAACAGGTGCTTCTCGAGGTACCTAAGGAGTTGCGTGTTTATAACACTCTCCATCACCTTAGAAAGCAGGGAGGTTATCGTAAAAAGGCTGTATTTGGACGGGTCACTGCGTTCACTCTTTTTTGGGATTGGGTGTACTAGGGCTACCTTCCACGAAGTCGGTACTTTACTAGTGGTGTAGGAAAGCGAGAATAAGCGCGTTAAGGCGGGAGCCAACTCGGGAGCGCACGTCTTTAAAACGATCGCGGGGATATCGTCCAGTCCGCTCGACTTCTTGACATCGACGGCTTGCAGAGCTCGTCTGACGGCTTTTTGTGTGAAGCACACGTCCTTCATCAAGCTCTCACACTGCCTGATGGTCGGCGGTGTGGCACCTCCATCGTCCAGAGTCGATTTTGAGGCAAATAGGGTGCCCAAGATATCGGCTTTCCCTTTTGCCGTGTGAGCCAGAGTATCGTCCGGTTTGCGTAGAGATGGAAGAGACGACCGACAGAAATTTCCTTCCACAGCCTTGGCCAGCGACCAAAAAGCTCGACTCCCGTAGCGGGTCCACGGGTAGCTTGATAGACGCTGGCCAATTTTGCCGACTAAACTATTGTTATTTTTTTACATATTCTATCCTCCAATGGATCTCGTGTTTTGTTGTAAGTATTTCGTATTTAAGTATTTAGCATCTATTATTTGAGGTTGCGTAAACTGAAACTCATTAGCGCTTTTCTACCGTCCGCAAACCAAAAAAATTCAAACCAAATTATTTAAATTGTTTTAAGAGTAAGTTTCTGTTTAGATTATGTTTGATTATTTAATAGATTAATTTTATTTAACAGATTATTTAATAAGAGTTTTAAAAGTTATTCTTTGTTGATTATATAATAATTGAATAAACGTTGATTTGACACCAAAACCATCTCGTTTTTACGTACGGAACACATTCATATTTCATTATAATTCCTTCCTACGTAACCAAACTCTCCAAATTATCATTAATAAAAAATATATATATAAAAAAATCGATTTGGTCGCTTGGAACCGGGTAGCACCGGGTGACCCGGTTCCGACTACCCCTAGAACCGGGTATGCAAAATCTAGAACTGGACCCGGTTCTGCATGCCCTACCTCCGAAGCACGGAAACGCGCAAGTTGCTACTAGCGGTCGCCCGTCTCACAGCCGACCGCGCCCGTTTGAGTTAGCAGCAAAGACCGCTTGCGTTCTCTTCTACGTTAGCCGCCGAGCCATGCGCGCTTCCGTGCGTATGTACGGCGAAATAACCGTAGATTTTTACGTCAAGAAAACGTGTGTGTACAAGGACCCTAAGTCTAACGGGTCCCTATACCTAATTAGTATGTGCGCGTTTAACTTAAGAATTTCCTGCGTTACAGATTGTCCTATGCGATATCCATATAGTACCTATGGGACCGTTATGCGTTGAAATTGAACTCCCAAAGGGAAGTAATATGTGTATAAGTTAAGTTACTGTTATGATTCTAGCGTGAAAATTTGGAAACTTACGAAACTTGAACTTCACAAATGAAATTGACATAGCATAAAGCATACAAATTAAAATATGACGCGACTGTAATGTAACGGAGTTAGTAAATACCTACTTGTGACGATAGCTGTTGAATAAAAGCCTTATCAAGTAACCCCCTTATTATTAAACTTGTTTATAAAATAATTGGAATGGAATCAAGTATTTTTTACAGAAACCTTCAAGGAAATGTTAGAATGTTTAGAAATAAAATTTATTCGTAAGATTCTTATACCAGAACTACTACTGTATATGTGTCGTATTAATATGTATATATTATTACGACACTACTACGATGATGCTAAAAGAATGCGTATTTTTCTCTCGCCGTTTTATTCAGTTCATCGCGAACCTTATTATCCAAACCTTTATTTTTCACTCAGATACCCGTTTTTACATTATCATGCTTGTCATGCGACACCAGCGTATCGACTGAGCTCCCCCGGGAGTCGGCTCGGGAGCCGTAACGTAATTTAAAGTCATTGTTTATATGCATTATTCAGCATGAAAATAACCTTAGAATGTGCTTCTTTTTTTGATCATTTTCATTTAAGTATTTGGTGAATAAGCACCAAAGAAAACTGACCTCGATGTAAAGTTAAATTGGCCACCTCTTGTAAATGACTTTATATTACAGAGAGCTGAGCATAGTAATAGTAGCAATAATAAAGGGCGGATTGACGGTCGACATTTGACGGCTTTCTATGCTACAATCTTATTAATATTCTCCAATAGATGTCAGTAAGAGTAATTATATATTTAACGGCATAAACATTAAATAAAACGACAATTTATATCAATAAAAATTTGCTGGATCGGTTTATCATCCCCGAAACAAAGGTACTAAATTTCATCAAAATCTTTGGAGCCGTTTCTGAGATTCAAAAAAAATATTTAGATATATACAAGAATTGCTCGTTTAAAGTTATTATATTAGATACCGAAGTAATTTGAGTTTCCCAGTTTTCGTACAATAAAATCGAATCTTCGAATAATGTCATTACAGACATAGCGGGAGACAATTACGTTGTTATGGGATGAGAATAAAAACCGTCGTTCGACAGGCGAATAGCGTTATGTATCGGAAATGGCCCCGGTTTTTAAAAAGCAAGTGATAAATCTACTAAGAGAAAGTACTCTGTTTTCTTAAGTAATCGCAGATTGTAGTCATAACCTCAAGAGGAACAGCGGAAGCTCTTGAAGAAAAAACATGTAATAGCCCGAAACTGATCAGGCGATCCTGAAAAATAATTAATTTTTTTGAACACTTGTCTCCTCTCAGAGTTGAGAGTTTTAATCCACAGTCCACAATGAGACTAGACACCGAAACAGTAAAAGTGCATTTTAGTTTCCTTTTAGACATTATTGACACCACGGGAGGCAACTACGAGTACTTAGTAATGGGATATAGCATTGAATGGATAATAAAATTACTTAGCAGAAATTTGAGTTACGTTGCTTTTACCAAAATGTGGTAAATGAATAGAAACTATTCTACTAATCTGCCAGCCCTCGCAACACACAAAAAACAAAAACATAAAGGGTATAATTTTAAGTTGGCAATGGGACTAATAAAAAAGAAGTCTTATGTGATGCCATTAATGGCTAGTTTATTGACTTGGGAGACAATTCCACGGTGATGGGATGACAACGATGACATTTAAGCGAGTAATAAAATTACGTAGTAAGGAAAGATTGTCAGTTCTTTCTCTAGTCTCAAGCAAAAAAGTGATAAATCGACGGAAACTACTGCCGGCTCTCGTATCTACAATGGCACGAATAAAATTGATTACCGAACACTGAGACCAGAATTTAAATACCGATTTTGAAACATGAGTTTTTTATTCGAAATCCATCTTAATATTTGAATATTGCCTTCGGCTAAGGTGAGTATAATTAATAATACTTATTATGTACCCAATTCCTTGAAATCTTTATTTATAAAACTCATTCTAATAAAGAAGAAGGTAAACAGTAGGTGGTTCGATTTATAAGGTTTTACGTACGAAGACAATTGAATAGCGGACCCTACTTAATGAATAAAAATTGAATGCTTTTAAAACTCAAATTGAACGAACCAGCTAAAATGGTTACAATAAAGGTTGATTAAACATCCAGTAACAATAATATTGTTAATTACACTTTAATGTAGACTCGCAATGAATATCGATCATTCAATAAAGTTAAAAGCGATGCAATCGCCAATTTGATGTATCGCGTTCAGCTGCACGAAATCTCAATTGGCGTTGCATTTAATGCCACAAGATGGCTATCATTCGGCTTGTTTTAGAGTATCACTGCTAACGAATAATTATGAACCACTTATGACGCTAAAATATTATAGAATAAACATAAAAGTAGTTTTACTGATAAAACAGAAATAGAGAGATAAATTAGTTTATTTACAGATCGATGAAAATAGTAAGACATGTTACCTTTGTTCAATATATGCTATTCACTGATGAAATGAATATTATCTTCTAAATTTTCAAACATTATTTTAGCAATTTCATAAAAACTTTGCATGCAAACAAAAACTACAACTAGTTTAACTTTGTGTAGTTTTTGTTAGATACACAAATCGTCCGTTTTCGTACGTTCACTGATCAAGTTTTAATTACCTTCACGGACACTTCCCGATTTTCCAGAGAGTGAACACCCCAGTGGCAAACCTTTAATTGGTTCTAATCTTTTCACTAACGATAAGACTGGCACCTAAGGCTTAGATAAAGTTAACTTGATTTCAACAGACAGCCGTTAAGATAAATCCAGATTCCTGGGATTTAGGTTAGGATAGGTTTTGAAACAAGATTTGAATGAATTCATATCTATTGGATTGGAAGAACAACTCGGTTGAACTAACACAGCCAGAGTAAATAAACAGATATCTGTCGACTGTTTGTTTGTTGCTGAACTGCACTGAAGTGGTCTCTGAGAAATAATTTGAAAATAGTACGTTCTATATATCTAACAGGGACAGTAGTTATAAACGAGGACATAGAGCTTTGTTAGCTGTTTGAAGGTGTAAGTAATTCCACAGTCAGTTTCACATCTCACAAATAGATGTCCATATAAAATTACAAAATCCATGGGTCATTACATTAATTATAGTCATCATAGCTTATCTAATACCTTTAAACAAGCAATTCTTGTATATACCTATATATAATCTAAACCTCGGAAATGGCTCCAATGATTTTCAATAAATTTGGTATGCAATTATTTTTGGGGGGCAATTCTTCGATCTAGCTAAGATCCAAAGCTGGCAATGTTGGCATACGGTATCAGCAGCCCGCAGCCTGCAGTAGGATTAAGGCCATATTTTTGTAACGAGCGTGCCATATCGTCGGTGTTGGCTTTATGTATGCCATCCAAGTGGAAAATGCGCTATAAATATTGGATTTACCACCGAGTTTGGTGGGTTACCTCGGTACATGACTTTATACGGGCGTACAATTCTATACGAGAGTTTTACTGTGAAGATAAAATATGGATATTTGCATATATACGATATTTGCTATTTTTAGTTACCACGTGCTCCAAATACATGTTTTTTTCTAGCGTTAATCATATTTATCATGAAAATTCGTATTACGTAAAGGTTCACTATGTCAACATTTCGTTACATGCAATGGGATCGATTTTTATCATAAAATAAATGTAAATGATGAGTTTAGATGTCTTTTTCGACGACTTGCGTGGCGCAATGGTTACCATGCCGGACTGCCAATTGAAGGGTCCCGGATTCGATTCGCGGCGAAATAGAAATTTAATGATGCGTTTAAATTTCTGTTCTCGGTCTGGGTGTTTGTGTTTCTGTCTTTGTGTGTGTCCATGATACCCACGACATAGGGTATATCTACCCTACTGTGGGGCTATGCGTGTGAAGCTTTATTATTTTTCTCCTATGGGTGTTAACATTGCTGTATTTGTGTCCATGGTCCATATCTGCAAACTCTTCATATACAAAATCTACGCTGACATAATTGTATTAACTTAGTTTATTGTAAAGGTTTACATAAAAAAATTAAAATGTTCTCTACACAAAAATATTTCGTTTAGCAAACTTTGCCAAGTTTGCGCAAACTAAAATATTTGTGTAGTACGAGTATATTCCCTCACGCTTGTGAAGTATTCAGGAACGGAGCGAACTCGCAGTACGACGCCCGAGGGAGACGGCTTGTAGAGCCCGCGATGTTCCCAAAAATATCAAACTTGCACTGAAAGTACATTTAGCATTTTTAGAATTTTTATTATCCATATACGCTTACTGCTATATTTCGCAAACAATTTATTCAACAATAGAGACATAAGTATACAGTAGAGTAACTTCATACTATCGACCCAATTGACACGCACAAAGACAAGTGTCATTTCCACGGTCGCTAAAGAATCTTAAAAAGGCAAAAGCACAGAGTTCCAAATAACCCGCACCCCCCGTTTTCTCTGTGGGCAAAAGTATGCAGTGCCACATTGCACTGTGGACTGAAAATCAAGTATCAAAGTTTCATCTTAAGTTTTCAAGTGCCGTTTTTTTCTGATCATAGGCTTTGTTCACCATTATTATTAGATAGAATTTACATGACACCTGATCGCCTAAGTACTCTCTATAATCGTTTCCGAAACTTTTTATCGACAATTTATAATACTAAAGCCAAATGTAAATTTCTGAAAATACTGGCCAAGAATCTCTTAATCAAATGAAAAACGAGGCATAATCACGCCTGAACACAGTTAAAGAGACTTCTTCGCCTAAGTTTTTCAATGGGTGCAATTTGCTCCTCGCGGAACAATAGCAGCAATTTGCGAAAATCACCACGTTCAAGACTGTGTTGCCAGACTCCGCGTTAAATTTTGTACCTGGACAGACTATGTATAAGTTGCAGAAGCCGAAATTCAGTAGTACTAAGACCTAGCTTATTTTTTAAAGCTCGATTTTGGTAGAATAACATTAAATTACGTACTAAGAATTCAAAAAAAACTGACAGAAATGAGAAGGCATATAAAGTATGCAGAGCATAAGAGCATTTAATCAAATAGCATCTTTACATATACATAGTTTAAACAACCAGTCAATGGCAAGGCAGGGCAAAGAATTATACCATAATTTCATAAATTCATCTCGACGTTAAACAAATACAAAGAAATTAACGTTCGAACTTTCGCATTTATAACATCAGCATGGATTTTAGGTACTTAACATAAAATCGATATTAATATTATAAAGAGGAAAGATTTGTATTTTTGTATGTTTGTAATGAACAAACATTGTTAAAAACTATCTATTGAGATAAAACTCATTCGGTTTTCACAAGAGTGAAGGTGACATGAAAGAAAATTGATTAAAATTAATTAAATTAAAATTAGCTATGAAAACTTTTCGATAGGTAAGTTATCATTGACATATAATTATGTATATAAATTATATTTGATAAAAAATATGTCTCATCGAGTTATCAGATCGGTGAAGGTCGATCTTCCAGGTCTCCTCTACTATCTTACGAGTTTTCGATCAGGCCACGTGTCTTGGCGCGAGTTTAACATTTTTTACCCATCCCAAAAAAAGTGCACAACGCCGCTAAAGAAGTTTTCACTTCAAAACTTGTTGCAGTATTCGTTGCAGAACAATGTTCAACTTTCAAAAATCACATCAAAAATAAACAAGTTCTAAGTGACAAAAACATGTACATAAAGAGCCACTATAAAGATAACAATTCACTCTTCAAGCCCTGAAGGCTTCGCGGACTCGATTGCGAGCGACGAGGACCGAGTCCCCTTTAAACTTATTTCCTGGACGGCTCTACTGCCGGTGCACTTTCTATTGGACGAGGTAACCGGATAAGATCAGAAACTAAAATAATGAAGAAAAAAAAATTGTGCGTGTAGAATAAGTACGTAGTGTCCTGCCACAAAGATAAATTTTACTTTGACTATGACTTTAATAAAATACACGTGTAATTTCAAAACGTCTACTGTTAATAGAATAACTTTAAAAATATGATAACTTCTTTCAAACGTTTCTTACAAACACTGAGGAAAGTAACGTTAAGAAACAAATCGGAAAGACAACTGTCTAACAACTTATTTTAAGATGGTAAAGCTTATGTTGCTTCGTGCAATTATATCCATGACATCAAAAGACAACAGCTAGCAATGTAAGATATATAAGACAAAAATAAAAAAACAACGGGTTGCACTCCGGTAGTGCCGGCAGAAGTGAAAACTTGAACATTAACGTTGTGCATTATTGATATTTTAGAATTGTTAGGGAATAATTTCGCACGAATTGCTTTTATTATCAGTATTATTTTTCATCTAGTATTTTCAGTAGGTTTTCATCTAGTATTTTTATAAAGTACTCACTCATTTTCTTTCACTATTTCTTCGTCACTTTTTTCATTAATAGATGCACTTTGTTCAATGTCCATATTTTAAATACTTGATATAAACGAATTTTACAAGTATAGACAGTCGAGCCGTCATCAGCTGTCACCTCTCCGTCTTACGAATTTTCGATCAGACCACGTGTCCTGACACCCCTCCGTCTTACGAATTTTCGATCAGGCTACGTGTCCTGACGCGAGTTTAACATTTTTTACCCATCCCAAAAAAAGTGCACAACGCCGCTAAAGAAGTTTTCACTTCAAAAATGAAAACTATATTAACCATTACCTTTGCCGCCACTGACACAACTAGTACAGAAATACTTGATGCAAAATTTAATGCTTCTTCTTTTTTAATACTAAATAAAAACTGTTGCCTATAAATATTATTTGCAGAAACAAACTGAAAATAGTAAAAGAGTCACCGTAAAGATGACAATTCACTGTTCAAGCTTCTCAGAGGGCACTCTTTAAACTCATTTCCTGAACGACTCGACTACCGGCGCACTCTAATTGAATGAGGCTTGATGAAAGCAGGTAAGGAAAATCATTTTGATGTTTTCATTTAGCTTATTCTAAACACAAATAGTAAAATTCTGATATTTTAATTTACTTTACTATGGTGAGTGCTCCGAGGAACTCTTCAAACTGATGCCTACATCACCATTCCGTGATTATACCACCAGACGAAGGTTAAAGTTCCACCGGCACCATCTGGACTCGTGGCGGTCCTCCACAGTCCGCTTTGCACGCTCCTTTTTACCACGGACGTGTAGGTTATGGGACAACCTTCCAGCTGAGGCATTCCCAGTGGACTATAACATGGGGTTCTTCAAGAAAGCTGTAAAAAAAGCTCTCCTCCAAAGCCGGCAATGCTCGGGCGGCTCCCCTAGGGTTGCCCGTGTCCATGGGCGACGGTGATCGCTTAACATCGCGCGGCCCGTCTGCCTTATTGTTAGGTTTATTTATTAAAAAAAATGTATTCTTTACAAATATCGGAATTTTAGTATTTGTGGGCTTCACGGAATTAACTAAATAAAAGGAAGATTGAAATTTTCTATTATGCTTCTTCACCTCTAAATTTAGTCACTGTGGCACTGCTTTACAATCGTAAGCTTATTTTTACCGACTTCCAAAAGAAGGAGGTACTGTATTCGGCTGTATGTATTTTTTTTTTTTATATATGTTCACCGATTACTCCGCCGTTTGTGGACCGATTTTCGAAATTCTTTTTTTGTTCGTATGCTTATACTTCCGAGGTGGTCCCATTGTCACCAAATCAGGATCTGATGATGGGATCCCAGGGAAATCGAGGGGAACTCTCAAATTTTATAGGCACACACATTAATTTTCTTATACTTTCTGAAGCATAAGAGATATTTGTGCATAGTAATCATCATCTCATGTTGCTGAGCTGATGATGGAAGGTACTGCAACAGTGAGGAGTTGAAAGCAAATTCTTTCAATAAATAGTTTTTTATTCCAAATCTTACATTCCTGAGGTGTTCCAACTGTCACCAAGTCAAAGTCTGTTGAGGGGATCCCAGAGAAATCGAAGGGAACATTCAAATTTTATAGCACAACAAATGATTTTCATATTTTTACTAAAGCAAAACAGGCATTTTTGTATAATTATCATCATAGCATGTTGCTGAGCTGATGATGGAAGGTACTACGAAGGTTAGGAGTTGAGAGCAAATTCTTTCATTAAATGGTTTTTTGTTCGAAATCTTACATTTCTGAGGTAGTCCAACTGTCACCAAGTCAAAGTCTGATGATGGTATCCCAGAGAAATCGAAAGGAACATTCAAATTTTATAGCACAACAAATGATTTTCATATTTTTACTAAAGCAAAACAGGCATTTTTTTATAATTATCATCATAGCATGTTGCTGAGCTGATGATGGAAGTTACTACGAAGGTTAGGAGTTGAGAGAAAATTCTTTCAATAAATGGTTTTTTGTTCGAAATCTTACATTTCTGAGGTAGTCCAACTGTCACCAAGTCAAAGTCTGATGATGGTATCCCAGAGAAATCGAAAGGAACATTCAAATTTTATAGCACAACAAATGATTTTCATATTTTTACTAAAGCAATACAGGCAGTTTTGTATAATTGTCATCATATCATGTTGCAGAGCTGATGATGGAAGGTACTATGACGGTTAGGAGTTGAGAGTAAATTCTTTCAATAAATGGTTTTTTGTTGGAAATCTTACATTTTTGAGGTGGTCCAACTGTCACCATGGCAAAATCTGATGATGTGATACTAGGGAAATCGAGGGAAACACTGAAACTTAATAGGCACACACATTCTTTTAGTCATATTTTTTAACATAATACAAATATTTGTGTCCGGTAATTATCACCTCATGTTGCTAAGCTGATGATTGAAGGTACAACTCCTCAACGGTTAGGAGCTGAGAGCAAATTCTTTCATTAATTTATACGTTCAGGTGGACTTATAGTAGTATTCTTTCAGGGTATAAGATGGCTATTAGATAAACATGATTATAAAAGGTTTCTCTTTAACGTTTAGAAATTAACTGAAAAAAATTCCAATTATGCTTATACATATGTGCAGAATTATTAAAATTACTAAAAAGAGTGAAATAAATTAAGTTTTTAACAAAAAAATAGAACCGACTTCAAACGGTAAAAAATAAAATTGTTCAGTACCTACTTCTTCTTGCTTATGGTAATGACTCTTAAAACTATTTTTGAAGTCGGGCCCTTAGTAAAATGTCCTGTCTTAGTAAATATAGTGTACCTTTCATTCTGAATGGGCACCGACTCCAATATAGTTTTAACAGTCATTACCATAGTCAAGAAGAAGTAGGTACTGTCCCACTGTCTGTACTGTCGTTGCCCATTTAGAACGAATGGTACGACATTTTAGTAAGGGCCCGACTCCAAAAATAGTTTTAAGAGTCATTACCATAAGCAAGAAGAAGTAGGTACTGAACAATTTTATTTTTTACCGTTTGAAGTCGGTTCTATTTTTTTGTTAAAAACTTAATTTATTAAATCAGTAATATCAGAAAAGCCATTTGCTTCTTTTCAACATTAGATTAGACAGATAATAAATGAGCATTATTTAAAAAAGCGTTTTCAAAAGAAGATTTTATTTAAATCAGCTGAAAAATATAAAAAATTTCAAAGTGTATCGTATTATACAAGCAAGATGTCCTTTTATTTGAAAAAAGAATGTAAGTAATCGGTAATTCTGATACGGGGGCCATTGTGGATTTACAAGAATACGGAGTACCTAATTAAACTGTCATCCAAACTAAACGTGTATATACAACAGATCAATCGGTATTTCCGCTGCATACGATTATTGAAAAGGAACTACGAGGAAGTCAGGAGCTATGAACACTAATACCATCCCAAGCCAATTTCCATTAAGAGTGAAGAGCTTATGAACATGCGCTCATTTCCAAGCTTGCTCTATATCCGCATCTTCACTATTACGAAATAAATTTCTTTTTTAAATTTTTGTTCTTGAATTTCTTTTGCAATAGATCAACGCTGGAAAATAAGTCTCCCAATGTTATGCAGAGGAGATAAGAAGTTCAAATCTGAACTTGACAAGAGATCGCAACCAATCAAAGTGTAAAATATCAGGTCGGAAGGCAAGTACCAAAATCAGTAGATATTTTATGTACAGATACAGATTAAGGTAGATTAAGTATTGATTGAACATTACTGAAAGAATGTCATAGTAAAACATATATTTTTAAGTTCTAAAGCTTAACTCTAATATAATTCATTAAAACATTAAATGGACGGTGGGGAGTACCAACACCATCCTCAGCACATTGGCGTACAAGCTAGACAGCCCTCTTTGGGGCGCCTGGAATAGGACACACACGCTCCCGAATAGGCGTGTGTGTATATAGTTGCTTTATATTTTTAAATACATACTAACATAGGATAAGTTTGTGTACTAACCAATGAATGTATTATGTTTTCTGTTTTTATTTACTAACATACTTATGTAAGCATTTGTATTTTACTAACCTACTGTATGGACTTATGGTCTGAAATAAATGAATTAGAATTATTATTATTATTATTAAAACGATTTCCTATTCGGCTCCATATGCGTAGTAGACCCATGGAGATATGAACGCTAATACCATTCCAAGCCAATTGGAATTTAGCGTGCACTTGTGAACACGTGCGCTGCCGCAGCTCCCAGCCGACACGATCTATATTCCGGATTGCAATGTGCATAGCCAAGTGCGCTAAGTCGGTCTCTAGAGGAAATCAACTGAATTCATTTCATTTACCGAGACGTGAAAAGTTTTTTTTTATCGAAGAGAATCGTCCACTTGATAACTGAAGGCACGCGAGTTTCAAATAGGAAATAAGGCAAACATTGGGACAGAAACAAGTGGCTACCTTACTGAATAGAGTAATTAACTGAAATTGCAACGCGAACTCTATTCAATATAATGTGACGCTATTTACCTCTGTAAATGTGACGTTATTTACCTCTGTAAATAGCGTCACATTTTCTTTAGAAATTAATCCCACATGGGAGCATAAAATATAGCTAAGAGGAGAGGTTGCAAGAGGCAACTTTATGAGTACAACGGAAAAATACAATACTATGAAGAACATATTACTGAGGAAGGCGAAGTATAAATTGAAATAAGCTCGTCGTGTCGTCTATTACTAAAAACAAATACCAAGTCCGAAACCGTAAATTTGTTAAGAAAACATATTATTGATTCTCTAGATACACAAACAATAACGATACAAGTTTATGGGTAACCATCAGCGCGCAAATTAAACATGCATTTTTTCACTGTTATTGTGACTACAGCCTCAATAAAAAGAGATAAGTAAGCATCATTCCCACAGAGTACATTTGTATATACCGAAATAGAGACCAATTTTGGGCGCCTTAACGGAAATAGGTACAGTGGCTCCATCTCTTTTTTTGCACAAAAACTAATAAAGATACAATCCACGATGTACGACTTTCCGCAACTTATCAAGAGATGACACCATGGATATTCTGTAGGTTTCGTAGCCCTTGTAGATATAATAAGGTATTTGGGGTTTTATGAAATAAAACTTTTACGTTGCATTATCCTATAATGTTTATTGACTTTTACAATATACCAGTTGCAACTATAACTAAAACACATAAAATATTGGAGTCCTCTCTAACAAAATAACACACACATCCAATATTTAGGGAAATGAAGTCCTGGCTCAAATCACATTTATTGCAGCCGCGTTTTTCGAAGAAGGCAAGATCAACTTAATGAATCGCGCACTTTAAAAGCAAATAACTGAAATAACTTTACAAAACTTTGAAACAATTACAAAAGAAAACATATTTTTTTTACTATACACAGGTCACGTCAGACACTGACTGACAGATGACAGATTGACAGACTTTTCAATGTTATCATAGTTGTAATTTGGTTTTCCCTACACGATTAATAGTCGAAATTACGACAATTAAAAAAATACCTATTCAAAATAGTGTTGCTATGTTTATTAACCTTTTGATTTCCTTTAGTTGCAAATAAATTGAATTTTAACACTATTATTAATGTGTGACTAAATGCGTACCTACTTATTTTTACGTAAATTCTTGTAAATTTGTAATTACGGCAATACTGTTATAACCCGACTAAATCAAAAAGTGTACCTATTACTCTATTCCGGATTTCAAGTCATTGCAATTGTATGAAAATATGTCGCATCATCGAATAACTCGGTTTTTTTACGAAAATTTGTGAAAATATTACACAGACGATTTCCTTCGTCTATTTGTCGGTTTATTACAGACCTTTAGATTTAAGTATCAGATTTGTACCGCCTGATCATTCCGCCATTTAATAGAATCGATAAAAACGTGACAAATTGAATCTCTAAATTTTATTTATTCATCTTTGCAATCCTCGACCATCAAATTCGAAATACTCTACACATTGAATACGTCTGGCTGGACAGTCAGCTCAGTGAAGTTCTGCAATTCACCACAGCTTGCGGCACTTACAAACATGTGTCGTTAACCACAAGCCACACATAATTTGTATCTCAAGTTTTTGCTGACCCTACTCGTTCGGCAGACTTGCCAGACCGTCGCACGCTAAATAAACTGCAGTTCGGAATTCCGGCAAGAAGGCTGCAAATGAGTTCTGATGAAAAAGAAGTTAGAACATTTTATCTGTTTTCTTCTTAAATATATCAGTAAAGGGTAAAAGGGTAGTTCATAGAGAAAAAAGTAGCTAAATGACGCTCTATTAGGACAAAAGTGAACGAGAAAATGTTAGTTCACTAATTTCATTCCGATTAATAAGCAAAATGACGTGTTAAAATGACAAAACGAAATAAATGAATTTAGGGTATTAATAAACAGGTAAATAATTCTTAAAATCCTCACGAAATTAATTCATCCGATTCAATTTTATCAATACGCCAAATATCAATCCACGCAACGAACGATTCGAAAGTGACAACAAAGTATCCAATAACGAGATACCAAACCTGAGAGAAGTCGGGATACCCTCGTCAACTCACATCTAAGTGTTCGGTGAAGCAAACGGCCAGAATTCCGATAAGAATCTTACTACGTACGGTCGAGATCAATAAAATTTAATATCGGCAGATGGACAAGGAATCCCATGAGAACCGAAATTACCTGGCTTCGTCAAAGTAATGATAGGGGCACGAAAGTTGGCACGAAATGCAATAAACATTACTAGTAGTTACTTCGAACCAAACGGTACTTTGCGGCGCTTATAAGTAAAAAATATTGATTTTACAAAAAAGAAGTTATATATGATGTGGAATTTTCTTTACTTCTTTATTTTATTCAAAGAGAAAGCCTGAATGTAGCAAGTAAATGAAATACAACAAAATTAAACATTCAATGGGGCTGCATAATGAAGAAGTCGTTATTGCAGTTCCTGATGCAATTTGCGGCGCAATCAATCATTGCTGAATAGTTTCGCACCACTACAATGAACTTGACTATACCTTACATTATCCTGGTTCAGATAGATTATATATTGATTTTGTGCCACAATTACCAATCTTTCCAAAGTATAACAAAGTAATAAGCTATTCGACAAATAATAAATACAACAACGAATATGTAGATAGGCGAGAGCGATTTGCTAGTATAATTCTAACCTTTAAAATTAAGATATTAATGGTTTTTGTAACCTTTAATCCTTTTAGATTAAACCCCATATAATTTCTGTATTTTCTTAAAGGAGTTTAAAATACTTTAAATATACATAAAAATATTAGATTGTAACAGAAATAATGTATTAGCGCGAGGTACATAGACTTAGCTAACAATCCCAAGGCTAAGACGTGGGAAGAGCTGCTCGGCTGCCACAGCGCCAGCTCGATCGGGCAACAGATGTAATGGAGTGATAATGTTGGGACAGTGATCTCACATAAATATTGCCATCAATGAGTATTTATTGATGTTTATTGAGGATTTAGGAACCAGTTTAATTTTGTCGCCAAACGAATGCCGCATGGAATCGACTCAGCTTAGAGAAAAGACAATAACTGACTTTAAAGCAATTGAAGAGCTATCTATGCAGACGAAAATATGGCGACGATTTATAATTTTACCTATCGCTTTTTTATCCTAATTTTGTTATACGGAAAGAGCTCACAATAATAATATAAAGCCTGATGATTTATGAGAATTAGCATTATGTAGGCAATTGACCATAATAGTTTACAATTATATTTTTGACACCTAAGTATAAGTGTAACATAAGCAAAGCACCATCATTTTGAGAACCATATAAATATTACTGGAACCAAAGTCATTACCAAAACAAATATAGCTGTGAAGTAATCGTCCTATAAAAAGACGAGCTCGAGAGATAAATGTGTCTAATTAAAGGCGTTTTTTGCAGTCATCGTTCTTGGGTATAATTTTTAAGAATTTCGAATCAGTTAAGTGCTTCGCATCTGAAGAATTTCTGGAATATCTGACACATCTCAGATGTTGTTGACCTGGGATTTAGTTGTCTTATCCCAAAGCGCAAACGAAAAGATAATTAAATATGAGAATATTGTGAATGGAAAATTACACAAACACATTTTGATAGGTTGAATAAATTTTTGAAGATCTAATGAACCAAAAAATATATTTCAATTTAAAAAATTGTCGTTCTTATATACATTTATGAATCATTAAATTTGATAAATATGAATTATATGTAATCCCGTTATCTTTATATGCCTCAAATCTTTAATTCATGCAGAATTTTACAAAAATGACTTTTAAAGTTTTTATGTAGTTCTCAACACACGTGAAGATAGCGAAGGTGCTAACGCGCTTGGCTGCAACCCTTTTTGCGTCCCACTGCTGGGCACGGGTCTCTCCCCATTATTGGATAGGCCTGGAGCTTACTCCACCACGCTGCTCCAATGCGGGTTGGTGGAGATACGGGTTAGTGGCCAAACCGCTGTCGGTTGTTTTCAAACCGCCCATAAGGCCTCTGTCAAGGTTTAACGACTGTTATCTTTCGACAGCAACTGGGATGGGATCGACGTCTTAACGTGCCCTCCGAAGCACGGAAACGCGCATGATTTTTTTTGCCACTAGCGGTCACCCATATCACTCCCGACCGCGCCCGTTTGGCTTAGCTGCATAGCCAGACCGTGCACGCTTCATAATGCTAACGCGCTTATGAGGATCAATTTTATCATCTCTACATTTCAAGGACACAATTTTAGAGCGGTAATAACGTATCTACACTTATTCTTCGCTATCTAGACGTATCGCAATGCTAGACGTAAATATAATTTAGCATGGCCCCAAGGTAAAAAACTAGGTTTAGTCGCCAAAGGCACCTATTATATGGCCATAAAATTTTATAACAAACTACCAAACGCCATTAAAGAGATATCTAAGGAGACTTTGTTTTTAAAGAAAATAAAACATTTATTAATAATGAAATGCTATTACAGTTATAATGAATATTTAAATAATAAGCTGGACATATAACTATAGAAATAAAATATAATGGTTTGTGTATAAAATTAACAAAAATAAATATATATTATGTATTAAAGACTTTTAGAATAAAAATGTTAATGAATTAATGGAAAATTTTATAGTGTTTAAATAAATTTTAAGATAATGTATTTTAATGTATGTTTTTGGTTCCATGTATTATTATATTGGCATTAACTGAATTGACATTGACATTTGTTGTTTGGAACGCCTTAACCGGCAAATCTATTTTTGGAGCTTATATTTATGTACATATCCCAAGTCCTAAGATGTGTGGAAACAAAACATCAAACGAATACTAACTCTCTAATTCTAATTCTTCTAATTCTATTTCTACTTGATAAAGCACTTTGACATTGTGTGTATGTACATTAGAGAACTGTTCATCAAATTTTGATTAGAGACAGCCTTAACACAACTCAAAATCATCTGTCCTCCTGATTAGCAAGTCATCCAACAGGTACCCAAGGGCTTTTTAATATTATTTTTACATTGTTTGCGTAGCGAATTATCTTAATAAGTTAAAAAGAACTTGGCAGCGGGATAATTCGGGATAATTAATAAATCACAAAGAAACAAGCGAGAGCTCTCATTAAGGCGGTGGGACAAGGGCGTGGACAAGATGGCGTTTGAGGAGGAACGGAAATGAAATGGAGTCATTATCACCTGTTCGTAAATTGTAGGGTCTAGACGTTTTAAATTTAGAACCTCTTCTTCAATTGTTTGCTTCCGTTTAAAAAGCTATTTTACAACTAACACGATAGTCAAAAATTTTGTACTTAAACATCCAATACTTCGAAAAATTGTTTTGTTATTACATTTCATAGGTGGATAGACACATTTGCGCTTGCAGTCATAGGTGTTCTGAAATTTTATTTATCACATGGTCCAGAACGAAGTTCATAAATGTCTTTTACCTACTCGTATTTCCAAAATACTTTCAAAAACATGTGCAACGTCTTCAATTACCACACTTTTTGCGACTCGCTCGTGCATGCCATAGCAGACGCGTCGCACTGCGATACAGTCTCAAAGACTTGCATACAAAAGAAAATCTTAAAATGAACTTTGTAGCTCAAGTGCCATTTAAAGTACAAAACTTTGAAGCGAAACGACAATTTTGGCATAGAATTTAAGGGCTCCACTTGTACGTGTAACAGACAAGCAGTATCTATCCACAGAAACACCTGTGCAGTGGTGGTACTTCCTCGTCGGTTGGTTACAGATTCTACAACCTACAATGTTAAGTGCTTTGCTACTCATGTAGTCTGCCACCATTTATTTCCTTACTTCCAATAAAATACTAATTTCCTTTAAGTCAATCTCCAGACATATCTTGCCGTAACCGTAGCGACCATAATTCACCTAATTAACTTCCCTCATCCTCCAACTTTTCCAGTTTCTTCACTAACGTCATTAAAAAGTTTATTGCCACCGCTACTATAAAATAGTGCTTTCGAGGTGCTCCCTTAAGCTTTCTTACATTGCATTGTACCCGTATTTTGGTTAGTACTCGTAGTTTCCTGTTATATTTGAAAAATTAAGAACCTAGTTCCAATAATGTCAGTCGAAATCATCCTAAGATTTTGTTTCTTATTCGCGAGTTTCTAAACAAATTATAGCTATGTCTATTTGCCTGCTGTGTATTATGGCATGAATCTACATCAACATAATACTGAGAACAATTCATACGATCATGGACATTTCCTTCAAGAATCAGCGAAAAAATTATGATTTTACAAAACTGTTTAATGGTCCCTGATAGCCTACTGATTACAAACCCATAAACAATTTATTTTCTATCACCCACACACATAAATTGTTGGTATAATTTAGAAACCAGATGCTGACTCCCCAACATTACAAAAATGACAAGTTCAGAAATGCTAATTTTTTATCTGTAAAACCATTGCATCAGGAAGCTGACTGGATAAAAAAATCAAATCAGCAAAAGAAGCAAGAACAAACGGCATTCATAAACAAACGCTTGGTCGGAAGCTGGTGACGTCACTGCCAATTCTAAAAGCAGCCGATGTCGCAATGCTGCAAACTTGTATTGGAAAGGACGAATTTCATTACCCTAATAATTCATACTATGGTAGCATATTTTTATCCAAAAGTATGAACTTATGAAGCAAATATTGTTTTAATATAAATTCAGAACATAACACAAAACTAACAAACGTACCAAAATTTACATTATAAAGAAATGGGTCACACTGTCACACAAATACATAATTATCTGATTGTTGATGCTAACATAATGTAAATGTAAATATCCATTCCATCCATTCATCTATCCATCCATCAGTCTTTAAATATCCACTGAACATAGGCCACCCCGAACATTCGCCACTACGTCCGGTCCTGCGTCCTCTGAATCCAACAGAGTCCAGCTGTTTTCTTCATATCGTCAGTTAAAACTTTTTGGTAGCAATTAAAAATGATGTAGAAAGAAATTTCTTTGATATAACGACGATATCACATATTGGTAAACCGAATTTTTCGCCAGAAACACTCAAAAACAGAAGTATTATAATACCGATGATTGTTCGCACCATTTTGTTGGTATCATACTGTGCGCAATTTAAAACGCAGCAGGTGGTCACTTTAATCGACAAATTTTACATCAAAGCTTAATTTTCATGTTAAACAGAGGCAAAAGACCAAGCCAAGAGTCAACAAACGGCACTTTAGTGGCATTTTCAAGAAACAATATTTTATTTTCTTAACAAAAGTTAATGTTACATATCTTTTGGAATATTAGGGATACTGCAAAGGACATAGAATCGAAACTATTGATCAATTTGTTTCTTGCTAGATGCACAAAATTTTATAATGACCGGTTGAGTAGAAAAACAGTTAATGAAGCGACAAGTCTAAAAACCTACGTATTTATAGTATTGTTAAGGATCACTGTAAATATCCATACCACGAACCCAGCATCCATAAAACACATAACAATTACTTTTAATCACAGAGGCGTCGACATGTAACGATAATGTCAGATAAATGAGCCATATGGTTAACATTACTGTCAAATATGGTCAGATAACATCGGAGCCGTGTTGAATGGTGCCCGCCGATGCAGAAGACTTTGAATGAATGCTTTAGAATTACACTGTGTACGCATCAACATTAAAAATAATTACATTGTTTAGACACATAAAGCTCATGAAGTTAATGTATCACCTAAATGCAAATCATATAAGCAAGCCAAAGAAGACATTTCGGAATTTACTCGAATACTATTGATTCAGATAAGAGGTACAGCTGGTACTCTATTAAATGAAAGACTGACACATCTTGTCCTAACATTGTCTAAGATAGAGATGATAATTTTAATGAAGGTTTTTTTTGCTTCCGGCTCGTGTATATTGAAAGCGATCTAACCATCTTCTTCCACAGAGACTGGAATGAATCGTCATTTAGTATGCCTACAATCTCCATCGTCATATAGTACACTATTCCACGACATAACTAAAAATATGCAAAATATGGGTAATTCTGTAACATTTAGTTGAACGGGTTAGCTGCAATGGAGAGCTTGCAACTGGGATACAAAAACCAGAACGCTGTAATTTGAACCATTAAAGGAGATTAAAGTAAAAAAGATGTAAAAATGCACAGGAGCAAGGGACAAAAGGAAAATATCTGCCGTTTAGAGGATAGCAAGCTAATTAGCCTTCTCTCTCTCGAATCGGTTTCGGCCGTAGAACACTGCAGTTTATCCACACAATCAAACCACCCTGGAAGTTAATTGTGCATTTGAGCACTGATTACCGCCGATTGTTCGACAGAGCTGTGGCGGAAATCAATATTAGAAATAAGCAATGGTTAAGACGTTGAAAGCAAAAGTCCAAGTTCTAATATATCCGAATACAATAATGTAACGAAAGCCGACTGTCGTAATGGCTAGCAAGCAGCGGCCGCGATGCTCTAAGGAGTCTAAGGACATGCCAGACACGGCCTCGTTCACATTGTGCAAATCAAATTGGGTGGAACCGGCGCCCAAATTGAATGGGCCTTCTTGAATGAGCTAATTTAAATTATCCTTTTCATTCGCCAACCGAACTTAGGTCGCCTAGAGGTTTTCCGAAAAAGTTAATTCATCTGACTAGGCATCATCCATTTCGGTTTGATGTCAGAAAACCCTGAAATATTTTACAGAACGTAAATTAATCTTTCGTTCAAAATCTGTTTAAGAGTTGAGCAGGTAACTGATAGTTATTTTATTTTAGATTGAAATAATGTATTTGCTCCACGACTGACATGGATGGATTATACCTTCAAAAAGTGTTTCAGAAACATTTTTTAGAATTTCAATGTGTTTGAATTGGCTAAACCGCAAATTTTATTAGTAATTATAAGCTCAAAATCGTTCAACGATTTGGTATTTCTCTGTGCGAAAGAATCATACTTTTGATCATAAAGATGATGAAATTCCTAGCCAAACGAGTAACGAGTACATACATAAATAAATAAAATAAATAAATAAAATGAAACAGACATAGGTCTCGCAACATAAAAGCTAAAGCGGTAATAGGCAGGTTATATTGTAAGAAGAACCGATTCACTCTAGGGAAGAAAGGTCCTATAATGCTGACCATGACAGAGGGAGTAAATGCTTTCCTTCAACCAGGACGGCACGTTAATGGTGGCGAAACTTAGAAGAATTCTATTACCAACAGGCTAAGGCAGCAAAGGAAATGGATTCACTATTTCAGAAGCATGACAATTACAATCTCAAGCAACGTCACTAATCCCTTAACTCTGCTAAACAGATACCGATATCTGTTATCACATTCAACTGATTGCCGTTGAATCTACATTAATCACGAAGCTCGTATTTAGACACGGTACGGCGAAGCTTTTCGAGTGCAAATTAAAAATCAGGAACCCTCCTACTTCCTTGAGAGATAAGGGCTATAAAGATGGCAGGCCGGTCAATATTTATGTGTAGCACGCAATGGTGTTTGTGAAAACAAAGAAATCTGAAATGAATATTTCTTCTAGCTAGTTGGTCTTATGCATAACAGATGAGTAAAATTATTTGTTATTTCACTAGTTTCATAAGCGACGGTTGGTTATTTGATATAATCTTGTTTCCTGGCAACCTCTATCTTGCCAGTGTTGCCGCCCTAAAAACTGCAGCTTAAAATTGCATCCATTACGCCTACACGGTGCACGCGAACACCACTTAAGTTTACGTAATTACGACAGCGTATGCAGTTTGCATCGGAAACCTTGCTAAGTGCAACCAGCGTGAAGAGAATAAATGGAGATCTTAAAAATATGCTAACAGAAGAGCAAATAATGGAAACCGAGCGCAAACAAAAACTGAAACTAAGTCGGTAAGAACTGTAAAGTTATACCCACTTTACGTAATCAGGTCGAAAAGCGAGCCAAAGAAATCGATACCAAGGAGGTAAGCGATAATTAAAACGTATGCGAAAACAATCATGAAATAAGAGCTTTCACTTGCTCTCGAAACTGCGAAACATAAAAACAATGCGAGAAGCGAGTTCAATAACGTTCAACGCTATATTTCACGGGTTAACACTTTACGAGCGCACTAAACGTAAACAGAATGTGCTTCGTCCCAAATAACATCTGTCACGGGTAACCTTCCAAGGGAATTTAACACTAGTCCCATTGGAATAGGGGATAAATCGCTATACATCTTTAATACTACGCCCAGTGTAATAGAGCTGGCGAAAGACGGAACCAACTTTAAAGAGATCGTGGTAGGAAGATAATCCTAATTAAAATTATGAGGTAATACTGCATAAGCACGTACGCTAAGAGGTTGGAACGAAAGGGCTTTTCATAACCTTTAATATTAGCACAGCATGGAGACCTCCCGAGATTGTTATTCGACAAGATTGTTATATGTTACGTAATATTCAGTTTCGCAATTACCTCGAAGAGGTTTTAGCCAAAGACACAGAGTATGATAGTAAAAAGCTAATTTAAAGTCTAGAAAAGTTAATTTTAAAAGTATTTTGTCGAGTTTCATACTACCTCGTCGAGATTAGGTTTCCAAGCTACATTGTTAAACATCACTGAGGATAATAGGCTTAATTATATATTATACGGATGTTACAATAGCGGCATGAAGGTAACCGTTACATTATCCAGCTGTAGACGTATTTACATTAATACATTATTTAATCATAAATAAACGGGGAATAATAAATAATCAGAATATAATAGACTTATGGTTTTCCTGAAAACAACAACCTAGTTCACTAATTAGTAGTCGTTGTATTATCCGATTCCTATTCCCATATATTTGTTTTCACCATAATATTCTGGGATTTCCCACCTTAATTAATTAAATGGATTTAATGGATTTTACATTTCCATTGCTTTAATTTCAAATATTTGACGACCCGCGTGTCGTAATGGTTACCATGTCAGACTGCCGATTGGAGGATCCCGGGTTCAATTCCCGGCGAAGCAGAAACTTGAATGATGAATTTAAAATTTCTGTTCTCGGTGGGTGTTTGTGCTTCTGTCACACACAAGTCCATGGCACCCACAACACAGGGTGTCTACCCTGCTGTGAGGGTGAAGCATTATTGATATAACAGCGAACACTATTTTATCCAGTAAATAATAATATTCCAATACTATTGTTAATACTCAATACATACTAATATTAATTATGTACTTACTAATTTACTAATAATGTTATAAATGTTTCACATTTGCTTGAATGTTTGTTTGTCCTTTCAGGTCGCTTCGATACTAAGCATTGACCTTATTTTTTATAAGGAGATAGTTGGTGGGCTGGAGAGAGACATATAACTACATAAATTTATAGTTAACTAGCGACTCGGCCCAGCTTCGCTCGGACGACTAAGTAATATACATTAAAATCAACTTTACAAAACCCATTAAAGTACTAAAAGGAAAAAAAAAATGCGCGCCGAGAATGAGGCACCGGGGGAGCAGATAATATACAAAAATAATATTGCGACTATAAACTGAGATGTAAGCTATCCTATTTTTCAAGTTGGATCAAACTGCACACGGTGTGCAAATTTTATTAAAATCGGTTCAGTAGTTTAGGAGTCCATGGCGAACAAACAACGTGACGCGTAATTTATATATATATATATAAAATAGCAAACCCGGCAGACATTGTACTGCCTTAAAGTATCAGAAATAAAATAATATTGCAACTATAAATCGAGGTGTAAGCTATCCTATCTTTCAAGTTGGATGAAACTGCACACGGTGTGCAAATTTTATTAAAATCGGTTTAGCAGTTTAGGAGTCCATCGCGGACAAACAACGTGACACGTAATTTATATACATTAAGATGAGAATCCATACAGCGTATCGAGGGAAGCCCGATTTAAAGTATTCGACTTTTGTATACTTTTCCATGTGCGACTACATTTACAAAACATTTCGCTGTAACTAGTAACTGCTTTTTTCTTTACACTAAACTGTCCTAGTTTCATACACGCATAAACGCCTCGTTAGCAAGTTCATCTTACGCTTTTCATTGCACAGGGTTGCCTCGTATTAAATAACCGTATTAAACATAAACACCTTTTATAATTATAGCAGAATTGATAAAACATCGCAATAAAAACCGCAAAATATGGGTTAAAATAAAATCAACGTTGTCTTCAATTATAATAAATTTAGTTATAAGTAATTTTAGTTATACTGCTAACTTATGTTATTTTGATTGTTGTTTGCCTATTAAAAGAATAAAGATAACTTCTTCAAAAAAGACCAATTGGAAATCTAAAGGTATAAGAAAATCAAGTAAGAATAAAAGGCAATTATATTTAAATTTATTAAAAAATAAATCTAAGAGGTCCGAGACTCATTACAAGTCATACAAAAAAATCCTTAAGTCTGTAATTAGGTCGTCTAAAAGGTTGTCTAACTCTCGATATATCAGAAACAGCTCTAATAGAACTAAAGCTACTTGGGGGCTAATTAAATACCTAACTAAGCCGTGCAATGAAATAAAAGAAACAATTAAAAATATTCAAATAGGGTCATTAAATATTACAAACACAACCGAAATAGCAGAGCAATTCAATTACTTATACTTAACACAAAACATTAGAAATTCGTTTGTTGACAGATATATTCCCAAATTTAATAGCGCATGTGCAAGTATATATCTTAAACCTGTTGATGAACACGAGATTATCACCATAGTTAGGCAACTCAAAAATAAGAAAAGTTGTGGTTATGACGGTATTTCCATTCAGGTAATAAAATCCTGTATAAACATAATTGCTAAGCCCCTGGTGCATGTTATAAATATAATGCTAGAAACAGGTTGCTTTCCAGATGAACTCAAAATTACTATAATCAAACCACTGCACAAAAAAGGACCCAAAGATATAATGAATAACTACCGACCAATAGCTCTACTGCCTTGTTTCTCTAAAATTTTCGAAAAAGTGATTTTTATTAGACTTGTTAATTATCTAGACAAATGTAAAATACTAAGTGACTTTCAATATGGTTTTCGGCAAAATAGGTCAACATCTTTAGCTATATACAGGATGCTTAGTATGGTCTGGACTTATATAAACAATAAAATTAAATGTAGCTCCTTATTTATAGATATGACAAGAGCTTTTGACTGTGTTGTCCATAACATACTTTTAAGACAACTTGAACATGTAGGTATCCGAGGTATTGCATATAGGCTAATTCAATCCTGTCTAAATAATAGAAAGCAAGCAACAGTACTCACAACGTATAATGAACAAATAAATACACTAGAAGAAGTGCAATCTAAGTATGAAACCTGTAGGATTGGCGTCCCTCAAGGTAGTGTACTTGGCCCACTTTTGTTTTTGATATATATTAATGAACTACCAACAGTAACAAAATATCCATGTGTTATGTTCGCAGACGATGCAACAATCATATTTCATAATGATGGTAAATCAGTCGAAGATTACAGAAATGAAATTAAACTAACACTTTTAACGGTTAAAACATGGCTTGAAAATTTGAACCTCACAGTAAATTTAAATAAAACCAAAGTAATGCAGTTTAAAAATTATAAACAAGACTTGGAAAATCTTAATATTCAATTAGGTGCTGAAAAAATAGAGGAGGTTACGCAGACGAATTTCTTGGGGGTCTCTTTAGATACCAATATAAATTGGAAAAGTAATATTAACAACATAAATTGCAAAATATCCTCAAATTGCTACGCTCTTTCAGTTCTTGTAGATACCTCAACGATTGAAGTAGCCAAAAGTTTTTACTATGGAAACATTTATCCCCTTCTAACATATGGAATAATATATTGGGGAAACTCTGTCAATGTGAGTAGTACTTTTATGTTACAAAAGCGTAGCCTTAGAATACTGTATAGCAAAGCAAGCGATGATTCTACTCGATCATTATTTCTCGAAGAAAAAATTCTAACATTGACTGGTATATATATATTAGAAATTTGCACTTTCGTTTATAATAATAAAAATCTTTTTGAAAAGAAAGCTAACATGCGCGTCAGAGATGTTCCCGCAAGGCAAAATGATAACGATATTTTATATCTACCTCGAATAAAATGTCACATTTTTAAAAAGAGTACATACATATATGCCATTAAAGTTTACAATAAATTACCTAAAGATATAAAAATGTTGCCAAATACAAAATTCAAGAAATCACTTAAACAATGGCTCATTAAAAAAGTTTATTATAGTATTAATAGTACTTTGATGACAAAACCTTTTGAAACCATCTATTGAATAAAAGTACAAAGGTTTGGGAAGCTTTTTCGCGATAAAATATAAATGTAACAATGCCTGAGAGTTTTTTTTCCTCCGGCTTTTTTTCTCTCATTGACCCAGCGGTGGGTTGGCATTAAAGCCGAAGATCCGTTAAAATTTATTTAACGGATTCTTAAAACTTTAAAACAAACTTGAAATTTAAAATTTAAATTAAGTTATAATTGTAATTAATTTAGTAAATAAATAACTGTAGGTTAATTTAGTGATTATTGGATGCCTGAATAAGGTAGACTGTTTAAATACTATTGTTAGATGCAAACACCAAATTTTTTTGTAAACAGTCATCAATAAACGTTTTTCATTTCATTTCATTTCATTCATTTCATTTCATTTCATTCATTTCATTTCATTTCATTTATGTTTTAATTCTGTCCTCCAAATTTGCATACCTCGCTGAGGTAAATATGGCGAACTAATAAATGTACATAAAACAACTTTTGTAATACCCATATTTGTGCAAATAAATTATTTTCATTTCATTTAATTTCATTTTCATTTCGTAATTTACAACATTTATTTTACGATTTCTCGACTACGATGTATGTAAACTTTTACTTTTAGCTAAAGATTTCTGGATATCCAATGGTAAGCTGAGTAGTTACAATCATTTGTGTAATTGATTGCGGTTTTGATGAAAGTTATGAAACAGAATAAACAGATTCAAGATAACGTGATATTTTTATTAACATTTTAAACATAGAAGTAGTTATTGTAAGTCAACCGTAAGAGATAGAGTACATTAATGCGGACTTTTATTTAGCAAAATTAATCTAAGCATACATATGGACGCGGGAAAGCGGCGGGAAGCGAATTTGTTTTATAATATGTAGTGATTTATTACAATACTTCTTCCAAGTACCTACTTGAGAAAGTGACACTGCAATTCTAAAAATTATATTTTTGGAGCAGCGAAAAGAAGCCTTTTTGGTACAGAACCTTAAAAATTGAACACTATTATATTAATATTATCAAAAAATCGAACGCAATCATAATAGGAATGAACTTTCACAAAATGGCGGAACAAAAGTTTTTTTTATTTTATTTTTTTCAATTATGGTATCCCAAACTATGTGCATATTGCCTGCGCCAAGTATAATATTGTTACGACTTTCGAGTACCTATATCTCGAAAACAAAGCGTCGTACAGCAAAACTTACTAAACTAGTGTGGATGAAAAAGGACTAAAAGATTGATCTCTCTCTAATTTGTCTGGCTGTTTGTATCCTTGTCTTTGCGTATACATACATAGTAGCCATGACTCAAAGAATCATTGTGGTGTAAGGCTCTGATAATCAATTTTGTAACGTTATACTTAGTGACTAACAGTAATACCTAAAAGGGTTGCTGACGAAAATATTTATGACACTTAAAATACTGTAAGTGATAATAAATAAAAAAACAACGGGTTGCATTCCGGTAGAGCCGGCAGATGTGAAAACTTAAACATTAACGTTGTGCATTTTTGATATTTTGGAATGGTTAGGGAATAATTTCGCACGAACTGCTTTTATTATCAGTATTATTTTTCATTAGTATTTTCAGTAGGTTTTTATCTAGTATTTTTATAAAGTAGTCACTCATTTTCTTTCACTATTTCTTCGTCACTTTTTTCATTAATAGATGCAATTTGTTCAATGTCCATATTATAAATACTTGATATAAGTAAACGAATTTTACAAGTATTAACAGTCGAGCCGTCATCAGCTGTCACCCCTCCGTCTTACGAATTTTCGAACAGGCCACGTGTCCTGACGCGAGACATTTTATACCCATCCCAAAAAAAGTGCACAACGCCGCTATAGAAGTTTTCACTTCAAAAATCGGTACATTAAAAAAAAGCAATCGTAGTCGCCAACCCTACATCGCTGGGTATATAAAACTACGTCAACAGTATTCGCTGACCTACTGAGTGTTCCACTGTTCGTTTAAACACGCGCACGGTCCTGTTCGTTTTACTGCACTGTAATTGATAAAGTAAACAAGCTGCTAAACAGTGTATTTATAGCGAAGGGCGCTCCCGATTCTACTCGTATGACGAAATCTGATTTCAATTTCGGAGTAAATTACAGTACGCAAGAGATGTACGCTATAGATACTCTATTTCCCGAAGTCCGTTCGGCTCTTGTTGTAGTAGTGATGTGACGGTGAAATTTTAAAACGTTACCAAGAAGTCTGAAAAGTAATAAAGCTCTACAATCAATACACTTCAGACAACTCGTACGTTTAGTTGTCATGTGGACTTTACTCGACACTTAGCGCTTTCGAGGTAACGCACATTAAAACTTCACGCCTCACAACATTCATAGCCAAACGGACTCCGGAACAAATAATATAGGTATATTAGGTATACTATAGTCCCTGTAGCTTCGGGATTAAGAATAGAGCTACGGTATCCCCTGCCTGATCGTAAGAGGCGAATAAAAGGGGGCTTCCGGGGATACGGAAATAAGATAAATAAGGATAGAAAACTTAAAAATATTGTAAAACAATTTCGAAAGCTCAATATTGCTGACGAATACCCGAATACTACAGTACACAAGCAAAAAACTCAAGCACCGTACGATGAATTAAATACGTGATTCTTATTTTACGATTTTCCTAAAAAACAAACATTAAAGTGAAAAGAGAGAAGTAAAATTAAAAATTGTATAACCATCTAAAAGGAGTACCAAATGCATGGGAGAAATGGCTGCAACCCTTTTTGCGTCCCACTGCTGTGCACGGGTCTCTCCCCCTTATTATGGAGGCCTGGAGCTTACTCCACCACGCTGCTCCAATGCGCGTTGGTTGGTGGAGATGCAGGTTAGTGGCCAACCCGCTGTCGGATGTTTTCAAACCGGCCATAAGGCCTCCGACAAGGTTTAACGACTGTTATATATAGACAACAACCGGGACCGACGGCTCAATGTGCCCTCCGAAGCACGGAAACTCGCATAAAATGTTTTGCCACTAGCGGTCAGCCATCTCACACCCGACCGCTCCCGTTTGACTTAGCTGCATAGACCGCTTGCGTTGCCATGGGAGAAATTAAGCAAAAAATAAAGCAATTACCTTTCTTAAATTAGAAATTTCAACAAAGCAACTTTTTAAGATGAGGTTATAACAAAGGTCAATAACCTAAAGTGTTGCTACAAACTAACTCAGAAAATATATACTTGGCAACGAATGAAACTAGCCATTTAGTCACTGTATTCATTAACTACTCCATCAACAGACTGACAAATTAAACTAATGTATGTGTTCGGTCCTTTGGAAACTTCGAGCGCGGCTCGTCTAACCGTCGATGATTCATCAAAACAACTGTTATTAATAATAATAGAACGTATGCGTCTGGGTACAAGTATTAGGCGTGAATAAAAATTTTAAGGAGTGTAATGAACCAATTAAAAGACCTTGGAAAAATCTACTTCATCCTGTAACAGGACGTTTTGTTCTTAAATCTATACCAATATTATAAATAGGACAGATTTGAATTATGGTATTTTTGTATGTTTGTAATGAATAAACTCAAAAACTACTGTTCCGATTTCAAAAATTCTTTCACCATTAGAAAGCTACATTCACCCTGAGTAACATAGGCTACTTTGTATCGTGGGAAAATTCTTCATTCCTACGTGAAAACGGGTAATAGGGTCAACGCGGTTGAAGCAACTGACTAAACGCCTATGATTTTAATATAGCAATGAAGCCTGGAATAGCACATAGGCTATTTTTAATCCTACGGGGACACACTAAACGGGTCCACGCGGGCGAAGCCGCTGGCGGAAGGCTAGTAATAAATAAATAAATAAATAGCAATGAAGACTCCATAAATTGCCATATTACTTTAATATTAAAATACGCTGCGGCATATGCGCCGGTTTAAAATCAGGCCAAAATATTTCTCTGCTATTACGAACAAAAAAGAAATTAACTCAAAAAGCAACTAATATGTTAGAAAAACACAAAACCTAAACGTAAAAAGAGGGTAGAAAAACATTAACCTAACAAATGAGGCCTGAATACGTCTTACTTACAATATCAGGGCGACGACCCCCAGCAGGGGTTAAGAAACAACGCGCCACTTGCCACTGAATTCATTCAAGTAGGAATGTATACGTAATTGGCAGATCCACGGGATATTACAGCTAGATCAATTAGCGGAGATGCGATGAATACATACAAAGCAATCAGCATTATGTCCAATCGTGAATGATTGGAATGGAGAAACGAAGAAAGTTAAAAACAGATAATATTTTGTCAAAGTTTAATAGCTTAATCATATAAATGTAAAGGTAGTTACTGTTATAGAAATAGTAAACATTAGGGAATGCGTATAACAAAATGTAGTAAATTCTAATTATGATTCCATTCTCTTACCATTTCTTTTTATAAATGATATCAGGCACTACTTAAGGACTATTACAAGTTAAGTTTCAAAACAACAAACCTTCCTGTAACCAAAACTCAAATTAAAGCAAAGTCTATAAAACATATTTAATGAACATAATATGATACATGTTCTATGCTTTTGGCATAATTACAATATGTATTATGTGTACAAAAATAAGTCTCTTTATAAATATATCTATTGACAAATCGAAATTATGTAATTGTGTCTTCGCAAACTTAACAAAGTCTGATAACGAAAAGCGGTTACATATCATGCGTATCTATATTATACACAACACTATGTTTATACTCGTAGGTACGTACATATACGAAGTAATTATAATTATAATATAATTCAAGTAAACCATTTATCAACACAAAATAACAGAAAAAAGTCATACACATATGAAAAATGAACAAATTGTCTCATTTGGACTTAGTCGCGTGTCGCGCTACGGATGTTTGACTAATAAGGATAAAGGAGACATGCATACATACCTATTAACTAACTAAGCTATAAATACTTGCCTCAAAAGCGCGGCAACAAAAGCCTACAAGAAGCTTTCAAAAATATTTCTGTCGCAATGAACAAAGTAACCAAAATCAATCTTGAGGTTATTAGTCGGTTGTTTGGACGGCAAAATGTACAAAATGTTTTTCAAAATAAAGTCCATTCGGACGCAAAGTTTCTGCCAGCAGCTAATAACATCGCGGGATTACTCCTAAAGGCTCAGACGTTAAGCACCGAGACGTCTTAAAAGCAAAACACTCGGCAAAGCTATTTTTCTTCGAACAGAACAGCGAAAATGTTTGCGAAATAAACCTGTCCTTTCTTGTATCAAGCGTGCAAACGAAAACGTACCAAAAAAAATTTTTTTAAGCAGCATTGTCTTCTGCAGTACCTGGATCAATGAAATTGTCCATTTACGTCTCATTTCCAAGTTATTGAAAACATTAGTTGAATATAAAAGTTCTAAAGATTAACAAAACTCTTAGATAACCTTTTAAAGCAGTAAATTCATAAGTTACTTATTTTTAAAATAATGTCTGAAATAAAATTATGTCTAAAATAATCAAATGTACCTGATTCTAATAACAATTTGCACTTATTACGAAGAGTGAAGGTGATATGAAAGAAAATTGATTAAAATTAATTAAATTAAAAATAGCTATGAACACTATTCGATAGGCAAGTTATCATAGGCATACATATCCATACTAATATTATAAATTCGAAAGTAACTCTGTCTGTTTGTCTGTCTGTCTGTCTGTCTGCTACTCTTTCACGCTTAAACCATTGAACCGATTTTGATGAAATTTGGCATAAACATAGAAAGGACGTTGAGAAAGAACATAGGCTACTTTTTGCCGCGGTAAAATATCTCATTCCCACGGGAAGCAAATGAAATGAATGAAATGCGCCGTGTACTATTATAAATACACTACATGTTATTTATTACTTCATTCACGTCCATTATCATATTTTATAACTTATATTGTTTTGTTTCATTCTTATACTTTACTTTTCCTTTATTATTTCTTTACAAAATTATTTAATTTCTGTGTTTGTTTTTTTTATATTTTGACGCAGCTATCAAAACTGTCATGTCTGTCTTTTATGTTTCTTATTTTTTTAATTCATTTTACGGCATTGTATAAAAATCTTTTATATCTGTCACTATTCGTTTTTAATTTTTTATTTGACAGTAACATAAAAACCCTTTGAGATGATAAAGAAACTAATCCTCTTACAAAACTTTTAAGGCAGGACAACGTCTGCGGGATCCACTAGTATGTTTATAAATTATATTTGATAAAAAAATTGTCTCATCGAGTTATCAGATCGGTGAAGGTCGATCTTCCAAGTCTCCTCTACTCGTATCTTACGAATTTTCGATCAGGCCACGTATCCCGACGCGAGTTTAACATTTTTTACCCATTCCAAAAAAAGTGCACAACGCCGCTAAAGAAGTTTTAACTTCAAAAATTTCTGACGCAGATTTCACACTATGTGTGATTTCGTCGAATGTAAAAAAAAACATTGTAAAAATCCCAACTGCGGTATAAAAACTAAAAGAAAGAAACAAGCTTTATAAGCGATACAGACAAATCATAAATTCTGTTAAAAATAGAAGAATGAAAAGCCGGGTTCCGTTTAAATCTTTCTGGGCTCTTTAGGAAAATTCGATTAGTTGAGAACGAAACCCCAATGGATGTAGTTCATCAATATTTTTTTCAAAATATAGCACTTGATTGCCACCACACAGTTCAGTACACTAGGGAAGATTAAGACATAGACTGTCGTAAGAATCATCAAAATCAGTTTAGTCTCTTGAATGTGCCACAAAAGAACATAAATATGTTTTTTCATAGACAGTTAAACACATAACTCCCCTTTGCGTCGCGCAATCAGATAAAAAGCACACTTGTGTTATTGAAATGATGAAAAATGTTATACAGAACAATGCAAAATACATCAAATCTAATTTGCAAAGATCTAAAATAAAAAGGACAAAAAGGAGTTAAGTAAAACTTCGATGCATATCTAACAGCAGGTAGAGGCACCAATTCGCAGAAACCAGAATACCTTTGAAACATATAACTAAATCTAACTAATAAGGTCAATATAGAACAAATTGTTTTAAAAAATATTTAAAAACTGATAGTTATAAATAAAATAAAAGAGTACAAGTTTATAAAACATTTTGTTTGCCCATAGGCTGATGGTAATTCGGAAAGGTATACAAATATCAGTTACTGTGATAAGATTTCTACAATTTTTATCTTCGAAATGAGATGAATTAGCTGTGGTAGTTGGTGATTATTGCTGGTTCACAAAGCTTAGGTTGAGTATTCACGAATTAAAAAGAGTTGTTTCAGATTAGAATCCATATATTATTGGAATCTAATTGGAATCTAATTAACATAAACATTTAGAGCAAAATAATAACCTAATCTAAAATCGTTAACAGTTAATATTATCCAATAAAATCAAGCCAATTTACAGATACTAAATATGTTCCCAGAAACGATTTAACATAAAGTGTAAGTTTGAATGCATTTCTATAAAGAGATAATCATAAACAAGTATTCTTGGTAACCATAAAAAATATAAAATATACGAAACCTGGATACTAAAGTCGAAAAGCGGATTCTGCGAACAAGTCTATACTCAACGGAAATTGTATGCGAAACGGGCTTATTTACATACAACTCAAATTGGTATTCAGTTGGACACTTGTAACTATTGTCGAGACAATCAATTCATAACCGTTGTGCGAAATTCTTGAAAATAATAAAAAAAATCTTGACACATGAATTCGTTATAAATCTTATCAAACGCTAACATCATACAAATTTTGTTTCAATGTGGCGCTACAAACTTATCAGTTATCAGTCAATATGTGAAGTGTGATGCTGTACGCAGGCCTCTAAGAGGATTGGAACCAGATGGAGGTAGTCTTCCATCTGAATTAAAATTGAGGTACACAGAGTACACACCAGCGAAAGGAACCAGTGTTTTTTATTATATTTTGCTGCTATTTCATACATAATTGTATGTCTAAGTAATACTTTGACGGTGTCGAGTCGGAGAACCGCAGTATCAGGTAAAGCAAGTGTAGACACTTCTTTTTTTAATGATAGGATAGCAAACATCCGATCAATCAGTCCTGTCGAAGTTGTTCACATCCTTTTCAGCTGTTCAGTTACAGACCAGCTGAACAGATTTTCTTGATCCAAGGCCTAAACACTCGATTATTTCACCTTTCAAATAAAAAAATAAATCTGAAGCGTATCATTCGTTTGATTTACGTCGCTTCGTTTAAGGCGGACAGACATACAGATCCATTAATCAACCATTACATTCGAACAAACCAAGAGAGGACGTTAAAATGTTCTTATAAGTATTCAAACTTATACTAGAATTAGGTACCTATATATTATAATATTTGCACCAGATCCACGTCAAGTACGGAACCACTCAGGAAACTGTCGTCAACGGGCGATCCTTCTTCAAATAAGCAATTAATGAAGAATACTCTTCCTCAGGCAGTGAAGGCTCTTGAACCGACGAGATGTAAAGCCGGAATTGTGTACCCCGGGAGGATTGTTCCGGAATCTATAGCAATTAGGACGAGAAATTCAAAGACATCGCGTTCGAAAATTGTTTCCAAACATTTTATAATAATGATGACGTACTCAAAGATAATTTCCATTTAATTGGTGTTTCGAATAACTTGGACCCAATTGATTGACCAATTAGGATATTAGAAGGCGAAGAGAATTCAGAATTTTCGAAGACAGAGATATTGAAAGACATTGCCTCCTAAAATTGTTTCAATACACTTCATGATATAATGATGATGTCCTTGAAGATAATGTCCATTTAATTGGTGTTTCGTATGCTTTGAAGTCAATTAATTGGTCATTTAGGTTACAAGACCTTCTAAATCTTTGAAGTCCGAATTTCTGAAATCATAATTTGTTAGACTTGTCTGTTTTTAGACACTAAAGCCCAACTAAATACAAAGCTAAATATTAACAAACAAACATTTTCTGAACTAATAAATCCACTTAAAATTGTTTATGACCATTGAAATTGCTTTTTGGGAAATTCCTAATTATCTACCATTGAATTTTCCTCAATCAAGACAACATAAAAAGTAAGGTATATTCGAATTTTTGTTAAATGATTTAAGAATAAAATGTTAAAATTAAGACGAACGACGAAGAATAAGAAGTATAATAAATGTTACTATTCGTGTTACTATCAATGTTGACTTAAAGACTAAAACACGTCGTGCGATGACCTATCATTACAGTTAGTCCACTAAGGATCAGACATACTTAAGAACTTACAACTTACCAAGAAATCAGCTAACTTTGTAAATGTGTCTACGATAAGAAACTTTATTGAAGTTCGTCGTAGTTCCTTACCCTCAAAGCTTACTAACAATACAATTAAGGTCAACAGTAATTATTTTATCAATACAAAAGTTTTTATAAGCATAGTTTCATTGTTTGCTTTATCATATTGCACGCAATCGCGCTTCCGTGCCAGTCATTCGTTAGTATTTATCATGAAAAAGTTAAACAAGTAATTGTTTATCGTCATCGTCACAGGAAATTACAAGCAATCAAGTTTGAAAAACATCGCGATCGTTTAGGAAAAACGCCACCAACAAACTCTTACCAAAACAGTGGACCAATTTTCAAGAAAATCCAGTGTAGCTCGTAGTTTTAAAGAAGCAACGATTTGCTTCAAATATAATTAAATCGAATACAAACAACATATTTTGCATAACAAAGTAATTACTTCTCGTGGAAATACAAGCAACTGACGCGTTTATCAAAACCACAAACACGGTCAATACCTACATCCAACACGCAATTATCTCAAAACCGTTTCACATTCTCACTACGGGTTAAATACACTTAAAACACTGGTTACTTTCGTTATACAAAACACTGACACTGATTAATTAATTCCATTTATTTTAATCGGTAAAAAATTATTCGCACACGCGCCGAAAAAAATTATGGAACCTTCGTCACGGTAAACCTACCGCAACGCGTCGCATGTTATCGAACGAAACGTTCGCGATGCGATGTCGCTGACGGGTCTCGCGATGGCGCGAGCGGTGGAGCCGGCAACCGGCGCGCTACTGCGGCTGCTGGCCGGCCGCGTGTAGCCCGCAGGTCACAGAACCCTTACGTCCTAACTCCACACCCCGAAACACGAACACCAACCCTAAACCCGTTATGTAAGAACCAAATTCCCCTTCACGACACCTAGTACGCCAATCGATGCTCCTGGAACAGGACAACAGATCTTTCCGCCTCCGCTCCTGTCCACATGACCGAAACGGCAGAAACGAATTTTCGCAAATTCCACCCACATCGACGTCGCGCGTTGCTTGTAAAACAAAAAATGTAATTTCATAAACAAATCGTCGTATAAATGCGATCCGACCAAACCACTTCTCGAATTACATTAGCGATGGTATAAATGGAGGATTCTTGGCGACCTGACAGTAATAAGCGGGCTATAATCATTATATCTTCGTGCACGATAATTTTGCAGTTATGTGTTGCCCCTGGGCATACAGATCATCCATGAGTGAGGCTTTGGCTTGGATTACGCAAATAGAGCCGGGCGATAATAATATCAACATTTCTGGAAGTGCAATCGAAGAGAACGTGTATCAATTTTTTTTGTCTTGTTTTATGACTAGTTGAATCAAAGTTATCATTTTCAACTTAAAGTCCAACTGTTCTGGAAGTGCAATCGAAGAGAACGTGTATCAATTTTTTTTGTCTTCTTTTATGACTAGTTGAATCAAAGTTATCATTTTCAACCTAAAATCCAACTGTTCAACTTACCGTGTTGGACCTATTAGGTGGCTAGGCAAGCTAATTGCCGTTATCAAAAGCTCTACTACCATAATTTGCTACACAACAAATTTGCACTTTTCGCATTTTGCCGTCTTGGCTACGCTATCAACTTCTCTTCATCATTAAGAGCCCCATTTACTACGCTAACCTCGCTTCGCTGGGCTAATTTGCTGAATCCGATGCCCAACTTACTCCGCTAGCCCAACTTGACTAGACAAGCTAATTTGGTTCATCCAAACCCAAACTTACCGCGCTAGCTAAGCCTGGCCAGGCTAGTTTATTCGTTTCACTAGAAGCCCAACTCACTCCTGTTGAGCGAGGTACCTTAAACGCGAGACGCCAATAAAGGCATTACACCCAAAGATAATGTTTGCCTAGGAAGTTTTTTGCCCTAATAGAAAGATGTCGATGAAGAATTATGAATAAAATGCGAAATGGTCCAAGAAGTTCTATGTCTGCAGTGGTTGCCTACAAAGGAAAATGCATAAGTAATCAAATTGTTAACCCAACTTGGCTAAATAAGCTATTTCGCTTCATCTGAAACCCAACTTTACAACATGCTAGCCCTAGTCGACCTAACAAGCCAATCACTTCTTTCAAATCGAGACTTACCATGCACCTCGTCACCACTTACGTATACTTACATGGCAAGGCAAGCATATTCGGTTGATTCAATGCCCAAAGTCCAACTACGCTAGCTAATTTGCTTCATCCAAGGTCATTGCATTGCCTAAGCGCACCCAGAGCAGACAGGACAAAAAAATAACGTTCACTAAGAGTTTGTAAAGGAACCGTACAGTGAATAAAGAATATTTCATTTCATTTCATATCTAGTACTAGTCCTACTTGGCTAGCTAGGCTACCTCATTCGCTCCAAGGCCCTGAGAAGCGAACGACCGTCATAATTCATAATACTACATAAGAAATGCCATAAAGCGCCTCGTTTACATTTCTAGAAATTATACAGTTAATTTCAGTCAAGAGCTAATTGATAGCCTCCGTGGCGAAGTGGGTGATGAGCCGACTGGGTTCAATTCCCATACCCATACCCAGGACAAAAATTTGTGCGATGAACATGATTCTGATATTTGTTATGTGTCTGTGTTATTTTGTCTATTTAAGTATGTATTTAGAATTATATAAGTATTTTTATCAGCTTTATGATTACCATAGCACAAGCTCTGCTTATTTTGTAATCAGATGGCGTTGTGTGAATTTCCCAAAGGTATTTATTTAATTTTTAATTCTGCCGATAAGTTTGCACTAAGTTGTTAAGGAAGATCTTTTAATATATATTAACGTATTATACTCTAAGTAAATTAATTCAAACCAGAAAAGAAACATATTTTTCAAGAATATGAGATGATATAGAAGAAATCAAAAGGAAGAAATGATTCTTCATTATAATCTCAATAAGAAATATGATACCCAATTCGTTATTCTAACAAAATTGACCAAATTCCAATTATTATGTCAATATAGTAGGATTATAATTATGTTTTCTGAAATATTGGAATAAAATCTATCTAATACCTTTAAACGAGTAATTCTTGTTTACACCTATTTGTATATGGTATATAATCTGAATCTCGGAAACGTTTCCAACGATTTTCATCGTCATAGTATGCAGGAGTGTTTCGATGACGATATCAATCTAGCTAGGTTCTAGGGAGCTACATCAGTAGACGGCGTTGTTAAGTAAAACCAGGTAAGTCAATGAGTCTCGGAAGAAATTCAAATATTTTGATCCGAACAACGCGAGCAAATTCAAATACAAATGTTTTCAACGTAATGTAACGAGCAAATTCAAATGTTTTCATCCGGGTACTGAATATTAAAAGTGGAAAATTAAGCTATCTTCGAACAATTTTGAACAAAAGCAACCCACAGTTTAAAAGATAAATACTGAAAATATGGGGGCCATTGAAATGTCATTTATCGTGAATGAAAGTTACTTCTGGCTTAATGTAAAAACGGTTGAAAAGGTTTGAAGAAAGGACAATCGTTTAAAATAATGTACCGCTCGAAGTAATAAATAGGAACAATTCAATGGTTAGCACTAACGCTCATTGTCATCATAAAATTCATTCCATTCCATTACATTTCATTTGAACTTTCATATTGATTTAGAATACAAGAGAAATGGCTTAAGATCTAGATACGAATGATTGAGAATTGATCATCCAAGAACAAATCATCCATCAAATCGATATCATCTCTATAAGACTTTTTTGATAATCGTTATTACATGACTTTACTTAATACGAAGGTGAAAAATTACATAATTCTATCAGTACCAGTACCACCTTTGTACCTATTTTTACCCCGTAACGTAACTTGTCTTGTTCCGTTAGAATGGTAAGGTTGCCAGCCACACTTACATATCCTTTACTAATTCATTCCAAAATTAAAAAAAACCTATAGCGTGACCTGTGTAGGTTTATTCCCAAGGTCACCTTGGATCTCAGTAATATAACACCCAAGACGTTCTCAAGTTCGAAACAGGATCGCTCCGTTCCAATTGGCTGGGACGGTACGCGCTATTAACTGGGAATTTGAGTCACACCCTGACTGCATATAGATTTCAACGAAGCCACTTGATTTGAGCTAGTTAAGAGCCAAAACCTACGCTACGACCTCTAAGCTGTCATTGCTCCATTGACAGTTAATTAAGTCTAATTTTGCAATATTTTAATTTTAAAATATGCTTTTAATCGCTTTTAACATATTCCTTGAATCTAATACCTTTAAACGAGCAATTCTTGTATGTATCTAAATATATTTTTTGAATCTCGGAAAGGGCTCCAAAGATTTTGATGAAATTTAGTACCCTGGTTTCGGGGATGATAAATCGATCCACAAAATTTTTATTGATGGAAATTTTTAGCTGTATAAAAATATTTTCAATGAAAATCAATTTAAATATAAACTGAAAAATACGACTCTTCCTGACATCTATTGGAGAGTATTAATAATATTGTGGCGTCAACGCTGTCAAACTGGGGAGCCCACAAGGCTCATTGTGGATTTCCTCAAGCGTCATCAGGTGCTTGTGCTTTTTATAGGTTAGTAGGTAGTAAGATTAAAATATTATATTATTTAATATTATTATACTTCATGACGTTTTGCGTTTAATCGGTGGAGAGAGCGCCTATAGGTTTTCAAAAATTTTATACGAAAGGTCCAGGTAAAATTGTAGAATAAATTAAATGCATGCTAAGTCATATTTCAGTAACTTAAATGCATGGTAAGTCATATTTCAGTAATCTGAAGATTTTAGTATGAATGTATTCAAAATAGCGAAATAAAAAAACGGCATTTTGGCAAACTCTTGAAGAGTTCGAATTTTTATTATTTAAAATTCATGGCTCAACGGTAACGGGGTTTTCTAATCTGACCATTTTGACATCCAGAAGTAAGAAAAAAAAACTGTACCTATATAGAAGGTCTTTTTTAATCGTGGCAGCACTGAACAGGATGCAAGGTGTACCCCATATCTTAATCTGACGCGCTCGAGTAAATCCGTAAATCCCCTCTTGGGCTCCCCTATTACCATACGCCAATCCGACGTTCAAAGAAATGACAATGTCAGTTTGAAATATCTCTATGAAAATTTCGTCCATTGAATTAAAGCTTTCGTGGTCGAATGGTTGCGTGAGTTGACTGCGGAACTAGAGACCCGGGTTCAAACCTCAATCAAAACCATATTGTGTATTTTTTTTTAATGAAAATAACTATTTTTATTAGGAGCTATTTCAGATGGCGTTGTTAAGTAACAGTAAGCAAATCAGTGTTTCGTTTGAAACTAAACCAAGAAAATAAATTGTTTTTATCCGAGCAACGCTCGGTCGTCCAGGTACTATATATTTATATGTGTTGGTAAAAGTGATGTCTTTAGAAAGTAATAGTAAAAATTGAACCGATATATTTATAAAAACTATTTTAAAGGAATGTAGTATGCTGTCAGTAGAGTCATGGTTGCCATTCTGGCAGTTTTGGACGATCACACAGGAGATTCCGGGGTCCTCCATGAGTGCCAAAGAAGGACACCGAGGTATTTTTAGTGAGATCAAATCTCGCATTTGGAGACACCTAAAAGTGTGGGGTTTCATAAAAGTGGCAACAGATGGTGTTCAAATTAACAGGAAAACTAAACGTTACAGAAGGTAACTGTTTACCGGTGTTTTTCAGTTGCAATGGATAAATCAGTGAAATATTTTGTCCTAGTTGGCACAAGACTGGAAATAAATTGACGGCATAGCGGTTACGTAGACTTGGCCGACTGCGCCATTGCCAACTACGGGACTAATGCCATAATATAGCGTTTGATATCTTTATTTGTTACAAAAATTCAAACCTTTCATATTATAGAATTAAATAACAAAATGTAGAAGAATTATAAATTGTTCAAATGGTCTTCTGATGTAAAAATTCCGGTAAAGTACAACAATAAGAACTTTCTTTACAAAGTGCAAGACCAGAGTCAGAGAACTACTCTAACACGAGAGGCATCCGTGAGCCTCTCGACATAAGAGTCGGATAATATAATTTTTGTATTTAACGGTCATTTTAGGAGACAGAATCTAGTTCTACCGAGAAAAAAATTTCGCTTACCTAATCATCCAACAAGTCGAATTTCAGCTATTGTAAATTAAATTTGCAGAAGAATTCAGCGTACCTCTACAATCCGCATCGGACGTGGAATCAAGGAACGTTCCTACCCCATATTTTACATTTCAATTTGCCTTTTCCGAGATTCGTCTGCAACATCCCGCCTCTCAGTGTTTGCCAACCCAATATTCATGTCCCAGAATATCAAAATTCAAAATGTTATACAATAAAATATGAAGTGATCGCGACCACTGATTAGATTTGTTGAAATGTAGTAGCCAGAAGGAAATCCGATATTGTTGAAGGCAAAAAGTTATTGAGATCTTTTAGAAAGATAAATCTAAATAAGATTCGACAATTGTTGTTGACAAATTAAGATATTTCAAAATATTTAAAACATTAGTTACTTTGAAAAGATTTGAATATTCGAATCAATCTGTAAATGTTCGAGCAGCACTAATCATATGATAGGTAAACTGACCCGTACTCATAGCTTTTACTTGCCAATTAACTTTACTTGGGACGTAACTAATCAACACTTTATTTGGAGATGGTGAACGAGCCTTTGATAAGTGCATGTCTGAGTGTGACAATTTTTACTCAGCAATGGAATTAATCGGCATTGTTAAGTATAATATAACCGGTGCACTTTTTTAATGGATCCACGCATAGCTTTGGTACATAAATGGAACAAGTACGGTACGAATCAGGTAAGTTATAAATAACCGGTAACAGTGGGTTTCCATAATACAAAAATTTAAATATTAAATTTAGGTTCATGAAAACCAAGGGAAGGAGGAAAAATTAAATTTCTAACCAATTTTTATTTGCCAAGAGCCCAAAGCTAACATTTCATTGTACTGAAATAAAAAAAATGGCAAGTCTTATTCATACAAGCGCAGAGAGGGTTTCGTATAAACTCGATTGATCTATGTTATCTATATAAAAAATTAAATAAATGAAAATTTTAAGATTTAAATTTTTCTTTTTTTCCTTGCGCTATAACATTTTGAATCCCTTTTGAAATGTAAACAAATGAGTCATTGCCCGGGGCACTAATGCTTCGCACTACCAGTAGTGTTACGGGCCATACTGCATGGAAGATCGTATCATTTGATTGCTTTGAACTGGAATTTATATTTTACGCTAAATTTAATAAAGTAAATTACAACTGGATTACTCCCCACGTTATTAAAAAAAGGGCTTTAACCAACAGACAGACAAACAGATGAACATAGTCCAAGTTAAGTGATCCTACAGTCATAAGTGGAAAACTTACTTTTAAGGTAGGTTAGGTAGGGAACCCTGAAAAATGCTCTTTTACGCACAAGAGTATATTAAACTGTTGACATCGTTCACCAATGGCTGGGTGACCGTTATTCATAATAGGGCGTGGCTTTATGAAACGGTTCCATCTTACAATTCAATTCTGTGAAAGCAACCGCGGGCGCATTATAATTCGTACTGCTGCGTTCGCAGACCGAATACAAACAAGAAGTTACTTTTCTGAACACCTTGCATAAAGTTTCTTCCATATACACTGCCTTGAATTATAACTTATTTCCTATGAGTATTTTATAAACTTATGATTACTGCATATATAAAACAAGAGACTAAGAAACATCAGTTGGTCACAGATCTCTTTCTGAAAAGATCCTGAATACCATCTTATGTCCTTTCCCAAGGTCCACTATATCTGTGTTCCAAATTTCATTAATATTGGTTAAGTTGTTTAAGCGTGATAGCGTAGCAGACAGTCAGACAGACAGACAGAGTTACTTTCGAATTTATAATATTATACTAGTAGGGATTGGTGTCGAAAGTAGATAAACTCAAATAAAAGCAATATTTTGAAGAGTAATAAGTCAAAAACAACGTAACGATGGTAATGATAGTAACTTCTGATAGAGGCACCATAAAGCATAATAATTTAAAATTCGAAATCCATTATCAACATACAGTTTCCTGAAGTTATATAATTTCTTTTATCCTACAGTGCTGTGGTATTAAGCGGTGGCATCCGGGATTCGCACAAAGGCGGCGGAGCATTCGTTTCGCCACAGACCAACAGTTTCGCGTTCCACTCGGTGCACTTTTGAGCCGTGGGAAGAGTTTAGCGCACCTGAATACCTATTTACTTCCTCTTTTATATTTAAGAGGCCGTATACGAAATTTTGCCGATTTCGCTGATTTCCCTGATTTTACACATGAGATTTTGCAGTTAAAATACAACATATCCATAAGTTTTATTGCACAATATGACTGGTCATTTCAATAATAAGCTATTACATTAGCCACATTTTTATTTTTATTACTTTGTTGTGCTTATTAGACCTGAAGACGATGACAGTTTTGTGAATTTTTGCTGTAATGGGTACAGAATGTTACATATTTCTAGATCATTATGAAATCTCAGCGGATTGAAAAAAATGCTGTGTATTGCTGTAAGAATCGCCTATAAAATGTGTGTGTCACATTTTACCACTCTCATACAAAAAACTAGTAAAAAAATATTGAAATTAGTCAATTTTAAGAGAAAATGGGCCAGACATTGCATTTAATTTCGGCCAATTGGAACAGTCATTCATAAAATTTAATAGACATAAATAAACTTCAGTTCATAAACAATCCGTTTTCTGAAAAACATAATCAAATTGTGAATAAAAATTTGGCATTAATAATCTTTTAAAGTAACCTAAAACTCGCATTATAATACTCGACGCAAGCTACGAGTCAGGCAGACCGCGCCAAGCGCTTACAGAGAGTGGACATGTCGCTCTGCGCCACGCGGCGCCCTGGACGTCGCACAAGTTCGTAGCAATGTTAGTTCGATGCTCCCACTACAGAGCGGCGTGACTACAGCGCGCAGCGTGTGCTTGACACTTTGAATAGCTAATAATTTTAAATATTATGTTGTGATGATTTACCATCTTCTTAATACAACAAGTGATAGGGTAGTAAAAATTCCATTGTTAATTGTTGTGTATCTTATGTAGAAAAGTATGTTTACAAGCATTTATAGCTTGCCGTGTTAGTAAGGTTGTTAGTGTTAGGGCCTCTTTCACCACCTTCAAGTAAAGTGACAAGTACGCTAATTGTCGGTTAAAGTCACCCGTAACTTCAATTTCCATTTCACAATGTTCGAGTAGCACTAATCATAATGATAAACTGACCCGTACTCATAGCTTTAACTTGCCAATTAACTTTACTTGGGACATAACTAATCAACACTTTACTTGAAGATGGTAAGCTTGCCGTGTTAGTAAGGTTGTTAGTGTTAGGGCCTCTTTCACCACCTTCAAGTAAAGTGACAAGTACGCTAATTGTCGGTTAAAGTCACCCGTAACTTCAATTTCCATTTCACAATGTTCGAGTAGCACTAATCATAATGATAAACTGACCCGTACTCATAGCTTTAACTTGCCAATTAACTTTACTTGGGACATAACTAATCAACACTTTACTTGAAGATGGTAAGCTTGTTAGTGTTAGGGCCTCTTTCACCACCTTCAAGTAAAGTGACAAGTACGCTAATTGTCGGTTAAAGTCACCCGTAACTTCAATTTCCATTTCACAATGTTCGAGTAGCACTAATCATAATGATAAACTGACCCGTACTCATAGCTTTAACTTGCCAATTAACTTTACTTGGGACATAACTAATCAACACTTTACTTGAAGATGGTAAGCTTGCCGTGTTAGTAAGGTTGTTAGTGTTAGGGCCTCTTTCACCACCTTCAAGTAAAGTGACAAGTACGCTAATTGTCGGTTAAAGTCACCCGTAACTTCAATTTCCATTTCACAATGTTCGAGTAGCACTAATCATAATGATAAACTGACCCGTACTCATAGCTTTAACTTGCCAATTAACTTTACTTGGGTCATAACTAATCAACACTTTACTTGAAGATGGTAAACGAGGCCCTTAGTTAAATATTGCAAGCTAAATTTGAACCACTTTCGAGAGTCTGATTGAGCTGAAGTTTGAAATACACTTTTATTTTAAATGACAATTTAATTATTAGTAACATTTTCGTTAATTCAATATGGCCGCTGCAGCAAAATGGTGGATCATATATTTTTTGCACAAAAAGCCACACAATATGGGTATCAAATAAAAGGGATTAATTTGTAGAATAAAGTACATTATAAAAAACTAATCCAAGATGGCCGCTATCCCAAAATGGCGGATAACATTTGTTTGTGCAACCCTATGATAAGGGTATTAAATAGGAGGGCCTAAGTTGTATAATACAAAACAGCAGAAAACTATTCTGTTTATGTAACTCAGTATCATATAATTTATCCTAATTAAACTTAAAAACTACTGTTCCGATTTCTTGACTCCAAAAATAATAATAATTGTACTGACATTATAATAATATTATTATCGTAAACACAGATCGTACCTACATATTGATGAGTAGAAAATGTAAGTCTACTATTCTAAATCTAATTGTATAAGAATAAGCAATTATTTTTTTCTTTTTAGTGCAATTTCATTTGTTTTGGAATAGTTTTCTTTTGTAGTCGGTTTTTTTTTGTTAAAATTTTTGTTTATTTTTTGCATTTTAGTAAAATTGATGTATACTAACTTATTTGTTTGAATGTGGGTAGGCATACTAGACGTGCTGCTCATTTAAGACAGCGCCGTTTAAATGGAACAGTTAACAGTTCTACCTCAGATTTCAACCTTACTGTAAGCTGTTAAGGAGTTTCATTGATCATCAAATTCAATTACGACAATTACTAGTCTATAAAAGATTCGATCGAGTATCATTAATTTACTCCTACGAATTGAAGAGTCCCGTTATTTTGTCATGGATCCCTTAGTCGGAACCTAACCAAACTCTTATTAAACTACCCTTGAAGAAAAAAAATCCAATAAAAAAAGCATCATCATAATCGGTTGGCGTGATATTGAGTTATTAGTCCATTTGTAGAGCAGCTACTTAATGCAAATATGGTTTTCGCATGGATACCATTGTCAGAACTGGACCAAATTAAAATGGGACCACACGGGAAGTATCAGCTTTGAAATAAAAAAAAGAATCATCAAAATCTGTTCATCCAGTCGAAAGTTCTGAGGTAACAAACATAAAAAATATACAGACGAATTGATAACCTCCTCCTTTTTGATTGAAGTCAGTTAAAATAAAAAAAGTTTCACAGACACACAGGCAAGTTCTTCAAAAACTACCAATTCCGTATTTTTCCTTTTATAATTATAATGACTATTAAAATGGTTTTTCTCAAAACAAAGCAATACCATTTTGTGTATGTTATACTGAAAGTATTTATGTATTTTATGTATTAAGTAGATATGATTTTTTTGCAATATAGATATTTAATGAACTATTCTTTATTTATATTTTCTTCTTCTACCTTCACAATACCATTCTGTTTAATGCACCTTCCACAGCTCGGTTGGCAGTTGGCTGGCAGATAATACCATTAGGCATTTAGTCCGCCCTTTGTGCTTATTTTATAGTGTAATAAAGAATAATTAAATTAAATTAAATGTACAGATTTTGATTATCTACAGATTTATTACATGTATAGATCATTACTTTTACTACACTAATAAATGCTTAGTTGTGTACTATCAGACTTTTTATTCTAATTGACAAAAAACAACTGAGGAAAAGACACCGAAGAAAGTACAAAGTATCAAAACCGTTTAATCGTCGTACCAGCCTTCGACGATTCCGGACTCACACAAACCCGCGACCAAATGCTCCCGCTTACGCCGTGTGCCTTTCAAATACCTAATCTGGCCCGTTTCGATTTCGTATACGGCCTCTTAAATAGCAGACTATGCGCGGCTAATTTAAAGGGCAACTCTACCATCTGCATGAGGAGCCATTAGACATGTTTTCTTGACAAAACATTTTGCGATTTGAGAAAGAATTTTGATGCTGAAGAATTGATCTTTCTGAATTAATAAAAAATGAACTAAGGAATTGAATATCTAAAACTACCTACAGTTTAGTGTTCATAACGTAACATTCTTGAACACAAAACTTAATATTTCAATGCACACAGATCGAGTTGTATTATGTCAGATAAGTTTAAATCCATAAATTGTGTCCCAGATTTAGTCATAAAATTGACCTTTTTCACTTTAATCCTACAAGGAATTGAATATCGTAAATTCCTTTTTAGGGCTCCAAATGGAACATTAAAAAATATTTCAAATCGTCACATTACTGTAGTCTCATCCATCATCATCATCTCTATATTGTGATCCATATACTATCAATTTCAGTCAAATTATAACAATCAAGGTAAAACAGCCCATAAACCGGGCATAGTAACATAGTTTCATATCATGAAAAGAAGATTTAACACAACAGTTAGATGATGGCAGTCATCTGTTCGCAATTTCGGTCGCCCTGGATAAATTGATTAGATTAAACGATAAGCAATTGGAAATAGAACTTATCAAAAGCGATGACATTCAATATTATAAACAATTCAATATAATAAACATGAATCACAATAAATATACCCAAAACCAAATAGTATATTCCGTCGTCTCCGCAAGAAGTTTTTAAACACAATTATTTACAGTCACGCTAAGGAAAGCTTGAGTTTTTTAAATTAAAATTAAACATTATAATTTCATCCAATGAAACTTTACAAAGGTAATTTGTCAAAGGAAGTTGAAAAGGTTACCTAGTAAACAAATTATTTAAGTACTTTTTGTAACTTTAACCCTCATTGACGTCATCGCGGCCTTCTAAAGTGAAAGGAGCAAGGGCAGGGCCGTCAGAGGGCGGCTTTGGCAAAGGGGTCGCATTTGCTGACCTTAAAGCATACGGGCTACTGGGACACAGGCGCATGTGCGATAAATTAATTAGCTATTTATTTTATTTCAAAAATGTGGTGTGTTTATACACCAATCATGGTTGTTGGTCGTCGAATTGGGTCTATAGTTACTATATACTAGTTGTTACGAGTACAGAGATTTATTTAAGAACTGGTGGACCCCGCAGACGTAGTCCTGCCTTAAAAGTTTTGTAAGAGGATTAGTTTATTTATCATCTCAAAGAGTTTTTATGTTACTGTCAAATAAAAAAATAAAGACATAAGGACAAAGACAAGGACAAAGGAAAGACAGAGGAATTGTTATTCAGACTGTGTCGAGCTTCTGTATGACGGCGAGCTTCTGGATGAAGAACCAATGTTTGACAGTTACTAACAGTTTTTATGGGAAAATAAAATACGTTGTTTTACTATTAATTACGCATTTTTTCCATATTTTCTTACAGTTTTAACCTTCCCTGGACTTCTACTAATATTTCAAGACCAAAATTAACCACATCGGTTCAACCATTTCAATTACATTTGAAATTAAATCTAAATACCTAATCTATACCTACTGCCTGGTCTCAACTACTACACACGATCGAGCAGGAGTCCCAACAGCGGAGGCGACCGCTTGTTTCCACGATTGGTTCAAGAGCGTCGATAGGAAGCTGGTGCAGGTCGACGCTGGTGTCCGCGAGTCTTCCTGGAAGCGCTGCGTCAGCCAATGCATCGAACGATATCTTGCGCAACCCTGCCTGGCCGGTTTACACGGGCTTCGTAGCTAAGTGGTCAGTACTTGTCACTATACTAAGCCTCAATATGACAAGTGAAAAGTAACCGTTTACACGTTGGAGCCAGTAGGAGTTATTAGTGACCAGACATTCGAAATAGAACGACGCCGCCTGATTTTGGGCAGTGTGTTTAAGCAATATTCAAACATTATTATTTCAAGCACGATGTTTTCACTTCCCGGTACAACTTGCCACTAACTAACTAACTTGTCGAGCTGTTTATACACGGTCAGGAAGCGACAAGTGCTTAGGAAATCGTGGTGGGGGTATCGACTTGTCGCTTAGTAAATAGGATCGTTTTCTATACACTTGCACTATTCACAAACACTAATACTAAGCACTAATCAGCGTGTTTACACATGAGGACTTTGTATTTGTGACAAGTACTAAGCGCTTAGCTACTAAGTTCGTGTAAACCGGCCATTAACCGTGAGAACGATGCAGGACGGTTAGGGGTGTAAGGGCCGTATAACACACCTCTGTGTAGTATTTTAGGTGATCTGTCTTAGAGAAACATACAAATCACCGATTTGTATTAGTCTATATTTGAAATCAGTATCATAAGAAAGAAATTACATATTTACTTATCATTTACCATTATCACGATTTTGCTTTAGCGTTTGTATTTCGATTTATTACTAGACAAATCTTTATAAATGGCTCTAAGTGTAAAAACATATTTTATCTGTATTATTAGAATCAGACACTATCGTAAATATTTCATCGGCGTTTCCATTTAAACCTTATTACGCCAAGACAAATCTTCAGATATTAATCATCAGATTCCAATTCCATCTTAGTGGGGCACAATAGTAATAATTCTCTAGATAAGGCATCGCCGCTACAGCACTGACATCTACTCAATTAGCGTGTACAAAAACGCCACTAAACGATCTTAGATTACAGTAATTGCGTTTTGTCTCTCGTTAACAATGGGGAAGAGAGTATAGAAGATACAAAAAGGTGTGAAGTGTTACATTACACCGTTCTTAGCGGTACCCTGTCTATACTGTTGTCTCAATTATTTAATGGAGTACAATTGTGACAATTCACAAGTTTAACTGCACTTAACAGGTTATGGCTGCAACCATTTTTTTTGCGTCCCACTGCTGGGCGCGGGTCTCTCCCCATTATTTGGGAGGCAGGTTATGAATAAATTAATTGAACGTTACACACTCATAGCCCCACAGTAAGGTAATTAAAACCCTGTGTAGTGGGTACCATGGACACATACAAAGACAGGAACACAAACACCCAGACCGAGAACAAAAATTTAAACTCATCATTCAAATTTCTGTTTCGCCGGGAATCGAAGCCGGGACCCCTCGATTGGCAGTCCGGCATGTTAACCATTGCGCCACGCCGGTCGTCATATAAATAAATGTAAATAAATGTGACTTTGTAAGTTCTAAATAAAACTAAAATATAAATGGGACTAATCATCCATAAGCTTAATCTATTGGAAGAGCTGTACGTACTCGTACATCAACTTCACGCGGCTTGATGCCTTGAATGCAGTGTTTTCTATTTCCAACTTTTAAGAAACGTTTTATAAATTATAGCCTACGACCCGTTTAATGGGTCCCCGTAGGATAAAAAATAGCCTATGTGCTATTCCAGGCTTCGTTGCTATATTAAAATCATAGGCGTATAGCCAGTTGCTTCAACCGCGTTGACCCTATTACAATTAAAAAGTAGCCTATGTTACTCAGGGTGAAATACTAATGGTGAAAGAATTTTTGAAATCGGAACAGTAGTTTTTGGGATTATTCCTTACAAACATACAAAAAAACAAAAATACAAATCTTTCCTCTTTATAATATTAGTATAGACCATCATGATTCTCAAAACGATAACAATTAGATTAAATATCAATATCATTATCTAACAGTAATATTATTACCATTATTTTAGTAGTGTGCAACAAAGCCTTTGAAGGCAGATGAGAAACACTTTCTATGTAATCCAATAAGATTAATAACATCGTAATGAAAACCTCTTGCCGTTCATTCAAAGCCGACATCCTCGAACGCATTTTTTGACAAATTTTGTAACAAATAAATTATAATGAATTTGGATGATAATATTATTACAATAATATTTATGAAGATAAACTGAACAAGTGCACCATTACACGCACAGAATATAATAAAAGAGGTAGAATGGCAATAATGCGCCGTTCGAATGAGAACTGGTGTCGCCGATTCAGCCCCACCTTTCACCTTCACTACATCTGTACTTAAATAAATATGAAGCTTACGCACATATTTTCAATTTCAAATCTAGCCAATTTTAGCGCCGCACAATCACACGATTTCAAATGAACGAATCACACCCAAGCACGCACACAAGCACGAATATCGCAGCGCGATCGCGTGTTTCTGTAGAGATACGAGCGTTTGATCATATCCTTGGCGCGTCTGCCCCGCCCACATTTCCATTCCAATCTCTTTTAATCATAAATATTACACGTCTCTAAAGTAGTTCAGCAAATGCAAATTCATCGAAATATTGATCTGGAATAAAAAGCAATAATAACTCCTGCTGTATCTAACCTGCTTCTCACTGTCCTCTTTCCCCACCTTCCCGGGCCTCTTTCACCACCTTCAAGTAAAGTGACAAGTATGCTAAATGTCGGTTAAAGTCATCCGTAACTTCAATTTCAATTTCACGATGTTCGAGTAGTCTACTACACTAATCATATGATAAAGTAAAAGCTACGAGTACGGGTCAGCCGTACTCATAGCTTTTATTACCAATTAAATTTACTTGGGACGTAACTAATCAACACTTTACTTGGAGATAGTGAACGAGGCCCTAACCCTAACACCTTTGGCTTCAGAATAATTCGTGAGATTGGCCTTAGATAGAGTAATCCACTAACATTATTACTATTTTATGACAAATCAAAGGGACTCTAGTATTCTAGCTTCTACCTATACACAGCCTCATAAGTCAGTTATACAACTCCAGCTCCAGTTGTTTTACTTACTAATTATACGCTTGGATGAATAGTAATCTCATAGGATATATCTTTGTATTGTATGTGCTTTGTATGACTATAATAGTTAGTTAGTCTATATAGGATGAGATAATACCTATTCTGAATGGTCGACACACGGAATACAACGTAGTAAAACACCGACACTAAATTAATGATTTCACACCATACATCATCATAGCTGACAAGAATTTAACAGCCGGATGTATTTAAGCATATCCAATCTACACTGTATTAATAATATTAACTAGAATAAACGTTACACACTCAAAGCCCCACAGTAAGGTGATTAATACTCTGTGTCGTGGGTGCCATGGACACATACAAAGACAGGAACACAAACACCCAGACCATGAACAGAAATTTAAACTCATTATTCGAATTTCTGTTTCGCCGGGAATCGAACCCGGGACCCCTCGATTGGCAGTCCGGCATGGTAACCATTGCGCCACGCGGGTCATCCACTCTCCAGCTCTTTAATAAATAGTTATAACCTCAATATTTATACAGATATGTTTTTAACAGAAATCCAGTGTCAGTTTTAATCTTAACTGTTCATAATTATGATAGTCGTTAAAAGTGATATGATTGAATAGTGTAGAAGAACTGTCAATCAGCCTGGTTGCAACTCTCCACCACCGTTGTTCACGGGCTCCCCATTATTGGGTAGGCATCAAGACTATTTCACCACGCTCCTTTGGTAGGGTGGTGCTGACCAGCTGGCTGTTGGATGTTTTCGATAAGCCTCCGAAAGGTGGCAGCGGCAGCTATGCATCAGTAACAACCGCGACTGACAGGTTAATGTGCCTCCGAAGCTTAAACTTCAACAGGAAATCCCGAGCATATTTACTTTCAAAGTATCATAGTTATCATTATAGAATACTAGAACTCAGAAATACATAGTGTCCTCTTTATCGTTACAAATATAACTTAAAATATAAAATACAGAAACATAATTTAGCTTTTAATCTCCGGAGAACGAAAACTCAAGTCACTTTCCAATTTTCTCGGAAATTGCCGTCTTTCGGAAGCCGTTTTATTATAGTTCTTGAAGCTGTGAAGGGTTTTAATTAATTCTCGTAATTAAAGAGACAAAGGCAACAAATAATACAATAAAAATCTTGTTTGATATATAAAGCAATAGGGTTCTCATTTCAAACTTTAGGTTGATAAGGGCTATGCTACTGTCATCCCAATGGGCATGTGACACATATTCAGTTTGTAGTATTTATCAATCCTTACTATAATATTATAAATTCGAAAGTACTTACCTCTGTCTGCCTGCTACGCTTTGGAACACAGATATAGTGGACCTTGGGAAAGGACATAGGATGGTTTTATCCTATGGAAACCTATAAAACGGGTCCACGCGGGCGATGCCGCTGGCGGAAGGCTAGTTAAATATAAATTTAGTTTTCCTACTGTCGCATAAATGCAAATCAAAACGAATATTGCTTAAAAAACGGCAGAGTTAGTAATAGGCTTTTAAAGATCCCTATCCCTTTTTAGCAAAATAAAACTATTTACATTTTATACTGCGATACAGGCAAGTGACGTCACGATCCGATATTGCTGTTTCTGTCTAATGTTCAATTTTAAACATTCGTATCTTGCATATTGTATGAGTAGTTAAAGTAGATTTTTGTGTGCTAATAATTCTGTAACAAAATGCTTCCATTGAACCAATAAAAAAATTTTAGCCAACACCCCAATTCCAGCAATTAAGCAAACAGCTATTATTTTATTTTTTAAGTGTTAAGGTGTGGATGTAGTCACCTAAACTAAAAACGCATGCTATAATTAAGAATAAATGCGGTCTCTATATGAGTATGCCACGTCCAACACGTCTAAATTTGAAAAATATAAATCTGCGCGGAATCGCTGCAACAAGGAGTGTAGAGATGCTCAACGCCGCCACATCCACAAATCTGTTGAAAACGAAGATCCAGCCAAGGTCTGGAAATTTCTTAGATCATTAGGAGTAGGGAAGCAGCAACAATGTTCACTTCCTGGAAATTTAGACATTGATCGTCTCAACAAACATTTCTCTTCTTCGTCATTCATCGCTGATCATGCGAAATCCAGTACACTCAATTTTCTTTCTTCTGTTCCTACTCCTAGTACTCCACAATTTTCTCTTAGTTACATTGCAGATTGTGACGTTAAGAAGAGCATTCTATCGATTCACTCTGATTCTGTCGGAAGCGACAGCATTAGCCGTAAAATGATTATTCCCATACTCCCCATACTGGTTCCTGTTATCGCTTCCATCTTTAATAAATCTATTTCCACTGTTTCCTTCCCTTCTTCCTGGAAAGATGCCCAAATAATCCCACTGCCAAAGAAATCGAATCCTTCATCCTATTCTGAGTATCGTCCAATACCCATTCTCCCATTCCTATCTAAAGCCCTAGAACGTATAATCCACCAACAATTTACTTCTTTCCTTTCCAGCCACCAATTGTTGAATCCTCTCCAATCCGGTTTCCGTCCTGGTCATAGTACGGCTACTGCTCTCGCGAAAATCACCGATGACATAAGGCTCGGCATGGACAACAAACAACTCACGGTGCTGACTCTATTAGATTTTAGCAATGCTTTTGGTACAGTTGATTTTGATGTCCTCCTTGCATTACTTAGCTCTCTTAACGTATCTCCAACTACAATTAACTGGTTTCGAGATTACCTGTACGGGCGTCGGCAACGTGTACAGCTGAATAATTCGTTCTCCTCCTGGTGTAGTACAGCTGCTGGCGTGCCGCAGGGTGGCGTGTTGTCCCCTCTCCTATTTGCAATTTTCATCAATTCTCTATGTTCCCATATTTCTTCTCTCTACCACTTGTATGCAGATGATCTCCAGATCTATGCGCAGACTTCTGTTGTCGATCTGCCTACTGCTATTAATAAAGTAAACGACGAGTTGGCTGGTATTCAAAAATGGTCTAGAGACTTTGGGCTTCAAATCAACCCAATTAAGACCCAAGCTATTATAATCGGCAGTCCTAGACTTATTGCGAAGATTGACTGGTCTACGTTACCGCCGATAATTTTAGATGGATCTATTATCCCTTATAGCGACAAAGTTAAAAATCTAGGCGTCATAATGGATCGTTGCTTCACTTGGGTGCCGCAAATTAACAACGTCAGCAAAACTTTGTTCGCTCGACTTGGCTCCTTGCGCCGACTTCGAAATTTTCTGCCCATTCCAACAAAAATTACGCTTGTACAATCTCTCCTCTTTCCTATTCTCGACTACGCTGATATTTGCTATCCTGATTTAACCGAAGAGCAACTTAACAAACTTGAGCGACTTCAAAATGTTTGCATAAGATTTGTATTTGGTCTCCGTAAATACGATCATGTTTCAGAATTCCGATCTAAGCTCAAGTGGCTCCCTATTCGTCTTCGCCGGAATACTCACATTCTTTCTGCTTTGTACTGTGCACTATTTCAACCATCTGCCCCTAATTATTTGAAAGAGCGTTTTAAATATCTCCACACTTCTCATAATCGCTTCCTACGTTCCACCGAAAACCTGTGCCTTGTTACTCCTGTTCACTCTACTTCCTTCTTTGCAAAATCCTTCACTGTGTCTGCTATCCGTCTTTGGAACTCTCTTCCTTCTTCTATCCGACTGTCCGATTCCCTTGCTTCCTTCAAGACTCGTCTCTACAATTACTATCAAGAAGCAGAATGAGGACCACGTAAATAACACCTTGAAATCCTAAATAAATAGGTACCTATTGGAATCATAGGATATTTGCATGTATGTATGTATGTATGTATTTATATATGTATATGTGTACAGTTATGTATTTAAATATATGTATGTTTATCTATATAAATATTTATGTATGTCTATGTATATTTAAATTTTTTATCTATGTGCACCTCACCCACACGCTACCTTACCGACTTCTCCTCTACCCTAAGGTAGTCTGGAAGAGATCGCTAGAAGCGATAAGACCGCCTTTTGTCCACTAGAATTAAAATGTATAAATTGGAATGTGTTGATTTTACTGTTATGTATGGTGTACAATAAAGCATATTTGTATTTGTATTTGTATTTGTATGCCTGACAGAAATCCAATAGCACAATTGGCAACCCTACAGACTTGTAAAATGAAACAGCAGTAAATACAGAGCGAATCGAATGATCGTGACGAATCAATACGTCACGACACGAATGCTGTACGATTATATCGAGCGTAATAATCGTAATTTCGATTAGTCATCTATTCTGTAATATTTATAAGTGTAATAGAAGATGCGCTTGGCAACACATTTTGTCTACTACAGTATCAATTGAAATCAAGCGTTTGTCATTATTACATTTCTTTATTTCTTTTACATAATTATATAGTTGCCATTGCACACTGTTACCGTGCTTCGGAGGGCACGTTTAGACGTCGTTCCCGGTTATTATTGATAGAAACAGCCGTTCCCTGTCGGAAAACTTATCCGGAGAGGCGATTTGAAAACATCCGACTGCGGGTTGGCGGCTAACCCGCATGAGAGCAGCGTGGCGGGGTAAGCTCCAGGTCTCCCCAAATACTTGGGAGAGACCCACGCCCAGCAGTAGGACGCAAAAAGAGTTGCAGCCACAGCACACTTAAAAAATTGATTTGTATTAAATTCTGTGTACGGTCATATAAACCTCTATCACTAACAAATAAATGTAAAAATGTATTTGTTCGTTTGTTTGTCCTCCTTTCACGTCGTAAGTAAATAATAAATAAATAAATAAATGATAAATAACGCTTCACAGTAGGGTAAACATACCCTGTGTCGTGGGTACCATGGACACACACAAAGACGGAAACACAAACACCCAGACCGAGAATAGAAACTCATCATTCAAATTTCTATTTCGCCGGGAATCGAACCCGGGACCCCATGATTGGCAGTCTAGCATGGTAACCATTGCGCCACGCGGGTCGTCATGATAGCTTCTATTATTACTTGAAAAAAGAAACCGTTCAGAAGAGGAGCAGCTATCTGTTCCATCTTGCGAACTGTCTAGACACAGAATCAGTTCATCTGAACGACTCCAACAGATATTACTTTTAACTTCAATCGATAAGTAAGCCTAGATATTGTGTGTTTAAAGTGTAAATGTTTACACACAGAGCAAAGGGTCTTTCTTTGTACACATTCGTCTGTAAGTTCTAACATTTTCGGAATCATTTGACATAGATACTCAGATCGTTATTTATTTCACGAATTTATAAGAATAGAATTAGTCATTGTCACCTTCTTCGGGTGACCAGAGGTCCTGGCAGTTACTTTGCTCCAAAAAATCAGTCTTTTGGTTCAACGAGGGAATGCTGCCAGCGTTCTGGACACCATGCCACAATCAGGTCTTTTGGATGGCATATACATTTTGTAAAATATGTCTATTATCTTTTTCTTACTAAGTAGTTTTTTAATTACTACATGTTTCATTTTATTTTTGTTATAATAAAACATAGTAAAAGCTACTAAATCCATACTTTAATATCATAAATTCGAAAGTAACTCTGTCTGTCTGACTGCTACGCTTTCCCGCTTAAACTACTGAACCAATTTTAATGAAATTTGGAACACAGAGTGGACCTTAGAAAAGTACATAGGACGGTTTTTATCCTACGGGAATCTTTAAAACGGGTCTACGCGAGCGAAGCCGCTGGTGGAAGGCTGGTGAGTAATATTGTTAGAAATTCTTCAATCTAATCCAAAAATTAAGTTAATAACTATTGTTTATATTGCGTCCTTTAATTCCACAATTCCTTTAATTCTCGTCCATTCAGTCAACAGAAATTCGTAGTGTATAAATCCTTACAATATTAGATAGACAGCAATTGTCAACCCTTGGAGAAGCCCTTATGCCTTAAATTCACTGTGCTTCATACGCTATCTTTTACTATCATAAAATTGTCTATTGATAATTCTTTGCACAAGACAATTATACGCGAAAATACTTCATAGAGGTTAACGACCGATAAATTAGCCGTCAATGAACTCGTAAAATATAATTGGTTATCAATACACAATGACAAAATCGTGCCACGTTGCGTTGATATAGTTAAGTTAAACTGCAATTTTAAAAATACTGATTTGTGAACATTATATCTGATACCAGCTTTCCGCCAGCGGCTTCGCCCGTGTGGACCCGTTTAATGGGTCCTCGTAGGATAAAAAATAGCCTATGTACTATTCCAGGCTTCATTGCTATATTAAAATCATAGGCGTTTAGCCAGTTGCTTCAACCGCGTTGACACTATTACCCATTTTCACGTAGGAACATCGATATAATATAAGTAGGATGAAGCATTTTCCCGCGGTAAAATGTAGCATGTTACTCAGAGTGAATGAAGCTTTCTAATGGTGAAAGAATTTTTGAAATCAGAACAGTAGTTTTTGAGTTTATTCATTACAAAAATACAAATCTTTCCTCTTTATAATATTAGTATAGATATCGCCTTTACGTCGTCATGTATGAGTTTAAACACTATGGATCAGAATATTTGTAATACTTTAATTTTCTTTAGTTGCTGCGATATAACTTTTATGATTACATTCACATTATCTTAATATATATAATTCTTCTGTGAGTGTGTATGTCACTGAACTCCTCCTTAACGGCTGGACAGATTTTAATGAATTTTTTTGTGTGTATTCAAATGGATTCGAGGATGGTTTAGATTCACAATTTGGGCCACTGGAAATGTTTTTTAATTATTTTTTTTTATTTATAAGTAGTTTTCCCATATGAATTGTTCCTATCTGTCAAACGTTTGTATTTCGTGCCATGCCGTTCTAAACTTTGACACATTCAGAATAACAGGACAGTTCGTATGTCATTTGTTTTATATTTTTGTTTGATAGTAACATGAAGTCTCTTTAAGATAATAAAAAACAAATCCTCTTTGAACAACGTCTGCACCCGGGCGGAGCTGGGCGGGACCACTAGTACTTATATATAATAGTCTTCTAGATAGGTAATAAGGTACTCACCGATGCAAAGATCTTGATAAACACTGTCACCTAGAAAGAATGAATTGGAAATTTTAATAATTTTATTATACAAATATAGTGATTACAACAAATTTTTGAAATGATATTATGTAATAAAACGATTATGCAGGCCATGTTCTAATTTTTATTCTGCTGTCTTTTTCCTTTCATTGACACAGAAGAAATGGGTACCACGGTGGAATTGCCTAAGAAAGATGACCATATTATTATGTACAATACAATAGTATTATCTTAGAATAATATAGAATGAGTGTCTTACTGTGTCTTCATACAAGCGCACTGTCAAAATTCACCAATTTTTTTTTTCAACCTTTTTATGTCCCACTACTGGGCACTCTCTCATAAGTGAGAGAGATTTAAGGCGTAGTCCACCACGCTGGCCAAGTGCGGATTGGTGGTGGGTTCACCAAATTAACTATAAAATACTACAAAATATTGAAAACTTCACTGTGAAAAGTTGTTAGTTTTGTTTTTCAAAAGTATTGTGACACATTTTAGCACCACAAACTGTCATTATTTTTTTTCGGTAGATATGTTCGGGGTGCTTCAACCTTGAATACTACGAAGCGGCCGGCAGCCCGGCGTTTGATGCCATAAATGGCACCAATTAAGATCCTTCAATTTGGGTGCACAAACTTGGTTTCTACCATGTAATTATTCTAAGAGTATTAATGTATATGTTATGGACCAAGTGATAAATTGGGCATTATACATAATGATTCCATAAAAAACAACCCAAATAAAAAGTAGTGTTCTAAAGGTAGTGGACAAAGGTCCTACTCCATGCTAACTAGCATGCTAACAACAATTTAATATCATCAAATTAATAAGAAAACAAAATAATTACCTTATTATTAGATACATTTAATACATCATTTCCTCTACTAAAAGCAAATAACAATATACCCATTCAAAAAAGCAGATAGAGTAAAATGTATGAATTAAATAATTGCTCATAATCATCACAACCTTGTTCATTTTTAAATGGGTGTAGACAAAAGACATTACTGTCAATTCTGATCTTATGTTTTAGATTTAGATAAAATGGTATATCTATGATAGAAAGATAATCTTTTTTTATGAAACAATGGTTTAATTTAGTACTTTATTACAATTAAAACTACAAAAAAAGAAAATAATATAGGTACATATTTTACAAAACATACACCTATGCCATCCAAAAGACCTGATTGCGGCAAAGTGCCCAAAACGCAGGCAGCATTTTTTTGCAGAATCTTTCTTTATTATAATTGCAAAAAAATAAAATATTAAAATTTAAAAATTATGGATACCTACTTATCACTTTGAACTTTTTGGATAAATAAGAACATAGTTCATAAAGCATTCAAATGTAGGTACACATTTTAAACATTACACTTGAGCAATCAAAGTGTAATACATGAATAAGCATGTCGTATTACGCATAGCCAGCAAAAAACGTCGGTTCACTATATCAAAATAATAGCAATTGACTGATAGACCTCTTTTTATTACATTCCATGTCCGCAAACCGGTTGAACTTTATCATTATTTCTAGACTATAAAAACGACTTATAACAAATTTTTAGCCTTTCAAGATGGTATATATGTAGTCCGAAACAAATTTAAAGTTACAGGATCGTTCCTATTTACTTATAAATTAAGATAAAGAAACAAACATCGGTCTTGAACTTGGACGAGATGACACTTACTCGCAAACCAAAAACACCTATTTACATAACATAACTAATCCAGCAGTATTTATTACACCAACAAACCTTTATATTGTAACTCGAAATCACCAGCAATGTAGCAGTAACTGTATAAATACGCACAAATTACACTTTAAAATAACAACAAACAAAATCGAAATTATTGACACGATTCGATTGACACCAGACGATAGACAATCAATGTCAAGCTTTTATTGCGGAAACTAGGTCAATCCTTAATTTTGACTGGCAACATAATATGAGTATAGTACAGTACAGTCATAAAATGCTGTAACTTTAAATCATCGAAATATGCTATGTTTGTGCTTTATGTCCGCTCCACACGTTGGCCATTATTGTGGCCGCGCGGCCGGGGCGAGTCAATGTCAATATGGTCAATACCTTCGATAAACAATGAACCCTGCTCTGAAGGTCTGATTACATTGGCCATCCTGCAGGGGCCAACCCGGCATACATTGCTGGTTAACTGAGTACATTGTAATAAAATACTCAAGATAACCAGCAACGTATGCCAAATCAGACCCTGCAAGTTGGTCAATGTAATCAGCCCTTAAGGGTACCAACAAATCCAACAACAGACAAAACTATAAATCTCCGTAGACAACAGATTTTTTTAAATTTTTAACCTTTTTTTTTTTTAATTTTGTTTTACGGCATTGGATAAAAATCCTTTCAGCCATTCAATATTTACTTTTCAATTTTAATAATGGCGTCGCAAACTCTGTGCATATTGCCAGCGTCAAGTAAAATTTTTGCATCACTGTAGTCGTAGAAAAAAGTCAGTTAGTCGTCAGGTATCAGTCAGTCTAGTCAGTCAAATGTTCAAGTAAAGTGATGGCTACTTTACCAGAACATGTCCGATGGAATTTTGGAGGCAAGCCGAAAAAACATGTTTTCGCACTGTTATTTTATTTCACAACACTCGTGCACTGTCATTAACCTATATCGAGCAAAATGCCATCAACTTTATCCGATATAACTCAAAAATACACTAAGAAAATGAAAATAAAACAAGAACACAACTTGTTCCCTCAGACTTCCCGCCAAAACTCCTTAAATTTTTAACCTTGTAAGAGTTGTAAGATTCCTCATTGTTTTTTTTTTTTTTTTTTTAATATGGCTATCTGCGTTTTCGCAATTCCGCCAACTTCACGTAGTAGAGAGAGTACACGATGGAGACGATTGTACGGTAATTGATTCAATGGACTCCGAAGAGAGATCTGTAGGGAAAAAACTTGACGTCACAATACGATCACAACATATAATAAAAGTATAAAATAATTTAATATTATAGTTTTATATTGTTAACCGATATAAAATGCAATAATGTTAGAAAAAGTTTATGGTCGGCAGTAGACATAGACAATAAAAACATCACATTGACAGGACGGGGAATGTAAGATTTGTAAGATATTTTAGTGTTACGTCAGCCGAGACATTATAAACGTCATTTTACTGTCAGTGTCAAATAGCCATATGAAATATTGTGTGTGATATTTTTTATAATCAGATTTATTTTCCTCAATAATATCTCTTTCTCGCGCTTACTTAAGTAGTTTTACAAGAGATTTCGGAGTTCACGTTTTTTGTACTTGTTTGCGAAAGTAGTTGAAGCAGTGTCTTAAATTGTGATAATTTAGCTGTGCTTAATGAATTTTTATTTGTGCCTTCATTAAACAAAAGGATAAGTGCAAAGTGAAACGATGTCTGAGCCAGTAAAATTGTTTGACGTAAACTCTGGCCCTACCTTATCGAACGCAGACATGAGTAATGTAGGTGAGGGGTCATTTAGGGACTCCACAGTCCCTGCTCCAGCAACGATGCCTGTAATGAACCCAAGACCAGTACCTCCACCTCCGCCGCCTTTACCAAAATTAAATGGTTACGATTCTTTAAATGGATATTCGGGTGGTATGATGGGATCGTATGGAATGGGAGGATACGGAGGCTTTGGAGGATACGGCAACTATGGCATGGGAGGTGGATATGGCATGGGAGGCTACGGAATGGGAGGGATGGGTGGTATGAGCCCGTACGGTGGTTTCAACAGATTTGGACCCATGTATCCTGGTGATATTGAAAGCAGGTTAGTAATTTCTTTCTACCCACTATGTAACATTTTATAATCTGTGTCTTGTATTTTTGGTACCAAGTATTAGATAACAGTAATTTCTGATTACACAGATCATTATAATAACATAGATATATTATAAGCATAACTGTTAAAACTTCTTATTAATTCATAATGCTGTTGGGAAATTTGTCTTAAAATTTTATTTATCCTTACATAGTTTAGTGTTGAAAACAAACTTAAGGAAATTAGTATCAAGGAAAACATTATTAATTTATTGTTAATAATATTTTATTACTACTTGGGTGTAGTATAGTATAATGTTAACATGTATAGTCTGATTTATTATTAGGTGTCAGAAATGTAAGCAAAGAAGATACATACCTGTGCAAAAAAATGTGTTTTAAATTGTAGATTCTTATTTTTGACTATCTAAACTAATCTAAAGTAAACTAACATTATAGTAATAAAATACAAATCATAATACAAAACATCAAGTCACATTTTGCAATATGTGCTTTGGCTTAATTTCATTCCATACATTATTAATGATTAAAAAGAAAACATTTACTTATGGTAGAAAATTAAAATGTAATAAAAATAACACTGGAATCCAAAACATTTTTTCATGCGTCATAAATTTTGATATGACATATTGTAAAGTTTAAACATTTGGGTTCACCTATGATAAGCCTGTAATTCCTCAAAACTGAAATCAAGCAATGCCAGGTATGGTCTCAGTACATGTCCATGCATTAGGCCCCTAGCAAATTTTTTGACATAACATACAAATAAATGTACAGTATAATAATATGTTAATATGGTCCCTATATCAATTCCCATGTATTTATTTATTTATTTCATAAAAAGTACAATATATACTATTTTAGTATTCTGCCAAACTGTGGAAACAGTTTGTCAGCAGCATTCCCGTTGACACGGACAGTTACAGTACTTACCTAATTAATCTAAGGTATTACTAAGCTAGTTTATTGTTAATGATTCTTTGTGGATAACACTGTTACATTAGAATAGATCTTAATACACTCTAAGCTACAGACAAAGAGACAAATAGTGTGCTTTATTAATGATCTTTTAAATTGTCTTAATGTTTTTATATTTATAAAAATAGATCACGAGGTTCGTTTGTTAGTATTGGTGTTAGCCAACATCTTTCTCTCTTACCAAAATAGTTTTTTATCTTAGGGACAACAAGCTTTGGGTTTTTAATTGATCGGGTTGGGTACATGTACTCTCTTTTGATTTTGTGTTCTAAATTATGGTATAAAATTGTTTGTCTAATACAGCGGTTCTCAATCTTTTTCGGTGACGGAACCCTTTTGGAAAGTGACATACTTGATGGAACCCTACAATATAATAGTTTTTTAAAAGTGTATTCTTTATAAATAAGAATAATAAAAGTACCTACCATGTAACAGTTACTTATTACTTATAAATATAACAAGTATAATAATAGAAGATATTGACAAAGAAAAAAAATTAACTAATGGGAGGTATGAAACTGTTTTTTTATTTTTCATCAATCGGTTTATCAGGTTTGATAGAGGACAATTTGAAGTCTCATATCAGGTTTAGCGTCCAGTCTATTGCGGTATTTTGTTTTCGTGGCTGCATAGGTTGAGAATCCTGTTTCACACCAGTATGTTGTTGCAGTTTTTTATCGAGCATACTTTTGTTACGTCTAACTCACATAGTTTTATTAAATTCTCAGCGGTAGTATGCGCTTCACCTACTTGTGCATTGCGATAGCTAACAAAATATTTTAACACCTTTAAGCCAACGTTCCATTCTGTCAGGATGGTGTGGTTAAAATAATGCACGATCGTTACTGCGTAGAAGAGTACTTATCGCTTCGAACACTAATCGTCGACTGACTACTTAGTGTCAAGGCGCGATCGTCAAAATGCTCGAGTCGGGCGCCTTTGATAAATAAAAAGCCGTTTTTTTTTAAAAAAAAACGGCCACATAGTACTGCATAGTAAAATGATACGCCGCGTCAGAACGGTCGATTAAAGAGAGGTGTTTTGATTTTTTTCTAAATTCTTACGGAACCCTTACAGAGGTATAGTGGAACCCTAGGGTTCCGCGGAACACACTTAGAGTATCGCTGGTCTAATAAATTTTAGCAAGTGAATAAAAATTTACTAATAATTAATTAACTGACTAAAACTGTGCATTCGAACTGAAGGTCTGTACCACTCTAATAAGAACAACAAATAAAAGCATTTTTATATTAAAGAAATATTAATTTCAATAAAAAAAATCCAAAATATTTTAGGTATATATACACTAGACTTTTTTCAACCTTAAGAAAAGTCTCAAGGAAAAGTAAGTAGAAAAAAACTACTTTATAAAAATATATATCATATCAAACATTTTCTTACAGGTTCATTCAAATGGCAGAAGACAGCACAAGACCTGCTTTTGACTCAATACAGAGTCTTGTCCATGCGGTGGGCAGTGTTGCCATGATGATGGAAAACACATTCTTTGCATTGACCAGCTCTTTCAGGGCAATACTGGGTAACTTCAATTTTGACATTTAATTTTTTCACAATGCTTTTACACTACATTGTGTAAAACCAAATGAAATATGTAAATTATAATTATTTTTACTTTTAATTGAAATTGGAATAATGACAAAATTTTCTTAGTGTTACAATTGAAGAGTTTTAAGATTTAAAGACACACAAAAATCACCTTTTAAATAAATTAAAAATATGCAAGGTATTTATACCTTGTATCAAATTGTACACTACACATAGAGAGCAATACTAAATTGAGAAGTCATTTGCCTGTATCACAAATATCACAATACAAAATATAAGTAAAGTTTCATTTTACCAGACATTTTAAACAATAATCTATAGACGCTTGTCAATCTGCTATTTTCCAACAATATTTTGACCAGAATGTGTATTAGGACTATAAATAAACATGTGCCAAATGAAGCCATTCCTACATACTCACAGAGTAATAATTTCTTTATTGCTGTGATATTTTATTATGAAGAAAATAATATTGCATTGAAGTAACTTCAGTTACTGTTATATATACTTATACTAATAATATAAAGCTGAAGAGTTGGTTTGTTTGTTCGCTAATGTCAGGAGCTACTTGTTTGAAATTGAAAAATAATTTTTGTGTTCAATAGTCCATTTATTGAGGAAGGCTATAGGGGCAAAAAGCTAAAGTCCACGCCGACGAATTCGCGGGCGGCCGCTAGTTATTAGTAAAATTATACTAGCGCTAAAATTATATATAAAATGTTATGAATACCGAACTAAATAAATACTCCTCGAAATTTCTAGAGCTTCATGGTAAAATGCTTAGAAAAATTCAAAATGTATAGTAAAACATAGATTTCTCTATCCAATATTTCCTTTTGCTGTCACATTTTTTTTTGCAAATGAAAGAACAAAGTTAGTTACACAATGAACGAATTATCTGTACTGTATGGATTTACATGCATTGAAGCCATACAAGGTACAGAGATGAGAATAAACTACCCAGGGAGGTTAATAGACTTATAGTTGCAGATAGGATGCTTATAGTCATAACATAATAATATTATCTATTGCACACATCAACGCTGCAGTTCTGATAATAAATCCTTTATGAAACTCAGTTCAAAAACATTGACTGAAATGAAACACTCTTTGCATCTCACTGTTGGGCACAGGTCTCTTCCCATTAATGGGTAGGCCTGGAGCTTGCTCCACTACGCTGTTCCATTCCAATGCGGGTTGGTAAGATGCAGGTAAGTGGTCAATCTGCTCTCGGATGTTTTAAAACCGCCCATAAGGCCTCCGACAAGGTTTAACGACATTATATATCGATAAAAACCCTGGACCAACAGCTTAACTTGACCTCCGAAGCACGGAAACAAGGGGTGAAATTTTTGCCATTAGCGGTCACAAATGACGCACCATTTCTATGTACTTACGACAACGACGACCGACAACCGATGGGGAAGAAAGGTCCTCGAATGGAGACCTCGTCTAGGCAAAAAGAGTACAGGTCGCCCTCCAACAAGGTGGACTGATGACCTGAAGAAGACAGCGGGAAGCCGCTGGATTCAGAAGGCGCAGGACCGGGAGGAGTGGCGAACGTTAGGGAATGCATACGTCCAGCAGTGGACTACAAAAGGCTGAAATGATGATAATGATGAATGATAAATATATAAAGGGAAAGATTCAAGGCTGGAGTTCTAATTTTTGGCTGTCTTTCTGTTCTGGGCAGTCTCAGAATCTGTAAATAGGTGATTTTATGATGAGTTGCATTGGCTACATTTATTTAGAAACAAGATGTGCCCCATGGTTTTACCTGCACTATAGCGTGATGTTATATAGCCTAGAACCGTGCATGATAAATAAATAAACGTTACACACTTATAGCCCCACAGTAAGGTAATTAGTACATTGTGTCGTGGGTACCATGGACACATACAAAGACGAACAACCAGACCGAGAACAGAAATTTAAACTCATCATTAAAATTTCTGTTTCGCCGGGAATCAAACCCGGGACCCCTCGATTGGCAGTTAGCCATTAACCATTGCGCCACGCGGGCGTCAATTTATCAAATGATAAGTGGAAAATCCTATACAAACAGAATTAATTTCCAAGCAGGACTTCCTGATATTTGCGCTTTTTATCATTGCTGTTGTGTGCAAAAAACAATGAAATCTCTACAGCATATCCATTTCTTGCCATTTTCTATACCTAATACCTATTTTGTAACCTACCTTTAAATTTAAAACTTCTTGTGGGGAAGAAACTGTCCCTTATGCAACATAGCGAAAGCTAAAACATAGACCCGGGATTCCAAAAACTATACAACTTTTATGGAAATAAAGAAATTGATTGATTGATTGATAATGGTCCATGGTCCTTATTAATGCCCACAAAACAGTTGTATTCAAATGTTTCTCAGCATTGTAAGTAATTCCTTAATTCAACAGGTGTAGCAGAAAACTTTGGCCGCCTAAGATCTCTCTTCGCCCAGTTCTGGTCTACGTTTGCGGTGGTTCGAACTCTCAACTGGTTAATACGAAAACTATTGGTGATATTGGGCATCAGGACTGAATGTGAATTCAAGGTTAGTGTTACTGCTCAATTCAGGTTCACATACCTATATAGCGGTGGTCAGTTAAATGTCTGCAACCCTTTTTCTCAGTGGTGGGCAAAGGCCTCTCCCCATATTTGATATGGGGGATATGACATAAAAATGTAATGATAAATATATAATTTCAATATTGAATAAGTTCGAAAACTACGGACAGTTTTGGCCGCCGCAAGAATGACAATAAAACAGCTTGTACTTATATTTTTTGTTGTTAAAAATATCCAAGCTGAAATAAATCGTGTCCCATTGAGAAAAAAAGAAACCTATACATTTCATATTATAATCGAAATTAGATTCGCTAAAAAATTGATGATTGTTTTAAATGTTTTCGATACGATTGATTATACTCCTATTGTGCATTATAAACAAACATCAGGTAAGATTGCTAAAACAAAAGACAAAGAAAGGCAAAATAAAGCTTAATTAAACCTGTATGTTTAAGTTTATTTTATTTAATTTTACTTAACGTTCCACGATAATTTTAAACATTTTTAAACACAAAACCAGTGCTTTAAAAGTATTAACTTATTCTTTTGCTTTTATTTGTTACGGTTATTGGATTTTTGTTACGTTTAAAGTTACGTGTTTATAACCTTTATTTTAAATAAAATTTACTCGTAGAAATTTTAGTACATATCTCATAAAAAATAAAAGATAATCAAGACAAGACGAATGACTATTATTACGTATTACGTATTATTCTTATTCTACGTAGTATACCGATTATCTGACGACTAAGTTATTTAATACGACGACTAAGTAATCAGTTTTGTATTGTATAATAATTTTCGTAAAAAGTATGAAATGGAAACTATTTCTTATTGCACACTGTACTTTGCACGAACGTTTTTTGTATTTAAATTAAAATCCCTGTGTCCAGGCTTGGGCAGACGCGGTGGCAGCAACACAGGCAGGCACGGCGACCCCCGAGCAACAGCGCAAGGGCTCGAGCTGGCCCATCCTGCTGTTCTTCGGGGTGATCGCCGCCGCGCCTTACATCGTGCTGCGAATGATGAGGGGTGTCACTTCTGCTATCGATGAAAAACGTGAGTAAAATATCTTATCACTTTCGGTGTTTTTTCATTTGTGCGTTTTTAATGTGATTATTTTTCCGACGACTAAATTTTGGTCCTCGGGCGACGACTAATGCCCGCCCCACACGTAACGAGATATCGATTCGATTTTTTCTGTACAGATCTGTTTGCGCAGATTTATCGCACGTGTGGATGGTAAATCGTTGCATTTAATCGATCGTCGGCGGCAGTACAAAATTTCATTAGATTTGAGAATTTGAACGTCGTGATCGCTCGCTCGCTTCGCTTTATGCAATAATAATGTATGCTCCTGGACTTTTTTTTCCTTTAAGCACATAATTAGGTCCAACAACGTAAGTGCGTCATCATTTTCCATCGTGGATGACATGTTTATTGCGTGAACTTCTGTGGAAAACTCACGACAACGCAGTTATCGGTGGCGTATGAAGGCGCTAGGGGCGTTCGATTTATCTGTACAGTCTGAAATCGAACGATTTTTCGTTACGTGTGAGGCGGGCATAAGTCTGAGGCATGTCGCGTTACACTCAGCTTCAGGTTGAGAGAAAAGCCGCACGTAAGAGCAGCCAAGCCAAAAAATAGCTCGCGTGTAAGCGCGTTTTCCGAAACGACCATCCACTCGCCGAATAATACGCTAGTTTGACACTGCACAAAAGTTCGCCGATTCGCGTTACGACTACACGCGCTTTGAAACAGGGCTTTAGATTTAGAATACGCTAGTCTGAAACCGCTCTTATAATAAGCATGATGACAGATTTTTAAATACCTTTCCTTATTGTAGGTACACGTCTCCTAGTTTCGAAAAGAATTTTTTAATACAGTTGCTCAAAAAGTGACGTATTGCAGGGACGTATAGCGTGCGGGAAGTGGGCTATTACACACTCGTGCTTTTTCTTTACCTTTTCCGCACTCGTGCGTTCTCTTTCCCAACTGTCAAAATAATGTCTATTAAAAAGAAAAAAAAAACCAACCACGAAGTTTTAGAAGTTTTTATGATTCATGCAAATATTTCTAAAAAGAAGCTACTAATTTTGTTTCAATATCAGATTTAATGATTTGATTCAATGAGTTAGGTTAGGTTTCATTTCATTTCATCTCATTAACATTTTCATTTCATATCAATAAAAAAATTCTACTGAAGACTTGGCTGTATGGGCATAGTTCCCTTTGACTACCCAGAATGGGTGAAGAAAACAAAGAAAATCTCTGCATATAGTATTTATTCATATGATATAGGTATCCTTTAACGGTTGGCGCCATTTTTCAAAAATGTTTTTTGCGAGTTTTTATTATTTTTATTACGTAAATTGCTTCATTTTATCGCAACTGTATTAAAAATAGTTGTTCAGTACACGTGCGTAACCGTGGAAGGAGTTCCAACTGTCAACCCTCACCTTCGGTTGCGCCTCGGCTCGGGTAGACATTTGTCGGAACTCCTTGCAATGACAGCCTTTCCGCACTTGTAATAAAATATACAATATTTCAGCAATAAACTTAAATTTTAACGTAAGTTAATGAATTTTCTGCTATGTAATTTGAATTAAGCGTTCGAAGTGTCATGGCGTCGGCTTGCTCGTCAAACTTCAAACACGATGACATTTACTGAGACGTGACGTCATTCCTTTTGATTGGCGTTTCAGATAACATGGCCGATTGGTGTATTTAATACTTTTATTTTATTGAAAATTTTATTAATTTTAATGTTTATATTAAAACGGGATCATATTTTAGAACGTTTTAACACGCTTTTTAACACGCTTTTATTAACTTGACCTGTATGTATGTAAGTATGTATGTATGTATGTAACGGAATCTTTTAACTTCATTTTCACTTACTTCTAGGAGTCTGATTCACTTGAAAATTTGCACAGGCGTCAAGGGCCGATGACAATACAATAATCTCATAACTTTATATTAAAGTCGTAACTAGGATCATCAGGATAAAATAAAATATGCGAGGGCCGGCTGATAAGTTCGTGGCCTAAGGTACTTAATGAAACAAATATAAAGTTTTATATTTTTAACACGTCTAAGCGTCTGGTTAACTTGAAAATTTGCACAGGGGTCAAGGGCCGATGACAATGCAATAATTTGAGAATTAAAATCCAACTAAAAAATTAAAAATAAATAATGTAGTTTAAAAAAACTAAAAAACACGCTTTTGTGAAAATACGAACTAAAAAGTAAAAAAATAAGAAGAAAATGTATTTTACTGTAAAAAAAAAGCGTGGGGTGGTTTTTAAGTTACTATTGACACCATGCACCCCACGCTTTTTTACAGTAACATACATTTTCTTCTTATTTTTTTACTTTTTAGTTCGTATTTTCACAAAAGCGTGTTTTTTAGTTTTTTTAATTTAGCATATATTTTTCTGTAAAACCATTTTTTCTCTGATTCTCTAATAGTGTCATCATGCCTATTGAGCGCTCTTAACGGAATTGTACGGAAATGCAAAGTCGCAGTGATACATACCTCCGTCACAGTTCATTACATTATACATAAATATTTTGTCAACATTACAATAAGTTTTATACCTACAATGAAATCCCATTTTAGGTTAGGTTGAAGAGTAACTAAGTGCACTGTCCGTATGTATAATTAATGTCTATTGTTTTGCTTGTGCTGTATATATATATATATGTATATGTATGTTTACACTATAAGAAATTATAGGATTCGTAAGAGCTATTTTATTTACTTTGTGGACACAAATAAAAAATGTAATATCATTAAGGTCATGCATATAAGAATATATACATTTTAAATATAAAATTCTCGTGTCGCAGTGTTAGTTACCATACTCCTCGGAAACGGCTCGACCGATTCTAATGAAATTTTGTGTGCATATCGGGCAGGTCTGAGAATCGGTCAACATGTATTTTTCATCCCCCTAAGTGATAAGGCTGGCCCACCTTAAACATTTAAACGCGGTACGAAGTTCGCGGGATCAGCCAGCATTCACATAAACATAGAGATGCTAAAATTTAAACCACTATTGAGAATTGTTAGATGTGAGAATGGGCATGATGACACTATTAAAGAATCAGAGAATAAACGGTTTTACAGAAAAATATATGCTAAAAAAGTTCAAAAAACTAGGAAACTAGGAGACGTGTACCTACAATAAGGAAAGGTATTTGAAAATCTGTCATCATGCCCATTGTAAGCTACTCTGCTATTGAATACCTCAATACGAAATCCAAATTTAAATAGTTCAAAAATAATAATGATGTTCTTTTTGAAAGTATGAAACCATTTTGGAAGTAAGCAAGGGATCTATGTAGCTAAGCTAAACGGGCGCGGTCAGGTGTGAGATGGGTGAGAACGTTCCTGGGGGCACGGTCAGCCGTCGGTCCCGGTTGTTATCGATAGATAACAGTCGTTAATCCTTGTTGGAGGCCTTATGGGCGATTTGAAAACATCCGACAGCGGGTTGCCACTAACTCGCTTCCCCTATAATAATGCTGGGCACGGAAGAGACATGGGCCCAACAGTGGGACGCAACAAGGGTTGCAGCCAAACCACAAATGTTTTAGTGTGATTTAAGTAACCTAAATCTAAACGCGATTAATGCATAGTTGTCTATACATTTGGCTCTATTAGTCGAATAATACGATTTTTTTTTATTTCAATGAAGTAGCAGACGAGCATGCAGGCCACGTGGTGTTAAGTGGTCGCTGCAGCCCATAGACATCTACACACAACCTCAAGCAAGCATATGTAAGCCTTGTCTGAGGTTGTATGCAGTTGCGCTGCTACTCTGGAGGCTGGTGGTCGCCTCATGTAAGTGTGGCCGGCATCTGCACCTTTCCACCGAAACACAATAGAATTGGTTCACGGCAGAAGTGGGCGCAGCGGTGGTACTTTTCGGGCGAACCATAATAGTTCTGCCACCAACAATTCATTTTCAAAACTTATGTCACCACGCCGAGTGAGTCCCTAAGCAATGTTTATTACTCAAGCCAGAATTTTTGTTCTAAAACCACAGATTTTTCTATAAAATGTAGTACAATTCCGACAATCTTATTATCACGAGTTGATATGTAAGTTATTATCTTTTGCAAATAAACTAATGCCTTATCACACGCTATTTACAATTCAACTGGCATATCTTAAGATAGTAATAACCCCTCATGACTATTCAACTCTTTTCAATGACAAAGATTTAAATGTTATGTCACTGTACCTTGTTTTAATTTCGTATTAGATACGTGCATGCTTGAGAGAAACTCACAATTTTCCGAAGGCATGCACAAGATGTCCACCAATCCTCATTTAAAGAGGTTGAAAAAATATATTTTATGATACTAATGTATAAAACCGAAGAGTTCGTGTGTTTGTTTGAACGCGCTAATCTCAGGAACTACTGGTTCGAATTGAAAAATTATTTTTGTGTTGAATGCTATAGCATTCCCCAATAAATGGACTATTCAGCACTATGACTACACGGCTATGACTTATACCAAAGTCAACGCGCACGAAGTCGCGGGCGGCCGCTAGTTTTATGATGTACAACTTGGGTCTAGTTTTTAGTCAGTCTAAGTCAGTCAGAAATCCTTATGCTAATATCTTGTGCAAAGCTATTTAGATTAGAAAACTAGACAAGTAAATATAATTATATGTAATTTAATAATTACCTTCAGCGATACTATTATATTACGCTAATAAATAATTATTTTTAAATCAAACATTGATGTTTGCATATGGAAAATATTTCATTTCGTATATATAATACCGAACTTCGTCTGCGGGGACTTCGGTATTAGTCATAGCATGATGTTATAGCCTAAAGCCTTCTCCAATAAATGGACTATCTAACACAAAAATAATTTTCCAATTCAAACCAGTAGTTCCTGAGATCGCGTTCAAACAAACTCTTCAGCTTTATATATTAGTATAGATAAATACATATCTACTTAATATAGGTATATATTTATTATAGCATATACACGGGAAAAATAAAATGTAAATAAGCATCTTCAAGTACATTCTATAGGTATTTTTTTTTGTGATTTCATAGCCTGTGTTAAATAAAAACTATCGGTGTTAGTAGTATATATTTAAATTATACATATATGTACTTTGGCTCTAAACATAGTTAATGTTTACAGTCAAAGGTCGTTAAAATTATAAAATTATTATAATATGTATGTGTATTCTACTAACAGACGGACTCCATAATTTTATCGAATTTAAACCTTGATTCTTTATTATTTAGGGCTATAATAAGTTAGATTGTTTTATCGTTTCTCGTGTGACTGCGTAATACATAGTATGTATTAATTATAGTGGCATTTTTTTATACTTTTTATGCATCATGACATGGTAATGAATAATTTTAATCACAGTCTTAGTTACTTATATTTACTTTATTACTTTTAGATGACTTTGTAATTCTAAATCTGGGTTCTATCCGTGGTGTCCTAATCATATTTAACTTAACCAACTACCAACCAACCTTTAAATCTTTTAACTTTTCTGATGTCGTCGTAGTGGTCGTTTAATAAAATAAATAACTTTTTCATCTTACGAATGTCGGTTTACCAGGGCTGTGGAGCTAGTCCCTGTAGCTTCAGGACTAAGAATAGAGCTACGGTATCCCCTGCCTGATCGTAAGAGGCGACTAAATAGGGCTTCCGGGGTTGTGGGTGGTGAGAGTGGGAGCTCGATCCGCCCAGCCAGCAGCCGCGGGAAGGACGGCGGTATGTGCGTGGCCGCATTACGGCGGCCGTAAGTATCGGAAGATGCAGAAGAGCACATCTGCTCTCCCAAAGTGAACCCATTCTGGGCGCCGCGCGTGGACACCGGTGCGTTCCACTGGAGATCCCGGAGTCCTCCCCAAGCGCAGAGGCAGGACACCGAGGGGATTTTAGTGCGGTACAAATCCCACATAACCCAGTATCACCCCCAAAGGTGCCGGGTACCTTTTGAAGGTTTCCCCCCGATACAAAGGTACCTTTTTTGGTATTGGGGTATATGGTTGGTAAATAAATTACAATTAGGTATATGGACCATTGAAGTATTTAAAAATTATTCGATTGGCAATTACAGTAATTTTAATTTATTGTGAATAACTCTACTACGTTTTCTTTAGCAACTTCTTTTAATTCCAGTGAACGAACCGAAAACATGGCAGAGTCCCCTCCGCGCCATCGCATCATACGACTACACAGCCACATCGCCTCAAGAACTCAGCTTTAAGGCCAACCAGGTCATAACCCTCGCCTCCCAGTCCCTGCAAGGAAGACTCTGGCAGACCGGCTGGGTCATGGGCACCACAGACAATGTAACTGCCGCTTTAGTGCCTGTCAACTATATCAAAGTGATAAAACCTAGTGAGACTACAAATAATAATCAGACAAAAGACAGTAATCCAAGTCAGCCGGAAATGACAAACTTGGAACAGTTTTACAGTAATGAATTGTAGTATTAGTTTAGAGTTTTAGAGTATCTACGGTTAGTTGGGATTATACACTTATTGAAAGCGTTAGTAATTTAAATGTCAATCTTTTGTATAGCTAAGCAAATTAAGCTTATATACAGTAGTAAAACTTAAATTTTATTTGTAAAAATTAAGAACCTTTCAAAGCTGAGCTAAAAATTTATATTGTCTTTTAACAAGTTACAACATATTGTAGCTATATGTGTAAAAGATTTGATCAACGGTTATTAATTTTTATAAATAAGTATGAATATCTCTAGAAATCACTACCCGCCTTTTTGAAACAATAATTGAAATTGATGAGTTAGTTGACTACATTTTCTCCAGTTAAAGTAATGCGCTACAAAACATTATATACTTAGAGAATTTAATGCCTTATTATTAAATTTCTCATATTTCTTAGCATTTATGCATAGTTCTAGTATGATTCTTCGTAATCTAGTCTTCAAAATAATAGTATAAATTTCATATAAAAAACTGTAGACTGTCGACAACTAGACGTGCCACCCTTTTTTGTAGGAAAAATATTTTTTAATAGAGTTGTTCAAAAAGTGACGTATTGCAGGGACGTATAGCGTGCGGGAAGTGGGCTATTACACACTCGTGCTTTTTCTCTACCTTTTCCGCACTCGTGCGTTCTCTTTCCCAACTGTCAAAATAATGTCTATTAAAAAGAAAAAAACCAACCACGAAGTTTTAGAAGTTTTTATGATTCATGCAAATATTTCTAAAAATAACCTACTAATTTGTTTCAATATCAGATTTAATTATTTGATTCAATGAGTTAGGTTAGGTTTTATTTCATTTCATCTCATTAACATTTTCATTTCATATCAATAAAAAAAATCTACTGAAGGCTGTATGGGCATAGTTCCCTTTGCCTACCCATAATGGGTGAAGAAAACAAAAAAAATCTCTGCATATAGGTATTATTTTACGGTTGGCGCCATTTTTCAAAAATGTTCTTTGTGAGTTTTTATTATTTTATTAAATTGCTTCATTTTTTCGCAACTGTATTAAAAATAGTCGTTCAGTACACGTGCGGAACCGTCATTGGAAGGAGTCTTCCAATGACAGCCTTTCCGCACTTGTAATGAAATATACTAATTTTTCAATCAGTCAGCGAGTCCCACCCAATCCAGCTGGGTGGGACTCGCTATACTAACTATAGTATACTACTATAACTATAGTATTTGACGACCCATTCGATTCCCGGCTAAACAGAAATTTAAATAATGATTTTAAATTTCTGTTCTCGGTCTGGGTGTTTGCGATACAGAGTATATCTACCCTACTGTGGGGCTATGAGTTTTGAAACGTTATTTATTTAAAGTAACTATAGTAACTGATGGCTGATTGACAGCCGTGCTAAAAACTAATCAATAAAATATAGTACAGGTGGTAAAAACGTAACGCTTCCGTAACGTTTAGAGTATGTCAGCCGGTGAATTTTGCATTCGTAAGAATGATTAACCTTGTGCTGATATCATATATATGTATATCTCAAATCTTAAAAGGCATTTATAATAGTCGTTAAAATATAGACACAGTTTGTAGACATTTTGTCTTACAGTGAAAATTCTAAACTACATGTAAAATTTCTCAATTTTGTACTGTGAAAAGGGCTGACCAATATTCACGTGAGGTTCGAAAGGGGGGGGAGTCCATTAAAAATCACGAAATATCACAAGGGAGGTGGGGTGTAGTAATATATCACGTGTATTTATTTTTTCGCAAACGCGCGATTACTCAACCGAAAAGCGGCGTTACGTGTATTTATTTTTTCGTTAAACGCGATTATTTGTAGGTACAAAAAATACACGTGATAGGGCAATGGGTAGTCTTAAACCTCAGCATGTATCACCAAGGGGAAGGGGAGGGGGGTTAAAAATGTCAAAAAACTCGCATGATTAATGGACTGCCCCAAAGGAATATAAAAATAACTCATAGTGGTTGAAGTGTTCATATTATGATGCAAGTAGTGTAAAATACACGTGATAGGGGTAGGCATATAAAAATAAGTCAAATAGATGGGGCGGGAGGTGGTCTTAAACCTCACCAAGTATCACCAAGGGGAAGGGGGGGTTAAAAAAAAAACACATGATTAATGGACGGCCTCAAAGGAATATAAAAATAATTCATAGTGGTTGAAGTGTTCATATTATGATGCAAGTAGTGTAAAATACACGTGATAGGGGGATGGGGCGGGAGGTAGTCTTAAACCTCACCAAGTATCACCAAGGGGAAGGGGGGGTTAAAAATGTCAAAAAAATCACATGATTAATGGACGGCCTCAAAAGAATATAAAAATAAGTCATAGTGGTTGAAGTGTTCATATTATGCAAGTAGGTAGGTAGTGTAAAATATAAATTTTACAGTCATTTTGAAAATCAGAGATTAATTGTTGGTACGTTTCATATTTTTTGTAGATTTTCATACTTTCAGTTTACGCATAACGCATGAATAATAAATAGTGATAGATATATAAATAGATAGGAAGCTTCTAAAATACTACATAATAATTATGAAAATAAAAATTAGCTTTTAAAGTTAGCTTTTGCCTATTTTTGATTTTGGCGTTTAAATATCATTTGTATATTCATATTATTGGTTGATTTACTCATGAATATTTTAATTATTCCTAGTTTTCTACCCAATGTTATATTTAATTTTTGATTTTTTATGTTTAATCCGGTCTTGTTCTACCAAATCAATTGAGATACTTTTAATGAGCTGTCAAAACTTCACGTTTCATACATTTTATTTGAGAAAATGATTTGTGACGTCACTACTCATTTATAGTCAATTGACTACATTTTTATTGAATTAAAAGGTAATATAATAATCATGCATAAAAATTGATTAATAATTAGGTTAATGAATATTGTACACAATAATACACTTGACCGGTGAATGGTGCCTTTATTTGATGTTGTATATTAGTACTCATAGATAAGGTAAGCAATAATGTTACACAGCGTCATATAGAAATATATTGGGTCTTTAAAAACTTATTCTTTTACTAGAAGAAAAAACGAGGTTTAATTTTCTTTCTGTAATAAATAAGTGGCACAGATCTTGACTGAATGACTCAAAAATTGCAGTATCGATAAATAGTCTTTAAATGGTGAGGTACTTATTATTTTTACTCATATTGAACTATCTAGGGGAAAATACATTATTATATTGATAATTTCGAAATTACCGTCGAAAACCATTCCTTTGATAATACTTACTTAATATCTTGTTCTTACAAAATTGCATAATAATATGTCGTTAATTAATTTCTTAGAAGATACATGTGGTAAACAATGTTGGCACCACTTTTGGAATAAGAATAAAAATCAAACAAATGTTAGGTAATATTACATAACATTAAGAATTAAAAAAAAAAACATTTTTATATTAAATGACCAATTTATCTTCAACTACTTTTTCTTTGCAGTTTTTTTATTTCTCTTCACTAAAACTGTATTGAAATTATTATAAGTACGGGAAAACTAAGTATAGGTATATGGCGTTATTGTATGTAGTTACGCTTCTGCTTGATGGCTATTTTTATCTTAAAAAATAGTTACATTCATGTTAAATGATGGGTGTTTTTACTTATGCATTTCTCTAGCTTTTATCTTCATTATGTTTCGCCGTTTGATTGCCGATTTGAGCTCTCTTGTATTTGTGACCTGAAGGTCGTAAGTTTCTGTAAACTTGGTGTATGGACTGATCATTAAATCAATTACATTTAGCAATAAATTTTTACTATGTTGTGTTTTTTTTTTATTCTTTTCAACCACAAAAGTACTGCACGCTACACAGAACATATTAAAAGAGGTGGAATGGCAATGATGCGCCGTTCGTATAAAAACCGGTGTCGTCGATCCAGCCCCACCTTCACCTCCCCTACATCTGTACTTAAATAAATATGAAGCTTACGCACGTATTTGCAATTTCAAAACTATAATCATAGCGGCGCACAATCACGCGATTTCAAATGAACGAATCACACCCAAGCACTTGGCGCGTCTACGCCGCCCACATTTCCATTCTAACCTCTTTTAATTATGTTCTGTGGCACGCTATAATCAAATGTAAGGGACATCTTTGCGATTATGGTCCCGAGTTCGGTTCCGGCGAAAAAGAAGTTTGAATGATGAGTTTAAATTTCTGTTCTCGGTCTGGTTGTTTGTGATTGTCTTTCTTTGTATGTGTCCATTGTACCCACAGCACAGGGTATATCTACCCTACTATGGCGCTATGAGTGTGAAACTAAAGTCAAAATTATTTTGAGATTTGTCAAGGGTGAACCCAAATGGTTTTAGGGGGATTTAAGCCCCCTAGCCCTCCCCCCTGGATCCGCTAGTAGCCCTATTATACTATAGTTACAACAGTACCAGCAGGTTACTATAGTGCTAAACAGATGACTATACCTTTGGTACAGTCGGTTATTTATTCGTCACACAAGAAGAGTTGTTTACAATTAGATTGCATTTCTCGGGTAAGCGTTTGCCTTATAATTTATTGTTTCTTTTAATGGTGTGGTAAATTCTAAATCTAACATAAGTCCCTGTAGTTTCGGGATTAAGAATAGGACTACGGTAAGCCTAATCGTAACCGAAAAAGGGGCTTCCGGGGTTGCGGACGGCTAGCGTGCTCGAACCGCGCACTCATTAGTCCCGGGAAGGACGGTAGTGTGTGCGTGGCAGCATGCCGTCGCAAGCACTCAACGTTGCAGGACCGCCATCGCTCTCCGAATGATGAGTCTGTTTTGTGACACCGGTGGGTTACTCTCGTCTCGGAGATCCTCCCAAGGCTGCCGGCGACTAGTGCAGTAACAAATCCCACATAACCCAGTATCTCTTAGACCCATGGTGTCAGGTACCTTTTGAAGGCTTCCTCTCCGATACAAAAAAAGACTTACGAGAAACTTCAAACAGCGCATATGCCGTATGATGTGTCAGACAATACACACTTGGATTTGTGTGTTGTACGCATAAACAGAGAACAAATTAAATTACACTGGTCATCACTGAAAATTTTTCCAGCGTGATTTTAATCGTTTTAATTTTAGTATTATAGTAATTTAAGTATTAATAGTTTTAATTTTGATTACGAAAATAACACTGGTTTTTTTCTAGCAGCTCTAATTTTAAAAAAGCACGCAGTTTATAAAATATGAAAATAGTTACTATGGTTGAGGAAAAATCGTTTTTATTCTTTTTTTTGATTTGGTGCCTGTTACAGGTCCCGATGAAAAATTCTAGCAGTAGTCAGCCATAATAATCTATACCGCACTTTTTTAGGGAATCTACCAGTGTGCAATCTTGTGAAATGAAAAATTGGTAAAACATTTAACCGTGCTATTTTCTATTTTCCATGATTCTCTTGAATTCCATCAAAATAAGAATGAAAATAAACTAAATTAAATCTCATGTTACATTCTAGCTAATGCAAATTAGATTAAACATACCATACCTATACAGGCGCGGTCTCAGGGGGAGGGTCACAGGGGACATGACCCCCCAAATCCATCAGTCATGCGTAGATGGAAGGCAAAACAAGCCAATTTGGGACACCTCTTCCCCCAAATTACTTAGTGACCCAATTGAAGGCTGCGAGTCTGCGACCGCGCCTGGACCTATATGCATATACTCTTGTCATATCTATAAAAGAGAAAGTGTGTATGTATGTTCCTTATAGACTCCGAAACGGCTGGACCGATTTCAATGAAATTCTCGGAGAATCTTCAGATTGGTCCAACGAGTAATCCTGTAAAGTTTGGTTCACTTCTCTTTCTAACGCGGGTGAAACCGCGGGGCACAGCTAGTGTTAAATAAAAGTGGCCAAATAAGTTTTTAGTTTTATTGTAAAGTCATAGTCTAAGTTTACAAGTAAGGTTCTGGGAACTCGAATGTGACTTCGCGCCCCGTCAGCTTCTTGTATACAGACTGGAAGGTGTCCACCTGCAAACAAAAATATTATTTTTAAAATTTCTATTTTTTTTTTAACTTTTTTATGTCTCACTGCATGTCTCCTCTCAGAAGCAAGAGGGATTTTGGTCTTAGTCCACACTGTCCAAGTGTAGATTGGTGGACATAATGCCTTCGAGAAGTTATGAGTTACTCTCAGGTACATAATATGGTAACAGAAAACATTGTAATTAATTACCAGTTCCCAGTTTAAGAGTGGTTTCAGACCAGTGTATTACATGCTCATAAAAATTTTTTTTAAAGGCGAATACGCGCGAATCGGCGATATTTCACTTTTTCAGGTGCACAAAATTACCGAGTGTACCGAACCAGTGTATGAATGGCACCTGTTGCAACTGATATAATAACATACGAGCTTATAAGATATTTATGTCAACGCTCATACGATACGAGTTATATGTACATAGCAGCGTATTTTTCGGCACGTTCACGTGTCTTTTCTTTGTTTTTCGGAGCACCAGTAGACGCGAAACGTCAGGATTCGACATTTTCTGGTACAAAAAACAGCTCGCGTGTTATCGCGTTTGCCGAAACGACCGTACACACCGAAAACAACGCTTGTTTGAAACCGCTCTATTAAAATCTACTAATTACCTTGTGTTCAATAGTAGTCTGTTGGTTCTTGTCTAAGTGAACCTTGATCAGTTGTGAGCCGTCCAGTTTGACCCGGATGCGTTTGCCTACAATCTCAGCGGGGAACACCAGGTCCTCCAATATGGCGTCATACACTGATGTGAGTGTTCTGAAAAGGTAAGAAATATGTATTTTTTAGAAAAAGGTTTTTGTAAACAACCTTATTATGTAAATAAACTATAGTTTCAGCCATTGATCTACTATAGGAACTTTATCTGTAGCTGTATAATGTCAAAAAATTTATGTCTTGGTGGAGAAAACAAATGATAAGACAGTAAACTCCGGTTTATCCAAAGTCCACTCACATTAGCACTGTCTGATAATAAATCAGAACACTTGTGTTGCAGATGGAACCAAGATCTATGCTTGACAAATTGATATTTTCAATTAAAACATGCAGTCTTATGGGGCTGTCCATTAATCACGTGATGCTTGAAAGAGGGGGGAGGGGTTTCGGCGAAAACCACGAAATATCACAAGAGCGCAGAGGGGTGTAGTAAGATATCATGTGTATAGAATTGTCTTTTCCAGTATGTAACGAATGTGTCAGTCAGCTAGCCAATCGGAGCCATGCCGCCATGATGTCTCCCTTAAGCCAAGCCAAGCCCTAGCCAATAAAAAGGGAGTCGCCTCTATATAAGCCTTTGCCAGCCATTATTCTGTGTCATTCTGCTTGTCAATAAAACAATGCAGAAGCTCTGTCCGTTTCATTTTTGCTCGTTATAATATTTATTTATGTCGCATTTGTGTTTTTTTTTATCAAGAGAAAAAAAAAAATTAATAGCCACACACTAGTATTCCCTTCAATGAGTACCATGGACATACACAAAGACAGGAAGACAAACACCCAGAGTGATTATAGAAATTTAAACTCTCCTCCATCCTTGAACGGCAGTCTACAAAGTTGAACATTGCTACATAAAGGGTGTCAAATGTAATCCTTGTTCCATTACAATGCTGTACATTGGTCTCTCCCCATTATTGGGGAGGCCTGGAGATTACTCTACTACGCTGCTCCAATATGGGTTGGTGAATAAGCGGATAGTGGCCAAACCCCCTTGTCACATTTTTTCTAACCACCCATTAGACCTCAACTAGGTTTAACAACTGCTATCTAATGATAACAACCGGGACAGACAGCTTAGCTTGCCTTCTGAAGCACATATATGCATAAAATTTTGCGATAAGTCACCCATCTCACACCCAACCATGGCCATTTGTTTTAGCTATGTTGATCGCTTGCGTTTTACGCCAGCAACCGGGCTTTGTGCGCTCTGAGATTTGATTCAAATAATAATAAACATTGATTTTTTTTTATTTGAATAGAGTAGCAGACTAGCATGCAGGCCACGTAGTTTTAAGTAGTCGCTGCAGCCCATGGACATCTACATACAACCTCAAGCAAGCATAGGTTAATCTTGACTGAGGTCATATGTGGTTGCGCTGCTACTCCGGAGGCTGGTGGTCGCCTCATGATAGTGTGGCCGCCAACTGCACCTTTCCACCTTAACACAATAGAATTGGTTCACAGCAGAAGTGGGTGCAGCGGTGGTACTTCCCCGGCCGAACGATAATGATTCTACCACCTACACTACGAATATTAAGAATAGTGTTTTTTACCTGGAACGTGGCCTCTTCTGTTTGTTGGCGACGCGAGTCTTGTGGCTAGGCTTGGGCAGGATCTTGCGGTCACCAATGAACACTACATGCTTGCCACTGAACTTCTTTTCCAGCTCACGGACTAAACGGATCTGAATCTTCTGGAAGGCCTTCAGTTTTGGCATGGGCACATAGATGATGATTGACTGAAATATAAAAGAATATATAATAATTAAAAATTAATAAGTCACAACACCAGACTTCCAATTCAGGAGCCCAGGGTACCACTGAAATTAATGAACTGTAAAATAAATAATGAAATTTTATATGGAGATACTTTTTAGGATATAATTTATGTACTAACAATGCTACAACAGATGAACTAATCATTATTTACTTAAGACTTGGCTGCAACCCTTTTTTGCGTCCCACTGCTGGGCACGGGTCTCTCCACCTTATTGGGGAGGCCTGGAGCTTACTCCACCACGCTGCTCCAATGCGGGTTGGTGGAGATGCGGGTTAGTGGCCAACCCGCTGTCTGATGTTTTCAAACCGCCCATAAGGCCTCCGACAAGGTTTAACGACTGTTATCTATCGACAACAACCGGGACCGACGGCTTAACGTGCCCTCCGAAGCACGGAAACGCGCATGAAATTTTGCCACTAGCGGTCACCCATCTCACACCCGACCGCGCCCGTTTGGCTTAACTGCATAGACCGCTTGCGTTCTACGCTAGCCGCCGAGCCATACGGGCTTCGACTTAAGACTTAATTGATCAAAATCCGGTAACTACACTTGTTTCAATGCTTAGAGCATCAAAGGTACTGACTTACCCGTCAGGAGAGGCGGCATAGGGCCTCGCTTCGATACATAATTTTTGTGCCACATCTGGTGCGGGAGAAGAACGCACACATTTTAATTTTGTCACACATTCACAAATATTCTTTCATCGCTACAGACGGAAACATTTCTAAATAATATGTCAATAAACAATGTCATTTTGTATGCACCGACAACACTGACATCGACACACACTGACACACTAGTTGTATAACTAGAAGGCACATTGTGCATGGACATTGCGACGAGGGGTTCGCCTCTGATGGGTGTCATACCTGTCATACCTTGATGCTTTAAGTTTCAATGTAATTAGAAAATCAATCCTCGAAAAAGGGGTGTAAGTATGTATAAAAAGGCTTATATGTTTCACTGATTTATTTGGGCCATTGATATAAAATACCTTAAAAATATGCATTATAGCATACTAGTCATTAATTTTTCTGCTTCATCTAACTTTAGTTTATATGATTTTCATTAGTAAATATAACAGGAATTTATTCTTCTGTTATAAAAAGTAGCAATTATGTACCTGTTATTGTGTGATTGAAGAAACATCCATTCTGACTTTCATTAAATTTATAATATTAATATAATTACCTATAATAATGTGAATTACGTTTTCTTGCATACAATATGAGTACTATCCTTAGTTATGTAGTATTCTGCACATCGGTTAATGGTACATAAAACTGTGTGATTCTACTTTAGTTTTTTCCTTCACACTGGAGTTTTTATTTTATTTAAATTGGAGTAACAGATATGCATGCAGGTCATGTGGTGTTAAGTTATTTCCACAGCCCATGGACAACTTCGGGCAAGCTAAGTCTTTTAAAATTTGAGGGGATGATATCAGCTGAATCCTATCTCAAAATTTATAGGGAAGGCTAATAGTTCCATTATGTATGATCTTAGTAAAAATTGTTTCATCCAAAGCATCAGTTGGTTGCTTTTTCATGCTGTAGCTGATATATTGAGTCGAGTATTTGTTTGCAATTTGTAAGTCAATACTTCATGTTTCAATAATCATTCAATAAAGGCATCTGATACCACAATTATTGTTTGGAAACAATAAAATTCCTACCCCAACACATGTTTGTCATAACAATGTGAGTCAGTAAAATAATATAATTTACCTTCTTGTTGTGCAGTTCAATTTCTTTAGCCTTGGTAATGTAAAGCTCCCTAAGTTGGGCTTTAAGGTCGGAGTTGGTTTCCAGCTCCACCAGAGCCTGTGAGATCGATGTCTCAAATTGGTCCGCCTCGGCGGCACCCGCTTTGATAATCTTCGTACTCATCTGAAACACCAAACACCCAAACTTAACCAACACTCCACTTTTTAACCGTATAGGTTAGAAAACTTCCGAACAAAATTTGTGCATTTTTAACACTTGTAAGGGCACCAAATCCAACACTTTCCTTCCAGTTAGTCAGGAATGCGTGTCATTTGCGGAAATCACAGAGATTTGTAACTTTATTCAACAATAACAACGTTGAATACGAGACCGAGTATTTGTCACCAGTTTTTATCTAAATAATCATTACCCTAAAAACTAAATTTTTGGGATCTCGAGGCGCTCCAATAAATATAGAAATAATATCAAGCTGTATTTATCCAATATCTATCTCTATTTTACAATTTTAACACGGAAATTCACAAAAATAACCACCTTGAGAACTGAGCGGGAGCAAAAGAGACAGAATCAGAAAATGTCAAAAGTGTTCTCATAACAAAATATAAATTTTCCAATAATAAAATTGTAATCAGTAATGTCAAGTCCCCTTAACTCAATCATATGACGTATACGTAAATAGTCATACGAAGCACTTCTTATCATTAAAACATGAATTTGTCCCCTTGGTCTTGTTCATGACGAATTTGCCGTGCTGAAAGAAATATAACAGAATATATTTTTGACTAAAAAAGGAATATAAAACGTTCCATAAAGGTGAAAATAGAATTTAAAAAGTTCCATAAATCAATATATTTACAAAAATATTGAAATAAACCTAAAAAATGATAATTTTAAAATTTATTCAATAATTTATTATTATGTATTATCTGATCATACATTTTTACCATTAAATAAGGTAAATCACATTTTAATGGCTACATTGACACTGTCGTTCAGAAATCGCATTTGTCATTTGTGCCAAATATTAAATGTCACAACACTTAATAATATCATACACATTAATTGTTTTATTTTATTGTATTATAACTTTGCTGCAAATGAAAATTTAAATAAGATCAGACAAATAGTATTTTAAAGAATTATCCTAAAATAAAGTAGTTTCAAAAATATTTGGTTAATTATTTTCATGAACTTCTTTCTATATTAAAATTTGCTGTCACTGTCATAGTGTCATCTGTCATTTCAGTTTTTGAACGTTTGTAAACAAATGAGAAAATTATCATTCTCATCGTTCTCATCCTTAATAGTTTTTAAATTAAATTAATAGATTTACCTGAGTATGAGTAGATAACCAGCAATATATTGTCTAAAATATACTAGCTAGCATTCGTTTAACAAGTTTTATGAACACGGGTGAGACAGAAAACAACAACCAGTATTTTTTCCGTAATATGAAGTTGCATACAATGTGTACAATAAACCGTGTAATGTTTCGTGTAAACGAACCTTGAGAGTTGAAATAAATTGGTTCCCGTTGACGTCAGACGAGCGTTTACAGTTTTACAATGAAACCAGATGTTAATGGGTAAGTGTTTCGTTGCTACTTCTTTGAGAATTTTAAAAATATGCTGAACTCCAACTCCAAAAAATCTATTTAATTAAACTTCTGTAACTTAAACGAAGCCACAGAGAAGTAAATATATATAAAAAAAGCTGGCTTAGCTGGCTGCAACCGCTTTTGCGGCAAACTGCTGCTTCAGGGTGGGAGTCCTGGAGTTTAGTTCACCACACTCCAATTCGAAGTTGCTGGAGTTGCGAAATTGTGGTCACCCTGTTATCCGAAGTATTCAAACCCACAAGCCTATTACAACTTGTTAACCATCAATAACTACTTGAATGACAGCTGTACTAGTACTCCGAAGCATGGAAACACAAATGAAGTTTGCCACCCACCCATCTCACTCCAATCACCACCTGTTCTCTGAAGCTGCTGGGCCATGGGCATTTATTTATTTTTATTTATTTATTTAACAATTTATGTACACAACAACATATTAAAATAATGTACATTAGAAGAAAGATGGTACAAAGGTACTGCTTATTCCTAATAGAAATTTCTTCCAGCAGACCTGTGACTGGATATCTGGATCTGAATGGTTCAGTGTGTGTACGCAAAGATAATATAAAATATACATACATATCAGACACATATTATATATAAACATAATATACAAATATCTATAAACAATATATACAATATATATAAATAATAAATACATAAATAATATGACATTCTATGCCAAGGAAAGATAGTGATCTTTGACTCGACGCTTGAACAAAGACAAAGTTTTGATTTCGCGAATACTAGGTGGTAGTGAATTCCACAATCTGACTGCGTGTACAGTAAAGGAGCGGGAGTAAGAGTAGGTTTTAAAAGAAGGATAGTTCAGGAGAGACTTAAGAGGGGCACGGCAGGGAGCTATAGAAGGTCGTGAAAAGGAAAATCGCTCCCGCAGATAAGGCGGGGAGGTAGGATTACGGAGGTAGGATTATATTTATTTTACTCATAACTACTCAAGCATGATATCAGCCTACTAATGTTAGATGTATTCAATATTTTCTTGTTTTATTTAATTGGTTAGTATCAAATAAGCACAGATGATAATATTTTTATAAAATAAAAAAAAATATAATCTAATTTACTTATATCTTGGTTGGATAATTTCTTTCCCAATTTATCAGGTAGGGGTGAGGGCATCAGTAAATTCTTGGAATGCACAAGGAGGGGGAGGGGATTAAGTTGAATTTCATCTTATATAATATATTTTTCATCTTATATTCTTCTAGTTTTTTTGCAAGAAACACAGGAAAATAGTATTTTATTCCATTTATTCCTAAACATAGGATTACAAGAGGTCTCTAAGTTCGGTGTGCCTTTTGGCATAGGCCTCCTCCAATGCCTTCCAATGAATCCTGTCCTTTGTTACTCTCAGCCATAATGGTTTCGCTGTCTGTTTCAAGTCATCTTCCCATATCCTGACTTGACAACCCCTACCTCCGTCTCTTGGTTGCCAAAGGGTGACTTGTTCGCTCCATTTGTTGATGGGGTAGTGTCACAATCTCAAATTTTTAAGTCAATGAAGCGAACGGCAGGATCAAAATTTAGCTTTCCATAGGTAATAGTGTTTCAGTCCAGCTTTGCTCGGATGGTTAGAATTTATATGATTATAAAGATGAATAGATTATATCCCACAGGAACATTACATTTTTTTCCAGGATAAAAAGTAGCCTTTGTATTTATTATCCAGACTATAATTTATCTTTGTGCCAAATGTCATCCTGATCGCTTTTGCTGTTTTTGTGTAATTGAACAACAGCCATCCAAACATATATTGAAACCTTCCCTTTTATAATATTAGTAAATTCTAATGATACTATTGCTATTAATGGAAAAATAGATCAACCAAACTACTGGCTGATTTTTCAATTTAGATTCATTAAGGCTGGTCATTGAACTTTGCATCTATTAGGTTGTTTTAAAGTCAAGTAGCTAGGAATTAATCTAGCAAACACTTGTAATCATTTACTGATATATGTTATGATATGATTCATAGATATGATCAATGTTATAAAGTTATGATTAATATTTTGATATCTACAGGGCCGGATTTATTGGTCTGGAGGCCTCGGGGCAACAAAGGGCTGGAGGCCCCTTAGCCCCAAACTATTATCCAAAATTTTTTTTTTCTGTCAGTGATATTTTACTGATTGCCTGATTGGAATGAACAAATATAGATCGATGATTTCTGTTAATATTTAACGTAATCATGTTTGTACAAAGCACCGTAAAACGCAAAAAAAATATTAAAGGAAAAGTTTTTACTAGTGTGTATTAGTATGAATTTCATTTTTTTTTTTCGAAATCTCTATTGTGGGGGCCCCTCTTTTGTGGAGGCCCCGGGGCTGTAGCCCCGGTTGCCCTCCCCTAAATCCGGCCCTGGATATCTACAGGTGTGGGCAGTAGGATTGTTACTTTTAGCTGCAAACATAGACACATAATTTAGCATTTTAGCGGCAGCCGTGACTACGTCCGCGTGGACTTTATTTTTTTTTGCCTCTATAGCCTTCCTCAATAAATGGACTATCCAACACAAAAATAATTTTTCAATTCGAACCAGTAGTTCCTGAGATTTGCGCGTTCACTCTACAGCTTTATATTATTAGTATAGATTTCTATACAGCCAGTATGTAATCTGTCACTCCCTGCGCAGGCTTAAATATTTTGTTTGTCCAGTTGCTTCCATTCCACTTTACTCATACTTTTTGCTGATCAAAAATTGATCCGTGTCGGTGACTAGAAAGTCTAGAAACTTAATGTCGTTATATCGTTGCCGACACAAACAACATTAATCAAATTTCCTGCTTTACGATTGTACTGCCATTGGACACAGGCGCGGTCCCAGGGAGGGGGGGGGCACAGGGGACATGACCCCCCCAAAATCCATCAGTCATGCGTAGACGGAAGGCGAAACGAGCCAATTTTGAACACGTCTTCCCCCAAATTTCTTAGTGACCCCCCCCTCCCCCAATTTTTTTGGCGATCCCCCCCAAAATTGAAGGCTGCGACCGCGCCTGATCGGACACGGATCAGGACACGGTACGAACACGGTTTCCTATCTTTGTGTGCCGTGCTTGTCCGACAAGGAGATACAAAGTTCAACCCAGACGTGCACCTCTGGTTATGTGCATATTTATCGCTACTCCACGATGAAGGAAAACATTGTGGTACCTATTTAATACAATATTTTCCATCACCGTGCATGCCTGCGAGACACTTATAAATTTGGAACGCTTCATGCCTTCGACTCTACAAATTCGCACTTGGCCACCGTGGTAGACTATGGCCTACATCCCTCTCATTTCCAAGAGAAGACATGCCCAGCAGTGGGAACGTAAGTTGAAAGAAAAATAAAAGTGAACTTTACATAAAATCATCAATCATATCATAAGTCTCCTAACGTTGTTACAAAACAGTATGGCACTCAACAACTTGATACAATGTTGATAAGCTAATCTGCTAGTAATAGCAAATTTGATAACTGCAGTGACCCGGCAGCCTTCTGAGCTGGCATACGCGTGGTAAAACAAGTGCCTTTAAAAAGTTTGTATTCCATTTTCAATTTATTTTTTAGTGTCTGTAATGCGCATAGGATTTTTCCTGCGAAATTAAGGAGACGCACACACGGTACTTATTTAATTCTTATGTGAAGTTATTTTTAGTAGGTAACACAGGATTTTCAGGTTACCAGTAGGTACAATTTTGTACTTTATAGTTTAACGCTAGTGAATTTGTACGTGTACCTATAAGCTATCGTTTTACTCACAAGGAAATGCCTAAAATCTAAATGAAATTGTATATTTTTCCTTGTGTTGTGATGTTTTAGTTTGAAAATGAATTATTTTTGTTGAAAGCTCTGATGTTGTTTAACTTCCTCAATATTGCTTTTACATTTTTATACAGAGAGTTTTCTAATTTTGTTTTTCTCCTAAGTATTCAATCCCAGCTTAAGACCCCAGCCGGGTATAATCTCTGCTGGATGTTTTATTTCACGTACCAATGAATCAGCTATTTTTAGTTTTAATTTAACTTCATGTTCTTAAATTGAATCTTAATTTTAATCTTGATAACCATTTTTAATTTAATTATTATACCTACTATTCGTATAAATATTTATATAAAACTAGCCTTCCGCCAGCGTCTTCGCCCGCGTGGACCCGTTTTAAAGGTTCCCGTAGGATAAAAACCATCCTATGTCCTTCCCCATGATCCACTCTGTCTGTGTTCCAAATTTCATTAAAATTGGTTCAGTGGTTTAAGGATGCGTTTGCAAATCACACTAACTATCAATTAAAAAACTACAAAAACACGCTTTTGAGAAAATACGAACTAAAAACTAAAAAAATAAGAAGAAAATGTATATTACTGTAAATAAAGCGTGGGGTGCATGGTGTCAATAGTATCTTAAAAACCACCCCACGCTTTATTTACAGTAATATACATTTTCTTCTTATTTTTTTAGTTTTTAGTTCGTATTTTCTCAAAAGCGTGTTTTTTTAGTTTTTTAAACTACATTATTTATTTTTAATTTTTTAGTTGGATTTTTATTCTCATATTATTGCATTGTCATCGGCCCTTGACCCCTATGCAATTTTTCAAGTTAACCAGAAAATTATATAAATTAACAAAAATCATATTTTGCAAATTGAAAAATGGAATAATTTTATCAAATTAGTGTATTGTCATCGGTCCTCAATAAATCTACAAAGTTTGAACGAAATCTGGCCGTTTAAAGTGGGTCAAAATCGCGCCCAAAGAAGTCGGTTACAAACAAACATACAAACATACAGGTGAAGCTAATAAAAAGCGTGTAATAATAAGCAGTTTGTCGGTGCATTTTGCGGCAAAATGAAAGTAAACCAAATGTAACTAATAATTACCACAGATAGATTACTTCTTCATCTATAAATGGTACAAACTTTTAAATATTTTCAAATCTTTTAAATATTTTCAAATATTTCATTGCGAATATTTTTTTGTATGATTTATATGTTTGTTTGAGAAAATCATAAAAGATGCAACTGTCCATAATATACATAGGTGATAGTCGCGTCGTGGTGCATTTTACGTCTGTTAGCTTTGCAGTAATGATGTAATTCTAAACGATACAATGTCACTCATTTCAAAGAAATTCCACGACCTTGCAACAACGTAACATAACAGTAACTAAGGTGACTTCAATAAGTATTTATTTAACTTATGCTCTTTGTACAGCGTACGATACGATACCAAAATAAATTATATCTAAATAGTCTGCGCTGAAAATTTTCCTTTGATTTCGCGGGGCCCAACTGCAAAATTTTAAGACAAAATTTTATTAATTCTTTAATCTCTCTCTTCTTTAAAATTCGCTCTCAGTACAATTTCAAATCGGTACAACACGAAATAAAGGGATTTCATACAAAATACATGCGGATGTCTAGTAACTATACGAGATAAGTTGTTACCTGATAAATTTCTTTGACAGATTTGTTCGTCGTGAGTCACTTTCCGCTTTAAAATATTTTGATTAGATTCCTGATAGATATCTCAACTTTTCAGTAAGGTTTAAAGGCTTTTTATGTGCTTCTGATCTGACAGGAAACCTTCATAAGGGACCTGACACCTTGGAAATGTTGGAGAAACCGGGTTATATAGGATTGTTCTTCCAAAACCCTTTATTGGCCTGCAAAGGCAAACAAGCCCCAAACGGACCCATTTTAACACCTTCATGTGATACGATACGAATCCGTAGACGAACGAAAGTTACAAAAAAAAGCTCTCAAAATTTGCAAGCTGAAGTGGCAATGGGCACTGGGCAGGCCCTATAGTTAGGAGAACCGACAACCGATAGGGAAGAAAGGTTCTCGAATGGCGATCGCGTCTCGGCAAAAGGAGTACAGGACGCTCTCCAACCAGGTGGACTGATGACCTCAAGAAGACAGCGGGAAGCCGCTGGATTCAGAAGGCGCAGGACCGGGAGGAGTGGCGAATGTTAGGGGAGGTCTACGTCCAGCAGTGGACTACAAAAGGCTAAAAAGAAGAAGAAAGAATGTGATACGACAAGGTGCTGTCACGCACACACTGTAATCCTTCTTGGGTTGCTGACAGTTTAAGCTCCTACTCTGACCGACCTACAATACCTATCAAATTTTAAATGTTTTAAATATTTTCTATGCCTTCTTTCTTCCTTAATTGGGTTGGCTTTTACAGCAATTATTTATCTAGAATATTTTTATGCAACAGCAAGTAATGCATCTGATCCATCATATCGTCATAGATAGCAGTTAAACCTATAAGAAAGTCTGTATCACCTTCTTCTTATTTAATTCTACGTCGTTTTCTCTATTTCTCTTTAAAAATTATAACTTATTTCCATTAAAGTACATTATTGATCTCACGTTCTTATTATTCGGTGTATATTCTTTAATCATTCATTCGTATTTGCATTTTGTATTTGTATAAGTTGCTTCAGCGCACAATCTACTACTAGAAGTATATAACACTAAATTTTACCACCTTTTCTAGAGTTCCGTACCCGAAGGGTGCCAACGGGACCCTATTACTAAGCCTCCGCTGTCCGTCCGTCCGTCTATCTGTCATCAGGCTCTCATGAACCGTGACGGCTAGACATTAGAAATTTTCACAGATGATGTATTTCTGTTGCCGCTATAACAACAAATACAAAAAATAGAATAAATAATAACACTTAAGGGGGCTCCCATACAATAAACGTGATTTTTTTAATAGATTTATTTATGGTACGGAACACTTCGTGCACGAGTCCGACTCGCACTTGGCCGGTTTTTTACATTTAATTTTATTATACTTATAGTTCGATAGTAAAAACGTACCTAATACTTTATTAACGGCAATAACCAGTCCACGATAACCATACATGTCACATGTAACCATTAATTGTATAAGCCTGTCTCAACTATCTTTACTGATACAATAGTACATATTATTACAATATACTTTTTGTATCACGTTTATTATCTATCATTCACACCCGGTACTTAGAGTAGGTACTGATGTTTTTTTACTATCTTTAATTGGTTACAACTTTAACATTATACTTTGTTTGTAATCTTGCTTGTAATATTTCTGCGTTGTTGAGCTATCTGCCGTATTTATCTTGTATGATACCATCATTTTCCAAAGCTTGCTGTCCATTCGATCAAAGTGTGTGATTTTGGAAGTGGATTTATGGATCGAAATCCATTCTCCAATCGAATAATTCTATAAGCGGATATTAAAAATTGTCTGATACCTTAGTTACTTTGTTTCGGAAAAAAGTTCTCTGAAGTGAGTGGAGTTTTGAATCGGTTATTCATCTGTGTAGTAATGTATTACTTACTTACTAAACAGATTTTATGCAGGTATGAGTAACTGCGCTTTTCAAGCAATCATCTATACTAATATATAAGCTGAAGAGTTTGTTTGTTTAGTTGAACGCGCTAATCTCAGGAACTACTGGTTCGAATTGAAAAAATATTTTTTTCAATTCGAACCAGTAGTTCCTGAGAATAGTCCATTTATTGGAGAGTTGAATAGTCCATTTATTGGAGAAGGCTATAAGGCCATTAACATCATGCTATATTATGACTAATACTAAAGCGGGCCATACACGATCGCTCCACTCCACAACATTCCACGCCAAAACTCCAAAATAAGCATAAAACCTATCGTGTTTGCGGAATCTCAACTTCGATCGACTGGAGTGATGAAAATTTTGGTGTTCCAAACAATCCGAAATCCATCGTTCCATCGCTTCAACCTTCCAATCCATCACGCTCGTGTGTGGCGAATTCGCACGTGGAGTGCTATCACTCCATTTCATTCCACGCCGCGCGCGATCGTGATCGCGAAATCCATTTTGCGCTCAGTTTGCTGTAGACAGTAGACAGCCGTCGGGAGTGGTAGGCTTTCGAAAAGTAAAAAAAAAATGACAACATCTAAAGCATTTGTTTTAGAAGTTATAGAACAATATAGGGCATTTCCCTGTTTGTGGCAAGTAACCCACAAAGATTACCATAAAAAAAATCGACTACTATAGAACCTTTTTCAGATGCCTTTTGCACTAACACACTTATTACATTTTTCATTGATCGAGTCACTCTATATATTGATATGCCTATCAAAACAAAAATGCAGTTTAAAATCTGAAATTGTAACGCGAACATACGTAAAAGCAAATATGTATTATTAATTAAATGTTACTTAAACGAACACTGTCTCCATCTATATCAATTTTTTTTCAACCTTTTTTATGTCACACTACTGGGCACAGGTCTCCTCTCATATGTGAAAGGGATTTAGGCCATAGTCCACCACGCTGGCCAAGTGCGGATTGGTGGACGTCATGCTTTCGAGAAATTATGAATTTCTCTCAGGCATGCACGGTGATGGAGAACATTGTAATTAATTAAATATCACGATATTTTCCATCACCCTGGAGCATATAAATGCGCACATTACAAATATCTTTGTAAGAGGTGCGCGCCGAGGATTTGAACCTTGGGTCGGTCGCGTCGAAGACCGCGGTTTTTTACCACTCGGCCATCGCTGCTCTATATCAATAACAGTGTAAAAACCCCGTTTCACATTTTCACTTATGCAATACAAGTGCATGTATCCTTCCACTTACAATAACAATTCATAATGAATAGGTACTTGATTTAAATCTTGGTCATTCTGTACTTGAAAATATTTTGTGTAAGAACAATTGATTCGTCTCGCATTAAACGTAAAGGACGTTGGTATGTTTGCTTTACTTTGTTTATAAAAACACTTTTATCACTTTCACTACAATATAATAATAATAACGCTTCACACTCATAGCCCCACATTAGGGTAGATATACCCTGTGTCGTGGGTACCATAGACACACACAAAGACAGAAACACAAACACCCAGACCGAGAACAGAAATTTAAATTCATCATTCAAATTTCTGTTTCGCCGGGAATCGAACCCGGGACCCTTCGATAGGCAGTCCGGCATGGTAACCATTGCGCCACGCAGGTCGTCTGCCTGCCAATATGCCTTCGACTGCGTCGTTTTGAACGTAGACTTTGGTGTAATTTCCTGTTTGTTGCCGTTGCTCCAAAATCGGAATCCAATTTTATTGTTTTTCGGTGGAAAAATGCAGTTTTTCTAAACTACCTAACTTACGTGTAGTACTCCATGCATGAGCATCTGGAGTACCTAACAGCGAAACTGCATACGACTTGCACACTTACATGAGGCGACCGCCAGCCTCCGGAGTAGCAGCGCAACTGCATACGACCGCAGACTAGACTTACCTATGCTTGCTTGAGGTTGTATGTAGATGGCCATGGGCTGCAGCGACCACTTAACACCACGTGGCCTGCATGCTAGTCTGCTTCTCCATTCAAATAAAAAAAAGATCTTGAGAAAGACTTGGTTTGCTTAAGGTTGTGTGTATAGTTAGTGTCCGTTTCTTCAAATAGAATCTTCTGTGTCCAGTGGTTTGTTAAAACATGTCGCCATATGTTATACTCAGTCTGCTGGTAAATCCGACCCTCTCGGCACGAGTAGACTGCATAGACAGTGACACAGCTAAAACCATTTTGCATTTTCTTATGCTTTTTTTAATACTAATCATTATTTTGGGTTATGTGGGATTTGTACCGCACTAAAACCCGCTCGCGTGCTTGGCCCGGCGGTTAGAGTAGAACGAAAGCGATCTTTGCATCTAAGCCAAACGGGCGTGGTCGGGTGTGAGATGGGTGACCGCTAGAGGCAAAAAATTTCATGCGCGTTTCCGTGTTTCGGAGGGCATGTTAAGCCGTCGGTCCCGGTTGTTGTCGATCAATAACAGTCGTTAAACCTTGTCGGAGTCCTTATCGGTTTGAGAACATCCGACAGCGGGTTGGCCACTAACCCGCATCTCCAGCAACCCGCAATGGAGCAGCGTGGTGGAGTAAGCTCCAGGCCTCCCCAATAATGGAGAGAGACCCGTGCCCAGCAGTGGGACGTAAAAAGGGTTGCAGCCAGCTAAAACCCGCTCGGTGGCCTGCCTCTGCGCTTGGGGAGGACTCCGGGATCTCCAGTGGAACGCACCGGTGTTATCCGCGCGCTGCGCCCAGTACGGGCCCATCTTCGGGAGAGCAAATATGTTCTCCTGCACCTTTAGATACTTACGATCAGGCAGGGGATACCGTAGCTCTATTCTTAATCCCGAAGCTACAAGGGCTAGAGTAGGCCCTCTGAGCAGCAGGATGTAAGAAGAGTAACAGTAGTCCATATTGTATCCAATTTTATCCAATATTTCTCTTCCAGAACTATGACATCGGCAATACTGGTGACGGGTGGCGCGGGCTATGTTGGCTCGCACACCGTCGCCGCGTTACTAGAAAGGCCAGACAATGATATGGATATCGTGGTAGTCGACAACATGTCCAATGCTTACAGGTGAGAGTGACTCAAAAGTTTACAGGGTAGTGTGAAAATGTGAACAAATCCCTGAAGTTTTCCACAGGCATGACTGTTCTATATAGATTCCCATTCTTCTATATACTATGGTGAGTGCTCCGAGGATCTGCATAAATTGGTGCCTACATTTCCACATCACCATTACCACTACATTGCCGATGAAGCTTGAAATGGACACCATGGACGTGTGAATTGTGGGAAAATCTTCCAGAGGCATTTCTAATGGATTATGACATGGGGTTCTTCAGGAAAACTATAAAAAAATCTCTCCTTCAAAGCGGAAAATGCCCTGCCCAGTTGGCGCCCATGTAGCTGTCCATGTTAGTATAGTTTTATATAGCGCACACAGACAAAGTGCCCACACATAGTGTGTGTGGGCACTTTGTCTGTGTGCGCTATATAAAAAGCTGTTTCAGTTACTATAATAACCTGCCCGGAAAAGGACGGCGGTATGTGCGTGGCCGCATGCCCCTGTAAGCATCGGAAGGTGCAGGAGAGCACATCTGCTCTCCCGAAGATGGGCCTGTTCTGGGGCGCCGCGCGTGGAGGACACCGGTGCGTTCTACTGGAGATCCCGGAGTCCTCCCCAAGCGTAGAGGCAGGTCATCGAGGGGGTTTTAGTGCGGTACAATTCCCACATAACCAAGTATCCTCTTCCAAGGATGACCTTGTACTTTATACCTTTACCCCAAATACCAACAAAGGTTACTATTAGTCACCTTACTCGTACGGTAACTGTCTATATTAACTTTTTACTGACTTTTTGTTAGCTGTCCATGTTCGTAGGATCCGTTGACCGCTTAACACCATGTGGCCTGCCTGCATCTTTGTCCAGTTTAACTTTATAACTTATCCTACTTACGTTCGTTCCATTTTTTATCCTTTTATTTGTTCACAGAGCAGAAGGAGAAAAAAAGCCAGAGCCCCTCAAACGAATAGAGGAGATGACCAACCGCACGATACATTTTTACGATGTGGATATTCGAGACGCTGCGGGACTTAGTCGGGTGTTTGAAAATGTTAGTATAGTTCATATTTTTCAGGAATATCAGTATAGCAAGGTTGTGTTGATAGTGTGTGTGGGCACTTTGTCTGTGTGCGCTATATAAAAAGCTGTTTCAGTTACTATAATAACCTGCCCGGAAAAGGACGGCGGTATGTGCGTGGCCGCATGCCCCTGTAAGCATCGGAAGGTGCAGGAGAGCACATCTGCTCTCCCGAAGATGGGCCTGTTCTGGGGCGCCGCGCGTGGAGGACACCGGTGCGTTCTACTGGAGATCCCGGAGTCCTCCCCAAGCGTAGAGGCAGGTCATCGAGGGGGTTTTAGTGCGGTACAATTCCCACATAACCAAGTATCCTCTTCCAAGGATGACCTTGTACTTTATACCTTTACCCCAAATACCAACAAAGGTTACTATTAGTCACCTTACTCGTACGGTAACTGTCTATATTAACTTTTTACTGACTTTTTGTTAACTGTTAAAATAAAACTGCTAGTAAGTAACAATACCTTTATGATGTGGTAATTGCAATACAAGTGCGTTAATCATCGAAGTTGTTAGGAAAATAATGATTAATTAAAACAAATTAAGCATGAGGGATATATGTATGCAATTCATATTTGGTGGACGTGACATGTTTGTTTGTGTCGTTCAGGCCTGCACGGTGATGGAAAACATCATAATGAAATGAACTGCAATCCTTTCTGCGTCCCAGTCCTGGACAAGGTCTCTCTCCATTCGGGGAGCCCTGGAGCTTACTTCACCATGCTGCTCCAATGCGGGCTGGTGGAGACTGATATAGTGAAATATAAGAATGTTTTTCTTATCGATGAATACGCATAAATAAATAAATAAATATTTTAGTCAGAGGTCCGCGTTGGTACTTAAACCGAGGACCGTCTCGTAGACCGGTGCTTCAACCACTCGACTAACGCGGCTCAAAACATGTGCAATACATTTACCTAAATATTATATTGCAGTTTTAGTACAGACTTCCAAAAAAGTATTTAGGTTACAGTAGCACCTTGTACTTATGTTTCAATAATGATACTAAAAGATATAATTTGACTTTTTATTTCAGCATAATATAGACTGCGTAATACACTTCGCAGCATTAAAAGCAGTGGGTGAATCAGTGGAAAAGCCTCTCGAATATTATCAGGCGAATATATCGGGCACCTGCACGCTCTTTGAGGTATGGACGTTACGATAGTTTTACTTGCTTTCCGCCCGCGTGTGCTTAGCGTTTTTCCCATGGGAATGAGGTATTTTACCCGGGTAAATAGTAACCAATGTCACTTTGCAACCCGCAAACCATCTCCATACAAAAAATCAGACAAATCCGTAGCAACGTTGCGTAAAACGTAACGTAAAAGAAGAACAAACAACTAAACAAAACAAAAGAACAAATACACTTTCGTATTTATAATATTAGTATGGATTATACGGATTATACCATTACAGATGAAACCAATATCCACTCTTCTTCCACATTTGCCTATATTTGTAGAGAAAAATAACCTATCAACTAATTAAATTTGTTTCTTTTTATTTGTGTTTATTAGATCTGAATAAAGTTGTCATTTTCGATCTTTAAAACAGTTCGATTCATTCGGCGCTGATGGATCGACTAATACATAAACATTATCTAAACCTGAATAACAGATTATCTAGTTTGGAGTCATGCGTAGATGGAAGGCGAAACAAGCCAATTTGGGACACCTCTTCCCCCAAATTTCTTAGTGACCCCCCCCCCTAAAATTTCTTGTCGACCGCCGCTAAAATTTCTTGTCGACCAAATTGAAGGCTGCGATCGCGTCTGTTTGGGATATCGATTCAGTACTACAATTTAATATCGATATAAAAATAATTTCTTCGATTATTCCATCTTAGGTCTACCGAAATGAAATACACATACAGTAAGTCTCCTAATTTAATTATATTTTCTTGCAGACGATGCGCAAATACGGGGTCTACAAGCTAATATACAGTTCATCGTGCACGGTGTACGGGGAACCGGAAAAGTTACCACTGGATGAAGGTCATCCCACTGGCAGCGGACTGGCCAGCCCGTACGGTCGCTCTAAGTTCTTCTGCGAGGAGATTATGAAGGACCTATGCAGGAGTGATAAAGTGAGTACCTAATATAATCTTGTATATCTGTTTTACATTTTAATATAAATATTAGCCTTCAGAGTAACAAACCCAGCTGTGGACGACCTCTAACAAGATCTAGCTGGCATGGGAATGAATCTCTCCCTGAAAAAAATATACACAGAAACTCAAGCTAGTCTGAGTCTTGCTTCGTCGTCCACAGCTGGGATTGTTACTCTGAAGGCTAATATACAAATATAAATTCCTAATATAAATTAAAATGTAAAACAGATATACAAGACATATAGATACTGATGATCCAAAGTTCTCGAGTCTCATCTTTGAAATACTATTTAAAATATCAAAATCACCTGCCTAGTTGTAGTAAATATCTATTGTAGTGTTAATACTTACAAAACAACATTTATTTTTATCAAAAAGAAAACAATTTGACACAAAAAATATGTTCGCCTTGTTTAACCATCCTAAAACTTTTCAGAGATGGATGGTGATATCCCTTCGGTACTTCAACCCAGTGGGTGCGCACCGTAGCGGCCTAATAGGGGAGGATCCCTCTGGAATACCCAATAATCTTATGCCTTACATATCACAGGTGAGAATGTGTAGCCCATTCACATTAATTGGGATGTTGAGTAAAATTTTTATTGATTCAGTACAATTTTCTTATATAATATACTAGCGGCCGCCCGCGACTTCTTCCGCCTGGACTTTGGTATTAGTCATGGCATGGTGTTATATATATATATTCCCCGATAAATGAACTATTCAACACAAAAAGAATTTTTCAATTTGAACCAGTAGTTACTGACATTAGCGCGTTCAACAAACAAACAAATTAACTCTTCAGCATTATATGTATATTAGTATAGATGTGAGATACTATTTTTTTTATTTGTTATACTATTATAAAAAAATAGTTTTTTTACACGTTAGCATGATAGTTGAAATTGTGTAAGTAGCAACACTAGGATTCAGACAGAACGTTGAAATGATGTTCGTTGTGCTTTGCTTTATTATCTAAGAAATAAAATAAGAATTAGTTATCACAATCCAGACTTTTAATTGTACGTAATCTCACATATATTTTATTTTACAAGATAAGCCTGTTAATTTGTATTGTACAAAAATATGTAAACCGCCATTTTGTTGAGACGGCCATTTTGAATTTACACTAATAAAACAAGAGCACAACATGTCTTTTTCGACTTCCCGCTAAACCTCCTACATCAAAAGTTAGTAAAAGCTTAATGCAGGTAGTTAGTAAAAAGCTTGTAAAATGTGTTTTAGGTGGCAGTAGGTCGTCTAAAAGAGCTTCTTGTCTTTGGAAACGACTACCCAACAGTGGACGGCACGGGCGTGCGGGACTACATCCACGTGGCGGACCTGGCGGAGGGCCACGTGAAGGCCATCGCGCTGTTCCGCCAGAAGGGCTTCGGTGGCTTCCACGCTATTAATTTAGGTGAGTAGTTTGTTAAAGGAATCCATTAAAAATCTTACAACAAATTGTGAACAGAGAAAAAGAGAAGATGAAAAAAGAGAAAGAGTAAAGCGCGCATGGCCCGGCAGTTAGCGTAGAACGCAAGCGGTCTATACAGCTAAGCCAAACGGGCGCGGTCGGGTGTGAGATGGGTGACTGTTAGTGGCAAAAAATTTATGCGCGTTTCCGTGCTTCGGAGGGCAGGTTAAGGCGTCGGTCCCGGTTGTTGTCGATAAATAACAGTCATTAAAACTTGGAGGCCTTATGGGCGGTTTGAAAACATCCGACAGCGGGTTGACCACTAACCCGCATCTCCACCAACCCGCATTGGAGCAGCGTGGTGGAGTAAGCTCCAGGCCTCCCAACTAAGGGGGAGAGACCCGTGCCCAGCAGTGGGATGCAAAAAGGGTTGCAGCCAAGAGAGTTACCCCTCCCCCCACCCCTTATAGTTTTGTACCAAATGGACTGAAAATTGGTTCTGAAAAATCGTTGCGAGTGTATTTATAAACTAAAACATTGTGTCTATCGCACACATCGTCTTTTTTACTATTTTACTGAACATTTGATATCATAGTTATCTGTTGGTAAGTCGTTACTATAGTCACCTTACTAGCCGCTTGACTGTAACTCACTAATACACCATACCCTCCTATAACCGTTGTAAGCTGGCATTCGTGTGTACATTATAGTGCTTGATTTAGATTAACACAATCATACAGTTACATAGAGATAGAGAGATAAAGCGAGAGAGATAAAGAGATATATAGAAACAACAACTGTTAACGTTTTTTTTTTCTAAAATTTATATTCTTATTGTCTTGTCTGAGATCGTATTCAGTGGCGCTGCTACTCCGGAGGCTTGTGGTCGCCTCATGTAAGTGTGGCCGGCAACTGCACCTTTCCACTGAAACACAGTATAGTTGGTTCACGGCAGAAGTGGGTGCAGCGGTGGTACTTCCCCGGGCGAACCATAATAGTTCTACCACCTACAGAACCTAGATGCGAGTGGACGTTCGCCTAAATTGCGAAGCAAACTGAATAATCATACAATGTTGTTCCAGGTACCGGCACAGGATACTCGGTTCTACAAATGATAGCGGCGTTCGAAGCGGCCAGCGGTCGCAAGATCCCCTACCGTATTGTAGGCAGGAGGGCTGGCGACATCGCCGCCAACTACGCAGATGTCGGACTGTCGGAGAAGTTACTGGGCTGGAGAGCTACCAGGACCTTGGAGGACATGTGCAGGGATACCTGGAGGTGGCAGAGTCTCAACCCGAACGGGTTTAAGAAGGCCTAAGATCAAAGGAGATGTTTGAAAAAGTATGGACATTTGGCCAGGTATTTGTACTCTGTTTGAAGAAAGTGCAAATATAGTATACTTAGAGTTTTTTTTTACTTAGCATTTTGTTATAATCTATTGGTGCAAAACAAGAATTTAAAGTTAGAATTGCAACATACTTATTATACTAGAAAAACATAATGGCGGTAATGTCATTTTGACAGTTGAAATTAATAATCTGTGACAATCAGTTGACAGTGAAATCAGTTGTTCCGCCATATTGAAAATAGTTGTTTTAAATTATTGGTCTTGTACTGAAAAAGTACATGTTTTAACTAATTTTAAGTATTTTTTTCGGATTCTTGAGTTCTTTCTCGAATTTTTGAGATTATGTACAATACCTGGCCAAGATCGAAACATCTCCTTTTTTGTTTGGCTGTCGTGGTTGTTGATTGGTAGTATATGAATAATAATATGTGGTCTGTTTGGAAGGAGAATGGGCGTAGCCATTTTGTGGGATAGTGAAAAACCCATCCAAAATATATGATACGTGAAAAAAAATGCCCACAGTGCTGTACCTACAAATTCTTTATCTGTTAAAAGTTAGGTAGGTATCCGAAAGTGATATCAAACTGCTTATTTTCGATCACTTTGCACATGATTTGATTTCATGTATTATGATTATGATATATTGCGCCCTCTGTACCCAGGGGCTTACTGCTTATTTATATGGTCAGTCCACTTGCTTAGAGGACTTAAAGGGCGGCCTGTGCTACTTTTGCCGAAGGGTGGTCACCATGGGCGTGAAAGGGACAAGGGGGAGAGGCAGTCCCGGGTTTATAAATAGGCCGTATAGGCCGCGGCAGCGTCCTATGGGCGGCAGATTTCAGAGGATAAAAGTCAAACACGTTCACTGGTTTTCTCATGGCTTTTTGTAAACTTTAAAAAAACCCCTATAAAAACTCATTCCTATCGAAACCTATATTATCGTGTGAGTGATAGATGAGAGCAGCAAGGCAGGCGGACGGCAGTGGCAACATAGCAACCACCGCTTTCCTTAGGTATGTAAGTAAGTAAGTGGCCTACACTCATAAAAATATAAATTCGGCATTGGGGAGAGGGGTATCTCAAAAGATCTTCCAAACAAAAAAGAAACCTATAAAGAATAAGCTAGACACGCGCGGTACCCAGCTTGAATAAAATGGTGGTCACGATAAGAGGACCTTTCTTCCCCATTGCCATTTCAGCTTGTTAATTTTGAGACCTTAGTGGGTTGTTCTTGTTCAACTGTATGATGTTCATTAGAAATATCGAACCAAAAAACAGCTAAACGCTCTTCTTATGTCATTCCTATTCATATGAAATCTATAATAATACCTATTAAAAAGCTAGAGTTTGTTTGCTAGTTAAACTAATGAACTACTGGTTCGAATTGAAAAATTTTTGATAGTCCATTAATCGTGGAAGGCTTTAAGCTACATTTCTGGTCGAGACTTGTAAAGTCTCTATCCTCGCGGACGACGTCGCGGGCACCAGCGAGTAAAAAATAAAGCATTTTACAAGTGTTAACATTTATTCAAGTAAATCGAATGATAGTTGTAACCTTGCTCGATAGATATTTTAGACACGTACTATCTCTTAAATCTCCAATGTGTTCCAATAATTTCGAATGTGCAAAGTTAGTGAATTTATCATAGAATATTGTCTAATGTCATAGAATTTGTCTTAGAATTTAGAATTGAGTCTTATGTATTCAATAGTTAATTCCAAAGTCATTTCTCCAAAGATTTATAATGTGCAATACCGATTTAATTTTTAAAATTTTTAACATGACCCAAAGATTTCTTTGACTATTTTTTTTTAAATAAATTTGTAGTCAGCTAGAAAACAAAATACATTCTATAGCTAGTTTCCAAAATTGTATGCATTCCTGTAAAGTATTTATATTCTCTTTTTGTGTTGCCATATTGCAACATTGATTTTGTTACTTTTTCGAATCTAAGATATATTATTTTTTAATTTATTATAGCACCTGTACTTGAGAGTACTATATTTGTTGTTTATTATTTTAATGTGCCAATAATTTTGTATGTTCCTTTTATTAAAGTTGCCATATTTTGTTTTTATATAATTTGATTTATAATCTTTATTTATTATATTAGTAATATTAGTTATTTATAACTGCCAAAGTTACTTGTTACCAAAGTTTCAGTGATTGTTTTAGGTATATATCAGATTGCAATACTTATTGTAATGTTACAAATATATTTTGTGTATTATAAGTAAATTATTTTAGAACTAGCTTATAATACAATGGTATGGTGTGCTGACAGAAGTAAAAATGAATATACTGATGGTTTGAGAAATTTTTGGAAATGACAACACTTACACCCATATTCATAAACAATAGAGGTCTCTTAAAGGCAGATTACATTGGCCAACATGCAGGGTCCGTTTTAGCATACATTGCTGGTTATCTTGAGTATTTTATTACAATGTATTCAGATAACCAGCAATGTATGCCAAATCGGCTCATACATGTTGACCTATGTAATCGCCCCAATAGTGCTCGGCAACGCATAGGGTCATCTAAACGAATTCATAGACGATACTTGAGTAAAGCCTGCTACTATGCGTTTGTCAAAATCGGCATGAATGGCTTGACGTAACGAACGCACGTCAAAATATCTTTGCATAGGGTTGCCTGTATAGTAATCAGTGTTTATATAGGAAAGTCCACCAACCCGCATTGGAGCAGCTAAGCTCCAGGCCTCCCCAATAATGGGGAGAGACCCGTGCCCAGCAGTGGGACGCAAAAAGGGTTGCCAGCCATATAGGAAAGTATGCTTTTGAATACGGCTGTAAGTTGCAATATCTCCCACACCACGACCTAAATTTTTTTTTCAATCTTTTAAAATTTTAGAAAGTACTTTATTTGTGTTAATTTTAGTATTTTTAATAGGTAGATCTTTTGTCATCGAGATGTAACGGAGAAGCTGAACATTTTTAAGTTGAAAAAATATTTTTGCACCTATTTTTTTAGGAATTAACCATCATTCCAATACCAGCCATACTTTTGCATTTTATTAGTCTGTACGATTCGTATAATATAATTATTTTATGTTGCTTTTAAATGTTGCATGTGAGTATGTGGTGCTATTTATACGTTAATTGTATGTAATAATAGAATTCTATTCATATTTGTTACCGAAATAATATGATATAAAAAATTTAAAATAAAATATTCAGGTTGTTTTATTTAACAATGTCCTTTACCTTTACTGTTTTTATTTGTGTATCGTTTTGAAGAGTATATTAAACTAATTAGATTTCTATTTGGAAGTCTAAAACCAGATAATTACAGAGAAGTAGAAAAAAACTCAATATCATTACATGAGAGAATCATTTTGGTCCTAACAATGTTAAAAAAATACAGGTAACACTCTCCAGTAACAATCACTTTAGTATAATACATATCATCACACTAATGTTATCAACGCGAAAGTTTGTAAGTATGGATGTTTGTTACTCTTTCACGTAAAAACTACTGAATGGATTTTAATGGAACTTTACAATAATATAGCTTATGCATCAGAATAACACATAGGCTACAATTTATTGACATATTGTATGAATTGTGCAAAATATGAGGTTAAGTGTCAAGTAGGAAAAAATCTAACTTTTGCTAACTATTCTGGCGTGCGCTGCCAAAACCGCTAGAGTTACACATGTAATGTATGATGGAAATGTTTATCTTAAATAGTCCTACCAAAAAGCCCGCCACAGTATATATCTATATCTCATGTTATAACCAAAATAGTGAACCATAACTACAATAAAAATTGACATTTACTTACCCTTTCTGACGCGGGTGAAAGCGGGGGGGGGGGGGGGACTTTTATTTTAAAATAAAACAAAATACCTTTCGTAGTTATTTTTTAATTTTGTATTATCTAAAATTACAAATCTTTCATAATTTCAATCATTGTTACAAACTAGTTTCACGTGATTATCATTCAGCACTTTCTCTAAAAATATCAGATTTACATTTTTACAAAACAACTCATACGTTAGAAGGGAAAGCAAGGCAGTTGAAGAAAATGCTTAAAATCACGAAAACATACTTCTAAGTAATAAAAAAGTGGAAATTGTGCTGAATGGTCCTATCTAAGTTAGAAAAAAAAGTAAACAGATTTTTTACCCCTGAGTAGCAATAGATTTTGTGACATCTCAATTATATTTACCTAACTGTAATGGTTTTCTTACAATTGGTCGTTTCAAAATATGTATGTATTCATATTATGGAGCTCAATTTACATCTATTAACATATTTTAAGGCAACAAATATAGGATTTTTTTTATTGGAATGGAGTAGCAGACGAGCATGCAGGCCACGTGGTGTTAAGTGGTCGCTGCAGCCCATGGACATCTACATACAACCTCAAGCAAGCATAGGTAAGTCGTGTCTGAGGTCGTATGCAATTGCGCTGCTACTCCGGAGGCTGGTGGTCGCCTCATGTAAGTGTGGCCGGCACCTTAACCACCGAAACACAACAGAGTTGGTTCGCGGCAGAAGTGGGTGCAGCGGTGGTACTTCCCCGGGCGAACCATAATAGTTCTACCATCTACAGGTGAACCCTAATAGTTCTACCACCTACAAAGAGATGATGTCACAAAATCTATTACAGGAGAAAAGTACTTACAAAACTAAAAAGCAACATACTGCAAAATTATACAAAATTCATTCGCGAACTATTGTTAACACGATATTTAACTTAAAAAGAACAAAATAAATTGCACCTATTATTGAAATAAAGGATAAGTAATGGTTTGAAAGTGACCAACATATAAATTATTTGATCTTATATTGCATAGCTATAGAAACAATAAAATTATGAAAAAAAATCACTTCCATCAACTTTTCAAACCAGTTAGAATTAAGAAAGAAGTAAATAAAAGTCATAATTTCAGCGATGATAATTATATAAGTTTCGCCGATTATTTCATTAAAATGATATTTGTACTAAGTTTCCCTCAATCAATTTACAATATCATAATATTTGTCGCTTATATTTATTGCTTTCCAAACATCACTGTGCCACAGTGCGTGAACATCATTCAGTTTAATTAATATAAAGAAAGTAACTCACTCAAACCAAATGCAGTTACAAATTTTGAAGAAAAAAAATTTTTATGTCAAAAAATAATTATTAGATTACATACACAAAATTATTTGAAAATATAAAGTGGCAACAACACCTTACAGCTAAATAAGCAGAGTCAATCATAATTTATAGAATATTCCAATATAATATTGTGCTTTGATTCATACTGAAAAAATATAACTAATAAGTTGTCCTTTGTTTTGGCGTGTCCAAAATATTAGCCATTAATTTTCTTGACGTATTTTTGATGACTGACCTGACTATCTATAATCTATACTAATATATAAAGATGTAGAGTTTGTTGTTTGAACGCGCTAATCTCAGGAAGTACTGGTTCGAATTGAAAAATTCTTTTTGAAGCATGATGTTATATAGCCTATAGCCTTCCCCAATAAATGGACTATTCAACACAAAAATAATTTTTCAATTCGAACCAGTAGTTCCTGAGTTTAGCGCGTTCAAACAAACAAACAAACGTCCACGCAGACGAAGTCGCGGGCGGCCACTAGTAATGGATAAAGCTAATGGCATTTTGTACGATATAGTTTAATTCAGTGCAAATTTAAGCAGCGTGAAAACATGGCTTCGGGTTGCGTCCAAAACTCTTAAAAAAAGTTCAAGTAAATAGCCATTGCTTTTCTGAAATTAATTACTCACTGCTCATTCGAAGTTCAACTAATTAAAATTAATAGAATCAGGCGTTACTTTGCGGAACTCTATAGTTATATAGTTAGGTAAAAACTACTTTGCAACAATCCGCAACCAGAACGTATGATGGTGTATACTATTGCATGAAAAAAGTATACACCATCATACGTTCTGATTGCGGATTGTTGCAAAGTAGTTTTTACCTAACTTTAGTTCAACTAATTTTACACAAAAGGAAGTAATAAACTGTACAAGGGGTTAAGACAAAAATGAGTATGAATCACGTAATAATATATTGGAATATGTAAATTATAAGGCAACTGTCGGTGGATAGAACTATGAAGGCTCATTGATATGCTAGCATAGTCAACTTGATCAGCGAGCGAAATACAGTCATGGGCAAAAACTTTAAAGCATCGTCCATAATGACTTCAAACCTTTTTTATTCACAGACATATAGTTAAAGCTGACTAATTATTACTTACTTTACGATAAGACCATTAATATTATATATTGTTTATTAGAAAATAAATCAACATTAATTGTCAATAATTTTATTTCAACAGTTAGTTATTAAAGCTACGTCAATTCTATTTTTGAAGGACTTGACATGTTTATACTTTGTGTAAGGGCAATAAAATCAGATTATTCTAGACTAAGTTATACGTAAATAGAAGAAAAATAAATATTTCACACAATTATTATGAAAAGCAATTTAAAATATTTCGCAGGTCTCATCGCGCGGGAGTTTGCGGGTATTTTACACTTATTTTCGCACATATTCTTGCCCACGAGTGTATTTCGGTGTAAGGTTATAAGCTAAATACTTTGGTCGTTAGGTAACTCACGGCAACGGTGTGGAAGGCGAGTGGTGGTACTATGCTACCACATCAATATAACTGCTTTACACAACACAACACTATATCTAACAACAGGGCGGCAGCTGTGGTGGGCCCTAGTCATATAATCTATATTTATAAAATTCTCGTGTCACTGTGTTAGTTGCCATATTCGTCCGATATGGCTTGAACGATTCTTATGAAATTTTATATGTATATTCGGTTGGTCTGAGAATCGGATGTAATCTATTTTTGAAACCCTTAAGACATAAGGCTAGTTCACACCACGTTCACGTTTTTATATTTTAGGACGTGGCATTAAAATAACTTGCAACCCTTTGCACCCTTCTATAGTTAGTAAGTTATAAAATTTGTCATAATTTCACATACACAATGTATGTGTCAAATAATATGGCGACTTTTAATTGAAGTTTTGTCAATCTGAAACTGAAAGATAGAAAACATACCATACTTTTACATACGCATATAAATATCCATTCAATTAACTGAATAAAATGTATTGTACTGGTATATCAGTACCAGTTAATGAAAAACTAGTAATGGGATGTTCATTTATGTACAGAAAAAAGGTCAATTTTTATCAAAAGATGGCAAGTGCAACACACTCACACATGCTAGTTTTTGTCTATCCCTTTCTAGCAAAAAGAAAGCTTTACTAATACTTAGTAGTGTGCTACAGGCAAGTGACGTCACGATCCGGTGTTGCCCTTTCTATCAATGTTCTATTTGAAACTGTGGTATTTAATTTTTAAGTTATTTAAATTTGATTTTTTTGTTCTAACCCAGTGGTAAAAATGAATCGATGAACCTTTTTTTTTCTTTGTTTATTTTTAACATCCCAATTAATTCATCGACTACCTATCTAAAATGACATAAATGAAATATTATTTTGTTGAACACTGTAATAAGAACAATCTAAGTAATATTTTAATATGAGTAAGGCCAACCAAAGCACCATTCAAATACAATGATATATTTGCTTACAATTAAAACATCCATTCAAAAACATTCAACTGACTCTGTGAGTTCTTTTACCAGGAATCTATATTGTTTGGATATCATTAAAATATTTATAATATAACTAATAGCTAAATGGGGAATTGTGAAAACGATGAAAAGCACATTTTGTAGAGATTCTGTTTTATACAGGGTGTTCATATGAATCTATTTATAAAAAAAACAGGTGCAGTAAATAAATACTACATATTTGAAATTAAAAAAAAACAGCAGTAGTTTTTGTAACTTTTTTCCTACAAATCAATAAAGTTTTTTTGGGTTGTCAGTTGCAAGCACCCTGTGTACACTACAAGTCAGACACTGAAATGAAATGAACAAGTCTTTTGGGGAAATTTTTAAAATTATTTGCATGTGATTGTTAAAACAAGTTTTAATAATAAACTGTTAGTGGGTCTTAGAAAAACAAAAATAATTTAACACAACTGATAATACCATTATTTGGACCGTTCCGTTAAAATCATTCAAATAAGTTTTTGCGTTAGTATATTTGCTTAGTATACTTTTACAGCTGGCTTCAGAGGAGACTATAATAATATCTCATTTTTTATTTACTCTATTACGATTAATGCAAAGAAATCTATTAAATAGAACAAAAAATGCTTTAAGTATTGAGTTATCGATTTAAGGTTGTTTAAAATTTTGTTGCTATCCCATCCTCTGAAGCCTAAACAACAAAAGTATTAAAAAAAAACACTAAGTATAAAAAAGGATCCTTGAAAATAAGGAGCCAAGTTAAAAAAAAATACTTACAATTGTAAGTTCACCTTAGTTTTGAACGATTCATAAGATTTGTTTCATACAATTCCAATAATATTGCCATCTATATAATTATTGCTTAATCACTCTTAGTACCAGCCGACTTACATATAATATATATGTCATGTTTAGATATCTATCCACATAGTATTTTTTTCTATTTAAAAAAATATATGTGACTCTGTTCATAATGTGTGATATTAGGCCCAGCATTTTTAAAGTGCTGGTAACACCAGCGTATTATGCTTAGTTACAATAATTATTTGTATACTTCCTTTTATTTAGTAGATAGCTGTAATAAATACTCTCTGAACTATTTATTTAAATAAAAATAAAAAAAACAATTGACAACTAAATGAGAATGTGTCAAAGTAACCTTTATATTTTGGTTATGTATTATTTTTAATTAATTTCCAGTAATTGATTATCAAAACTATCTACAAAAAAAAATAAGCATCAGTTGGGAGAATCATTGCATTATTCTAGCAATCCCAAAATACCCTGTTTATAGAGGTGAATATGTTTTTCACAAACCCATGGCATTTGCAAAAAATTGATAGGCAAACGATATGTGTAAAGTGCATAATTAATTATACACTAATAATCAAATTTCCAAGCATCAGACACAGTCAGTTAAACATCTCTTTTATTGACTGACTTGCTTTTGCAATTTCATAATATTTATATTTAAAATATGTTGCAATTTATTTGCGTGACTAATGCAACATAATTATGTATTTGTTGTTCTTAACATACAATGTTAACAGATTTCATAGCACAACAAAATGTATTAATTAAGTAGACAGTTACAATTTAAATTAGGTATTTTAACTTTGTGTAAATGTGCAAATTGTACATTAATCTTTGGAATGGCAATCTTAATAGGCATTCTTTAACTTTACACATGTAACTTTATATATACACTAAAACATGAAAACTACAAAAAAAATGTATATCAGTACAACCACAACCCCACCTCCATAAACAGGGTATACAAACAAAGAAATATATAACAATGAAAAAAAAAACTTACATTTCTAGTGTGGCCACTGTGAAAAACTGTGAGGTGTCGCTTAAAACAATCTGTGAGGGTGTAGGTATAACTCAGACGACTCAACATGACACCTGGGCGCCTACTCTGTATGCATCCGTCCGTAAGTTCTGACATTGTCGGACTCATTTTTGGCATATTAAGATTGAAGGGTTGCAGCCAGCCCAGCCAGCCAAACTGGATGGTGACATGTACTATTAACAATTTATTATTTCTATAATTCTATTTTTGAAGTTATACTTCTTTTGGCGCGTTTGGATGAGAGTGAATGTGTGAGCTGCGCGCGAAGGAACGACATGATGAAGTTAGCCACAGAATAGAAATACTAAAAAGTACAAACATATATTTTCAACACTGAATATAGTTATAGTACTAAGTGTCCATACTATATAGTAGATAGATATTCATAAGCCACTCAAGACAGTGTTGGGAAATACAGTATTCATATGAATAATTAATTTGGATATTAAATTAAAATAATTATTATGTTAATAAAACGTTTTTTATTTAAACAAAATCTTTTTGATTGATTTTGATATTTATCGTCGATTATTACTGCGTTTGATTTTTTTAAACTATTTTTCATACGCCAAAGAAGTATAACTTCTTACGAGTGCACACACTCATTTTTTCATGTATTTATAAGATTAGCATTGTGATTGATAACATTAAGCTATTGAATGAATAAATATTGCTAGAATTTCGTCAGTCTCACTTAAAAATGAGTCTCTAAAATTCACGAAGACTCGGGATAGTTGTACAGAGTAGGCCCTCAGGTGTCATAATAATTCGTCAGAGTAGTAATTGGTATGTTACATTGGTGTTCATACTTTCACTACAGTCTTTAGGGGCACTTGTGTTAGCCTTCCCGCTTGATGCTGGGCATCTGCGGAGGGGGCTCGGCTAGGCCTTTGACCTGAGAATGAAAATTTTGGATTAAATAAAGGAAATGGCATTTTAACATGTATGTACAATGTACATACTATATAATGCACACACAAATACACATAAAAGTATCCCATCCATCCATAAGCCTACTGAAGTCCACAGTTGGACATAGGCCTCCCCTCAAATTCGCCACTCCGTCCGGTCTATCATCATCCCTCTAAATTCAGCGGTTTCCCGCTGTCGTCTTCAGGTTGTCAGTCCATCTGGCTGGAAGGCGGCCTGTGCTCCTTTTGCAGAGACGTGTTCGCCATTAATGGCCCTTTCTTCCCTATGGGTTGTCAGGCCCTCTAACTATATGGCCTGCATAAAAGAATTGTCTAAGCGTTATAAACATGCATATTTCAGTGAAAGAGGTACTGACTGCTATAGAATGATATAGAATAAATTATATAGCCTGATCTAGCCTAATATATAAAGCTGAGGAGTCTGTTTCTTTGTTTGAACGCGCTAATCTCAGGAAATTAAATAAATTACTATTATTCTTAATTAATTATTATTATGATTATTTTTAATCAGGAAATTAAAAAAAAATTGACTGACTGATTCGTGACTACTCAAATTTTCACGGCAGCCAGTTTCAACAAAACATCTAATTTTATTGACGAGGCACTGATTTACATGCAAAAATTAGACAAACGTGATGTGCACATATTCCGTGATGCCATTTACAGAAAGAATAATAATGGGATCTTACCTTAAGCCGAGCAGCAGTCTTCAAGAAGGCAGGTAGTTGTTCCTGCGAGACGTTCACTTCACCTGCATACATAAACTCCAATATTGCTTGCAGGTGCAGATACGAAACATCCTTCAATATTATTATTGGATGTTTTGATGGATTCTCCTGCAATGAAAACAAATTGTTGGATAATTTATAAAGAAAAATAAAATTAATAGAATCAGGCGTTACTTTGCAGAACTCCATTGTTATAAAGTTAGTTAAAAACTACTTTGTAACAATCTGCAATCAGAATGTATGATGGTGTATACTATTGCATGAAAAAAAGTATACACCATCATATGTTCTTATCGCAGATTGTTGCTAAGTAGTTTTTACCTAACTTTATAAAGAAAAATAAGTTTTTTCCTTATCTGTAATACAATATCTATCAATTCTTTTAATAATAATAATCCTTATGGCCATGACCTTTTTGGTGTCCCACTGCTGGGCACAGGTCTCTCCTAATAATTGGGGAGGTCTGGAGCTTACTCTGTCACACTGTTCGAATGCGGATATAAATATGAATAAATTACTGATTATAAAAAATATTTCATAAAGACAAAAAAATTAAAGGTAAAAAATTACTATACAATATATTAAGTAATTGTATGTTCTTAATTGCCATATCTTAACATGATCAGTATAAGCATTTTGAAGTGAAACAATACAATTTTTCAATCAAACAACGGATTTTATGCTGGATCAATTTCCTTGTTTAAATTGCTTTGAAAGGTTTAAACTTTGTAGAAGTACGTAAACATGTTTTTCTGTACTCTGTGTCCAATCTGCACTTTTTGTAAACCTTCACAATTTTTTATAAAAGTTCATGATCACATTAGACTTCAAAATTAAAACAAGTACTCAAACTTAAAGATTTTCAAGACATATTGTGACCTTCATAAATTAAATAATAAATAAGGAAAATTTGCCAGAATAATGTAGACAAAATTCATTTGGGTGATTAATAATTTTGCATAATACAATTTTAAATAAAAATGTCTACTTCCTCATCTATTTGAGGACTTAATATTAATAATTTGCCTTGCTTTTATACACTCATTAACCGCTTACTATTTTTGCAAATAAACGAAGAAAAAATCAAATAGTACCTATATTTAAACAGATGCATGAGTATAATTATGATCCATAATAATATTATTATATAATGCGAAAGTAACTCTTCGTATGTTTGTGTGTGTGTGTGTGTGTGTGTGTGTGTGTGTGTGTGTGTGTGTGTGTGTGTGTGTGTGTGTGTGTGTGTGTGTGTGTGGTGACAAGTGGTGTGTCTGTAAAAGACATTAGACATGAATTAGTGTAAAATTGGCTTAGTAAATTACTGCTGAATCAATTTTAATGAAATTTAGTATATCAATATGCCAGATCACTAGTAAAATTATGTAATTTAATATCGTTCTACGTATCCACAAAAATATATTTTAATATGGCCAAAAAATTATTAACTATGGGCATATTTCATAATACTTGTTTATTACTTAAGAAAATTCTAAAAAAACAGAGTGCAATGAATGATATTAAACTATCATTAACCTTCGCACAGCTGCAGCAGTGGTAGGTTATTGACTAAATTTTACTAGTTCTATCACTGTGTTTATGAGGATATACATTAATTTTAACTAGCTTAAATTTAAAACATAATTGTAAAAGAAAGTATTATTTGTTTCAAGAGCTTAGTTCTGAAGTTATTGACCATTTAAGTTTTATTAAGTTATTTGTTTTAGTGTGAATTTAGCTTTATCTATGAGATGTTGCCACTTAGTACATTGTTGAAGTTGAATGTAAACTTTTTAAGGTTACAGAAGTTGTTATTAACAAAAAGTCACTTAATTAAACAATGGAATTATGGACTTCTCAATTTGGTAGAATTATAATGCAACATTGCCAGCTCATATAAAGGCTAGTACATATAACATAAATCATAACAAGCATTTAAATTGTTTGAAAATAAAATAAAACTAAAAAATTATCATTGTTAAATTTGCCCATGATTAATAATGTCCACTTTAATGGTCTAAATAACATGCTGAAGTTAACGTATATCCTCAAAAACAGTTTGTACATTGTGGAAATGACGTTTTTATTACAATGAAACTCTAAATAACTCACCTCTAGTAAGCTTTTGAAATATGGACTACACGCTGATAGGACCATTTTGTGTGCTTTACACGTTTGTCCTTCACAAGCTAGGGTTACCTGAAAATTCAAATTATTTAAATACTTAAATATTCTTATTTATAAAGATTGAAAATAATTATTTCTAACTTAACATACATTGTACATCAAAACTTCGCAGATAGTTTCTCTATCTACGCAAAACTTGTTCTACTGCCTGTGTGTCGCAATGGTTACCATTCTGGACAGCTGATCAGAGACCAGGGAGATCAGGGACAGCTGATTATAGATGTTGAAATCAAATTTAAACTTCAGACTTATTTTTTACTACCCTTCTGCTAACGGCTTCGCCCGCTTGTACCAGTTTTATATGTTCCCGTAAAAACCATCCTATGTCCTTTCCCAAGGTCCACTCTATCTGTGTTCCAAATTTCATTGAAATTGGTTCAGTAGTTTAAGTGGGAAAGCGTAGCAGACAGAGTTACTTTCGAATTTATAATATTAAGTACGGATTACCAAGGAAACTTTTATCTCACGAGCATAAACATTAAGACACAATGAGTTTCAATATTGCAGTTATCAACAGTTGTAATTACTGCAACTGATAATGAAATAACACTTTAACATCTCTATTTACATTAATTATTTTAATGATTACCTATCCATCTCAACATAACACTGTTATTTCTAAGGCAATTGCAGTGTTTCTGTGAGCTTAAAATGCTGCTTAAAGGACATAGCCTGTTTCTGTTACCCAAAATAGAAGAAGTCCTATTGACAGGGTATTTCTATGGATAGCAAAAATTGAATTTGACTTGAACTTTGTCAATAGGAATTAGTAATATGCCAGATATCCATATTATATCCAGAATGATCAGTATCTGTACCTGTTACTTTTAAATGGACCTTTTATCTTATAAATTTTCTATATAGTCCGTAATTTCGTAAGTTTGCAGAAATTCTATATAGTTAGTGTTATATATTCATTGAAAAATATTTATGTACAAGTCAGTAACACTATAAAGAGCAAATGTTGTTCTGGAAAATGTTGAAATGATAAAAATGTTCAGTGTTCCATCCAAATATCTGTATCCGCAGATCTACTTTGATAAAGATCGGGCACATTACAAATCCCTAATAATATTATAAATTTGAAAGAAACTGTCTGTCTGTCTGCTACGCTTTCCCGCTTACACTACTGAACCAATTTTAATGAAAGTTGGAACACAGATAGAGTGGACCTTGGGAAAGGACTTAGGATGGTTTTTATCCTACGGAAACATATAAAGGGTCGACTCGGGCGAAGCCGCTAGCTAGCAGGAATATATATATAAAAACTATGGGCATGTTGTTTGTTTTCTTGAGAAGATAGTTGTGGTCAAACTTGAGGAAATAGTTGTGAAATATCTTGGCACTACTTTATGTTCAAGTATTTAAAACATTGTTTTGGCTTGCTGCTTTATTGTCATTCTGTTGAAAACAACATTTTAAGGCAAAATATGATTATCATTTTTTGTTTGACTCAAGCTTGTTCTTCATTTTTTAAACTAACTAATAATTACTGAAATGTGCTTCCAAACTGTGGCAATATAAAAAAATTGTTTAACATAAGGGCACTTAGATGCTATATAAACACTGTCTTTGGCAATAAATTTGTAAACCCAGCTAAAAACTAAGATATGATTTTGAAGAAAAGTGTGGATTATTATCATTTTTAAAAGGGAATAGAAATTTTAAAGGTTTTGTATGAGTGTGATGACAAATATATTTTATGTGTATTTTCTCCTTAATTAATGAGACCTTTGTAGTCTTTATTTAATTTTAGGTAGCTCACATGAATAGATTCATATTTTTGGTATCAGGGAGAGGAAACCTTCTTCGAAAGGTACCCCAGCATCTTGGGAGAGATATGTGGGATTTGTACCATTCTAAACCCCTAGCCTACCTAAACATTTCAGGAGGATTCTGGGGTTTCCAATGGAATTATTTAGGTACATAAACTGGTTTTAAATTGGAATAGGCCTAATATATGTGGACATGTAAGTGTTAATTTAATAATAATACCCAAAATAGATATTTTGGTGATAAATCAATACTTGGCACTTTTCAATGAACCAAAATTTAATTGACAATTCGACAGACTCCCAGCCAAGTTGTTTCAAAATCAAGTAAAGGTTAGGACAAGCTTGATTGTTACAATCTAATGTAAATATTTTTACTTACATCTGTAAAACTCTTCTCGTCCCTCAAATGCCTGAACGACGTTACCATATTCGTCTGAAAGTCGTTCCATTTCAGAAAGAACTGTTGGTCCCCCATATTGAAAGTTTTTTCTATGTTTACACCTGAAAATAAACATATAAACATATAAACAAAACGTGGTATTTACACAAATTATTTCACCAAAACTTTTACATTTGAGCCTTGAATTATAACTATCAAAGAACAACACAGTAATTACAAGCTAATCTGTACACTTTAGTTTATACATACGTCACTATTATGTGGAATGCACATAGAAAACAAGCTTACCTAGACACTTAGATGCAATAAATTAAATAATTTAAGGAAATCACTGCACTGAAAACAAATTTGGGCACTTATTCAAGGACAACACGTAACGTTTCACAATTCCTCTTACGGTTACCAATTGAATTGAATCTGAAAATAAAGACGCCGTCCCGCATAAATTAGCGACTTCTTTCTATTTCTTCAAATTCCTTCATTCACCTAGTCGGTGTTGCCATTTTAGTAAAATATTATTTGCCCTTGAAATGAAACAATAACTTAATTTGTATTATTTTGGTAATTAAATTACCAATTTAAATTACATATAAGATTCATTATAATCAATATCAATTATTTTTATTATAATTCCTTTATTGATACGAAATTTAAGTTTCATTATTTAACGTTAACTGTAACGTACGTTGTGTATACTTAAAATACAACATACATTTTAACATTAAAATATTATTTTAAGGAAATTAGACCATTAAAATATAATTATACATTTTGCTATATTCAAATGTAGTATTTGAAGAGACTAATAAATATGTTTGATTTACCTACTGTATGGTTAATATTATAATAATTAAATTATACTTATAATGATTATAACAAGAAAAAAGTAAAAGAAAAATCAAGAATTGTGAAGATTTTTCATAATTAACTTGAACTTTTTTTATAATTCATTTCTTTATTCCTATTTATAATGCATACTTAGATATTTTCGAAAAGAGATTAAAAACAGTATTTACCATGTTTTACTATATTTTCCCACATTTTTGGTAATAATCACGCATATGGTATTACAAAATCTATCATTGGATTATGATTATTTCCTACCTAGATAGAGAACGTTTCCCACTGTGGTAAGAAAGCATTAACAAAAATGCGTTCAAAATAATGACAAAGTATAGGAAGGAAAAGTCAAAGATTGAAATTATTTTGTATCAAAAGTTTTAACACATAAATCACAATAAAAACACGGTTGAATTTTTCTTTAAATATTTAATAAGTATTAATTTATTTTACTTGAAGACATTATTATTTAAGCTATTTAGCGCCATCTAATATCATTACATAAAATTAGGCAAAACGCCATCTGTTGACGAGTAGATAAAACTATAGCAAGTAAGATCCCAAATATTTAGTTCACCTAGGTAGGAACCTAAATTTATTAATTAGTGAGTTCAAAATAACTAAAAAATATCAGCAGTTGCTGTCGGAAAACACTGTGTCGAAATTCATATTATTATAACACAGGTATTACGATTGTGGAGTGACCGATGGAGTTTATCCACAGAGGACATTATGGGTTATCTAATTATCTATGATTTTGAAAACATAAAAACTTAAGTTATGTACTTAGGTGTGCTCCGTTTACTTTTTATATCTCAGACATTAAATCAAAATATATCCATTGATACCTCGTCTATTAAGTTTTTAGTGTATGCTGTAAAGCAAAAGGGTTATTTAATTTTTCTACCTTGGCTGCCACCCACTGTTGGGCTGTCTCTTCCCAAAATGGAGTTCACCTCACCACGTTCCTCCAGTATGGGTTGGTGTAGGTGGATGTTTGCAGTGCTAGTGGCCAGCCCAATGTCGGATGTTATGATTTGCCGGATATGATACCCGTTAGGCCTCGGAGGTTTAACGACTATCTATAGATATACAACTGGGACCGACGGCCTCATGTCATTGTGTCCTCCGAAATATGAAACGCGAATAAAATTGATACAAGTGGTCACCTATATCACACCCGACCGCGCCTGTTTCAATAAGCGGTGTAGATGGCTTCCATTCTGAGCCAGCTGTAGGGCCATTCGCGCTTTTTTCATGTCTTCACCTCATTAAAAAGCTGGGTGTGACCAGCTGGTCTAGCTGAGCTAGTAAGCTTACTGGCACTATCATGCATATCAGACTATGTAATATATGTTCTGCCATATTCTTTCGCTCAATTTATAAATCTTTATTTTAGGTGCATCTTTTAAGAGACAAAAAAGGCAAAATTTAAATAAAAGCAGTATTTCTTTATTAATACATCATAATATTCATAGTTCACAAAAACGTTTTAAAAACGACACTCGTATTGCAAAAGAACAGAGAGGCAAAAAGTGAATAGTAAATATCCTTACTATAATAAAAATTACGAATACACAATCATAATCATGCGTATAATATTGGTAGAATTTAATTTATTTAACAATACAATACTTAAATAACGTCAATATATTAAACACACGAACTACATTTCAAAGGCCAAGCGGTGTTGCCATAATTCTTATAATTACCTTACTCTATTCCCTTAACTATTAAGTACGAAATAATTACTGATATCTTAAAGAAATAAAGTACGCTTTCAACACAGATTAAAAAAATTAAAACTCATACTGTTTATTTAACTCCATTATTGACCGCATGTACCGCAAATAATTATTTAAAAATGGAAAACAAATATAAATACAGCAACAAAATCAATTCCATTTCGACTAACTATAATTGACATGAAGCGGGATTTTCAAACTAATCATAATAATAAAATTTAACTTACTTTGGGGTACATTTTAATTATTTAATAAGAAAACTACGGATGCTACACACATGCGACTTAAATTTAGAAATAAGTACACAATACGAAAGCTGATAAGTAATTTACATTTATTGCTTTCAAAATACTAATTTATACTGAATCGTATGAGACATTAAATATAAAAATGTACTTAATTCGTACGTAATACAGCTACATTATTTTTCGATAATATTTGTATTTGGTATATATTTCAGCGTCTTCTCTATAATACAAAGCACATTCGGACTTAGGTATATTCTAGCGTATGATTCGTCGATCCCGGAGGAGACTGAAATCCTTATACTAACTTAACAGTAACTAAGAGTTTTTAACCCATTCGAAAACAATATTGCTGCACCGATACACATTATTTATAATTAAAAATATTATACTTTAAAAATAAAATCTTTTCATAAAAATTCTTTGAATTAGCCTGACTAAAGAAATTTAAAAAAAATTGTCAAAAATTATTCACATACGGTAAACAACAGTCCACCTGACGCTTTGGTTTAAAATAAGTTATTTTAACTAGTAAATTACGTTTAAAAAGAGATCCTAACTTTTCTTAAAAGCAACATTTTATCTTAGTCTTTGTCGGTAAAAGAAATGTCATGGATTTGAGCAAATAAAGATTATTTACTATCACTAACATATAAGAATTGCTAAGTGTACAATTTTATTTACAAGTCTTATATATTCAATTACGTCTTATATTTAAATCTTATATTGTAATAAGAGAAAGAGTTAGAGAAAGAATAAATACTTAAATTTTTTAGATGTTAGAAATAGATGGATATACTTAGTTTAGAAAGATATGAAATTTTCAAGAATAATTAAACTGTGACTTATATTTATTCATTGGTAGGATAATATTAGATGTTACTACTACGACTTACAAATACAACTTATCCAAAACTATTGTAATTTGGTTTCAACTATCTTAAGTTCGATATACAAAAAAAGTAAGTGATTGACTAGAAAATTTTGGGATTTATTTGCAAACAAAAGTTTTTGGCTGAAACTCACAACTATGAAATAACTATGTAGATAAAAAGACACACAGTGTAAAGAAGATGGAAACGATAAGTGTATGGACTAGACGAAAATGCAAACGTTATCTAAAGGGACCAATAGATTATGAATTATGATTATGACAAAGTAGCAGGTGGATTCGTATCATTATAATAACCAAATCTATATACAAACTTAATTACATTCCAAGAATACATCAGAATAAGCTAATTCCATCAATAATAATTATAATATATATCCTGGCACTAAAGAAAATATTCGTTGTCTTCACCTACATTTCACACATTAAAATTTACAATAAGGCAGAAAAGGACGGTTTACTCTTCATAAGGCAGCTAAAGGCACCTAGTTTTAGAAGCAAGCAAAAGTTTATTTACAATGTAGTACATCTACTCGTTGCTAGATGGCGTTGTACGACTATTCGTTGGTTGGATATTGAGTTTGAGCGATAGTCCTCGCGGGGCCAGGATAAGCCTGGCCGGCGTGACGAGGACTAGGGCGTACTCTCATTTGTTGACTCCGAGGAGTTTGGCAGCCTCGTCCGGGGAGGAGAGCAGCTGGTTGATGACCGTCTTGTCGCGGATACCGAGGAGTTTTCCGATGAGATCTCCGTTTTCTGGGTCGTTGTCCGCTTCGGAGGAGTATTTGCGTGACGTCATCTCTAGTTTCAGCTTCTTGTCGTAGGGCGCGGAGGGCGGTGAGTTGTTGTTGTTCACGTTGTTCGGTATTTCGCTGCCGGAGCCGTCGTCGTCTTGGTAGCGGTATCTGTAACAAGCGAAAGTTTTATTTTAACTGGTATCCTATTTTCTTACTATCAATACAGTCCATTATCAAGTCAGTAAAAATATATGTTACTAGCGGCCGCCCGCGACTTCGTCCGCGTGGACTTTGGTATTAGTCTTAGCATGATGTTACTAATAAATGGACTATTCAACACAGAATTTTTCAATTCGAACCAATTCACGAGATTAGCGCGATCAAACAAACAAACTGTTCAGCTTTATATAGTATAGATTTACTGTAGGGAGCGTGAAGACAATATTTAATTAGGCAGTAATTTTTTTATAGAGTTTTTTCAAAGAGAGACAAGATTAATATTCTTCTATGCCCTGAACTAAAATATGTAACCTTGGCTCGCGACTGTCTATAGCTTTGACATTATATCTTTACCCTGCTTACCCATTAGTGACAGCATTTTCTGGAGTATTCGGCGGGGAGGCCTCCTCATCATCAGTGACTTCCTCACGGTGCTTCTTGCGGTGCCGCAGCATGCTGTGTTTGAGGGTGAAGCGACGGCGGCACAGGTCACAGGCGAAGGGTCGTTCACCCGAATGGGTGCGCATGTGACGACGCAGATCCTCCGCTGACCAGAAGCGACGGATGCAAAACGCACAGACGACCTGGGGAAAGATGGGATGGTTAGACGTGTTGGGCACAGCTCTCGGAAGTGAGAGGGATGTAGGCCATAATCACCCTCACGCTGGTCAGTACGGATTGTTGGATATTATGCCTTCGAGAAATTATGAACAACTATCTATCCCACAGATAGGCTGTCCATACATAACCACCAAGTTATACAAGCTATGTTGATAATGTAAGATATATCTCGATATGTGTTCATTCTAGAGTTTTTATTTTGTTTTCTGAAGCAGAAGTAAATAGGGATTAAAAATTATTAAGTGAAAGATATAGGAGTGTTGACAGATATTTAAATCATTGTACAATTAGCAAACCACTAACAAAGAAGAGATATTTACTTACCTTCCTATTAGCATGATCCGGGAACTTCCCCCTCTCATCATCATCAGCGCTCTCACTCCGATCACTGGCCGCATCCAAAGCACCTTTGCTGACCAACTGCTCGTACTCCGCAGCATGACTCGAGGCCAGATGACTCAGCGCCCCAGTACGTTCACCGAACGCCGCCTCACACAGATGGCACTTAAAGACCAGGTTATCTCCACTCTCTTCATCTGGATTGGGAGAGGAAGGTTGGGAGTCTGTTCCGTGGCGAGAGGCCATGTGCTTCTTCAAGGTTTCGATAGACGAGAAGGTACTGGCAGGGCATGATGCGCATTTGAACGGTCTATCCGGTACAGCTCTGACATCGTTTGCGGGTTGAGGTTGGACGACTGTATCAGGGATTGGCTCAGCCAGTATAGCTCGGGCAGAACCGCCGTGCTTCCTCAACAAGTGACGATCGCAGTTGGATTTGGTTGTGAACAGAAGAGGGCAGTGGGGACATTTAAAGGGCTTTTGTCCAGTATGGGTGAGCACGTGACGACGTAAGGATGATGACCAGGGAAACTTTCGGTGACAGTAAGGACAGGAAACTCGGTTTGGAGCTAGGCTGTAAGCGGACTTCTTTTTCGGTGGTTGGTTCGTGTCTGATTCCGATCTGAAAAGAGATTGATGGTTATGTTTTGTCTGCTGGAATAATGTGAAATTTAATAGCTTTTATTGTTGTAATTTGGGATGCAATAACCTTAAATCATGTTTAGTCTTTAGTATTCATTGTTTAGGACTAAATTAAGGTAATATGATTTATCTGCTAAGTTCTACTTAAAAATTGAAAGCTATAACTTACTTATTTTCATCACTTCCAGAGTTGTTTCCTTCGCTGGTAGAAGCCACAAGACCTTCCTCATCTTCTTCTTCATCGCTTCGCGTAGGTACCACTGGGACCGGTAGAGGTTCAGCCGAATCAGTTCCTTCCTTATCAGTGTTGATGGGAATGGGTTTGTTGATAAGATTGCCTGCGATTTTTAAATCAAAGTCCTTAGTCATCTCTTGTTGACGGGTAGCCATCAGTATTTCTGCGGCGGCTCGGTGGGCAGCGGTATGCTCGTCAGTTTTTCTGTCTTCAGGTCCTTCATCGATTACCAGAGCGTCATCTTCATCTTCTTCATTGTCAGCGACTTCATCCGAATCTCTTCGGATTGGAGACCCTTCGTTCGGCTGTAATGGTCTTTCAAGGTGACGCGCCAGCAGAGCGTATTTAACCCGGTCGGCCAAGGCATCGGTGTTCGGATACGGAGGAGGGCCTCTCGGACCTGGCCTTCGAACACTCCAGTGTTGAGGATGCTGCTGCTTCACGTGACGTTCCATGTTGGAACGAAGAGTGAAGCGAGCGGAACATTGCGAGCAAGAAAACGGCCGTTCAGTGCGATAACGTCTTTGCTTTTGTTTCGGCATTAGGACACCGTTCTTGATAACCATTTTGACGGAGTCGTTTTGTGGGGCCAAGTTGCTCAGCGGTCGTGGAGATTCAGCTAGAGGGGGTGGCGAAGACGAAGTGTCAACTACTTGAGGCAACGGCTTTTGCTCCTCTTCTTCCGGCTCCTGCTTGGGTTGGACTTGGACCTCTGGTTCGTTATTCACCAGCCTCCCTCCAGACATGTTCAGTCCTCTAATTATCTCCTTTTGGATTCGATGTTTTATTTCGGCCACTTCTTGCGTGTCACTAGGGTGGGGAAAAAAAGATGTTGTAAGAAAATAAGGGTTGATTGGAAAGGATGGTGGTATCGGTAAGCCGGGAAGACCTGGTACAGCGCCGGCGTAGAGTTGAGTTAGCTGAGATGCGTAGTATGCAGGATCGATTTTAGGGAGAGACGTTTCGAAGCCCAAAAGTCTCTGTTGTGCGAGTAAGAATCTGGTCTTTTCGAAGGCCGTGGCCGCGGCTGCTGCGTTCTGCTCGAACGTTGATCTCGGTGGGATTTTGACTTCTGGTTCGTCTTCGTCACGCTTCTTTTTACTTAAGTCGAGTACATCACAGTTGCCATTGTCGTTGGTGCTGAGATCTACTGGTGCTTCCTCATCATAGTTATCAGGTTCAACGTCATTTGCCTTGAAAGGAATTTCTGTTGGTCTGAACTCCGGTATTTGTGTCAACTGTCCTATTCCTTTGACTTTTATTCTGGGTAACAATGTCTGCTCAGGTTCCTTAGTGTATTCTTTGGGCGTTAAGCTTGGTATTTCAGTCAGTTGAGTTAAAGGTTTGGTAGTCAGGGAAGTTACAGGGTGTCTGTCGGTTATGAAAGTGGGAGTGTAGTGATTTAATGGGGTATCTCGTCCGGTGCTCTCATTGCGTCTTTCGGTTTCAGGAGTGTGGAATGCCAGCGATCTTTTGACTTCTTCGCGAGCGAGCTTAGAATTTACTTCATCGTTGTTTGGATCTTCAGATGGATGGTATATTATTGAGCGTTTTACGTCCTCTCTTGTAACCTTAGCGTGTCTATTACGCAAATGTCGTTCACAATTTGCTTTTGTGGTAAAGGCATAATTACAAACTGCACATTCGTAGGGCCTGTCGCCGTTGTGTGTGCGCATATGGCGTACAAGAGCTGCCTTATCTAGAGAGGCGTGAGGACACATATTACATTGGTATGGGCCCGGACCCGTTCCACTGAGATGAACTCTGTTATGACCCTTTAAGGCTCTTAAGTTAGGGAATTTCGCGGGACACAGTCGGCATGGAAACTCACCACGCAGCTTCATCCGCCTAAATTCTGCAGCAAAGTTGTCTTGGGTTTCTTCCTGCTCTCGTTCCTTAACTATTGTATCAGGTGGGGTAAGAACGGAGGTTTCTAAAGGGACGCGTGTTCCTGTTAACCTTTCCAACAGACTACCTGCCGAGGTGACATTTAAAATAGACTGAATATCTGCCAAGTCTCTGGCAGCATCCATATGTTTGATACCGTTTGTGAGATGTCCCTCATCGAATTTAGGCGTGAATCGCTCCATCGGTGGTGTCAATGTGCCTGGAATTGCAAATGTTCTGTTTCTGAGGTCAAGTTTTGCGAAGAAGTCTTCTCTGCGGTCTCTGTCGGGGCTCGACAGCCTGGTAGAGGCGTTGCACGTTTTCTTGTGAATATCGAGTGCCTGTCCAGTTGGAAAGTCACGTAAGCATGACTCACATCTATATCGTTGATTGATATGACGTTCAGCGAGTCCCCGAGCGATTTCGGGGAACTTTTTGCTAGAGAAATCCATGAAGGTGAGGTCATCGTATGCTGTTCTGGCGTCTTCTGCGTGTACGGTGTATCTGTGGATTTCGTAGTCGTTGACAGAGTCGAAGCGCTGGCGGCATTTGGGGCAATCGAAGCGAGCGATTCTCTTATCCAGGGGTAAAGGAGATGGGGATGTGGAAGCTGCCCTTTTGCGGGTTCTTCTTGTGTCTTCTTCCTCGCTTCTATCCGACCTGTTGTCACTGTCGATGCTGGTGGTACGCGTGGCCCTCGACTCGTGTTCGATCCTCATTTTGCCGTCTTTGTGGTTCTCCGCCTCGACTTTAGCTTCGCTGATAACTTCTGTTTTGATTTCTGTAACAAAAGACGTTACAATCAATTCCTAGTGTATGAATAGCGTAGCTTTCTTTTACTATTCTAAGAAAGCGACAATGGGTGACTCAGGTGATTCAGTTGTAATAACGAATGTACTTTTATTACATAGATGGGATGGCGTTCATTGTCAATTTGTCATTTGGTTCCTGTAATTAGCTAATCGGTCATATCGAAATGACATCATTTCAATATTTCGACAGTGATATGCGAATGTATTTTGTTAAGTAAGTAATATCCACAACATCGAGTCACGCAGTTATTAGGGATAAAATTTCGGATATTAAATACGAAAGGTATACTCGTTCACTGTTATTTAAAAAAAATGTTTTACAACTTTATTCGATGTAATTATAAAGTACACTACGAAAATCAAAAATAAAATAAATAATGTAGTTTAAAAAACTAAAAACACGCTTTTGTGAAAATACGAACTAAAAAGTAAAAAAATAAGAAGAAAATGTATTTTACTGTAAAAAAAAGCGTAGGGTGCATGGTGTCAACAGTAACAGTGGTAAAAACCACCCCCCGCTTTTTTTTACAGTAAAATACATTTTCTTCTTATTTTTTTACTTTTTAGTTCGTATTTTCACAAAAGCGTGTTTTTAGTTTTTTAAACTACATTATTTATTTTTAATTTTTTAGTTGGATTTTTATTCTCAAATTATTGCATTATCATCGGCCCTTGACCCCTATGCAAATTTTCAAGTTAACCAGACGCTTAGACGTGTTAAAGTACCTTAGGCCACGAACTTATCAGCCGCCCCTCGTATATTTTATTTTATCCTGATGATCCTAGTTACGACTTTAACATAAAGTTATGAGATTATTGTATTGTCATCGGTCCTCAATAAATCTACAAAGTTTGAACGAAATCTGGCCGTTTCAAAATCGCGCCCAAAGAAGTCGGTTACAAACATACAGGTGAAGCTAATATAAAGCGTGTAAAAACACATCGACATGCCTCTTTCCAGTTCCCGTCAAAAACTAATATGTCTTAAATGATAACGAATAACGATTCACATTGATTGCCCCACACTACGATTCCCTGTGCCGTGGGTAACATGAACACACAAAAAGACAGAAAGACAAATACCCAAGCCGAGAACAGAAATTTAAGCCCATCATTAAAATTTCAGCTTCACCGGAAATCGAACCCGAGACTCTTCGAACGGCAGTCTGACATGATAACCATTGCGCCGTTGGGCGTCTGATGTGTGTGTGTCTTATTTGTATTAATTGTATTTGTACTACCATTACATATACAAGTAAACATATGATAATAACGCGTCTAAAACCGCAGCGCGTTCCCGACTCATGATTCAGTTTTCCATTGTTGTATTACTACATAAGTTAAAAGGTTTAAGAACCGATAGAACTTTAGAGCATTAAAAGTTACTGATTCACCTTTCAGTAGAGACGGCATAGCGCCTCGCTTCGATACACAATTTTTGTGCCAAATCTGGTGAGGGGGAAGAACGCGCACATTTTAATTTTGTCACACATTCACAAATATTCTTTCATAGCTACAGACGCATACATTTCTAAATATGTCAATTTCAATTAACAACGTCATTTTCTATGCACCGTCAACACTGACACCGACACACACAGACATACTAGTTACTTAATACTAGAAGGCACATTGTGCATAGGCGTTGGGACGAGGGGTTCGCCCGTAAAGGTCGCTCCTCTCTGACGGGTGGCATACCTGTCATACCTTGATGCTCTAATGATAGAACCGATAGTCATGTCTGTTATTATTACGTACAATGTAAGTAGTTTGATATGAATCATTCGGATCGCATTGTGACAAAAGCTGCAAGCTTTTATGGAAGTTGGGCTCATTGGCGTATCTAGAGATTTTTTTTGAATGGAGTAGCAGACGAGCATGCAGGCCACGTGGTGTTAAGTGGTCGCTGCAGCCCATGGACATCTACATACAACCTCAAGCAAGCATAGGTAAGTCTTGACTGAGGTTGTATGCAGTTGCGCTGCTACTCCGGAGGTTGGTGGTCGCCTCAAGTAAGTGTGGCGGCAACTGCACCTTTCCACCGAAACATAATAGAATTGGTTCACGGCAGAAGTGGGTGCAGCGGTGGTACTTCCCCGGGCGAACCATAATAGTTCTACCACCTACGTATTGTCCAGGGAGGGCCTTAAAAAGCGGTGTTCGTCACATCGAAGTAAACTTGAGGCGTATTGTAGCAGATTTTCTGAAGTAAACACGGAATCTTCATAGTAAAGTGCTGTCATATAAACGAGAACAAAGATTTTAGGTCTCAATTTTTTTTTAATTATTTATTTTATGTGAAAACACCTTAAACTAAGTTTCACAAAGGGTTAAACCTAATGCCTTTTGGCATTGTCTACCGGTCGACCCTGGATGATGTTGAGAATGCGAGGTAGGCTTCTAAAAATAAAACAGGCTAAAAGAACAAAGAAATATATCATAATCATTATTGCACAGAATTGTGTCACAAAAGATGGCACATTTTTATAAGTGAAAGGTATTAATTATTTTAGTAGCAGCAGTTAACTAGTTAGAATGCAAGTTATAATAGTAATTATTAAATCGCCCACACATTAAGTATTTAATACTAGTAGCGGCCGCCTGCGACTTCGTCGGCGTGGACGTTTGTTTGAATGCGTTAATCTCAGGAACTACTGGTTCGAATTGAAAAAAATACTTCTTACAATGAATATTGCTTATTTGTCCTTAAAATTATTTTTCTTGTTGCAGTTTTAATCTACTTCAAAAATATCTCCTAAATGGCTCTTTAAACCTCTGAATCATCGATATAATATAAGTAGGCTCTGAATGTGTTAATTTGAGAGAAACAATAGAGACATGGATCAAGTCCTTCAGTGAGTAGAGGAGATAAAGTCTTGCCTTTTTTGTATCGGGGAGATACAACCACGCACACACCTCGTTCCCGGGCTGCTGACTGGACGGGTCAAGCTCCCACTCTCGGCCGCAACCCCCCTTTCAGGCAGGGGATACCGTAGCTCCATTCTTATCCCGAAGCTACAGGGACTGATAAAGTCTTGGCTGAGGCTGATGATCGCCTCATATAACTCTGACCGGTGACCGTACCTTTCCGCCCAAAACAACAGAATTGCCTCACGGCAAGTGGGTACACCGTTGACACTTCTGGTGGAACCGTAAAAGTTGTGCCATATATGACATGATGACTACTTGAACTAATTCTATAAACCATGCATTATAAGTACAAAGTCCAGTGAATATTTTTTTTATTTTTTTTTCAACCCTTTTTTTATGTCCCACTGCTGGGCACAGGTCTCCTACTCACAATTGAGAGGGATTTAGGCCATAGTCCACCACGCTGGCCAAGTGCGGATTGGTGGACGTCATGCCTACGAGAAGTTATGAATTTCTCTCAGGCATGCACGGCGATGGAGAATATCGTAATCAACGAAATATCACGATATTTTCCATCACCGTGGAGCAGCGATAAATTCGCACATTACAAATTTCTTTGTCAGAGGTGCGCGCCGAGGATTTGAACCTGGGATCGGTCGCGTCGAAGACCGCGGTTTTTTACCACTCTGCCATCGCTGCTCACTCGGCCATCGCTGCTCACTCAGTGAATATAAAATACTATAAAGCCACGTCCTAGATTAGAGGGCGGTGAGAAAAATCAATACTTAACCACGTCGGCGTTCACCGTACCAGTGACTCACCTATCTATATATCTATGTAACCGTGTAGGTATCCGTGTATCTGCCTACTTGGCGTCAATGGCTTCATATGAACGGAATCTATTTAGACTTTCAATCCCTAGATAAAGTTATTAGTCGGTTTATACTACTATGCTGTCCTTTTCATGTCTTTATAGTGACGTTGATTTGATAGTAGTAACATTTATTAGACGAATAGTTTTATACGGGGATAAGAAAATCGACCTTTAGAATAAGAGAAAAGAGATAGATGTTGTCATTTTGGGAACCCATGAAAAGTTCGAAATAAAAGGACATATGAGAAAGAACGCTTACACTGTAGCGGTTTAGATAGTTTTGAGTAAGACTGACGAAATTTTAGCAATATTATTCATTCAGTGGCTTAATGTTATCAATGACAACGTTAATCTTAAATTCATCTAAATTCAAGAAAAAAAAAACTGCCCGAAAAATGATTCCGAAAATGTTGGCACTTTCTGACGGATGCATACAGAGTAGCCCCAGGTGTCATGTTAACTTGATCGAGTAGTACTTACTTAGGTATAAATTACAGTATGGTTTATACATAGGTACTTACATAAACAAAATAATCGGATCAGCAACAAACTTGAGCTACTTGCAAAATGGAAACTATGAATGAAAAATCATTCGACACAAATATCAGAATCTCATTGATTATTAAGAAAACTGCAAGTTTGGTAAAATTGGATAAACAAGTTTGTCTGTGTGAGTGTATAAGCACGTATGCTATCTGTTCGTAGGGCTGTCACAAATAAATCCATGTTTTCATATTATAATCGATGTTATTCGCAATTGAACAATCCAAACCTTTAGTAAGTTTAGTGTTTATTGAAACAAAGTACTGGTTTGATGGTCGCCTCATGTATGTTTGGCCGGCAATTTTTCTTTTACTTGAGTACATAAAAAATTGAATTGTATTTTAACTAGGGAAGTTTTATAAATAGTTCTAGCGCCTTATACCTAAAAACAAAGAAGTGATTTTGATAACCCACGTAGGTACACACTTTGATAAGTTACATATAAAGACATCTCATCTTTCATCTTTGGTGCCTCCCGCTCGGAAGGACTTTGAGTGTTGTACAAACACCACTTATCCCGATATATTTCCAAAGGTATCGGGTACAAAGTCAAAGTTACTTTTTTTATTCATAACATATTTTTGAAGTATATTCTTTTAGGGATCTGAGAGAAAAGTGCCGAAAAAAAAACTATAAGTACCTTTTGAAGATACTCCTCCGATCAGAAAAGGACATCAAATAGTGTTAGATAGTGTTGATTAGTTACGTACCAAGTAAAGTTAATTGGCAAGTAAAAGCTATGAGTACGGGTCAGTTTATCATAATGATTAGTGCTACTCGAACATCGTGAAATTGAAATTGAAGTTACGGGTGACTTTAACCGCCAATAAGCGTACTCGTCACTTTAATTGAAGGTGGTAAAAGAGGCCCTTAATCTATTGACAACCCTAAGTGTTGTGTGTATGTGGTGTACTCAGTATCTGTTTTCAATGCACATTCAGATAAACACATCCGGTAGTCGGTCGCGATCGAATTACGCCAATTAACTAAATTGAACGACTTCTGCGATATTTTGTAGTTTGACACTATTTTTGCGTCTTCGTTTTGGTACCTATTTTATTCATTAAAATAGAACTATCTTCTCCTACTCCCGAAAGAAGGAATTTCAGCGATTGCCTCATGAGGCGAATATCAGCCTTCGGAGTAACAGTGTGGAAGCATGCGACGTCATACAGAACTGGAGCTTGTTGGAGGTGGAATGTTATTGTACTAGTTGCGCCCCGCGGTTTCACCCATGTTAAAAAGAATCAAATGCATTATAATATTTATAATGGATTCTCCTCTTGGAAATGAGATGTTTAACCGCGGTAAAGTAGCCTATTCCAGACTATCCCTATGCCAAATTCAGCCGTTCTTGCGTGATAGAGCGACAAACATCCATAAACATTGACCGCCTTATCTTATATATAAAATTCTCGTGTCACAATGTTCGTTCACATTCTCCTCCGAAACGACTTGACCGATTGTCATGAAATTTTGTGAGCATATTGAGTAGGTCTGAGAATCGGGCAACATCTATTTTTCATCCCCCTAAGTGATAAGGGTGGCCCACCAAAACATATCTACGCGGTACGGAGTTCGCGGGGGCAGCTAGTAATTATATAAAAACAACCTGATCTAGTAAAAATTAATCTAGTAACGAGATAAAACAAAGACTAAAAAGTCCAGATTTGTCACGGTATTAACGTTAGCCCTTGCACTAAAATTCATTCTTAGTACAAATCGAGGACCAACCCAGGGTTATCTAGTACCAAAGATCGTTCCTGGTTTAAATTGTATCCACAGTTTAATGACCAACAAATGAGAGCATATCATTCTATCTATTCTACCATTTATATCAGCATATCTGACGACCTGCGTGGCGCAATGGTTACCATGCCGGACTGCCAATCAAGGGGTCCCGGGTTCGATTCCCGGCGAAACAGAAATTTGAATGATGAGTTTAAATTTCTGTTCTCGGTCGGGTGTATGTGTTTGTCTTTGTGTGTGTCCATGGTACCCACGACACAGTGTATATCTACTGTACTGTGGGGCTATGAGTGTGAAGCGTATTTATTTATGTTTATTCATTCATTCGTTCAGTATTTAATTAGTTTAGTACACCGTTCCTTTTCATGGAATACTCGCTGTAATTCTACAGTCTCATAAGCATGGTAAGTATTAAGACGAGTAGCTACTCAATAAGTCATTCATTACCGAAGCTACCTAATTTACCCGAACTCAAATTGCCAATCAAAACCAGTAGCGGGCAATGTTCCGTATCATATTTTCTTAGGAATTATCAATTCACGCAATCATGAAGTAATACGACGCTTTGTAGTGTGACCATACGTTTGTTAATAAACGGGACACAGCCCAAAAATTATACAGTGAAAGAATTGTCTAAAACGTAAATTCATAAATTTTGTTTCCACGCAAACCTAAGAATTCTTGTGCCACTGGCATCGGGCAGCGTGTACCCATACAAATAGTACTTATACATTTTTCCTGTCATTTATGCATGTAGGTAGATTTCTAAATTAGGAATTTCTTAAAGACAGACCTGCATCGCCGTAAAGATAGCTGTCGCGAAATCAATATTAATAAAATAATAGGACAAGAACATAAAATATAAATCGCAGAGTAAAATATAGTTGTAGTATGAGGCCACATTCATTTTGTCTCAAATAGTAAGGAAATAGTAAGGAGCTCGTTCTGAAGCTGTGTTGGTATTCTAAGGAGGTAAGTTCTGTTTTGTTTTATAGGTAATTTTGAATACGGTAATTGTATTGTTCGACAGGTTTTATTCTTAACTCTGTGTACTGTTTGTTTGAATATATGGCAAGTATCACATGTATTGGAGGTAATCATTTACCTGTCAAATACTACGAAAACCACACGATTCAGATTCAAGACTTAAGTTGACGTTTTCTTAGCTTTAATGGTAAAAGAAAAAGTCGAGATTTGTACACTATCCCTCACAGCTCACAAGTTATATATATACAGTTATGTCAAGACTATCTCATTAAAAACTAAACGTATGGCCGCATTACGCATGATGGATGATATTGCACCGTTGTGTAACAATAGATAGCATGCTTCAACAGGTTTTTGTATGTTAAAAATATGCAGTGATTATTTCTACATTATACAATTCTGACAATATTATTAGAGCACAGTAATCAGACTACTCAGTGTAGATAAAAGTGAAATACTTTCGTGTTTTGATGAGGACGTTACATGAAAAAAAATCCGAATCGTCCCACTGCTGGGGATACGTCACTATAATGTAGTATCTACCTATAGTTACGCCACTAAACTTGACACTGGGTTGGTGGAGATGCGTGTTATTGGACAATCCACTGTCGGATTACCTACAAGAAGGTAGAAGTCGTTTAACTATCGGAAGAAAAGTCCACGAAATTTTACCTAGCGGTCATCTAACTTAGGTATAGCCGACCGCATTCATAACAGTGTAGATTCTATTCTTGTACGTTGTAAACAAGTCACAGGACACTTTTTTGGCTTTTGAAAGTATCTACATTCTGTACATCTTTATTAGCCACCTATCAGATAATTAAAATTAACGATTACAGTTTCTATATACCTCACAACAAGGTAAGAACATTTTGTTATTGAAACGAATCGTGAGTGTAATCATGATAAACATACATTATTTATCATGATTAAGATCCTAGGACCGAAATTAGTGGGACGATCCCGAATAAACAGATATATATATATATATATATGTATAACCTTAATCTAATACCTTTAAACGAGCAATTCTTATATACGAGTACCTAAATATGTAATTTGAATTTCGGAAATGGCTCGGACGATTTTCATGAAATTTAGTGTGCAGGGTTTTTCGGGGGCAAAAAATCGATTAAGCTAGATTTTATTTTTAGAAAATACCGTTAATACGCAACTTCAACTTAAACATAGACTGAAAAATTACTCTTTCTGACATCTATCGGCAAGTGATATGTAATTCTATTTTTTTATTGGAAGCTGCTGTAGATGGCGTTGTTAAGCAAACCAATGAATCTCTGAAAAAACATTTTTTTTTATCCGAGCAACTCTCGGTCATCCGGGTACCTACTATATATAATGTGAACAAGATTAGAATAATTAAAAAAATATTCTTTTTTGTCTAAGTGTAAGCCTATCATCGATTGCCGAAACCGTTCGATACGGTGTGATGGAGAACCGATTACGTAATAAGTATTGTACGCGGGAAAATGTCGCAATCGTATCGAAATCAGTACAACTAAAAGCGGGAAACTGAAACCTTAGATGAGAATCAAGTCAGGGAATTTAGGTTTTGTTTGCAGACTTCAGAAATCTTGGTATTTTGTTGATAGGTTTATTAAGACCTGAGCTGAGAGGTAAACTATAATAGGTATATTAGTAATGTTAAATTAGTAAACAAACTCATGTAATTTTACATCTAACCCTAAGGGAGTTGGTACGTATCTATCTTCTCTAAAAACCAGAGCTATACACAATATAACAATTTATGATAAATTTTATTATTTTCTTCAAAATGTATCTTGAAGTTCAGTAACTAAGCTGTAAGCAAGAAGTTCATGATCCAAGGAACAATTTTATACAACCAAGTCATTTCTTCCTTGGCAAGTTAAAATTCTTGTTCAGTACCAATGCCCATAAAGTCCTATAAATTTCCCGTATAAAATCGTACAATCACAGAATAAAATCAAATTCTACGTCCATCGGGTTCACTCAAGTTCATATACGGAGAAAAGGTGTGACATAGATGCGCGCGCGCATCGTGACTTCCTCCTTCCCGCTGATTCGGAATTTAAATCGACCTATCACCATCCCGGCAATATGGCGTTCTATTTGCAGTTATGAAAACTACCCGCATTCAATTATCGTCCGTATCGCTTTATGAATAAAGGACCGTGATTTCGAAGGTGTGGCTCTAACGGTTGCCGGAGTATATTATAAACGTTTTGATTGATATGGTGAGGACGTAGTCGGTACCGCTGCTTTCTTCAACAGTCCAATGAGCGACAACGGTACTGAATTACACCGTGTCGTATCTTAAGCCCTCATTTATGGGACGCCATTGACAATTACCGTCCAGGCGAGCAGATTTCGAAACGTTTTCCAAAGCATTTTCCACCTTATCGCTAAGGTTTAAGTGGGAAACCGATAAATGAATACCGTAACACAGGTATTGTCTAGAAATGGATAATTTGCGTTCAAAACCGGCTATTGCGAAGTTGACAATTGGATAGTTACGTTATGTTTCTATGGAGAAATTTAATGGGATGAAAACCTCTTGGCTATTTGTTTGTGTAAGGAATTTTGCACCTTTCTATTCTACACTAGTTGGTAATATAAACCAAATTTTTTTGTCACCATGACGACCACGAAACCACTAGATCAACTTTAGAAGTTGGTAGTGAAGAATCCAAAAGCCAAAAAGCTTAGAAATACTGTTCTTAACGCGATAATAAGTGAGATAGTACCTAATTGTAAAAGCCTTTGTTAGGTTACTTGAACTTTTTCTAAAATCATTGAGGATATAACATATAACAGTGACTAAAATATTTTTTCAACAGAGTACTAGCCTGCAGAAAAGTAAAGAAATACTAATATTGTATTAACAGATGTAACTTTCAAACACGTAAATCAAGACACAAGATCTTTAGAAGGCATTTCATTGTAATGCCTAGTTTCTGTGATACAAACTGAATGCAGATCCTATGCCCTATTGACCCAAGGCCCAATGGTTATAACTGAGAATCATAACCGAACCGTTAAATCGTCGCGGAAGACCCACTCCTGACTTGCATTCCTGATGCCAGCGCAAGATGGCCGCCGCTGCCCACAGAATTATAATATGCACAGATCAACTATCTATATTTTAGATGCGTTTGAATATGGAATTCGTTTTCTTTATTTTCTCGTTGCCTCGGTGGTCCGTTAATAGTGTAACAATTTCTTAACTTTAAATATATTTGGTCTATCAGGTGTTTTTGATTAAGTGATTCAACGAATTACAAAGAGCAATCAATTTGGCCATGTAACATTTACACAGAATCAAAGATAAGTTATAGATAGTGCACTCCAATCGTCGTAACTGTGATGTAATTTTGGTCATTTGCAACCAATTAAGTAAATTTTTATATTCTCTATCGCACAGAGGTCTGGCTTGCTAAAGCTTTATTTTACTCGTATTTAAAATCCTAAGCATGGTCCACTACTAGCCACTCTAGCCAGCTACATTTTACCATTTAGAAGCTTCTCTGATAGAATCATAAAAAAATTATGTGCACTTTATGAAATACTTTACTCAATGATTTGATCCCTTTATCATAAATCCATAAGATTAGATTGAACTGAGAGTGACGAGAGTGAGGGATAGACACAATTAGTACAGCGTCTTAAAGACAGACTAGAAAGAAATGCGTCATTATTTATCCATCATTCCATTGATTTCTCATCTGTGCGCGCCCAAAACCATCGATTGGCACTTTCTCCGAACGGAAAAGCGTTTGAATTAGGTTTGCGCGGGAGATGAATAATTGAATATTGATTCACGCAGGGCCCGAGAGATGGCGGTAACGGTCGAGTACGTGAGAACGCGCGAGTTGACTTGAGTGAGACAATGAAATGATAAGTTTTTTTTAAATTTTATTGCTTGGGCTGTGGGCAGAAGTCAGAGAAAAGGACAATGACATTATTATAAATTAATAATACGTAGGTAGACATGGTTCAGGTATGGGAATGGCCCGCTATCATCATGGAAGATTTGTAGGTGCGGAGCAAATTATTAAAGTAACTTCCAGATCTTCGATCAGATTCTCTGATCAAATAAAAAAGTATAGATGGAGTTCTGCGAACAACAACGTGAGGCCAGTTTTGTAAACATGTGTGCGTGACCGACCTACGCACACATATGTTGCGATCATAATTCAAATTATCTCATTATTTTATTTCTTATTTATTAATACCATTCATTACAACTTCACAACACATTCCGACATTTTTTCTTGTGAATTTGTATATTTTTGACGACGTTTTACTCAATACGCCACGATATTCGACTGGCAAAGCCAGCAAAGCCAGATGCAATTTCGTTGTACGTGTTTACGTGTCATGTGTGCGTACTCTGTGTACACGGCTAGGTGCAGTTTAAACCGGCCACACTTCGTTGTTCGCAGCGTTTTTTCTAGTTTTTTATTTGATCTGAGCAGATAATCTTGAAAGTCGATTTCGACTTGTTGAAGACATCAGGAGTATTCAGGAGGGCTACTCTGAGCGCGACAATCCGAACATTCGCATATTTTTGAGTTCATTTTGAGCCTTTTCCGACTCTTTACTTCATAGCTGCATTTATCTATTGTAAAGACTACGAGACCATGAAGCTACTAATAACATAATATCGTTTACTTATTCTAATACAAACTTACTTTTGAAAAATAGTACTTCGAAAATATACGAAACTTCGGACGATTGCGCTTAGAGTCATTGTAGACGAGAGCAGATTCCGGCGAGAGTATTTGCTGAAATTTGGTTGAAATAAACCCCCATAAAAATCCGCACAGTCGATTTGTTTCTAGGTCGTTTCATGTGCATTTTTTTGGTAACCAAGATGTAAAAGAAAAATGAAATAAACACCTTGTGGCTTATGATTTTAAATCAATTTTGATATAAATTAATATTTTGTTGGAAAGGAAGGTAATTTTGAAACTTTTAATAAAGGCCAAATAAAGATAAGAACTTAATTTATTATTTAAGTACGTAGCTACCTAATTTGACGTCATAAATACAAGAAAACAAATATCTCAAAGCTAATTTATTATTGAGGTTATCTCTGAATAATAAGTAATAATAACTAAGCTTGAGATGAAAAAAGTTTATTTCTTTTTATCCAATGTTATACCTACTAATTAAACCTATTAAGTAAATTGTTAGGTAATAGTTTGATAATTATAATGTTTGCTTCATCTTCCGTGTAAATATCGTTTTGCTGTTCCAGATTTTAAGATAAAATACGTAAAGGTAAGTATGAGGATTTTCATAATTTTTTTTCGTTACTTTTGCGGCGTACCGGCCTACTACTACTAGCTACATTTGCACGGTGATCTGCGATTTAGTCGCTAAACGCAGGCGATTCAGCCCTAGTTTGAGCGCGATCGTCCGTATAGCACCTTTTTCTCGACAACGTTACTATAGAGTTATGTATCTATAAAAATAAAGGTCAGCACAGGGTTAAAAAATGGGCTGAAAAATGCACGGTATACCGATTATCGATTTTACCAGTAGACCTCCAGCATCCGAAACGAGTGATTCCGATCCGATGCCGCGTCCAAGTGTCAAAAGGCAATGATACGCAACATCGCCGATGCTGCAAGTAGCTACTTATCTTAAGATTCTTAAGTGACAGAGATATTCAGAGTTCTTCGCTAACCCTTCTAAAGCTGACGCACGAGCGTGCTTGTCAGTACACATCGCTACTAAAACCAGAGCAAATAGGACTTCGTGAAATAGAATATCTTATTTATTTTATTTATTTAATTATTAATGTACACAAGCACTTAAATTAAAAATAGTAACAATAGATATTGTACAAAGGTACAGCTTATTCCTTTAGGAATCTCTTCCAGCAGACCTGAAACTGGAGAAGTGTTAACTAAAGATAGTAAATAGTGTACATAAATTTTACATACACAAATATACATACTAATAAATCTACATATATACATAAATACATACATACATACATAAACACTTATGTCATTCATTATATATAAAACATAACAACATAAATTATGATAAGGAATGGTAATATTCTTTAACGCGTTTCTTAAAGGCGGGTAGACTCTTGGAATCACGGATATCTGGTGGAAGTGAATTCCATAGCCTCATTGCATGAACAGAGAAGGAGTGTGAATAGGAGTGGATTTTGTGTGCGGGAATGTCGAGGAGAGTCCTACGATGAGATCTGCAGGGAGCATTGGAAGGGCGAGCATCTCATAATATCTGGAATAGATGGAAACTGTTTCGTCTTATTTATAAACCTAAATTAAAGATTCCTTCTCCGATGACTTCTCTATCCACTCCAATTAGGATGCATCACACGCCAAGTACCTATTAAAGTAAGCAGAAGAAAAAATATTTCGAAACTATTTATCATAAAGGCCTCTTTCACCACCTTCAAGTAAAGTGACAAGTACGCTAATTGTCGGTTAAAGTCATCCGTAACTTAAATTTCAATTTCACGATGTTCGAGTAGCACTAATCATATGATAAACTGACCCATACTCATAGCTTTTTACTTTAATTAAAACGGTACTGAACCAATAACATTAATTAAAGACAGAACTTTCATACTTCACGCTCACAGAACTTCTGACAAACTGACAATATATCGCTCCATTCATCCGCAAACAGATCACAGTCTGGGTATACATCCAGGAGAGCGTTAAGAGCAGCTAGAATTCGAGGAATAGGGGAGAAAGCGCGCGCGACTGTGCGCGCTGGTGGCACTGCAAATAATTTTTGGTTTCGGCACGCACGCACAGGGTATTTGTACGGCAAAAGAAAATTGCATAGCTCATCACTGAGATCAATAGCGTCAATCCTTCCATGGAATATTTTACATGCTATGGATATCTGCTTAAATTTACGTCTCACTTCCAGTGAGTTAAAATTTAAGGTCCCTAAAAGAAATCCGGTGGGATACATAAAAGGATAATATCCATAGGTACGCTTATAGAGGTACCGTAAAAATACCTTTTGAACCTTTTCTAAAAGAAGTGTGTAGGTAATTTCATGCGGATTCCAAACACATGCACTGGTTTCGAGCTTTGATCGAACCAGCGCATTGTAGATTAAGCGAATAGCGTTGGCGCAACGAAGATCTCTCGCACTTCTAAGCACGAACCCAAGACGCTTGTGGGATTCTTTTGCCAGAGCAACTATGTGGTCGTGGAATGTTAGCTTTGGATCAAATAATACCCCTAGATCCTTGACCAAGGAAGACCTAGTAATCGTTTGGTTGCCAATTTTATAGTGGAATTTAATGGGTTGCCACATTCGACCAAATGTCATCATGTAGCATTTTTCAATGTTAAATTCCAGTTTGTTCGAAACACTCCACCTGACAATAGAATTGACGTCATTCTGAAGTGCTATACAGTCAGTCTCGGCCTTTATCTCTGTAAAGAGTTTTAAATCATCCGCGTATAGTAAGCATTTAGAATGCTTTATCACTTCAGGGAGGTCATTTATCATTATTAAAAATAGCAGTGGGCCAAGAATAGACCCCTGATTGACCCCAGAACGCGTTTGATAGGGCTTAGACTCGTATATACCAAGCCTAACATATTGCTGCCTGTTGTGGAGGTAATTTGCAAGTAATCGCAGCAAATCAGGCGTAAATCCTATGGCTGAAAGTTTGGCAAGGAGTATGTCATTATTGACCCTATCAAAAGCCTTCCGGAAGTCAAAGTACAGAACGTCGACTTGGCACTGCTTGTCTAGACGTTGAGAGATATAGTCCACCAACGATAACAAATTAGTGTCAACAGATCTCTTGCGTCTGAAACCATGTTGTTCATTGCAAAGATATTTGTTAACCTGCGAATAAATACGTGCATGAAGAATATTTTCAAATATTTTGGCAGATGAACACAATATGGCAATTGGTCGATACCCTTCCACCACCTCTTTGTTAGTTCCTTTAGGTATTGGCGCTACCCTAGAGACTTTCCATTCTGAGGGATAAGTTGCAGTCTTTATCGAAAGGTTAAATATGTGACAAAGGGGAGTGCTTAAAGACCTCTTAGCACCTTTAATAATAAAAGATGGTAGGTTATCAGCTTTTACTTGCCAATTAACTATACTTGGGACGTAACTAATCAACACTTTACTTGGAGATGGTGAACGAGGCCCTAAGCCTATTTACAAACCTGTAAAGAATCCTACTCCCATCATTTCTCCATCCACCCCAATTAAGGTGCATCACACGTCATCTACCAAAGTACCAAACCTTCCGTTTCTGAACTGTTAGCCGAACTTCAAATTAACATATACGTCACGTATGTAAGGTACACGACTCCTTATAGGTTGTTTACCTCCGCAAGTACTTAATTGATTTGTTTTTTGTATTTTCCAATATCTTTGGTTTTTACTGAATGTTGAGATGGTGGAGTTAAAAAACGATACTTCATATGTGGGCATTTGTGGTAATAGGGGTTTGGATAAGTAATTCAATGTAATATGGCATGTTAGGTTGTTTAATCGATTTGCACGTTAGAAAAAGCCCTAAGTTACATCTCGCTAACAGTTTATTGTATGATTTCATTTACCACTATATTAACAAAACTAGCCTTCCGCCTGCGGCTTCGCCCGCGTGGACCCGTTTAATGGGTCCCCGTAGGATAAAAAATAGCCTATGCGCTATTCCAGGCTTCATTGCTATATTAAAATCATAGGAGTTTAGTCAGTTGCTTCAACCACGCTGACCCTATTACCCGTTTTCACGTAGGAATAAAGCATTTTCCCGCGGTAAAAAAGTAGCTTATGTTACTCAGGGTGAATGTAGCTTTCTAATGGTGAAAGAATTTTTGAAATCGGAACAGTAGTTTTTGAGTTTATTCATTACAAACATACAAAAAAAAATACAAATCATTCTCGATTTTTCTCGAATATTAGTATAGAAGTATAGATATTAGTACAGAAGTATAGATAAGCAAAAGCAACGGCTCGTTGTCATCAAACGTCAAAAGCAAGAAAAAATATAGCTCAATTTTTCGATAAATACCTAAAATCGAGTTATCCGCACTGCGACAGCGTGGTTTTGGAAATGTTTCTGATCCTTTTTTTAATATTATATTGTATGCCAGAACATGGTAGACTGTTTAAAACTCCAATTATAATTTTAAACATCTTATTGTATGTGTGTAAACAGTCAACAATAAAGTATTTTCATTTCATTTCATTTCATTTCATTTCAAGGGCTATGAAAATATGCACAAACTCGACGGCTAGTGTAGAAGGGAAGCGATGTATGCAAATAACAACGTAGGGCGTATAACCGACAGATAACAGTCGTTAAACCACGTCGAAGGCTTCATAAACTTAGGATTTGGGCCTCCAGCAGTGCACCGCAAGCAGGATTGCAATTTTTTTTTATTTGACTGGAGTATCAGCCGTGCATGCAGGCCACGTGGTGTTAAGTGGTCGCTGCAGCCCATAGACATCTACATAAAACCTCAAGCAAGCATAGGTAAGTCTTGTCTAAGGTCGTATGCAGTTGCGCTGCTACTCCGGAGGCTGGTGGTCGCCTCATGTAAGTGTGGCCGGCAACTGCACCTTTCCACCGAAACAAAATAGAATTGGTTCACGGCAGAAGTGGGTGCAGCGGTGGTACTTCCCCGGGCGAACCATAATAGTTCTACCACCTTCAAAAGATACATAATATGGTTACGTTATGTATCTTCATATTGTTACGTAGACAATATGTCCAAAATTGTCGCTAAATGATTTTGCTTATATACTAAAATTGTAACACGTAAACTTCAAAATTGATGCGGTACACCCAAACGAAAATTGAATGTACATGTCAGTTAAAATGTGATTTTGGTAATGTCCAATTTGATACAATTCTCTTGAATAGGCGAAGAATTGTTAGTAAAACAGCCCCAATTTCGTTTAGACATGGTATGTGCAATTTGACCAAAATTGTATGGAAGTTTTGGAAATCCAATTTTGTATTTTGTGTACACAACATTTTGATAGATTAGATTAGAATTTGAGAAGCTACTGAACGCAATAGTTCAACAACTTTAACATAAAATAAATAAATAAATAAAAATAAACGTTACACACTCATAGTACCACAGTAAGGTAATTAATACACTGTGTCGTGGGTGCCATGGACACATACAAAGACAGGAACACAAACACCGAGACCGAGAACAGAAATTTAAACCCATCATTCTTTCTGCTTCGCCGGGAATCGAACCCGGGATCCCTCGATTTCAGTCCGGCATAGTAACCATTGAGCCACGAGGGTCGCCTGTTACATGTTAAATCACTTTGTGCCTGCAAAAAAAAATATGATTCATAACTCCATAATCGATATCTTAATCGATAACAGTAACTTATTTAAAAACGATTGTTGTATGACGTGTATAAAAAAATATTGTTTCGATAGGTAAGTTTTTGACGACCAGCGTAGCGCAATGGTTACCATGCCGGACTGCCAATCGGAGGGTCCCGGGTTCGAGTCAGTGTGTGTCCATGGTACCCACGATACGGGGTATTTTCTACCTTACTGTCGGGCTATGGGTGTGAAACGACAGGTACTAACTAATAACACTCGTCTTATAATAATAATAAATCAATAAAATCTGACCGATTACGTTATTCACTCTCATTGTGAATATTCATATCCGTATCAAGAAATTATCACGTCTAGAATTACGCACATCAGATTAAAGTCCTTATATTGTTTGTCATTTCTTTGTAAAGGAAATCCGATTGATAGTGTAAGCAGAAAATCCACAATTCTTTCTTAAACTTTTGAGTAATAGGTACCTCTTTTTTTTAAGTGATTGTATCACGCGCTCTTTTTATACCCTTTATATTAGTTTCACCTGTATGTTTGTTTGTTTGTATGTATGTATGTGTTTCGGTGCGATTTTGACCCACTTTAAACGGCCAGATTTTATTCATTATTCAAACTTTGTAGATTTATCGAGGAACTTTGACAATACACTAATATGTATGTATGTTTTTTATTTAAAATAAATAATAGTTTAAAAAAACTAAAAAAATACGCTTTTATAAGAAACTCAACTTAAAAATAGAAAATATATTTTAATTAAAAATAGTGTAAAAAATGCAATATATTGTAAAAAACGTGGTTTTTTTACAACTATTATTATATTGGCAGTGTAAAGTAAAATATTTGATTTGATATCAATCAAATAGTCAAAATCAATAAGTCGTCTTTATCAGCCCGATAAGGCTGGGATCCGAGAGCAAAGATGGTTACTTTACCAGACAGTTTCTAATGGAGTTTTGAATTAGGTAATTCTGGGTCTATGGGAAGTATCAGTTCTATTCTACACGTTTGGGCCGTTGAGGGATAAGTTCTCAAAAGTTTCTTTCATACATATAGGTAACTTGTCTACAAACACTTCAAATCTTTACATCTATACAAATAAATAAAATTGGAGTGCCTGTTTGTAATATTTAAATAACCGCTTTTTACTACATGCATATGTATATACGGTACATATACAGAAATAACATTTTTTACAATTTTTGTCTGTCTATCTGTCTGTTTGTTTGTTCCAGCTAATCTCTGAAACGACTGGACCGATTTTGACGGGACTTTCACTGGCAGGTAGCTGATGTAATAAGGAGTAACTTAGGCTACTTTTATTTTAGAAAATATCTAAAACTAAAGTTCTTGAGGCCGAAGTCGTGGGCGGCCGCTAGTGTACAATATTTGCCTGAAAGCCCTAAAAGGTAGTTTAAATAGTAAATTTTCAACAATTTTGAAAACTGCTCTAATTCCTAATCAGTGAAACCTTGCCCAACCGCACTCATCAAGGCAGGTAAACGATTACTCATCTCGGCTATCAGCGTCCAAACCTGCCCAATCAGGGCATTCAGGCCGGAACTCGCTATCTGATAGCGGCACCGTTATAAGAACTGTATTGTACTGGGCTGTGTCTTCAACTAAATAAGGAAAAAAACGAGGAAAGGGAGTTCAGTACCTTAGGAAGGAAACTGTAATATCATAATTATAACTTAAAAAAATAATGTAGTTTAAAAAACTAAAAAAACACGCTTTTGAGAAAATACGAACTAAAAACTAAAAAAATAAGAAGAAAATGTATATTACTGTAAATAAAGCGTGGGGTGCATGGTGTCAATAGTATCTTAAAAACCACCCCACGCTTTATTTACAGTAATATACATTTTCTTCTTATTTTTTTAGTTTTTAGTTCGTATTTTCTCAAAAGCGTGTTTTTTTAGTTTTTTAAACTACATTATTTATTTTTAATTTTTTAGTTGGATTTTTAAATGGAATAATTTTATCAAATTAGTGTATTGTCATCGGTCCTCAATAAATCTACAAAGTTTGAACGAAATCTGGCCGTTTAAAGTGGGTCAAAATCGCGCCCAAAGAAGTCGGTTACAAACATACAAACATACAGGTGAAGCTAATAAAAAGCGTGTAAAAAACCGGCCAAGTGCGAGTCGGACTCACGCTCGAAGGTTTCCGTACCATTATCTATAAAAATCACTTTTATTGTATGGGAGCCCCCTTAAATATTTATTTTATTCTATTTTTAGTATTTGTATAACAATAGCGGCAACAGAAATACATCATTGCCTTTGACTGCATCATCGACGCAGTCGCAAAATCGCCAGTTAGCGATTTTAAAAGTACCATATCGCCGAGCACCTTAAGTAGCATCGTAAAGTGCAGTACCGGAGTCATTTGGAGTACAAAGCCAAATTGGCATCAAAAAAGCTTGGTGTCCTCAACAGAGCGAAGCAGTACTTCACTGCGGGGCAACTCCTGACGCTGTATAAGGCCCAGGTCAGACCCCACATGGAGTACTGCTCCCATCCCTGGGAAGGAGCACCAAAGTACCAGCTACACCCATTTGTCTCCGTTGAAAAGCGCGCAGTCCGAATCGTCAACGACCCAAGATTGACTGACAGGCTAGAACCGCTTAGCTTGCGAAGAGACATAGGCTCGCTCTGCGTGTTCTACCGACTTTACTATGGTGAGTGCTCCGAGGAACTCTTCAAATTGATGCCTACATCACCATTCCATGATTATACCACCAGACGAAGGTTGAAGTTCCACCGGCACCATCTGGACTCGTGGCGGTCCTCCACAGTCCGCTTTGCACGCTCCTTTTTACCACGGACGTGTAGGTTATGGGACAACCTTCCAGCTGAGTCATTCCCAGTGGACTATAACATGGGGTTCTTCAAGAAAGCTGTAAAAAAAGCTCTCCTTCAAAGCCGGCAATGCTCGGGCGGCTCCCCTAGGGTTGCCCGTGTCCATAGGCGACGGTGATCGCTTAACATCACGCGGCCCGTCTGCCTTATTGTTAGGTTTATTTATAAAAAAAAAAAACATACGAACACGGTTATTCTATTGTAAGTTACTATGAGTAGGTATGTATAAGATATATTTCATACATCACAATTTCTGATTAGAACACCTCTTGTTTCGTACTTTTTTTCAATAGTCGGGTTTAAAACTAAATACACACTATTAACTATTAACAAATATTTTGTCTGTACAATCATAGACGTAAGAATCTTCGTTAAGATGCGTTGTTGGCGTGTGGATACAAGTGTTACTCTCTCACAATAGGATGTGCTCTCGGGAGATACGACAACTGAACAAACGCATACCGACTCTAATGAGATGGTAGATAACGAGTTTTGGTTACATTTATAAAGATGGTTGCCCAGCGGATAGCGTAGGACGCGATCTACGCAGCTAAGCGAAACGAGTGCGGTCAGATGCGTGATGGGTGACCGCTCTTGGGACCAAAAATATATAATAATTTACCAGACTTTCTTAAAACCAAAAGTTATAACGAATTTAAAAGAGAACTAAAAACACATCTAATTAAAAAAGCGTACTATTCGGTCACTGAGTTTATTAACGATAAATAAATAAATTAATAAAATATAAGAAATAAAATAACATAAATAAAATGACTAATAAATAATTTTGTCCGCGGCATAAAAACCTGGGAGGTTTTTTTTTCGCCAGCTTTTTTTCCTCTCAGTGTACAAAACCCATCCTGGTGGGTGCCCAAAGCTGATGACGGCGAACCCCGTATGGTTCAAATAAAATAAATTATTATAAAAAGCACAAAATTGGGTTTAAGTCTAATTAATTAAAACTGTAAAATATAAAACTACTTTAATGTTTCTTATGTACCCTTCTGTAATAGTTATTTTAAGAATTTATGTTTACATTATGTTAAGTCATTAAAATAATTATTTTATTTAATATAATAAAATTTGTACACCCTAAGGGGTAAATATGGAGCTCTAAATATTTTGTAAAACCTTTTTCACCCATATTTGTGCAAATAAAATATTTTCATTTCATTTCATTTCTTGTGGCAAATTTCATGCGCGTTTCCGGCATTAAACCGGCGGTTCCGGTTGTTATTGTAGATAGCAGTTGTGCAACCTTGTCGGAGACCTTATGAGCGGTTAGAAAACATCCGAGAGGGTCTCACTAACTCGCCTTGGAGCAGCATGGTGGAGTAAGCTCCAGGCCTTCCCAATAATGGGGAGAGACTCGTAAGACAATGCTGGGATAGAAAACGAACTTTTCTAATATCTTTAGTTGGGAGTGATCAGGCGTTTGTGTAAATTATTGTTTTCACATGTTTTGTTTTAGTATTGAAATTTTTAATCTATACTAATATTATAAAGAGGAAAGATTTGTATTTTTGTATGTTTGTAATGAATAAACTCAAAAACTACTGTTCAGATTTCAAAAATTCTTTCACCAAGAAAGCTACATTCACCCTGAGTAACATAGGCTACTTTTTACCGCGGGAAAATGCTTACGTGAAAACGGGTAATAGCGTCAACGCGGTTGAAGCAACTGGCTAAACGCCTATGATTTTAATATAGCAATGCAGCCTGGAATAGCACATGGCTATTTTTTATCCTACGGGGACCCATTAAACGGGTCCACGCGGGCGAAGACGCTGGCGGAAGGCCAGTTTAAAATGAGATAAATTAAATAAACGAGATAAAATTAGTTCGAAGTCTCAGCCAATAATTATCATTTAAATATTTAGTGTAGTGATAGGTACATTATCTATGTACCTATAATTTGCTCGTACAAAAACTGATCTCACATAAAATAATAGGTATTGAAATTATCAAGCAGACGGAGTTATCAGCTCGTAAATTTGTTATTTCAATAGAAAGATACGTATAAAACACGACTTGTTAGCATTAGCCTCGAATTCATTGTTATTTTAAGCGAAGATTGTTATTATTTTAACACTATGGACTAGGGTTGCCATCTCAAAAATTTGTCATCCAGGACAAGATACGTTATAACCCCGGATTTTAGAGCCCAAAAACCGGACATGTCAACAGCGGGGGGACGGTGAATTTAGCGTGTCGGTTCGTCGGTTGATCACGACGCGACGTGCGGGCACAATGCGTGTGTCGCGGGCGGCCCTAGACTTTATTTCTTTTAAACCCGGACTACAAATGAAGTCCGGCCCGGACGCTCCCCGGACGCCCTCTAAACTAGGACAAATCCGGGGAAACCCGGACGGATGACAACCCTACTATGGACAGACCGGCGGTTAGCGTAGAACGCAAAAGATGTATGAAACTAAGCCAAACGGGCGCGGTTGGGTGTGAGATGGGTGATCGCTAGTGGCAAAAAAATTCATGCGCGTTTCCGTGCTTCGGAGGGCACGTTAAGCCGTCGGACCCGGTTGTAGTCTATAGATAACAGTCGTTAAACCTTGTTGGTGGCCTTATGGGCGGTTTGCAAACATCCGGTTGGCCACTATCCCGCATCTCCACCAACCGCATTGGAGGAGCGTGGTGGAGTAAGTTCCAGGCCTCCCCAATAATCCAATAATGGGAAGAACCCGTGCCCAGCAGTGGGACGCAAAAAGGGTTGCAGCCATGGAGAGATCGATTCCAGAAAACAAAATGGAAGAAATACACGCTCCTATTCGCTAGATAGGAACGCTAATCTTGTAACCATGACTGATTTATTGGAATGCTTATTGGTTTATTTCAAACATTCACATATACTGAAGTATGTTAATATGCACATTTATGTCGCAATTGCAATTGGAAGTAGTTGTGTTATCTACATTAGTACCCAGAAAAACAATAAAGATATAATGGAAGAATCGTTAATATTACGTAGATAGATACTCTTCTTTATAACACTTGTTTTGTTATGTTAATGGCAAATGCATACTTTTCAAAATGACTTTAAATTTAGAATTAATTTTATTTAAAAAAAAACACCTATACGACATGGCACTCTTTTCACGGTAAAACAAATAGGTTCTTATATGTATATCGTTAGATTTAATAAATATTGTCTAAGTAATAATCAAACAACTTGATTCTTGAGTCTTGGGACTCGACGCAAGGAGGTCGTCATGTAATCAGTGAGTTCTGCAATAGTTTCGAGGATATGATTTAACTGGTAGTACTATTATGGTTCGCCCAGGGAAGTACCATCGCTGCACCCACTTCTGCCGTGAACCAATTCTATTGTGTTTCGGTGGAAAGGTGCAGTTGCCGGCCAGACTTACATGAGGCGTCCACCAGCCTCCGGAGTAGCAGCGCAGCTGCTTATGACCTCAGACAAGACTTACCTATGCTTGCTTGAGGTTATATGTAGATGTCCATGGGCTGCAGCAACCACTTAACACCACGTGGCCTGCGTCTGCTACTCCATTCAAATAAAAAAACGAATAATCAAAAAACTTGATTCTTGAGTCTTGGGTCTCGACGCAAGGGGGTCGTCACGTCATCAGTGAGTTCTGCAAGAGTTTCAAGGATCCACAATAAGCGCTTAAGGAGTTTAAATGACGTCAAGTCCTACACAACCCGGTATCTCTCCTAAGATAACAAGACACATTACATTACACACGGTTAAAATAATCTATCTCGCTGCAATAATCTAGAGTTTATTAATAACATAATCAATTTGAAACTTATTTATAATTATGTCACAACCGCCACAGCAGACATTTTATTACCATAAGCAGGTGTCAGACTCGTGCGGACTATCGCCCTCATAGCCCATCTTAAGCTCAGGTCACAGACATGTGAGATGGATATTAAAAATAGATCAACATAAAGTTGTTATGCTTTAAATTCTTTAAGGAATTGGCTGCTGAATATACGACGGAATACTACTTTGCATCAAGTTACTGCAAGTTACTCGCAGTGTACTCGCAAAAAAAAAATAGAACACGTGTCACGTTACTACGCCGCCAACTTAATGTGCACTAATCAGTCGCTGCCCACACTTATTTTATCCTAATCAAAGTGTAAACAGGCCCTAAGTCTCCGAAGTAACAGCGCATCTGCACACCACTGCTGGTACCACTTAAGGAATCCTTCAGAAGCTACCCGACACCTTGGGAGAGGGTATCCTTTCCCAGCGTTATGTGGGATTTATACCCCACTAAAACCAGAGGGGGTTTGTGCTTGGGGATGAGTCCGAGATCTCCAGTGGGCGTTCCACTGGAGATCTCGGTGTCTTCCACGCGCGGCGCCCAGAGTGGGCTCATCTTCGGGAGAGCTTTGTGTTGCTCTTCTGCATCTTTAGAAGCTTGCGGCGGCATGCGGTCCCGCACACACCGCCGTCCTTCCCGGGTCCCCCTTTTAGTCGCCTCTTACGATCAGGCAAGGATACCGTTGCTCTATTCTTAATCCCGACCAAATATAAAAGCGCACCTGTATCTCACCCGTACCTACCTACCCATAGCATAACAGTCATTAAGCCACAGAAGCAGGTGTCAGTGTCGGCGCGTGCCAGCAATAATTCTCGTTTTGCCGCTCAAATTACGAACCGAGATGGCAGTCGATACACCATCTGTTTGGACTTGGCCGGATTTGTCCTACTTTTGATTGTAATATATTTGAGTTATGATTTGTGTGATTTTGATTGATTGCTTGTGATTATAAGTAGAAAGACTATTAAAGCAGATTTAAGTAAGTATGTTACCCGCGTTTTAACTATAATATTTTCTCTGTACTATTGACGATTTATGAACATAATTACGAATAATGACTAGAGCAGTTTTAAGAGTTGTACAGTGAATTTTCGAGCGATCAACTTGTATAATGTTTGTATAATAATTAAAAATTTTCTGATGTTTATCAATGTAATATGTATATCAATATTGTATTGTTATATGTTGTTGTTATCTCCATAATTTCAGTAAAGAAATCATTGAAGAAGAATACAGGTACAGTAAAATGTTTGAAAAAGCTCAAAAATAGCGAAACTTTTTAGACATTGGCGCTTGGAGCCCCTCGGATATGAACTACGACACGTTCATCAAAAGACTCAGATCAACTCAAACTTAGTTTGGATTTAGAAAAACAAGGTACCTTACCTACTAGCATTCGAAATATGTGTTAATGGTACGTACCTAATAACTAAGATATTTTGTGATGTAACTGATTCACATCTATGGCATAGAATCCGGTTCATATTGATCTTCGGACATGTGTATAATTATTTAAAAATTACTACTAATTAATTAAATTATTTCAAGTCTGACAGTATAACAATACACATTCCACAAATTAAGTACAATTTTTTATTTTTAACTGCCAGCCTAACTAAAAGTAATCTCTGCGTAAAGTCACCAGTGGATTACTATAAGTTAAGATCTTTTGGATATCAGCACAATTTCTTGGGAATACACCAGGAAAATCGTCCAATAACTTCCACCTACGTGTCCTGTGTTAGTATCAGACGTGGCAACACTACCGAACAATATAATCTCATATGAATTACGTGTCGAATGCACATCCTGTGTTCATCAATGGAATCGCTTCGAGAAACTCCGGGGACTTGTGAATGGACCTCTCTTGCGTCACACTTATGTCACCACTTATGTCATGTTGCAGGGCTTCGTTACGTGGGGCAGTTATGTGTTAGGGGACGTAGGTTTATACATTTCTTCTCAAGTGAAATTATGATGCAAATTACTTTTGCAATAAGCATTAGTCCGGCAGAGTCCAAAGAGCTAATTTATTGCAAGTTTCGATGAAAACTGAGTTTGTTAGAAACTCTTAACGTGAGTCAACTGTCTTCGTAGTAGCAGCACCAATGCACGATAAACAATCAAAGCTATCCTTGTTCTGGGTTTTTCATTCAAAGTATCAAATGAAATGTCATTTTAATTTGGGTTAACACTGTTTCATACTTCATGGTATTTTGCTTGATGATTAATGATGAGTGATCGAAATCCATACGCGATCTAAATATAGACATTCAGCAACAGCAATCTTCCTTATCCGACAGTCTAATATGTACAGAGACAACAACGGTTTTAACCTGGCTCTAATAAACATAGTATAATGAAATATGATTTTAGTTGCAGATATTGAATGAAGAAACTTAAAACAAGGAGTAAATTATTTTTGTCTACCGAGATACGCAAAATGGATGGGGACTAAATTAATAATGGAATCTAATTTGCGATGTTTCTGGCGATTTACACGTAAGAACATCTGGTTAATTGAATTAGATAGCGTATAGCATTACATTTTCTTTTCTGAGAGATCGCTTCGAGAATAGATAAGGTTTCGTTAATACCTAGTTTCGGTAAGCCAGTTAAATAAATCGGTTTAATTGTTTCTTGATGTAGCTAGGCAGAGGCAGATTATCATAATATTACGATAAAAGCAGAAGAACGAAGCAGGTTCACCATCACAACTGGTATCGAGGAAATATGTTATGTTATAAGGGATAATTTTATTTAGAATTAGAATTAGAAATTAGGGAGACCGAGAGTTCATGAGGAAGGAATGTCATAGAGTGGTGACCACATAGTGGCTATTGAAGCATAGACATACAAGGAAGTCAGTCTGATTTTCTAAAGAAAACAGCGGGAATCTGTTTGATTTAATAATAGCAAACTAGAACGAGGAAACGAACCTGTCAAATTGTAAAGATTGATGAAGTACGGAAGTGATTACTAAAGTAATAAAAATGAAGGTAGTTTTAAATATTGTGAGGCGTGGGTACTCACGTTGAGTAGCAGGTGGTTCGGCCGCGGGAGGCGCGGGGGCGTTCGCAGCACCCTGCATGACCCGCGACGAACGACCGCGGCGCCTGCGCAAGATTCATACAGTTAGTTATGAGTGTTAAACTTATTGGACGTTGGTTGTGATTTATGATGAAGCCTGTTTTGATGATGATGAAGAATTTTATTTGTGAATATTATGACTACACCAAGAGGCGCGGGGTTATAAAACGGGGGGTTTTGAATATTGAAGGGTTTTTTTTTAATTTAATTAATTTTATTTTACGTATTAGCTGGTATTATCTAAGCTAAGTATTAGCTATGTTTGTGATGATACCTGTGTTTTAAAAAAATTATAATTTAAAAAAATACACCGCTATATAGGTACGACAACGAGCTATCGATAAAAAAATTACGGTGATGATTTTGTCGGTGTTTGATCTCTGAATGGTGGAAATGTATATTGTAGCATGTTATGTATTTATAACATTGCCAGATGTTTATGAATTATTAATAATTCAATGAACTAAGAAACTAATTATCATTATTTGACTAAGTCAAGTCAGTCACGTTTTGCAACATTTTATCCTAAACGTTGCTTTGTTTGTCAACATTACCACCATAAGTACATATGGACGCAAAAGTGTATAATTAACTGTAACAAATAAACCTACGCAAAATTATATCGCAATAGTAATACAAAACTGATAATTCGAAATAGATAAGTAATAAGTAGCCTAGGTCTGCCTCGATAATATTAGTTATCACACTTATCACTGTGCTTATTTTTACAGAAATGTATCTAGAATCTTTACATAAGATGGAACTTGTGAGAATCAAGAAGATATCAGCAATTCAGCATCCATTTTCGCCATAATAAAGTAATAAATATCTCGTTTCTTATATTATATAATACTTTTTGCGTCCCACCGCTGGGCACACGTCTCTTCCCATAATTCTGTCATTTAAATTGGCAATTGCATCAATAATATCCGCCTACTCATATGCTTTCAAAGAAATCACGTTATCTGATCTACAAGTTTCTACGTCATTGTACATAACAAAGAATCGTAACGTAACTGACTCAGTCACTATCAGCACTTCCTTCAAAGACACTTACAGCGCTAATCGACAACGAGGTTGTATCGTATCGAGTAAGGCTGCTTAGAGAAGAAACGGATTTGAACCGTTTATCGTGCCGGACGCCGGATCACGGGAAGAATGTCTTTACAACAAAGAGCTGTTGGTCTTATCTGATCTTTAACTACATTTTGCATACATCATTGTACATAACGAATCGTAACTGACTCAGCCGGCACTATCAGTATTTGCAATGACACTTCAGCGTTAATCGACAACGAGTTTTTGTATCGTATCGAGGAAGGCCAGCACAGGGTAGCTGGACAGAAGAATTCAATTAAAGTTTAAGTTTTATCGATTTGTTGATCGATTTTGGCTGGTCCGACTTTGGCCGTCCACTGCTGCGCCCGGGTTTCTCATCATTGCGTAGGCCTTTAGCTTACTCCACCACGCTACTCCGATGAGTAACCGACCGAAACTTTATATTCGAGTACAGGCAGCCTTAATCGCTCAATATGGTACGAGTATGTACGTGTACCCAAGAAAGAAAATCTAGGACTGTCCTGTTATCTCCAACCTTATCTACACAACAGTTATTCTTAATTCGAATGTTTGTGTCCAGATAAAGATTAAGAAATGTTGAAAATTGGTATTAATGTATTTGCTTTTAATATCAGTCCGATAATATTCTTTATGATATATTATTATATCGGTTCGATTTTTTTAATCTTTTAATTTTGAAAAAGATCAGTTGCTCTGTGTGAGGACTACGCTACTACAGAATTTCCAACAATTCGGGATATTTGTTGGCCTTTTCACATGGATAGTGTTAGTACATTAGTATGGATATGGATGGTATATGATTAAAGCGTGTAAGGCCCCGTGGCTAGCATAGTAGGCGGTCTACACAGCTAAGCGAAACAAACGCGGTAGGGTATAAGATTGAAGACTGCTAGTGGCAATAGGATCCGCGTTTCCGTGCTTCGAATGGCACCTTAAGCCGTCAATACTAGTTATTAATGAAAGATAACAGTCGTTAAACGTTGTCGTAGGACTTATGGGTGATTTACTCATCCGACAGCGGGTTGGCCTATAACCCGGATCTTCACCAACCCGCATTGCAGCAGCGAGATGGAGTAAGCACAAGCCTCCCCAATAATATCGAGAGACCCGTGCCCAGCAATGAGACGCTAAAAGGGTAGCAGACAGATAGAAGATACAGCTCGACCTAAAAAAAATATGATGCGCTCCTGTACATAACAACCATTCACTGTTCTTACTCAGAACAGGTATTCTATTTAACGACAGCGATACTTATTCGTTAACAATGGATAGCATACGTATTAATAAGAGCCCTGCGCATACCGGCCGCAGGTTATTAACACGCATTGTCTGAACCGTAATGCGTTAAGTCGAGTTCTGTAACGTATGTATGTATCGGGATATAGATACTATGTATGAAGTACTACTTAGGTACTAATTTTCCGCCCGCAGCTCCGCCCGCGTTATACGTTTTTTCCTCACTGGAATGAGACATTTTACCCGGGTAAGAAGCCTTAGACGCATGGCTTGGCGGCTAGCGTAGAACGCAAGCGGTCTATGCAGCTAAGCCGAACGGGCGCGGTCGGGTGTGAGATGAGCGACCCTTCTAGTGGCAAAATAAATCCCGAGATCGATTCCCGGCGAAACAAAAAATTGAATGATGAGTTTAAATTTCTGTTCTCGGTCTGGGTTTGTGTTTCCGTCTTTGTGTGTGTCCATGGTACCCACGACACAGGGTATATCTACCTTACTGTGGGGCTATGAGTGTGAATCGTTATTTATTTATTTATAATCCGTATCTTTATCAACCCGCGTTTATAAGGAAGATATAAGACGTGTGCCCGCCCAGCAGTGGGACGTAAAAAGAGTTGCCATCATATTTTTTATAAATAAAGGGATCGATATAGAATATTGTGTACCCGACTTCAGTCTAGGAATGCGAATGCACCTCATCACTTGTAACTGCATACAATAAGTATTAAACCCTTTGTTTTTATGAGAATTGTCATGTGAGACTGTCTCGTATGGATTTACTCATGCCTTGTGTTACTTTAAGTGCATCTATGTAAATACGAGATTATTCATATGTTCTTTGTACTAGAAATAGCTGATTAGCAGATATTGGTGCAGTTTATAAATGTGTTACGAGTCATTTAAGCAACAAATCATTGAATAGTAACGCAGGTCGAAAGATACGAAGTTTCTGCTCATATCAAATTGTCAGAAAGTTCTGGGTCCAAATTCTATTGGGACAGTTAGCTATGAACGAATTAACAGAGTGATTGCCTCCGGCATAAAGAGAGTAGGGCTAAGCTATGGTCTTATGTTTTTCTCGATAGGAAGACCGACGTTTAGACGCTCATTTAACTAGAATTATTAGGTAAGGTACCTAACTTTACCTTTTTATCTATTTCTATTTCTGAATAGTAATTGTGACTGCAACTTTTAACGTAGGTACCACAACTGGGAACGGGTCTCTCTCTCCCCACTATTGGGGAGGCCTGGAGCTATGTCCACCACTCTACGACCTGTCCCCTACCTACCATACTCTCTCTCACTATTCACGTCTAAACTACTGAGCCATATTAATAAAATTTGGTACACAGATAGAGTGGACCTTAGGAAAGAATTTTAGGTTGAGATAAGGAATGAAAATTAAATAAAAATAGGTATCTCATTTTAAATGTAAGTATGATTTGTATGGGAATAAAGTTCCTATTTGACCGAGCCTGTTTTTTTATTTTCGTTTTGACTTCAATATTGGTGAAATCTTGCCTGTCACAAGAACCTGACACCACCCATAAGATTGTACTGATCTACGCAGAACCAGAGATAATACATATACGGAGTCACCAATACCTGTCCGAGAAATTTCCACCTTTTCCGCTAATGTCCAACAAAGGACAAAGCCGGCAGCGGCTCCTTTGATCGAGAATTACACTTTACTTAGAACATGTAAGAATCGTAATACAATATTTATAACTTATCTGGGTGTTTGATAAGCGGCTTTCTTTGTAAGAAAATGGGAGTATCGTATGATTTTATCACAAGCGCAGCGCTTCTTTTGTGGACAAATCGTTAATCATCTATTACCTATTGAAGGTACTCGTACCATTACCTTTAGTAAAGTGCAGTACCGGAGTCATTTGGAGCACAAAGCCAAATTGGCGTCCAAAAAACTTGGTGTCCTCAATAGGGCGAGGCAGTACCTACTTCACTGCGGGGCAACTCCTGACGCTGTACAAGGCACAGGTCAGACCCCACATGGAGTACTGCTCTCATCTCTGGGCAGGAGCACCAAAATACCAGCTACACCCATTTGACTCCGTTGAAAAGCGCGCAGTCCGAATCGTCAACGACCCAAGATTGACTGACAGGCTAGAACCGCTCAGCTTGCGAAGAGACATAGGCTCGCTCTGCGTGTTCTACCGACTTTACTATGGTGAGTGCTCCGAGGAACTTTTCAAACTCATGCCTACATCACCATTCCATGATTATACCACCAGGCGAAGGTTAAAGTTCCACCGGCACCATCTGGACTCGTGGCGGTCCTCCACAGTCCGCTTTGCACGCTCCTTTTTACCACGGACGTGCAGGTTATGGGACAACCTTCCAGCTGAGGCATTCCCAGTGGACTATAACATGGGGTTCTTCAAGAAAGCTGAAAAAAGAGCTCTCCCCCAAAGCTGGCAATGCTCGGGTGGCTCCCCTGGGGTTGCCCGTGTCCATAGGCGACGGTGATCGCTTAACATCACGCGGCCCGTCTGCCTTTTTGTTCGGTTTACATATAAAAAAAAACCCGTATTGGGTTGAAATTCGGGCGTAGCATCCCTAATAAGGTTATTCTAACATGTCTTCTCTTAGGCATATATCGGCGATCGGTAATTTAGTAGCTTTTTATAAAACTGTGCACACTTAAAAAAAGGTCAAGTGCGAGTCAGACTCACGCACGAAAGGTTCATAAAAAAAATCACGTTTATTGTATGGGAGCCCCCTTAAATATATATTTTATTCTATTTTCAGTATTCGTTGTTATAGCGGCAACAGAGATCATCTGTGAAAATTTCTAATGTCTAGCCATCACGGTCCATGAGATACTGCCTACCTGATGACAGACAGACGGGACGGGCAGTGGAGGATGCGATATTTTTGCCTATCGGAATCAAAGTCCGTAAGTACAGGTTGCACATATCAATGTGCTTTGTACTATTTGTACTACTATGTACTTTGAAGTGCAAATCTTACATTGTTATGTAGCGCGTATGACCTGGCGACTGCCAACTGCTTTCATTATAAGAATAAATATAGTAAATTAATGGAAAAAAATAACTTTAAAAAAAAGTTTTTATTTAAATGCTCTAAAAAGTAGAAAATAAAGTTTTCCATTAAAATTTGATACTTATAACCTCATTATACACAATTTACCTTTATGATCATAAAAGCTTGTTATGTTATATTATAAGTGTCCAAAGTTTAAATTAAATGTGTCCGTTCAAAGTGGGTCAAAATAGTGTCCAAAGGAGAGTTACAAACAAACTCACAAACATACAGGTGAAGCTAATAAAAGCGTGTTAAAAAGGGGGGAGCTCTTAGTCATCTTAATATCCCAGAACAAAGACAAAGACATTTATTTGCACAAATATGGGTGTTTACAAAAGGTGTTTTTATACATTTGGTTCGCCATATTTACCTTCATGAGGTATGTAAATATTACAAAAATTTAAACTTAACTAATTACAAATTAAAATGTACATTTTTAACCCCCGACGCTAAAACGACGGGGTGTTATAAGTTAGACGTGTCTCTGTGTGTTTGTGTAAATGTGTATGTGTCTGTCTGTGGCATCGTAGCTCCCAAACGAATGATCCGATTTTGATGCGGTTTTAATATCCCAGAAGAACTTTCCAACAGAACTAAGCGCGAAGTAAAGTAGGTACTATTTTAGAACTTGGGTAGTTTTGGCACAAAAGGGTGGGTGATACACCTCATACATGATGAGTTGATGACTGTCAGAGCATTCAAACTTACTAAACTACGGTCATAAAATCAATCTATACCTATATGTCTGAGGTATTCTTTAAACGATACCAATATAAAATAGAACCAATTACTCTTATGTATCACTCTTATCAGCAAGGATTTCAGCTTATCAGTGTAGACGTGATCGGATGGCACTGAATGTAGCTATTACAAATAATTATTAATAAATTTGTTCGCAACCCCTTGTAAGACAGGTATGTACTCGGTCTGTTATTGCGATTCGTTCCTTCTACCATAGAGTCCATTCAAAGAGATCCATTAGTCTTGTATTTTTTTTAGTATGGAGGGAAGCCTTTCGAAGGTAATCATTACCTTGGGAGGGATAACAGATTAAGGATTTGTACCGCTCTAAACCCCCCTTGAGTCTTCCCAGCGCAAGCGCTTAGTTAAGGAATTTCCAGCGGGATCGGATCAAAACGGACTAAGATGACTTAGCAGAGTTATGGTGCTATCCTGCATCTTCCCGTGTTTACGACGGCATGCGCGTACGCATACACTGCCATACTTTCACAGGATGCTGGCTGGACGGTTTAAACTCCCAATTTAGCCTGCTCATAACTGACTAAAGTTCCACCGACACCTACTGGACTCGTGGCGGTCCTCCACAGTCCGCTCCTTTTTACCACGGACGTGTAGGTTATGGGACAACCATCCAGCTGAGGTATTCCCAGGACTATAACATGGGTTCTTCAAGAAAACTGTAAAAAAGCTCTCTCCCAAAGCCGACAATGCTCGGGTGGCTCCCTTGGGGTTGCCCGTGTCCATAGGCGACGGTGATCGCTTAACACCACGCGGCCCGTCTGCCTTTCGGTTCGGTTTATTTATTTAAAAAAAACCCGGAAGCCTACTTTGAGTCGCATCAGGCCCCACCCCCGACCCCATTGATGACACAAGAGCGATTTACACAGCTGAAAATTAAAAGATGCAATTGGGTTACATAATGCACGCCCCCGTGCCGAAATCCTCTAAGAAATTAGCATTAGAATTTTTAGGTTTTCTCTCCGGATTTAACATTAATTTCACAATCTCATAAAGACAAAACAACAAACAGACATCAAAGTGACTGAACAATAATGTTTCCAATTTTCTTTTGGTATACGGGACTCTAAAAACCTAAACAAACAGGTGCAGTTACCATTTAACGTTCAATTCAGATAAGAGTTAATGTTGAAAGTTATCTGCTCACGATTGCGACGAACGCCTCTTAATGAGATGTTATGGCAACATTGTCACGGATTGCCGATACGTGTGTAGCAAATGTAGCAATAGTGTTGGCAATGATTTTATATGATAGTTATCGGTTATTACACGAATTATCAATCACCTGTACAAGAATGTAATAAAATAATTTTAACAAACAATTAAGAGGCAGTATACGAAATTTTACCGATTTCGACGATTTACCTGATTTAACACGAGATTTTGCAGTTAAAATACAGAATTTCCATAAGTTTCATTGCACAATATAATTGATCATTTCAATAATAAACTATTAAATTGGCCACTTTTTAATTTTTATTACGTTGTTTTGCTTAATAGAGCTGAAGATGGTGACAGTTTTGTTAATTTTACTGTAATAGGTATAGAATATCACATTATAATAATGTTAAATCAGCTAAATCGGCAAAATTTCGTATACGGCCTCTTACATGACTTCGAAAAAAAAAATTATATTCGCCTTGACTGACTCCTTTAATGACTCTTAAAACTAAATTTTTGCTAACCTAACCAATTAGCTACCAACCTCATAATACCTAGAATTTGATTACCTGAATATTTTGATTGGTATTTTAGTGTTCAAACCTTAGACTTAGAATTGAAACATTATTTTGACAATTTATTTATTTTTTAAACACTTTTTAGATCACACCACAGATATAAAATTAGTTATCTGGTCTATAGGTACCTACTTTATATCTTCTATTTATAACCAGTTAGTACCATCATGATAATTCCAAAACATATTTTGTAAATACTTTTGGGTGCTAAACAACAAAAAAGTGCATTAAAACTTGCCAAAAATTAATATTTTTGCTAAATTTCATCATGCAATATTACGAGATTGCATCAAATCTCATTGTAATCATGAGGTTACCTCAGTTTAACTAACTTTGTAATCTTAAGGAAAATTATCATATTAATAACTCTGCTCAGCTTCCCAATGACGTAGACAGATGATAATTAATTAATTATGTGCAAATAATTATATTTTAGTTTGAATTTTATATATTTTAAAGACTTTCTATAAAAAATGTTTGGTAATAGGCTAATAGGATTAGGACTTTATGTGCAGGCAGTTTGCAATCTTATTGGTATTTTTTCTTATTAGTTTTTTAGAAGCGGAGGAACTGTAAAGATATGATGTAGGAGTAGGTACATCGTATATTTTCGTTGGTATATTGTTCATACGAGCAATGAGTATTTTTATTGAAATTTTAAATAAAAAAATAATATCAGTAAAAACAAAACAAAAAGGTTTTTGGAATTTTATTTTAATAAAGAGATGTCAAAAAACGGAGTAACTATAGTTTCAACGACAAAGAAAAACTTATAACTCATATTTGCTGTGAATTAGTTTACTGCTGTGTTTTGGCAGAAATATGCGGCTGCCGGCCACACTGTTATGAAGCACCCAAGCGGTGTGTGCGTGAACGCCTTCGCACCTAAGCACCTGAAAGTGTAGGAGGGTCGTATTGCACTCCCATATCTTGGGCGTCAAGCATGGTGGTTACTGGTCCGTTCTGCTGAAGATTCCAGAGTCCTCTCAATAGGCATGATGACACTATTAAAGAATCAGAGAATAAACGGTTTTACAGAAAAATATATGCTAAAAAAGTTCTTAAATATGATCCTGTTTTAATATAAACATTAAGATTAATAAGATTATCAATAAAATAAAAGTATTAAATACAGCAATCGGCCATGTTATCTGAAACGCCAATCAAAAGGAATGACGTCACGTCTCAGTAAAAGTCATCGTGTTGATTGAAGTTTGACAAGCAAGCCGACGCGACGCCATGACACCTACGAGCGTTTTCGCGCTTAATTCAAATTACATAGCAGAAAATACATTAATTTACGTTAAAACTTAAGTTTATTGCTGAAATAAACTTTTTTTCGAAACTAGGAGACGTGTACCTACAATAAGGAAAGGTATTTAAAAATCTGTCATCATTGCTGTTGCAGGCCGCCGGGGTGGTTTTAGTATCGGTACAAATGTCATATAACCCGGTATCTCTCCCAAGTAAGTTTCTAGTAAAGTTACTAGGGTGCCGTACCCAAAGGGTACAAACGGAACCGTTTTAGATTACTGACTCCACTGTCCGCTAAAGAGTTGAATATATTCATGATTCTGTTGGCTACACCTATTTATGTTTCTGCTATAATATAACAAATACTAAAAACAAATTAAAATAAGTACTAAAGGGTGGCACCCATACAAAAATACGTGTTTTTTTGCCGTTTTTTATAGATATGGTTCGAAACCTGTCGTGCGCGAGTCCGACTCACACTTGGCCGGTTATTTTTACAAAGTACTTACGATACAAGTAGAGATGACGAACAGATTTGAGTAGTATCAGTCACTTAGAGCTATCAGCTACTTGAGATACAATCACAATTATGAGATATGGTTGACTCAATAAGATGAAACAAGATCTTATCGGAGTTACTGTGAATTCTACTTAGATTTGTTTGATAATATCTCGTTAGATTTATCAATTTCATATAAGTAATATGCAGTATGAACGACCATAAGTGTAAATAAGTGTTGGTACCTATGAGTCTATTGGAATGATAAATAATGAGAGTACGACTAACTGTCTCTCTCTCTCTCTCTCTCTGTGTGTGTGTGTGTGTGCGTCTGTGTGTGTGTGTGTTAGGTTTCGGTTCACTAGTCACTTATAATAATAATTGGTACCGATTGATAAATAATTTAAAAAAGATAGGTATCTATTTAGCAGCACAGTACAGAACAGTAGCAGCGCAACTGCATACGACCTCAGACAAGACTTACCTATGCTTGCTTGAGGTTGTATGTAGATGTCCATGGGCTGCAGCGACCACTTAACACCACGTGGCCTGCATGCTCGTCTGCTACTCCATTCAAATATTTTTTTAAATCATTTTTTGAGAACACATAATTTTTAATTGATGTCAATGAATATTGATGATGTAACGATGCGATGTCTCAATCGCAGATGAGATGAGTGTTATCATTATCACCCATTACGTTGGATCCAATTCTGATTGGACCGATATCAGATTGCATGGTGGACGCATGTATATGCGCACGTACCTATTAGAATACGCAATACCGTTCTTACATAGATACCCTTTCGAGTCCGTTCCTTTAAAGTCCGTTCGGCTCTGGTTGTACTAATGTATACTGACAAGCGCGCTTGTGTGCGTTGACTTTTGAAACGTTTGAAACGTTATCAATAAAATTTGGAAGTCATAAAACCTTTGAAAATGTTCTCACTACAGACAACTCTTCTATGTTTAGTTGCCATGCTGACGTTAATTGACACTTAGCGCTCTCGTGGTTACGCACACTAAAACCATGTCAATGTGCAGGCCTCACAACATTCATAGCCGAACAGACTTCGTGACATAAAACACCGATAACAGGTAGGTAGGTAGATTTATAGTCCCTGTAGCTACGGGATTAAGAATAGAGCTACGGTACTCCTGCCTGATCGTAAGAGGCGAATAAAAGGGGGCTTCCGGGGTTGTGGGCGGTGATAAAATTATCAAAATATAATGAAGAGCGATTTCAATCTCTGGTCAATAACTGTCAATGCTCCGAATCATTATGTTCAGGGCCTCCGTCTCAACACATTCCTTTAAAAACGAGTCAAAATGTCAGTTCCATAACCCCAATACCCTTAAGAAATCAAATTTTAATATTTAGTGACGAGTTAGGTAAAAACATGGGTACGAAACTGTTAAATCTTACTGACAAAGTCATCTGTAATTTTAGTATGCCTGGGGCTACAATGGCGCAAATAATGAATAAGGTAATTAGTGGCACTTATGACCCCAGTTCTACGCTAATCTTGCTTTGTGGTAGACGGGGAAATATGAAACAAAAATTGTTGCTTACATATATCCAAAAATTACAAGATTTAAACGTTAATAAAATAATAATGTGTACAATTCCTTATGTTAAGGATGACTTCAATGAAAATAAATTGCGTCAACAATTAAATATACTTTTGTATAATTCAATTGGCAACAGTAACAATGTGTTAACAACTGGATCTGATTGTAATGATCCAAATAGGTTTAGGCTTTTTGACATTAATAATATATTTAAAAATAATTTTAATATTACGAAGGATAGAATTATTCTATCCAATTATATATACAAACAGATAGCATATTTGCTATCTTATTACTTGACAGATAAAGTATGTCATACTTTATCTTCAAAGACAACTGCTTTTATTGAGCAGACCGATGTTATATTTAGTAGTAATACTTGTTGTAGTACTACATCGACTTGTTTGGATGTTGCCCCAAACACTTTAAATTAAGTTATCAGACAACAGAGGCTCACGTCTCTAGCAATAAAAATATGAACATGATTATTGAGAGCCAGTTGTCGAGTAGTTTTTTAAGGAACAATAAATGTTTAAACTTGGTGCATCAAAATATACAAGGCCTATTAAATAAAGAGCTAGAATTAGACTTGTTTTTGAAGCACTACAATATAGACGTCATTTGCATTACTGAACATTGGCTGAAAGATTGCCAAATTGTGTTTAACTTTGATAAGCACCAAGTCGCCAGTTCGTTCAGTAGAACGACAGCTATTCGTGGTGGCTCGTTAATTATTTTAAAAAAAGGCCTAAAATTTAAGGACCGTAAAGATATAGTGAGCCTTTCTATTGAACGGACTGTGGAAATAGCCTGTGTGGAGCTACCTTATTGTTTAATTGTTTGTATTTATAAACCTCCAAATGCATTGTTTGATAAATTCGAGTCAGTTCTTGATGAATTATTTCTTAAATTATGTAGCAAGAAGAAGAAGGACATTATTATTTGTGGTGACTTTAATATTAATATCTTGGAGGAATCTTCAGTCAGTAAAAAGTTTTTATCGAGTATGAAATGTTGTAATCTTAGTAACCTGTTTTCGGAACCCACTAGAATCACTGATTCCACAGCGACTTGCATTGACAATATCTTTACAGATGGCACACCAGTTCATTCAATGATAATTAATAATCTAAGTTCGGATCACTGTGGTCAACTCGCATGTTTTAAATATGATATTGATAAACGGGTTGATAAGAGTAAAGTGGTCGTTCCGGTGAGTAATAAACGAATGGAGAGATTTAGAAATAAGCTTGTAAATGGATTGTCTGTTCCGTTGCATGGTAATGTAAATAAACAGTATGAGATACTTTCTGATCAAATCAATAAAGCATATAATTTTGTATTTACCCCAAAGACAATCTCTCCGAAAACATGCAAATCATTCAATGATTGGGCAACATTGGGACTACACCGAAGTAGGCAAAAATTATATGACCTTTATTATGAGAGGTCCTATAATCATAGTGAATCCTTTTGTGACCATGTTAAAAATTATTCAAAAGTTTTTAAGAAAGTGTGTATCGCGGCCAAGTCCATACATATCAGAAATCAGATAAAATTTAGTAACAATAAAATAAAGACGACTTGGAAAATCATTAATGCCGAAACTGGAAGAGGTAAGGACCGCAACCTTGATTTTAAACTAATTGCGGATAATAATACTCTGGTTGAACAAGATGAGAATGTGGCTAATTTATTTGAGAAATTTTTTAGTGACATTCCAGTTTCGACAACTAAATCTCTTAACTCTTCCCCCAACGTTGCTGAATCGTTGCTGAAAGAAAATGTGAGCGAATGCAAATGTCATTTTAAATTTAGACCCATAGACGCCAAACACATTGTAAAAATATTTAGGACATTAGATGTTAAGAACACTACCGATCTTTGGGGTATTTCTGTAAAGATCCTTAATTCAATAATAGATTTAATTGCACCAAACTTAGCCCTAATATTTAATAATTGTATAAAAAGTGGTGAATTTCCTGACCTAATGAAACATAGTAAAGTGATTCCTTTATACAAATCGGGCAGTACTACTGACCCTATGAATTATAGACCTATTTCTGTTCTCCCCACGTGCAGTAAAATATTCGAGAAAATTCTTCTCAACCAGTTATTGTCCTATTTTACAAATAACAAACTTTTACATAAAAATCAATTTGGTTTCACTAAAGGTCGTTCTACAACCGATGCAGGTGTTGAGCTTTTTTCAGTTATTATAGAAGCTTGGGAGAGATCGCAGGATGCCTTAGGTGTGTTTTGCGACCTATCTAAAGCTTTTGACTGCGTTCAGCACGAAACCCTTCTAAGGAAACTCAACCACTATGGCATTAAAGGTACCGCGCTTAAACTCCTGTCATCCTATTTGAGGGATAGGACTCAGAGAGTTGAGGTGAATGGTAAAAGGTCGTCTGGGTCACCTGTAGAGATGGGGGTCCCACAGGGTTCAATTTTAGGACCATTTCTGTTTTTATTATATATAAATGATCTTCCATTCATGGTAGAAAACAGTCATGAGATTGTATTGTTCGCAGATGATACTTCTCTTTTATTTAAAATTAATAGACGAATATCAAATCTTGACGACGTGAACAATGCTCTCTCTAAGGTTGTCCAGTGGTTTAATGTAAACAATTTACTATTAAATAATAAAAAAACTAATTGTATAAGATTTTCACCCCCAAATGTAAAGAAAGAAAATGTAAATCCTCAATTAAATGGTGAGGATCTTGCCATTGTTGAAGAAGCTTCATTTCTTGGAATCACAATAGACTCCAAATTACAGTGGGGACCCCACATCTCTCAGTTAGCGAATAGACTTAGTTCTGCAGTTTTTGCAATAAAGAAAATTCGTTCCCTCACAGACATTGCAACAGCCAGATTAGTTTATTTCAGTTATTTCCATAGTTTAATGTCATATGGCATTTTACTGTGGGGTAATGCGGCTGATATTGATTCAATCTTTATTTTGCAGAAAAGGGCTATTCGCGCAATTTATAACATAGGTGCTAGAGAATCTCTCAGAGAAAAATTCAAAGAGATAGATATTCTAACATTTGCTTCGCAATATATTTACGAAAACATCATATATGTACGTAAAAACAAAGAAAAATTCACTACTATATTGGACTTGCAAAGTCCTAATTGTGTTTCAACTAGGAACGGCCACAAGCTGGCATTTCCGAAATGCCGGCTTCATAAAAAAAGTAATTCTTTTATTGGGATGTCCATCAGGATATATAATAAAATCCCAATAAAGATTCAATCCCTGCCTTTAAAACCTTTTAAGAAGGCAGTCAAACAAGTCCTGTGCCGTAAGGCTTATTATAACACTAAGGACTATCTTAATGATAAAGGAGCGTGGGAATGAATCTCGCTCACACAAGGCTATTTCTTCATAGATTGTATTAGTTTTAGTAATTACTCGCATCTGTGAGCAGGTGGAAGTGGGTTGATGGTGTCTCACACGATCAGCTGTCACGTGTGACCATTATCGACCCATAGCCATTCTGTTATCTCAAATATATTATTATGTACTGTTTTTTTTAAAAGAGTGCTGGGAGTTTTTTTCCGCCGCCTTTTTTCTCTCAGCTCAACACCTAGCCCAAACGGGCACTTAAAGGCGATGACCGGGAAAAAATGACATTCATTAAGCGAATATTTTGTATTCCTATTATGAAATAAATATTTTTTCTTTCTTTCTTTCTTTCTTTCTTGAGAGTGGGAGCTCGATCCGTTCAGCCAGCGGCCCCGGGAAGGACGGCGGTGTATGCGTGGCCGCATGCCGCCGTAAGCATCGGAGGGTGCAGGTGAGCACATCTGCTCTCCAGAGGATGGGTACGTTCTGGGGCGCCGCGCGTAGAGGACACCGGTGCGTTCCTCTGGAGATCCCTGAGTCTCCCATCCCCAAGCGCAGAGGTAGGCCACCGAGGGGGTTTTACTGCGGTAACAAATCCCACATAACCCGGTAACACCTCTCCCAAGGTACCGGGTAACTTTGGAAGGTTTCCCCTCAGATATAAAAAAAAAGGTATTAAGATTTTGTAACGACGATGTTGGGCATGGGTTCCTCTACTAGAGGTCTCTCTGTTCGTTGGTGGTAAACGTAGTGTCGGAAATCAAACCACCCGTAGGTACGGGCTCCAACTTGGTGTAATGACTGCTAGTCGCGGATGTAGGATTTCAGTTTGGGGGGCTTGATTTTAGTTTGGAGCAGTTGCGTGTTGTAGGAGGTGGTCAAAAAATTTGTCAAGGGGTGGTTGATGCATGACGTGTACTCGACCGCACCTGGATCTGCTTGTGATGACTGCTATCTATCGATGAAAACTGGGGTACTTCAAAAGGTACCCGACACCTTGGGAGAGGATGCCGGGTTATGTGGGATTTGACCGCACTAAAACCCCCTCGGTGGCCTGCCTCTGCGCTTGTGATGACTCCGGGATCGGTGTCCTCCACGCGCGGCGCCCCAGAACGGGCCCATCTTCGGGAGAGCAGATGTGCTCTCCTGCACCTTCAGGTGGCAGTTCACGGCGGCATGCGGCCACGCGCACGCCGTCGTCCCTCCGGGGCTGCTACTGGACGGGTCAAGCTCCCACTCTCACCGTCCGCATCCCCGGAAGCCCCCTTTTAGTCGACTTTTACGATCAGGCAGGGGATACCGTAGCTCTATTCTTAATCCCGAAGCTACAGGGATTGACTAGTACCTACCTACCTGGCTGCAACCCTTTTTGCGTCCCACTGCTGGGCACGGGTCTCTTCCCCATATTGGGGAGGCCTGGAGCTTACTCCACCACGCTGCTCCAATGCGGGTTGGTGGAGATGCGGATTAGTAACCAACCCGCTGTCGGTTGTTTTCAAACCGCCAATAAGGCCTCCGACAAGGTTTAACGAATGTTATCTATCGACAACAACCGGGACCGACGGCTTAACGTGCCCTCCGAAGCACGGAAACGCGCATGAAATTTTTTGCCACTAGCGGTCACCCATCTCACAACCGACCGCGCCCGTTTGGCTTAGCTGCGTAGACCGTTTGCGTTCTACGCTAGCCGCCGAGCCATGCGCGCTTCACCTACTTACCTACCCAATTGTAAGGCGTAACTTAAAGCTTTTAAACAGCATTGATCAGCATTTCTACTAAAATGGGTGAAAATCTCATGAAATGTGATCAAATCTAATTAGTGTTAGCAATTGCCAATTAGTTAAGAAATTATTATACGGCACATTATGTAATGTGCATTCATGGATTTTAGAAGATAATCTGTAGGTACCTATACGGCTATTAGTAGGTACGTTCTAAAAATTTATAGGTTACGTGCATACGTTATCTAAATATTTTAATGGGACTGAAAATAGAAAAAATGGTGAGTGTGTGATAATATATTATTATTATCTTCACTCACCTAGATATAGGGATATCAGAACGTTCTAAAAAGTTATAGGTAGATTATCAATATTTTTAATGGGACTGAAAATACAAAGGAATGGTGAGTAATACAGATTATTATAGAAATTAAAATCATTTTTTCTAATCACTAAAATCTTGTCGGTAAATATGCATTTTCGATTCATTAGTGGCAAAAATATATTTTAAGAATTTCCTACTTAATAAAGCTTAATAATTTATAATTTTTATTGTAGATAATACAGACACAATATAATCTAATATCTATTAATACTTTTTTGTACTTTCGACACTTAATTTTTTTTCCTTATTATAAATTTAACGATTATTATAACTCTTATAATTTTAAGATGAGTGTATGAAATTATATAATATTAATATTTGCAAGCTATTCTCATATAAATTTACCGAAACGATGACTAAAGAAAGTTTGCGAATGTCCGCCGCCGCGCCGTCGGGTTCGCTTTTTTTTTGACAAACTGATTCTCTCATATATATAGGAAATTAGAATTTAGAAGTTAATTAAAGATTAGGTACCTTACACACTTTATTAAAGATCAAAAAAATTATTGTATAAAATAAAGAAATCACATTTTTTTATTAAAATAAACGCAAAAATGAATACCTATGATGTTTATTGTAATAGTAAATGATATTTTTAATTTACTTTCCCCATGAATTTTCAAGAAATAAAATGTGTCAATAAAAGCTTGTATAATAGGTAAAAATGGATAGATAAATATGAAAAATCATAAAGTACCTAATAAAATACCTTCACACTGCATATTTACCACAATAACTTGGAACATAAGTTATACACAAAGCACAATTTATGGAAAAAAATCCGAACACCATTAAAGCTCTGCTGCCTAAAAATTTTAAAACATCCACATTGACCTCTCCGTGAAAATTTTACTGGAATTCTGTCGCTTTGGAAATAATGCGCGTATTTTATTTTTAATTTTTTCGCGGACTGAGGGTCAAAACACGTCAAATCGAAACTAACGCGCACTCAGCCTACTCGATTATAATAAACAATGTGACCAAGCACTTAAAAACACGACACGGCGACGGTAACAAACGATAATTTGCATTGTAATCTAATCGGAATAACTTACCCAATCGTACTTGATTTTTGCGCTATCAGCCTGTGCTTTATTTTATAACGAAAGTCCAATTTCATTCACAGGAGCTTCCACAGTCTCTCACAAAACACGGTAACTTGGTAATAATTTAGCACAGATACAGTTTTCTAAGCACTAGAAAAGTTCAAAGGCACTATTGTAGGGATTAAAAATATCGTTCGGGCGCGTTGGATGTGCAACGCATCTTCGCGGACGACAACCTCGCACGGCGAGATGTCGTCTCCTTGTGATTGTGATGAGAGTACGCACTGTCGCTCTGCTCTCGGGGGAGCAGAAGATGGACGCCGATTGGTCGAGAACGCGCGCGGGGAGAAGGAGAGAGCGCATCTCGTGCGGTGAGCGAGTGAACGAGACAGCTAGCGTCGATCGTTTCGTCGCTCTGCTACAGATTGTCCGGCGGGCGAGTTCAGGTGGATCATTGTCGAGAGCGAAATGATAATATGGAGATGCCCGCCCGAGTGGTTCCGTCTTTATCGACGTTATTTAGCGCGCGTTATCAATTAGATTAATGAAACAATATGGCGACAGTCTCTTTATTAGTCAAATTTCTCTCATGAAATAAATAGACAAATTAAAATCAATGGATCCGAATACATGTCTAGAAATACTCCCAAAACATTTTTTTTTATTCTCTCACGTATTTACATACTAAATCGTATACATGAAATATAACTTTATTCATACCATTTCCATCCAATTATAATAATATAATGTTATCTTTTCTATATTGCCTGAAAATTTTTGTAACGTTAAGATTTTTGACTTTTTAAATTGTATAGGTACCTAACTACCAAACTGTCCGAATTAATTCTTTTCTTATTAGTCTATCTACGTGATTTTATCATAATTTAATTATTTTATCATAATTGTACCTACTCATCATAATCATTTTACTAAGATTAGTTAATTGAGTACGCAAAATTTTTATGTACTTACCGATGTACGAGTATCTAATATTTGGCAATGATTACATTGAACTTTATGCACAAAAAACAAAATTATAATATTATGTTTAAAAATATTGGTAACAGTAGTAACTCTTAAATATGAGGGTTAACTCTCATGGACTTACGGTAATTAGCTTTTAGCTGCCCCTACGCTGAACAATAGGGAAGATTACAAACAACAAACGATCTTAGAATTATTTACCCATTATTTTATCTTGATAAATAATAAATAGGTACATTATATTCACACTCTTAGAATTTATTACAAGCTTTATCGTTATCAATGACTTCATGAGTTGTAAATTTAAAGTACGTACCTATACTGTAATATGAAAGTAACCATTCAGGACAAAGTCTGGTTAAGTGAACAAATTATTAGCAAATAATTAACACATTACTTTTTATTATTTACCTCCCTATTTTCTGACACTTCATTCACTTCTAACTTAAAATAGGTATTTAGTTTTATTATTATGAAGCTTAAATTTTGAAGTTGTACTCGTGACAAAAGAGGTAGCATAATGTGTCTTTATATAATGGATATCATTATTCCTATTACTAAATAGTTTTCAATTATTTACATTAATATCTAGACTTTAATTAATCCCTTTCTTTAATCAGCCAAAGGGATTTAATTTATGTTACAATGACGATTTAGGTAAATAATCATGTAATAAAGAGGGTAATAATAACGCATAATATTCTTTTAAGAAGTGCACTTCCGGAAAAAAATCTGGGTGTGTAAGCCGACGATCGGATCCGATCCTAAAATAAAATAAATAAAAGTAAATAAAATAAATAAACTAAAAGGCGCAATATGGGTACAAACAAAGATAAATGTAGTATACATAATAATATAATAAAATAAATGACACTATTTCAATGTACATTTTTATGTTTGTAATTTGTAATTAGTTAAGTTTTAATTAAGTTTTAATTATTGTAATATTTGTATACCTCATGAAGGTCAATATGGCGAACCAAATGTATAAAAACACCTTTTGTAAACACCCATTTTGTGCAAATAAAAGTCTTTGTCTTTGTATCTTACTACAATCAATAAATAATACATTTATTATTTACATAGAATAGATTTTACTTGGTTTAAATTTTTTTATCGTTATATCATCCTATCATTAAAATGTAAATAAAACATAATTAAGTTATTAAAACTTTGTTCGACTAGCTATTGTACGACTACTTATTTATTTTTCATGTTCTATTATAAAAAAAATCACATCACTATTGCAACTCATACATTTCACGTGTAACAGTTGCAAGTTTTGAATATTAGTTTATGTAACACCTATCTATGTTCGAGAGGGGCATCTCGGGATCGACCTCTACTAATCGGTCAAATAAGTTGGGCAAACACAGCGCCCTTCCATCTGTCAACACGTGGCCAATTCGGCTTTCCTGTGCTCAGTTCAACGTATTTAGTTTATTAATCTTATCTGAATCTGGTTCGTCTTATACGATTGAGGGTAGCCGAAAGAAAAAGCTAATTATAGTCTATGAATTTTATAACAGGCCTTAATTTCAAAACAGGCAAGGAGTAGAAAGAAATTGTTTTTACTATCTAATATTTAAAATTTTATTGATTTTTAACACGTTTACATATAAACATACAGAAAGTAATGAAACTGTCACAGTTTGTCATTTAGTCATGAGCTATAAATAAACCACTTTATATAAATTTACAATGAAATTATTAACGATGAAATCGTACAACTACATACTGAAGCATTTGTCAAAAATTCCATTTTATCTGTCTCCATGACATTAATCGATTTGATAACATGTAAGACAGAAAAGATAGATATGACTATGATGGGGATCTTTAAAGACACATTTGTTGAAATAATCATAAATATCGTAAATATGGACAATAACATTTCAGTAATCTATTAATTTTATCGTTAAGAACTAAGGTCGAACGGTTTTTTGTAGATAGGTACTTCTTAAAAATACTCTTAATTTGTTTATGTCGCTCTTACCAATATGTTTTTTTTTACAAATTTAGGTATTATAGTTAAACATTCATGAAGTGTTCATTTCATACGAACTTCAGGGATTGACATTTGAAATACTAAATAACCATAAGGTCATTCACATACGATGACGTAAAATACACATGCAGTAACGTAATTGTAACAAAGCAAATGGTTGTTAAATTCATTCATAAGCAGTAAGGCATGGATTTAGGAAAATTAGGCTCATAATGAACTCTGTGCTGTGTAACCATACTGTAATGTTATTAATACCAAAAAGTAGGTCAAATTATTGTCCTTGATTTCCGTATTTTAAAAATTTAAATATTGTTTCACATTGCAAAGTTTGCTTAACCTCGTTTAGCTTAATATTTTACACATAGTTTAGGCACTTAAGAAAAGGTAGACACAGTATAGTAGTATGTGATTCTATTAAACGTTAAATTTTCTGTCTTATTTTTCAAGTTATCATGTGCCATTCCCTCGGGAGTTTCCTTTCTTCCAGCATGTCGTAATGCACTTAAAGTTCAGTAATTACATAGGAAAGATCTCTATAAGCAATGTTATTTGTTAAAATACCGTTATAGCATATATTTGTTATTAAAAAAGGACCATGTGTATTTGTAGGCAAATCGTTGAGTCATTGAGCGAAACTTGTCATTCTAAGCGCATCTTGCATAGTAAATCGTTCGCGCAATTTGCGGAAACCGCGCGAAATTCATTAATGAACCGGGGTTGACGTTTACAAACATGGTATCGTTAACGGAAAAAATAGACAGACGGGATGTTCGCGCGGTAGTTTACAAAATATGGACTAGGGTGGCTGCGGGATCTTAAACAATGGATGTTGTCGAAATCAATGTTTTAGACCGATACTGGATAGTAAATTGTTCTACTGTACAATAACAATAATGTTTGCTTTCCGTGTTATCGCATAGTCTATGAAAATGATCCGTTATATCGTTCTTATAATTATATTATAATCAAATCCATGAGCATTCTTCTGCTTTTGTTATTATTCGTAAGATAACAATATTTTACGAATAATAACAAAAACTCATCATCTACCTACAAAGGTAGATGATGGTAGTAGATGGCTACCCATTCAATACAGAATTAAATCTTTTGAAATTTATTTCATAAAATGATAAAATTTATTCAGCACTAATAGTGGTTAAGTAATACCAGCAACTATCGTCTCGCATGACTATTACCGCGGCTAGTGTGTAATTGCATGACGTTCAGCGTTTTTTCTTAACGAACACTGCGGTAACTGACACTGGCCGGCAGGAATGTCTTCGCTGCATTCACGAGTAAGAAAAAAGTTAAGATTCAATTTCGCGCCAACGCTTCCGCTATGTTGATCGCGTGATGAAAATGATGTATTGGTCATACGACTTTCTTTCACTTTCGTTCAAGAATAAATCGCGCTTTTCTTCCAGTATTTTCAGACTTCCTTATATAGTAATGATTTGTGTTTCATGTAAAGTAGTTTCTTTGTTTATTGAAATACTGAAATTTTGGTCGCGGATTTTCACCTCATACTGTAGACTGTAGGTAGGTAAGCTGATGTGTGAACGAACACTGTTAAGTCTAAATGAAAATGAATTAAATGTATGTAGTTTTCTTAATCTTCTTCCTTTATATTGATATTATATATTATCTAATACTAATTTAATGAAATCTTATTGAGTTTAATACTATATTTTATATATTATTTTAGTATACGTTATTTTATTGTATTGTATTATTTATATTACTATATTATTTTATATTATATTCTATAAATTATATATACATATACTGAATGATGGACGACTCTTTTCACACAGTCGTAGACTCTGACAGCTCTTTTGCTTCTTGTGACGGTTCTTTTGATGCCAGCTTACAACACTCTTTAAATAAAGAACTTGGTGCTATTTTTGACTCGCGAAAGAAGTTTCTTAATATTTGTCATATAAACGCACAGAGTGTACAGAGTCACTTTGCTGACCTTGAAATTACTTTCAACTCCACCGACATAGATGCCATACTAATATCAGAAACTTGGTTAAAACCATCGATAAATTCTGCATTGTATCCTCTTTCGGAATATGTCCTGATACGCAACGACAGAACAGAAAAAGGGGGTGGAGGGGTAGCGATATACTTACGTGCGAGCATATCGTTTAAAATTATTTGCCAATCTCCGTCACGCTACTCTGCCTCTGCCGAGTATCTGTTCATCGAACTGAATTTGAATGGTTCCAGGGCTGTTCTTGGAGTAGTGTATTGTCCTCCCTCAATTGATTATTTCACAGCATTAGAAACAGTTCTAGATGATATTGGATCTGGGTATGCCCATTACATAATCATGGGTGATTTTAATACCAACCTTTTAAAGGTTTCCTCTCGGGCAAATAAGCTTCGGTCAATATTTGAGTCTGTCAATCTCAATATTCTTCCATTAGCAGCTACTCATCACAACGTTGACACTGAAGACTCCTGGATTGACCTTATCGTTACCGCCTGTCCTGATCGTGTAGATACATACGGTCAGATTCCTGCACCTGGTTTTTCGCGGCATGATCTCCTATATGTCTCATATAAATTGAAACCTCCGAAACACAGCCCAACTTTTTTGCAAATGCGCAATTTTTCTAAAATTGATGTTGAAAGGCTCCGGGTGGACGCATCACGCTTGACCTTGGGTCCGTTGTTTGACGCGAGTACAATCGACGACAAAATAAACCTCTTTAATAACACAGTTATTCGCTTGTATGACGCTCACGCACCGGTGCATACTGTTAGGCTGAAGCGTCCCCCGGCTCCTTGGATGACCGAAACGGTTCGTGCTGCAATGACTAAACGGGATAGAGCATTTAGAATTTTTAAGAAAGACCGATCACAGCTTAACTGGCTATCATATAAGAAGGCCAGAAACAGATGTAATCAGATGATACGAATGGCCAAACGCCGATACATTCACAATAATATAATTAACTCTTCCACTGCCGATATATGGAAATTTCTCAAAACTCTTGGTGTCAGAAAGCCACCAATATTGAATTATGGTTCATCTCTATCCTTGGATGACATTAATCGTCATTTTTCCTCATCTACTTCGCTGGACCCCATAATTCGATCACAAACTCTAAATTCAATTGCTTCAATGCAAGCTTCTGTTTCTTCAAGCTTTCAGTTCTCTCTTGTTACACAGGATGAGATTAAAAAGACGATATTAGCCATCAGATCTAAGGCTGTGGGTTGCGATGAAGTGAGTAGAGACATGATTTCCCTAATCTCAGATTTGCTACTTCCTGTAATCTCACACATAGTTAACTTCTCACTACGCACAGGACAATACCCTTCGATTTGGAAGAAGGCTTTTGTCCAGCCACTACCTAAAATTCCAAATCCAACCTTGCCTCAACACTTCCGTCCAATCTCTATACTTCCATTCCTATCCAAAATTCTAGAGGCCTGTGTACATAAGCAAGTATCCTCATTTCTATCAAAACATAACCTCCTGAGTAATTATCAGTCGGGGTTTCGCTCAGGTCACAGCACTACTACAGCCTTGATAAAAGTGACAGATGATGTCAGAAAAGGCATGGACAATAGGCAATTGACTCTAGTGGTGCTTGTTGACTTTTCAAATGCTTTTAACACAGTTGACCACGACATCCTTCTCGCTATTCTTTCCCACTTAAAATTTAGCCCCACTGCCTTGGCCTGGTTTTCGTCTTATCTTCGCGGTCGTCAGCAGACAGTCCGAGTGGGACAGAAGTCCTCGATGTGGGCTGACCTGGCAACTGGCGTGCCGCAAGGCGGAATTCTTTCTCCTATATTATTTTCGTTATTTATAAACTCTCTTACTTCCGTCATAAACTGTTCGTATCATCTGTATGCCGACGACCTCCAGCTCTACGTGCAGGCCGACATTGACGGTCTCCATATTGCGTTTGACAATATCAATGCTTGTCTCAACTCGATTGCAAACTGGTCTCACCAATATGGAGTGTCTGTCAATGCCTCTAAGTGCCAAGCTATATTAATGGGTAGTTCTAGAATGTTGGCTAAGGTTAATTTTCAAAATTTACCTCCTATTTCGTACAGTAACAATGTGATACCACTAAGTGAGTCGGTAAGAAACCTTGGTCTATACATCGACAGCACTTTGAGCTGGCGACCGCATGTTGCTGAAATTAGCCGTAAAGTTGTTGCAGCGCTCCGGTCTCTCGGTCGTCTAAAACATTTTCTTCCGTTAAACACGAAGCTTATGCTTATCCAGACACTGGTGCTGCCCATTATCGATTATGCTGACGTGTGCTACCCTGATCTAACAGAAGAACTTCTCAATAAACTAGAACGCCTTCTTAATAATTGCATCCGATACATCTTCGGCTTACGTAAGTTTGACCATATATCCCATTACCGACACCAGCTTAAATGGCTATCCATTCGACAAAGGCGTCATTCTAGGATACTCTTTCTTTTGTACTCTATTCTAAATGATCCATCCTCTCCAACATACCTAAAGCAATGTTTTCATTATCGTTACACTACCCTTAATAGAGTACTTCGTTCTTCTGAAAACCTAAAGATGGATATACCATCACTCAAAACCTGTTTCTATCAAAATTCTTTTACCTGTCAGGCAATATCGCTCTGGAACGCCCTGCCAGACGAAATTAGAAAAGCGCCTTCCAAAAACGTCTTCAAAAGAATGGTCCGAGAATTTTATTTGAAGTCAGTTGTAATCTAACCTAATATTTGGTACTATCACTTCTCGAAATATGTTTATTTTATTATGTATTATATTTATATATTTATTATTTGTTTATGTATTTATATACATGTATTTATATATTTTATTATACATTTATATATTTGTTATATAAATATTATATATGGACGCATATGTATGGAATAAAATATTTTGTGTTCTTTATTATAATAATATTTTAGTGTACTTAGACATACGAATAATATTATGTGCATATTATTATAATAAGTCTTCAAAATTTTACTTAACATGCTTTGGAATTGTAGAAAAATTTCTATAAGCAATATTTATAAATCACTGTCTTTGTTGTTGCTACCTACAAAAAAAACTCTCACCATCAACCAGGGTTGACTGGTAGAGAATGCCTCTCGGCATTAAGTCCGCCCTTTGTACAACATAGTTAAGTTGTGACAATAAAGTGTAAATAAATAAATAAATAAATAATACCTTTAAACGAGCAATTCTTTTATATATCTAAATATATTTTTTGAATATCGGAAACGGCTCCTAAGATTTTGAAGAAATTTAGCAGCAGCATTTTGTATTAGCGGGGATGATAAAGTTTTATTGATAGAATTTGGCGTTTTATTTAATGTTTATGCAGTTAAATATAAAATTACTCTTACTGACATCTATTGGAAAATATTAATAATATTGTGGCGTAGAAAGCCGTCACATGTCAACCGTCAATCCGCCATTCAAACAAATGACAATGTCGATATGAATGACCTCTATAAAAATTTCGTCAATAGAATTAAAGCTTTCTTGGTCGAATGGTTACAAAAGCTGACTACGGAGATAGAGACACCCGGGTTCAAATCTCAAGTAGGCATGTTGCATTTTTTATTTTTTGTGACAAGTTGCGTTTTTTTGTGATGTTTTTAAATTGGGAGCTAGGTATTTCAAAAGGATTTATAAAGTAACACTAAGTCAATGAATGTTTTGCTTAAAAATAAACCAAGAAAATAAATTGTTTTTATCCGAGCAACGCTCGGGCATCCAGGTACTTATTTATAAATAAACAGATGATATTACGCAAATAATTTATATAACTTTACTGCAGTTCATTTTCTTCTTATACAGCGTCTAGCAACATCCTTTTAATATTTAATTTTGGTGACTACCACGCAGAGATTCCAAATTGAAATCCTTGCGCGCATCTCTTGCATATTTTTCCATACTTCTCAGCTAGGGAAAAAATATGTTTCATTACGTTGTTTTCCGCCTCAGCTATGCCTGACAGCTACAAAATCTCAAAGTTTATTAAACCACACTCATTAGCTTGCGTCGTGGACTATGACCTAGATCTATCTCTCTAAAAGAGACTTCTACTCGTCAACGACATATTAATAAAAATGCTAATACAACCTAACCCTTCAGTTTTAAGTCAAACTAATTTAGTGAAGCCCTTGAAAGTCACCTACACAATTAAATCAACAACAACACAGGAAGACGTAGCCGTTAACCTTTGCGCGATATTTAAATGGATCTTTTAGTCCCCACACATCACAACTATCGTATTTGGATACAATATTTGTATGCGGCGATATCGGTTCTTCTTGCCTGTGTCAATATTGTTAGAACGGCCGATGACCTCTCAATTGCATCGCGCATGATGAGAATAACGTATCTGTGGTATTGTGTGTCTATTTGGATATTGCTATACTTATACTACTAGGTACGTCTTTATTTGAGGCTGAGGTAGGTACCTATTGAATATTTTGTAATCTTGAGAAACCTTAAAATCTTCTTTATTATTAAATAAAGTAAGTACCTATTTAACAGCAAGCAAGCGATTATTTAAAGATCACTAAAATAAATATTAAAGGCAAATAAACTTGATAAATAAACTTTATATTTTCATTGATGAAAATATAAAGTCGATACCTAAGTATAAAATATATTGGTTAGTATTCTGAAATCATTTCAACAGACAATTTTTTTTTTAGGAACTTATGCTTCCTAAAAATACTTAAATCTTCAAATAGGTAGATGTTGTATAGATAGGTAGATATTGTACCCATGGTCGTATCCTCACTATTCTTATCCCACTATCCGTTCCATTTTCAAATAGGTAGGTGTACTGTATTTTTTATTTATTTCAAATCTTTTTTTATTGCATGTAAGGGCAAGGTGACGATTTTGTACCTAAATCGAGAGAAAACATTTTTCGTTATAAATAAAACCACTTGAACACACAATTTATGAATTTGTTATGATATTTTGCAGAGAGCGTGAATTCTTTGTTTTTAAGCCATTCACCTCTGCTCTTAATGTAGATAAGTGATTGGAATAAGCTTGTAGGTAATTAACGGCTGTGAATAAAAAATTATGTCTGTGCTATACAATTGAGGCCAATGAAACGAAATTTCGAAGGAACTTTTGACGTAAAAGTTGAAGGTACTTACTAGGTATTTGTTATTTTTATTGTCCTGATTTCAAAGTACCTACCTATAAGTACCTACCTAGTCTTACGTACGTATATTTTTTCTAAGCTTACCTACTTATAAGTCACGTTGAATAAAGATGACTCATTTTCTCTTAAAACTAGGAATTTACTGTTTACTGTTATCAGATTATTATTTTTTAGAAATTACTATCTATAGAAGGTATTTTATCACACATGTAAGAACCTACATTTATGCGAGATTATTAATGCTTAAACAGACCTGACTATTTAAAAATCGAACAGTTTTATCCTTCGATAAAAACAAAACACCTAACAAGGGTTATATCCGAGACATTATCAATTTATCATGAACGTTTAAGCACAGATAATAATAAAGCTATCTTATATTAGACTAAATACCTCGTTATTAAGAAATCCTCGCTCATTAGGAGCCTGTACGCGGAATATGTTTAAATACTTATTAAGAAATAAATTAGCAGGTGAGGTAATATCGAGTGGACGAAAAGGGGTCAAGTTGCGAACACATGACATTCAAAAATTATAATAAGTTTCGTAAATTTACTGAGATGAGTTAAATTACAATACAAGGCAGTGTAGACCTTGATACGGACGACTGAAAAGAGGTAGGGATACTAGAAGTGTCAACATAGATAATAATGTACGAATAAAATCAAATAGTGTATTTTATGTATTTTATTACAGTAGCAGATAAGGATGCAGGCTACGTGGTTTTGTGTGTTGTGGTGTTCACTGCAGTCCACGGAAATAAGCTTCGGAATCCAAAGGCTGTGTACTCATGAGAAGCAGGCTATGATTGACTAACTACTGACGACTAATTTGACTTTCATTATTAAACTACGTCCAGTTTCATTGAAGTGCCAATATGCACAGTTTGCGATGCCATTATTGAAACAAAAAAGTATCTAGGTATAGGTATATATAAAATTCTCGTGTCACGGAATAGTTTTTCCGACAAATGTTTGCAACTTTTCTTGCAAATGAAGATTATCTTGTACTGAGATACACCAATCCCTTTTTTTTTGGTATCGGGGGGAAACCTTCAAAAGGTACCCAGCACCTTGGGAGAGGACACCGGGTTATGTGGGATTTGAACCTCACTAAAACCCCCTCGGTGGCCTTCCTTTGCGTTTGGGGAGGACTCCGGGATCTCCCATGGAACGCACCGGTGTCCTCCATACGCGACGCCCTGGAACGGGCCCATCTTTGGGAGAGCAGATGTGATCTCCTGCACCTTCCGATGCTTACGGCGGCATGCAGCCACGCACACGCCGCCGTCCTTCCCGGGGCTGCTGGCTGGACGGGTCGAGCTCCCACTCTCACCGCCCACAGCCCCGGAAGCCCCCTTTTAGTCGCCTCTTACAATCAGGCAGGGGATACCGTAGCTCTATTCTTCCCGAAGCTACAGGGACTGAGATACATCAATCCATAGACCAAGGACTAAAATAAAAAAACAATGGGTTGCACTCCGGGAGTGCCGGCAGAAGTGAAAACATTAACGTTGTGCATTCTTGATGTCTTGGAATCGTTAGGGAATAAATCCGCACGAATTGCTTGAATTATCAGTACCTATTAATTTCTATCTAGTATTTTTACTAAGTACTCTCTCATTTTCTTTCACTATTTCTTTGTCACTTTTTTCATTAATAGATGCACTTTGTTCAATGTCCATATTTTAAATACTTGATATAAACGAATTTTAAGATAAAATTATACTTGACACTGGCAATATGCAGAGTTTGCGATGCCATAATTGAAGAAAAAAAGTATAGACAGCCGTCAGATGAGCCGTCATCAGCTGTCACCCCTCCGTCTTGGTCTAAGAGCCGGTGAAGATATTCACTCGTTCGGTTGTTACAAGAGTGAAGGTGATATGAAAGAAAATTGATTAAAATTAATTAAATTAAAAATAGCTATGAACACTTTTCGATAGTCAAGTTATCATAGGCATATATGTTTATAAATTATATTTGGTAAACGATATGTCTTATCGAATTATCAGATCGGTGAAGGTCGATCTTCCTCGTCTCCTCTACCATCTTACGAAATTTTGCGATCAGCACACGTGACCTCGCGCGAGTTTCATAGTTTTTACCCATCCCACAAAAAGTGCTCAACGCCGCTAAAGAAGTTTTCACTTCAAAATATGTAGAATATTTTCAGAATTTTAGTATGTAAATTTTATGGATAAAACACAAACATAATTCCAATTTTTCGGATACTGTCGCTCCCGAGGTCAGCTAGTAGAAATTTAAAGTTAGCTCTTCCAGTCTCTGTACAAAGATACAGTCGCAGGCGATACGGTAGCCCACGCCGCGCAATCTGAAGATAATAATTAAACAGTTTCACAACCGCTTCTAGTCGTTTGCGTTCGTTATCTAGGTTTTTTACTTTTTATTTTAGCTATTATTATCAGTTTATTTTGAATTTTTGTTTAGTTCGTTCGTGTTCGTACGCAGTTGCCTAAAACTTGTACTGACACTGACTACGAGTATTATGCACCTATATGTATCGTAGCCCGGCGGTTAGCGTAGAACGCAAGCGATCTATGCGACTTAATCAAACGGGCGCGGTCGGGTGTGAGATGTGTGACCGCTAGTGGCAAAAATTTCATGCGCGTTTCCGTGCTTCGGAGGGCACGTTAAGCCGTCGGTCCCGGTTGTTGTCGATAGATAACAGTCCGTTAAACCTTGTCAGAGGCCATATGGGCGGTTTGAAAACATCCGACAGCGGGTTGGCCACTAACCCGCATCTCCACCAACCCGCATTGGAGCAGCGTGGTGGAGTAAGCTCCAGGCCTCCCCAATGATGGGGAGAGACCCGTGCCCAGCAGTGGGACGTAAAAAGGGTTGCAGCCATGTATATCGTGTATATCTGTGTTTTACAAGATTTGTCTGTTGAATAAAAAAATGTATATATTAAGTTGAAATAAAACCTTGTTTATAAAAAACGTTTAAAATTAATATTACTTATTTGCTTAACCCTCTTTATTTTTTATTAAAAAATAAAATAGAAACCTTCGAAAGACGGACCCGCGCATTAAATTTTCCCATCTTACACTCGACTGTGCCGTTTTGCTTAGCTGCATAGATCGATTGCATTCTATGTCAGCCGCAGGACTTTGCGCGCTCTAATTAAAATAATGCGACGACATAATTAGGTATAGCAAATTTGTTATTTAAACATTAATTATCACAATCGTTGCAAAAATAAAAATAGATTGATAAGTGCAAAAAACCCATCAGTTGTTTTTTGTTATTTCCTCGTACCTTACCACGAAACTGCGTAATTTTTTCCGAACCACATCTGTATGATAAGGGATTTGTTCCCATAGTGGTTTTAGGGTCCCGTATTTAGGGTTAGCAAGTAATAATAGAATTGTGACATTTTACTTTCACGGGTTCATAATATTTTGATTGAAACATCGGACTGTGCGCTTGAATTGATTATTTGCATCATGTTTGCATCCCACAGAACATATTAAAAGAGGTAGAATGGCAATAATGCGCAGTTCGTATAAACACCGGTGTCGTCGATCCAGCCCCACCTTTCACCTCCACTACATCTGTATTCTGTACTTAAATAAATATGAAGCTTACGCATATATTTGCAATTTCAAATCTAGCCAATCACGCGATTTCAAATAAACGAATCACACCGAGCATATCACAGCGCGATCGCGTGTTTCTGTAGAGATATGAGCGTTGCTCATATGCTTGGCGCGTCTGCCCCGCCCACTTTACTCTTTAATATGTTCTGTGGTGCATGCTGTGTCCCGGCATTATGTCTGAATGGACTTCGTGACATAGAACAATAATAATTCATAGCCGAATGGCTATGAATGTTTTGAGACGTGTACAATACGGTCTTGGACAATATTCACAAAAAATATCAAAATGCATACATAAAAATCCTCATTATTGAATATGACTGAAGAAATTCTAGTAATACCTATTATTCATTCAGTAGCTTCATGTCATCTGTTCCAAAAATGTTAGAACTTTTGAAAGGTTGCGTACCAACAGAGTAAGCCGAGTAAGATTTGAAGTGTTGATATTGTTTTGCATAACCTTTAGATACAACGACAGAAGTCCAGGCCTATTATGTTTCTGAACAAACTCATAGGTATATTTGTACTCGGTCGGGTTGTGTTATTCTGAAGTGTGGAACCCACGTGAGAAATACTTGACTTTGCCCATACTATAAAATGACTTCCTTCTGTGACATCATTGAATCGAAGCGCTATTGAATTGATAAGACGGACCAATTTTAATTAAACCTCTAAGTTTATGATACCGCTAGTAATAAGAGATCAAGCTTTATTTGACCACTTTAACCACATCTTTATTGTAAAACTTAGTTTGGAGGTAGGTACTTTGTGTTTGATGCAAAAATGTTACAAAATTTACCTAAGATGAGCATTAGGATTTAAAATTATACCTAAATCCTATTTTTTTTTAATTCGAAAATGGTCGCATAACCGACATGTAAAACATTTCATTATTCATTATTAATCATTATTCAATGTAGGCAAGCCGAAAAAATATGTTTTCGCATTGTTATTTTATTTCACAACACTCGTGCACTGTTATTAACCTATATCGAACAAAATGCTCAAACAAAACAAAAAGCAAGCCGAACGCTCATGCTTCAACATAACGTTACAATGAGCATAACGTACAATGAGCGTAACGTTACAATCAGTCATCCTTTTTCGTGCGTGTAGCCGGCGTTCTTCCATTTATTAGACGTTGTCACCTCAAAAACTCACATACAAATATGGAAATCTACACCAAAACCTCAAGCAAAGCCTTGCCTGAGTTCGATCGTTCAAATCATCTGACTTGTTGGCCACTAAACTGCACTCTACCAAGCCGTATTGGACAGCGTGGTGGACTTAGCTGCAAGACTTATAATGGGGTGCTGCCAAATCCATACTAATATTATAAATTGGAAAGTAACTTTGTCCGTCTGTCTGTCTGTCTGCTACGCTTTCCCGCTTAAACTACTGAACCGATTTGAATGAAATTTGGAACACAGATAGAGTGGACCTTGGGAAAGGACATAGGATGATTTTTATCCTACGGGCGGACTTTTAAACGGGTTAGACTAGTATTAAATAACTTCTATATATAGGCTCTAGTTGTGTAGTGTGTAGAAGTCATCGTGTAATATATAAATAGGTAAATCATGCTTACAAAGTTACCAGGCACCTATTATCGTAATAGTTTTTCTATAAAATTCTTTGTAAATTCCCGTTAATTATTAAACTATTTAGCATTTAAAGTGCTTATTTACTTGCGCAAACGCTTATTAGGGCAACATTTTTCAATACTTTATTTAAGCCAATTGTATAGTGTATAGTGTAAAATATATTCTTTTTAGGGTTACGTACCCCAAGGGTGCTAACGGGTCCTTTCTTTCACCTTCAAAAGGTGACCTGCACTTTGGGAGAGGATACCGGGTTATGTGGGATTTGTACCGCAATAAAACCCCCTGTGGCCATGTGGCCTGCCTCTGCGCTTGGGGAGGACTCCGGGATCTTCAGTGGAATCGGTGTCTTAGTGCGCGGCGCCCCAGAACGGGCCTATCCTCGGGAGAACACCATCCGAAACAGAGCATCATCAGGGTTATTGACTCTACGACGGTTACTCGCATAGGCGGGATATGTCGGAGGGAGGGAGGTGCTATTGCAGGAAAAAAGATGAAAAAGCATACGTTCTGATTGCGGATAGTTGCGAAATAGTTTTACCTAACTTTATGATAAGTTTCAGTTTCCGTTATCGGTCCGGGTGTAAATGTTGTATGTGTGTCCGTGTTACCCACGACACAGGGTATACCAACTCTACTGTGTAGCTATGTGTATGAAACGAAGATATTGTGTTCGATTTCTTTGGTGTAAAACGTTATTAATAAAAAATGTGTAGGTATACATTTAATTCATTAAAATAATTATCATTAATTTTTTGAATGCAGCTTTTGTAGTGTAGATTTAAATTTATTTTTAATACAATTAAATGTAATAGCACTTTTCGTTCGGGTCAGTAACCCCTAGATTCAGTGCTACGATGTAACCGGTTACATTAAACTCTTAACGAAATAGCTAACCTAAATATCTTTATTATATTTCCAAACAAATCTTCGCAAAATATTTTATCTCATCATAAATCTAAAATATGTTTTCTTACAAATTTTCCGTATATTTAAGAACAGGTGATTATCGGACTGAGGTATAATTATCATAAGACGAAGATTAGATAAATCCATCAGTGCATAGAACTGATGTCATCTCATTTCATTTTCAACCTTAAATGTACACAAATAAAGTATAGATTGGTTTAGTCAAGTATTTCCTTTACTAAATACTTTTAAGATTTTTCTTTGTAATTAGTAAGTAGGCAAAGACATACGGGCATCGACATTCGATTACAAAGTCACTGAAAGGTAGAAATAATATTTTTGAATCCTGGAGCGGTGTATGGCATTAAATAAATAAAATAAAATAATAAATAAATAAATATCTTTGGACATTTCACACAACACCATCTGATTCCAATCTAAGCAGATCTTGTACTATGGTAATCTGAAAACTGATAAACATGCTTATATAATTATAAATACATACTTAAATAGATAAATTAACACCCAGACACAGAACAAATAGTCATGTTCATCACACAAATATTTGTCCTGGGTGGGAATCGAACCCACGACCTCACGCTTCGCAGTCGGCTCATCACCCACTACGCCACGAAGGCTGTCAAAATTTCTCTGGCTTTTCATTAGTTCTTAAAGTAGTTGTTTGTCAGTTAGTTAGCGAAGCCCGAATGTGAATAAGCGATCTACATCTTCGCCTATCCTATAGCGTTTTACGAGCGTTGACGTTTCTCAAAGTTGTCGCTGCGCAAACGTTGAAACGTTTTTGCATACTGACTATCCTTTTTTAACCTTTTTATATCCCATCCCAACTGCTGGGCACAGGTCTCCTCTAACAATTGAGAGGGATTTAGGCCATAGTCCATCACGCTGGCCTAGTGCGGATTGGTGGACATCATACCTTCGTCGAATCATGAGTTTCCCTCAGACATGCACGGCGATGGAAAACATGGTAATCAATTATATCACAATATTTTCCATCACCGTGGAGCAGCGATGAAATACGTACATAACAAATTTCTTTTTGTCAGAGGTGCGCGCCCAGGATTTGAAGCCGGCATCTCCCGCGTCGGAGACCGCAGCCATTGCCACTCCATCGCGACCATGCATACTAATATTATAAATGCGAAATTGTGTTTGTTTATTTCCGTATTTGTTTTGTCTTTCTTTCACGCCAAAGTTGGTTTAATGACAGGGTTTTTGTGCGTATAGATAGTAAGGCGGCTGGAAAATATGATTTTTACCGCGGCAACACTCATCCCCACCATCATCATCCCCAAACTCATCAACTCATCTCATCTGACAGCCTCCGTGGCGTAGTGAGTGATGAGCCTACTGCGAAGCGTGAGGTCGTGGGTTCGATTCCCACCCAGGACAAATATTTGTGTGATGAACATGACTATTTGTTCTGTGTCTGGGTGTTAATTTATCTATTTTAGTATGTATTTAGAAATATATAAGTATGTTTATCAGCTTTCTGATTACCATAGAACAAGCTCTGCTTAGTTTGGAATTAGATGGCATTGGGTGTATTGTCCAAAGATATTTATATTATTTTATCATTATTATCTCATTCCCAATGAATATTCATTTTAATGTACTTGGTCATTTTTAATGCTGGTGAAACCGCACAGTACTTTTGAAACATTTTATCAGATACATGCTGACCATACCGTACCGTACCGTTGGACTTTATCATCATGGATTCAGGATCATTATTTGCAAAAGGTGACTCGACCTAGCCTCATGTAACAACAACTTATTGGTGTGCACAGCTAAAGTACATTATTACTTACGATTTATAAATAAAATAATTATCATTTAATTCTATCTATCTTACATGCTTTCTGTGTCGAATTCAGAAATTATTTACAACATCAGATCAGCTGCTACAGAAAATCCTGAAATGACACATTTATAACAACTTCTTTTAACTTAAGATCTGTCATTAAATTTGAAGATTAGCATTTTTATCATGACAGGTGAATTAAATTGTACTTTGAGATCAAATTCAGTATTTTTATTAAAATAATAATTCCAAAACATTCTCATTCGCGACTTCATCCGCGCGGACTTTGTTATTAGTAATAGCATGATGTTATATGCCTATAGCCTTACCCAATAAATGGACTATTCAACACAAAAATATTTTTTCAATTTGAACCAGTAGTTCCTGAAATTAGCGCGTTCAAACAAACTCTTCATATTCTTACAGATTAGTATAGATTTAAAAGACAATAAAAATCATTTACTAAAATGAATTTATTTATTTATTGTAGGTCACCAACATACTGTACACTAAGACATCATTGTGAAGTTAAACATATAGCATATAACTGTTTGAGTGCCAGTACAATTAGAGGTGACGACAACATGCTGAACATCATGTGGATTAATTAAGTTTACAATTAAGTAGTATAAATATAATATAGTATTGACTATAATATAATATATAATAAGAATCGGAATTAAACATTACATTATATTCATAGCAAATTCAATTTTTACATTAGATTTAACAACTAACTTTAATAAATTATGAAAAAATAGCTGTGCCCCGCGGTTTCACCCGCGTTAGAAAGAGAAGTGAACCAAACTTTACAGGATTACTCGTTGGACCAATCTGAAGATTCTCCGAGAATTTCATTGAAATCGGTCCAGCCGTTTCGGAGTCTATAAGGAACATACATACACACTTTCTCTTTTATAGATATGATGATGATGATGTACAATTGAACAAGATAATTTTACTATAATTAAATTATCCTTGTCTCCAAGAGTAATTTCAATTAATGCATCTTTTTTAAGGTTTGCATTTTGATTTTTTTATATAGTGTCATGTCAACATCGTGTGGACAAAACAAGTTGCATTCAATTTGGCACAATATTGAAATCGCAATAATGGAAATTCATCCGTCCCATATTAGTGTGAATCATAACCACAACAATACGCTTACGTCACCAACACCAAAGATGAGTGATCGAAAATTCCTCCAGAGAAAAGTTTGACAGGGCATTACGCATGCGCCCCGCGAGGCTGCGTACGCGCAGACGCGCAGCCATCCGCTTTCGCGCAGCGATCTGTGTGTTCGAGATTGTGTGCGGACCATAAGAAGGGACTGATTTCTTTGTCACTGATCGTCAATGTTTTCATAGTAAAAAGGTGTTGATACATTCGGGTACGATACGCATGTGGTAACCATCAACCTTCTGAGTAAAAGTGCTGTTAAGTGGGCGTTGCAGCCCATGGAGATGTCAGGTTGTGAAGAACAAGACCTGTGAGAAAGTGTGATCTCATGCACGTCAGAGTACTCGTAATTCTGTTCGCCATCAGCCGACACAATCAGTTTTGATATATTCGTATGGTCCGGAAAGCCAGTCTTACTTAAGGGCGACTTCTGCTTAGTTATTTATATACTGGGTTATCTGGATGGGATTTGTACCGCACTAAAACCCCCTCAGTGGCCTGCCTCTGCGCTTGGCGAGGACTCCGGGATCTCCAGTGGAACACATCGGTGTCCTCCACGTGCGGGTCGTCCCAGAACGGGCCCATCTTCGAGAGAGCAGATGTGCTCTCCTGCACCTTCGAGTGTTCACAGCGGCATGCGGCCAGGCACACACCGCCGTCCTTTCCGGGGCTGCTGGCTGGACGGGTCGAGCTCCCAATCTCATCGTCCGCAACTTCTAGGGAAGCCCCCTTTTAGTCGCCTCTTACGATTAGGTAGGTGATACCGTAGCTCTATAACCGTAACTCTCACGCCACATTCACAGGGTATCGCACTGTAGAGACGTGAATTTGAAGTGTTATTATTTAATTTTCTGCCTACTAATCAATACTTACCGAACAACTTACATCAGTAATTGTAGCATAAAGTAAAATTCCCTATATAGTACTAAGCTTCAAAATAATTTTAAAAAAACTTGAGAGGTGTCACACATAACTTCGTTCCATCCGGGTGTCTCTTGACACCTCTCAAGTTTTTTTTGTAATTAATGCATTATTTTCAGCTATATAGTACGACATTTCCTGGGTTCAAATGAGGTCAAGAATGCATTCTTGCTTGAAACGTCAAATGACGATAATAAGGAAAACCGTCAAAGAATCTCCTGTACCTACCATTCATAGAAAACTTCTGACCCCAAGGAGGTCAGGTATTCGGAAAAACCGATTCAACGAGGGATCGGTACTAGACTATATTCTTATTAGCTTTCCGCCCGCAGCACCGCCCGAGTGGTAGGTACTTGCCAAATTTTATACTTAGTCATTGGGAAGTAGGCGCCCTATAAATTATGATTTACTTGAGAGTATCGAAAAATTTGTTTGTTGCGGCATAAACGGTCGTTTTATAAATTTTATTTTTTCACGGCATCAAGGGGACTCAGGGTGATTCAATTTCAACTCGATATCTCTACGAGTTCCCCAATATTATGGGTCTTGATAATTAATAAAATATAAAGGTTACGTTATTTATTTTCGATGTACGGAACACTAAAAATAGCATAGGAATACATTTTTTACTTAGAAAAAGGAGGAGGTATGTACTGTGTTCGGCTGTATAAACTTCTTTAATGTGTGTTCACCGATTATTCCGCCAGATGTTAACCAATTTTTAAAAGAAATCTCCCGAGTCGATCCCATTGTCACCCAAAATCTGATGACGGGGTGCCAGGGAAATAGTACACAAATTTTAATAGGCAATTTTTACAGCTTCATCTGGTTTTGTATGTTTGTGTCAAGTCAAGGTAGAGAGATTCAGCCGAAAAAGAGAGTGAAGCAGGGGAATTTAAGCGCAGTCGATTTTAAATATTTACCATTCGGTCCATTCATTCATAGAGAGATCTAGCTTAAGAACGTTAGGATAATTACAGATGGTGCGCTGATAATGAGCAGTTGTGCAATGCATTAGCATGCGTCTCGCCTTCCACATTACTTAAGTGACACTTTCTCTGTCTGTGTCCGGCTGCTCTGTGCTCTGCATTGACACGTGTCTTTTTCAATCTTTTTTATGTCCCACTGCTGGGCACAGGTCTCTTCCAGTCAGATATTCAAGTAAGGCGATAACTACTTTACCAGAAAGCTGTGACGTCATAACTCATTTTCTCATAGGTATGTAATGCATGAGCAGCGATGGCCGAGTGGTATGAATCCGCGGTCTTCGACGCGATCGATCCCGGGTTCAAATCCTCGGCGCGCACCTCTGACAAAGAAATTTGTAATGTGCGCATTTATCGCTGCTCCACGGTGATGGAAAAAATCGTGATATTTAATTGATTACGATGTTCTCCATCGCCGTGCATGCTTGAGAGGAATTCATAATTTCTCGAAAGCATGACGTCCACCAATCCGCACTTGGCCAGCGTGGTGGACTATGGCCTAAATCCCTCTCACTAGTGTGAGGAGACCTGTGCCCAGCAGTGGGACATAAAAAAAAAAGTTGAAAAAAAAATATGCATGGAGCTGTCACGTTTGACAGCTGATTAAAAGTATCTTAATTAATTTGGTAGTCCAAGACCGGATTTATTCACGGCAGAAATGGGTGCAGCGATGATACCAGGGCGAACCATAAAAGTTCCACCACTTACAAAACCTACTACACTCTATTTGAATCTTTTTTTCTTCAATTATGGCATATCAATCTCTCTGCATATTGCCAGCGTTAAGTATTATTTTAGCATCACGTTTTTGTCAATTTTGAATCTGGACGAGTATGTAATAGGTAAAGTCGATAAGTCGTCAGTAATCTTTCAGTTAAGTCTGTCAGACATATTCAAGTAAAGCGATGGCTTCTTTGCCAGAACGTGTCCAATCGAATTTTGGAGGCAAGCTGAAAAAACATATTTGTTACTTTATATCACAACACTTGTACACTGTAATTAACCTATTTCGAATAAAATTCCATCAACTTTATCCGATATAACTCAAAAATACACCAAGAAAATGAAATAAAACAAGAGCGAATATGTCTTTTCCGACTTCCCGCCAAAACTCCATATTTGAATGTATGTTTAGTTTTTTATTACATTTTCATTTCATTTGGCGTCATGTTTTCAATGTTTCCTACTAGATGTGACCTACCTTGAACCTTACTGCTAAGAAGGTAAATGCAGGGTGTCAAATGACTTTCCGGTGCGAGCAGTCATTGAATTTCACCATTCGCAGATTCGCTGACGTTTCGCTTACATTTTTATGTACAAAAAAATCTACACGTGTAAATTTTCTAATTTGATAGCAATTTGTTGATTTTTTTGGCTGTAACTCTTTTCACGTCCCGTTGCTGGTAAATGGGTCTCTCCCCGTAATAGGGTCTTGGACACTGTTCACAAAAAAAAATCAAAATCCTTACCTTAAAAAGGTTGCACTAAATCACGCTTGGAAAGCAATATAATTGTTAATTCTTTTTTATACATGATTTTTATTAAGTACCGCTTAAATCAATAATAATGAAGTCAATTGACTATATATGATAAGTGACGTCACTTATCATTTTCTCATACAAAATGTATGGGGATGTCACGTTTTGACAGCTCATTAAAAGTATCTCAATTGACTTGGTAGTCCAAGACCGGATTGTGCAGACTTGAAGCCTACCTACTCCACCACGCGAGTGGAGTATGTCGTTAATTTTTTCAACCCTTTTTATGCTCCTCTGCTGGGAATAGGTCTCTTCTCAGTAGTGAGAGGGATTTAGGCCACAGTCTCAGAATAATTACATTGAAGAAACCAAGTTCGCGCGCCCAAATTGAAGCATTTTAATTATGATTTGTGGTGTAAAATGTGTCACGACACTTTTGAAAAACAAAAGAGATCTAATACCATAACTTTTTACAGGTTTTCAATATTTTGTAGTATTTTATAGTTAATTTGGTGAAAGTAAAAATGTATAGTTACTCAGATGTGACATCTGTGTGAATTTATTTAGTGCTTCAATTTTGACAAGGCCGCAGTCCAACACGTTTTCCAAGTGCAGGTCGGTGAACAGGTGAACATGTAATTAATTAAATACTTATCATAATATTTTTCCTTAGAAGCGATAAATATATGTACCTACATAATATACATATCGTTGCTGGAGGTGTGCCCCCTGTTTGAACACTTTGAACTTGGTAGAACCACGGTATACCGTGGTCTTTACCGCTCGGCCATTGCTGCTTTGAATTTGTTACTTTACTTATAATGTAAATCTAAATGTAAAGATTTCTTGCTTTACAATGGGAGTGGAATGGGGGGGGGGGAGGCGACGACGCAAAATCTGTTAGAGTAGGTATCACGTTTAGTATCTCTGATCACTTCAGAAAAAGAAAATATTAAGTGGACTGGTTCCAGTTATCTCATAGATATTTTAGGTTGAAATTAGCTCTCCCGCCCCCTTTAAACAATTGAGTTGTATTTAAAAACCGGGGCGGCGAGCGAAGAGATGGGAATTCAGAGAGCCATATGATTTTTGTTTGTGTAATAGTTTTTATAAGCCACAAGTCAGCAAATTGCGCCCTTAGGTCTGGGCGCCAGACAGCTGCCCCTCAGACCACGCTGTAATATAATCTACGCTCCTGCTTGAAATTTTTCGATTTTTGTTGAAGCTATTTTATAAACATTGAGAGTTGAAACGCTGAAGATCGGTAATATAGATCGTTTGCATATTCATGGCGAGCCACCTCTGACTTCGCGTCCGGCGGCGTACCTATAATAAGTACCTACCGTTGGGTTTAATCTTTATATCAGTTCCGTAGAGCAACGAGGAAATCCTCTCTTAGAAAAAAGTCATGGTAGAAATACCAGGAACGGTTTATAAAACTAAATACTTGCAATAATTGTAGGTGGTAGAACTATCATGGTTCGCTCGGAGAAGTACCACCGCTGCACCCACTTCTGCCGTGAACCAATTCTATTGTGTTTCGGTGAAAAGGTGCAGTTGCCGGCCACACTTACATGAGGCGACTACCAGCCTCCGGAGTAGCAGCGCAACTGCATACGACCTCAGACAAGACTTACCTATGCCTGCTTGAGGTTGAATGTAGATGTCCATGGGCTGCAACGACCACTTAACACCACGTGGCCTGCATGCTCGTCTGCTACTCCATTTAAATAAAAAATGATGTCGATAAACAACAAAAAATTTTTTTTTGTACATGAACGCATCAGTCAAGCATGCAGGTCACGTGGTGTTAAGGGTTCGTTGCAGTCCATGGACATCTATACTCAACGTTTTCAACCAAGTCCCTCAGTTGTGCGGTTCTCCAAATATATGGTCCCGCTGAAACGCAATAAAATTGCTTTACCGCAGAAATGGGGGCAGCGTTGGTGCTTGCTTAGATGAAACATGAAAGTCCCATAACATCATAAAGAATATAAGATCTTTTCAAAACAGAGTGACGTTGTATATCACATTAGAGTATAAAAAAGATTGAAAAAAAAAGATGTGGAGAATCGGGGCGCTAAGGCTACCATTGACGATTCTAAATACAGTCGTTGCTCTAAGGTAGTCCACATACTATAAATAAGTACAATAAGGGACCATTTACATAGCTCCTTGACTTTCCAATGACATGATTACGCAGACACAATCACGCTATGTGCGTGTAACTTTATAGTTAAACACAAGGGTAAGCGCTAACTTTATAGTTCTTTTCTCGTAAACACATGAAGCAAGGGTAACGTATAGTTTTTGTTTTGAAAACACTTTTTTTTCTGTGAGTAATGGCATCGCATCTGTGCATTTTGCCAGTGCCAAGTAAAAAAAAAATTAATTTTTCATTGAAACTGGACGACATAACAATAGCCAAAATCAGTCGTCAGTAATCATCTAAGTAATGTCAGTGAGATATTCAGATAGTAAAGTACAAAGTAAAATATTCTAAATCTATGGAGTAAAGCGATGGCGAGAACGTTTCGGATGGAGTTTTGCAGGCAGCCCGAGAAAACATGTTTTCACACTTTTATATAATTTCAATTATTCCTAAATGAGCGAAACCCGACGGATTGAGTTGGAAATGAACTTGGACAAGACTAAAGTCATGTTCAAATCACAGGTCATTCCTACTCCAGTCAACTTCGATGGCATAACTCAATTCAATTCAATTCAATTCAATTCATTTATTAGCAAGAACATAGTACAATAGAGATCTTAATATTAAAATACACAGTTCTTATGTTCTACCCTACTCTCTCTACCCTACTCTCGAAATTGTTCAGGAATATATTTACGGACGGCAGCAGCCCTGGGAAAGACGGCGGTGTGGGCGTGGCCGCATGCTGATGTGAGTGCCTGAGGGTGCAGGAGAGTGCATCTGCTCTCCCGAAGATGGGCCCGTTCTGGGGCGCCGCGCGTGATGGACACCGGTGCGTTCCAATGGAGATCCCAGAGTCCTCCCCAAGCACAGAGGCAGGCCACCCGGTATCCTCTCCCAAGGTGCTGGTACCTTTTGAAGGTTTCTCCCCCGATATCAAAAAAAGGACAATCCGTCCAGCTGGGTAAGAACAACTGTGAGAGGGAACCTGACTGGATTCAGTTGGATTGGGCAGCGGAAACTTTGCCACATACTCACGTCGCCCATGCCGCAATGCCTCAAGAGCAAAGTCTTCGATCAATGCGACCTACACGTGATGACCTCCGGAGCCGCCGGACACTGACGGTGGGACTAGTCCACAAGTTCAGAGTCGCACAGCTAGAACAAAATGCCTTCAACTTTTTCCGATATAACTCAGAAATATACCATGTGACTGAAAATAAACCAAGAATACAACATGCTTCTCCGAACTGCCCGTCGAAACTTTTAATTTTCCACAGCTAGATAAGGATCTCCTGTCAAATTTAAGTAGAATTTAGGCCACAATATGGCCAAACTTACGCTCTCACTTACATATTTTGATATCTCTCACCGCTCATTTATACTCCTCTTGAAAGTTAAACTAATCAAATAATTACGTATGAACATTGCGTAAACAGCTTACTATGCTGTCAATACGATACATACCGGTATATTTAATTGGGTAACTTTGCAAGCAACTATGTCACTTTGAAAACAGTTTTCTCTAGAATAACATTTTACTTATAAAATCTATAAGTACCTTCCCAGGACCTCTTCGTCTACTGACTACGATTCGTTTAATGATTTATGGATTCTGTCACGTAGAGAAATAACACACTGCTCGAAAACTTTCGATTTCGTTAAACGGATATGTTTCATGAATTTCACAGTCACAAAGTCGAACAAGCCTGCAAAAATAGAGGTAGAGATAATGGCAATTACTTACACCAAATTTTTGATAACTGGACGTGAGTAAGAGCTTGCTTAGTAGGTACTATCTTGGATTATTATCTAAATGAGATATATTTATGATATACGATCCATTTGTGCTATCCTGATAAATGGTTTTAATTCTGCAATAGATGACAATAATAATATGGTTTTATGATGGTGAGTTCCCTAGAGTTTATACTGACTTCCAAAAGGAGGAGGTACTGTATCCGGCTGTATGTATTTTTTATGTACCTACATAATAATATGTTCACCGATAATTCCGCCGTTTGTGGACCGATTTTTAACCGACTTCAAAAAAGGAGGAGGTTTCTCAATTCGACTGTATATATGATTTCTTTTTATTTTTGTTCGCGGATAACTTCGTCCTTTATAAAGGAACCGATTTTGATAATTCTTTTTTTGTTCGAAAGCTTATACTTCCGAGGTGGTCCCATTGTCACCAAATTAAGATCTAATGATTGGATCCCAGGGAAATCAAGGAGAACTCTCAAATTTTATAGACACACATATTGATTTTTTATACTTTCTGAACGAAAATTGATATTTGTGCATAGTAACTATCATCTCATGTTGCTCAGCTGATAATGGAAGGTACTACGATGGTTAGGAGTTGAGAGAAAATTCTTTCGATAAATATTTTTTTGGTGAAAAACTTATGCTTCCGAGGTTGTCCAACTGTCACCAAGTCAAGATCTGATGATGGGATCCGAGGGAAACCGAGAGGAACTCTCAAATTTTATAGGCACACATATGTGGAAATATCACCAATTATGCTTTAACAATACAGAATTATTAAATTAAAGGTACTAAAAAGAGTGAAATTATATAACTTTTTATCAAAAAAAAACCGCCTTCATATGGTATAAAAATAATATTGGTCTGTACTTTGCATTTTATACTTTTTCTTGCCATTGGTAGTGACTCTTAAAACTATTTTGGAGTCGGGCCCTTAGTAAAACGGAGTTTCGCTCTGAATGGGCACCGACTCCAAAATAGTTAAGAGTCACTACCACTAGCAAGGAAAAGTATCAAATGCGAAGTACTGAACACTGAACAATATTATTTTTTACATGCATATGAATGTATATACGGAACAAATACCAATTTTTTTTTTTACAATTTTGTCTGTCTATCTGTCGGTCTGTCTGTCTGTCTGCTTGTTCCAGCTAATCTCTAAAATGATTGGACCGATTTCGACGGGTCTTTCTCTGGCAGGTAGCTGATGTAATAAGAAGGCTTATTTCAGAAAAGTTCTAAAACTAAAGTCCACGCGGACGAAGTCGCGGGCGGCCGTTAGTCTGTAATAAGATCTTCTTATCTCAATTCCGCTTCATAAGCGTCTCAATGTAAGGAAGCTATATGACCACACCAGAGTTTCTCACGAGGTTTACCGGAATATGAGAGCTGATCTCCGCTAGGGTTGTCTATCAACAATTTTGATTTCGTTGCAAAATGGAGTACTAAAAGAGGTCAAAGTTGATTTTTTAAAGTTTATAATAAATTGATATAACAAACGACAATGTTCATAAAACCCAGAACCAAATTCAAAAAATATTATAATTATTTTTGGATTACAAATCTAAAACCTTTAAACGAGTAATTCTTGTACGAGTACCTATATACCTTAATATAATAATTTTGAGTATAGCGCGGCAACACAAGCCTCCCGCTCGCCACACCGTCGATGACCGGAAAGAGCGGTCGAAAAAAAGAAAGAGACGTTGTCGTGTGGGCGTCCAATTCGAAGTCGCGTCGTTCCGCAAAGGTTTCGCATGTAAAAATATTTAAATAAAGTTATTTTCGCATTCATCGTTATAAATGGCTGCCCAACGAGTGGGCCTCACAATATAGTGTAGAGGAACCTACGAACTTTGAGTTTTTTACACGAAAACAATCCGCGACGTAAAAGTTTTCGCGCCGGCGTATGTGCCGTGACGCCATTTTGTTCGTGCGAAAAAGTTACTTTTCTATTGTAGTTTTACAATTATACGCGATTGTTTCAAGTAAATAACAAACCCAGCTTCAACATGCCACGTAAACGACAATCCCTGGCACCGAGCGAAGAAGATTTCGATTCCGCGGCTGGCGATAATATAACCATGCCGGCGGACCGCTTCACGAGTCTTCTGTCTACAATACAGCAATCGCAGGCCGAGTTCTGTGAACGTTTAATAAGAGAATTTCGTTCTTCGACGCCGGCGGAGCCGCTTAACTCCACGACGGTCGTGAACAATGCCCCTGCTGCGAACTTCTCCCAGTGCACCGCGCGCTTTGGCGGCGCTCCCGACGAGACCATTGACGGCTTTATTGACGCTGTAAAAGTTTATAAATCGTGTGTGCAAATATCAGACGACAACGCGTTAACGGGGATGTCGATGCTGCTGACGGGTACCGCAGCAGTTTGGTGGCAAGGCATCAAGAAATCAGTGAAGGACTGGAACGACGCCATCACGCGACTTCGCGGCGCATTTGGAGAGCGCCGACCGCCACATAAGATTTATCAGGAGGTATTTAGCCTCCAGCAAGGTATGAAAAGTGCTGATTTATTTATCGCTGAAGTTCGAGCACTATTTGCGTGCTTGCCGGACGGCGACCTCTGCGAACGAGTAGAGTTAGACATGTTATACGGGCTCCTCGACAGGCGAATTAGAAAGAGAATTTGCCGCGAGAACTTCGATAGTTATGACCAACTATTACGTAAAGCCCGCGCCGTCGAAGATTCTTTGAAAGAAGCCGACACCGTCCGCGCATCGAACTGCCCAGCTGATCTACCGTCGCGCACGGCGCGCGTGTCTCCGACGCCGACGCCTTCAATAGCGGCGACTGCTGCGACCACGAGAAACATCACGGTCAACGAGCGACCATTTAAAGACTCCGATATCAATTCGCGTGTTGTGTCTAAAAGTGTAAAACGGCCTTTTTGTGTTTACTGTAAAGTGTTCGGACATTTAAAATCAGATTGTACGAAATTAAAAACTCGTAATGTACCTCCTAGCCATAATATTAGTAATAAGTCTGAATTGTATTGTTACGGTTGTGGTGAGCGAGGGGTTATACGCGCGAATTGTCAAAAATGTAGCTCGCAATTTTCGTCCGTAGATGTGATAGACGCGCGTTTCCGTAAGAGGTCAATGACCCCGTCAGCTGAGGTCCGCGATATTAGTAGTACTGTGTCCGACTCATTTTTAACAGTAACACCTAGTAGTAGGGTAATCGCAGAAAAGTGCGACCATAGCTGTGATAGGGTAGTTGCGGGAAAGTACGACCATACCGATAGTAGGGTAAATGCAGGAAAGTACGACCATATCGATAGTAGGGTAAATGCTGGAAAGTACGACCATACCGATAGTAGGGTAAATGCAGGAAAGTACGACCATACTGATAGTAGGGTAAATGCAGAAAAGTGCGACCGTAGTAGTAATAGGGTAAATGCGCAAAATAGTTTTAAGCCGGAACTTTCAATGTTTTCTTTTGCGTCAACTGTAGATCCTAAATTAATCCAACAAAGACCAATTTTATTTATTGAAATTCTTGGTATGAAAGGTACGGCTCTTATAGATACGGCTGCTAAAAGGAGCATAGCGGGACACCGTTTGTACAAATTATTGCAGGAGAAAAACGTACAATTTGTAAATACGTCAATGAGTGTAAAATTGGCAGATGGCTCAGTCCAGGTTCGAGATTTAGTGACGTCAACTTTAAACGTAAAAATTAAAGAAGGTAGGTTTGTAGAAATAGATTTTATTAGTTTTCCTGACGCCACTAACAACGATACGTTACTTGGTATAGATTTCTTGGTAGCTGCTGGATTGACGATTAATTTCGCCATGTCGAAATGGCATTTTGCAGACTCCCCGTCAGACAGCTTCACGTTGGAGTACGAGACTCCTTCTCACACCACCGTTTGCGCGAGTGCCGAGATCCTCCGCGCCGACGAAGGTGCTATGCTGCCGCCTGACGCACGCCAACGGTTGGCCGACCTTATCCAAAGTAATGAGGATATTTTCAGTGCAGGGGGAGAAGCGACTCCTTATGCAGTTCACCATATAGAGACTGGAGACCACTTACCAATATCGGTGCCGCCGTATCGCTTGACTCCTGCTAAGAAAGAGGTAATGCAAGCTGAAATTAATAAAATGCTTCTCGAGGGTGTAATCGAAGAATGCGAGTCCGCTTGGACATCGCCTGCTATACTGGTTCCTAAGAAAGATGGAGGAGTCCGTTTCTGCGTCGATTACCGACGACTCAACTCCATAACCAAAACAGATTCCTATCCCATTCCTTTGATAGATGAGTTGGTTCAATCAACTAAACGGAACTGTTTTATGTCTACGCTTGACCTTAGAGCATCATACTGGCAAGTGGCCGTCGCTGAGAAAGATCGCGACAAAACGGCTTTTGTTACGCCTTTTGGAACGTTTCGGTTCAGGCGAATGCCATTCGGCCTCAAGAACGCTCCGTCAACCTTCCAAAGGTTGATGGACAGGTTCCGATCTGCTGCCAGCTTACAGGACGTAACCATTTTAAGCTATTTAGATGATCTCTTAATTATATCGGACAGTTTTGAAAAACACTTGCAAGACCTTGACAAGGTGTTTAGTCGTCTTCGGCAGTTTGGCTTGTACGCTAATCGTGCAAAGTGTTTCTTTGTCCGTCAAAGGGTCGCGTATCTCGGACACGTCATCACGCCAGATGGCATCTCTCCAGATGAGAGTAAGGTTGACGCGGTCCTTAGTATGAAAGAACCTAGGAATGTAAAACATTTAAAATCATTCCTACAAACCTGCTCATGGTTCAGAAAGTTTATACCAAACTTTTCCGATATTGCACAACCTCTGACAAAGCTTACACGTAAAAATGAAAATTGGGTGTGGCTTAGCGACCAAGAGCAAGCTTTTAAGATTTTAAAAGAAAAGTTGTCTTCTGCTCCGTTATTAATTCAAGCCGAATATAGCAAACCCTTCATCCTTCGAACTGATGCCAGCGGGTATGCTTTGGGTGCTGCCTTGTTGCAAGGTGAAGGTAACGACGAAAGGCCTATCGAGTATGCCAGTCGCTTGCTGCTTGCTACGGAGAGAAACTATTCAACAACGGAAAGAGAAGCCCTCGCAGTCGTTTGGGCTGTTGAAAAATTTCGGGGTTACCTGGATGGCCATAAGGTTATTGTTAAAACCGACCATCAGCCTTTAAAGTGGCTGATGTCCATAAAGTCACCCAGTGGTCGTCTCGTCCGATGGGCGATGAAATTACAGGCATTTGACATAGAATATTGTTACACTCCTGGGAAAGCAAATATCTTAGCGGATACTTTGAGCCGTCCACAGTGTGAGGTAAGTGCAGAGTCCTCATGTGATGTTTGCACCGTCACTATTGACGTACCTCAGTTGAGTCCGACTGAATTACGTTCCACTCAACTTGAAGACCCAGAGGTGAAGAAAATTATTGATGACCTTGAGAGTGTTGATTCCGAAGTTCCATGCCGTTGGCTGGAACATGGCTATGTCATGTCACAAGGTGTACTTTATCGGTTTAATCCAGAGTCCGATGCCGAGGAGCCGCAGTTAGTCGTTCCTGCGTCGATGAGGGAAAGAGTCCTCCAAGAATTCCACGACGCTCCAACTGCTGGACATCAAGGAGTCGAGCGCACCTTACACCGCATTCGCCAGAATTATTATTTCACTGGAATGCGCAGGTATATTTCAGAATACCTCAAGGATTGTGCTGATTGTCAACGATATAAAATATCCAATCAGAAACCGGCCGGACTACTTCAAACCCCTATCTTGAACCAACGAGGCGAGGTCCTCGCAATCGATCTCTTTGGTCCGTTGCCTCAAGGAGAAAACGGAGAGAAATGGGTTTTACTGATTGAAGACACTGCAACCAGGTGGGTTGAGTTAATTGCCTTAAAAGAGGCATCTGCCGAAATATGTGCTCCTGTACTCATAGAAGAGTATTTCTTGCGTTATGGTTTCCCTAGGCGTGTCATCTCTGATAATGGGGTACAGTTTGTCTCTGCGGTGATGCAACAGTGTATGTATTTGTTGGGAGTAAAGCAGTCTCTGATACCGTTATACCACCCAGAGGCAAACCCTGCTGAACGTAAGAACAGAGATATGAAGACGCATCTCGCCATGTTAGTTAAAAACGAACATCGCTCATGGCCTAAATTTTTGTCTCATGTACGTTTCGTCATGAATAGCGCACGATGTCTTACCACCGGTTGTACTCCAGCGTTCATGACATTTGGTCGAGAAATGCGGACGCCATTCGATGCTGAGCATGATTTGAGGGCTATTCTTAGTAAAGAAAATTTCGTACCGCAGGCTACGCCGTATTTAGCTCGTTTCATAGATTCCCTTAAGGATATTAGAGAACGCGTAGAGAAAATTCAGGATGCACGTAAAGAGTTTGGTGATAAAACACGTCAAGAAGCTATCGCGTTTAAAGTTGATGATTTGGTCCTTGTTAAAACTCACGCGCTTAGCAGTGCTGCAAAAGGTGTTACAAATAAATTTATGCCTAAACGCGATGGCCCGTATAGGATAAGTAAAGTGGTAAGTCCCACTTCGTTTGATATTTCCGAGTTAGGTTCAAATACCAGTGTTGGTAAATTTCATAGTTCTGAGCTAGTTCCTTTTATAAATAGTCAAGATAAAGTCTCAAAGCCGGTGCGCCCTCGTAGGCCCAGAGGGCGACCTAAGAAGAATATCGCGACTTCAGCTGATGGTCCTAAGTCACAGCCGGGACGTTCTTGTGACTTAGAGGGGGAGGATATAGCGCGGCAACACAAGCCTCCCGCTCGCCACACCGTCGATGACCGGAAAGAGCGGTCGAAAAAAAGAAAGAGACGTTGTCGTGTGGGCGTCCAATTCGAAGTCGCGTCGTTCCGCAAAGGTTTCGCATGTAAAAATATTTAAATAAAGTTATTTTCGCATTCATCGTTATATGAGTAATATAATAATAAATTTTTCGACATAGAACACAAATGATCAGATAACTTATGCGAATAAACTGACAGAGGGGCCAGCCCTAAGATAATGCATAACAAGCGATGCAAAGAAACACCTCAGCTTGCAAAACAAATCATCTCCTGGGAAAAACTCATTCACACCTACCGCCATGCATTCTTTGCATTCAAAAGATGTATGGAATTTTATCTACTTGTACTAAAATTTTAAAGTGCTAAAAGTTTTGGGTTTATTAATAAGTTTTATAACGATTATAACCTAGCCCCAAAGACCGATTTTAATAATTTTTCACAAATAGAAATATTTAGGAAATTACTAAATTTGGGTTTGGTATATACAAAATAAATAAAAATAAATAAACATAAACAAATTCCTAAATTACCAAAATACGAGCATTCCTTATACGTTTCCTATTTGTTAATTTTTGATCACTGGAAACCACAGTTTGAACTCTATTTGTCATTGTTTCTTCCTAAAGATCTGCATTTCACTACGACCATCTATGGTGACCACAAGCTTACCGAGTATAGGATCAATACGTTTTGGACAAAACAGAATGAGGACACTTTATCAGGCTAACCGATGACTTGCCTGAAAGTACAAGTAGGACTTTCGACAAAAAGTTATTAAAAACCATAAGCCATAGCACAAAATTACGTACCGGCGGCGGCGGCCATAGGGTAATTACGCGCTACTAGGTTTGTCATTATCCATTTAACTTTGGTCAGTGCCCAATATCCTGAGGAGCGTTCGCAAAGCGACACGTACAAAACCATTAATAAAGATGCAGCACGACCAAATACAACTCAGATTTCGAACTTTCATGCACCTCATGTTCATAAATGACCGTTGCCCGTTCCAATTTTAAATCAAAAATCGAACGAGTAAAGATGGACGACAGTGAAAGCGCGGTCATTGGTCGGTGTACATGCTGCGTGTGTCTTGATTCACGCTTACAATTTTATAATCGCACGTGATACAAGACTAAACTACTACTGTTAAGGTTCAAAATGTCTTGAATCGACAGCAAATATAAGGTTTTCGTACACTACCGCGCTGCTTCACGCGTCTACAACATGAGATGTGAAGTAATTGCCCTTTTGTTTATTAGTACGTCGTCATATAATTTAATGGCACCGCTATTTCTACAGATAATCGAATAATTACGAATAATATATGCTAACAAAAGCAGCAGATTAAAATGAGAGGTTTTTATAAAATTATATTGAACGCGACAGTTGTTTTTATAATTTTGAAAGATTGCGGGTTTTTTTTTATAAGTAGAAGGTTGCTAGTAAAACTACTTAAATTTGATAGATTTCTATTTAATTTATTGATTTATTTCTGTCAATGTACATTAACACTAATAAATTAAGTTTTTAACAAAAAAATAGAACCGACTTCAAACGGTAAAAAATAAAATTATTCAGTACCTACTTCATCTTGATTATGGTAATTACTCTTACAACTATTTTTGGAGTCGGGCCCTTACTAAAATGTCGTACAATTCGTTCTAAATGGGCACCGACAGTACAGACAGTGGGACAGTACCTACATCTTCTTGCTTAAGGTAATGAGTAGTAATGACTGTTAAAACTATATTGGAGTCGGTGCCCATTCAGAACGAAATGCACACTATATTTACTAAAACAGGACATTTTAGTAAGGGCCCGACTCCAAAAATAGTTGTAAGAGTAATTACCATAATCAAGATGAAGTAGGTACTGAATAATTTTATTTTTTACCGTTTGAAGTCGGTTCTATTTTTTTGTTAAAAACTTAATTTATTTCACTCTTTTTAGTAACTTTAATAATTCTGTACAAACTGTACATATTATTATGTATAAGCATAGTTGGAAAATTTTTCACTAAACTTCTAAAATTAAATGTTAAAGAGACCTTTTATAATCATGGTTATCTAATAGCCATCTTATAGCCTGAAACTACTATCAGTCCACCTGAACCTATAAATTATTGAAAGAATTTGCTCTCAGCTCCTAACCGTTGAGGAGTGGTACCTTCAATCATGAGCTTAGCAACGTCAGGTGATAATTACCGGGCATATATGACTTAAAAAATGTGTGTGCTTATTAAGTTTCAGTGTTTCCCTCGATTTCCGTAGTATCACGTCATCAGATTATGACATAGTGACAGTTGGACCACCTTAGGAGTTTAAGTTTTAGAACAAAAAAATATATATTGAAAGAATTTGCTCTCAACTCCTAACCGTCGTAGTACCTTCCATCATCAGCTCAGCAACTTGATATGATGATAATTATACACAAATGCCTGTTTTGCTTTAATAAGAATATAAAAATCAATTGTGTTATAAAATTTGAATGTCCCCTTCGATTTCTCTGGGATCCCATCATCAGACTTTGACTTGGTGACAGTTGGACCACCTCAGGAACGTAAGATTTCGAACAAAAAACCATTTATTGAAAGAATTTGCTCTCAACTCCTCACCGTCGCAGTACCTTCCATCATCAGCTCAGCAACATGAGATGATGATTACAATGCACAAATATCTGTTATGCTTCAGAAACTATAAGAAAATCAATGTGTGTGCATATAAAATTTGAGAGTTGCCCTCGATTTCCCTGGGATCCCATCATCAGATCCTGATTTGGTGACAATGGGACCACCTCGGGAGTATAAGCATACGACCAAAAAAAGAATTTTGAAAATCGGTTCACAAACGGCGGAGTAATCGGTGAACATATATATAAAAAAAAAAAACATACAGCCGAATACAGTACCTCCTTCTTTTTGGAAGTCGGTAAAAAATTGCATTGTTCTTTTGTGAGATTTTGCCGCCTCCCTAAAATTGCCACCCTGTCAAGTACCCCGACTTGCCCTCTTTAGATCCGGGCCTTGATTTTATGTCCATAGGTCTGTCTGTACACAGTAAGTAAATTACTATAGCTCGGGAACTAGGAGACAACTAAATGGCTTTGAGCAGCGATGGCCGAGTGGTGAAAAGCCGCGGTCTTCGACGCGACCGATCCCGGGTTCAAATCCTCGGCGCGCACCTCTGACAAAGAAATTTGTAATGTGCGCATTTATCTGCTCTGTGCATTTATCGTTGCTCCACTGTGATGGAAAATATCGTGATATTTAATTGATTACGATGTTCTCCACCGCCGTGCATGCCTGAGAGTAATTTATAATTTCTCGAAAGTATGACGTCCACCCATCCGCACTTGGCCAGCGTGGTGGACTATGGTCTAAATCCCTCTCACTTGTGAGAGGAGACCTGTGCCCAGCAGTGGAACATAAAAAAAAGGTTGAGAAAAAAAAGACTTTTGGGGGTGTGGGCGGTCAGCTCGAACCATCCAGCCAGTGGCTGGAAATAATGATATAATTTGTGTGGCATCTTCGGTCTTCTCTATCCCCAATATGGGCTTGGCTTGAATTGGAGCTCTGTTCACTGGAGAATAGAGAGAGATCTAATGCGAGCACGGTCCAGCGGCTAACGTAGAACGCAAGCGATCTATATAGCTAAGCAAAACGGGTGCGGTCAGGTGGGAGATTTCATGCGCGTTCCCGTGCTTTGGAGGTCACTTTAAGCCGGTCCCGGTTGTTATCGATAGATAGCAGTCGTTAAAACTATGTCGGCCATATGGACGGTTTGAAAACATCCGACAGCGGGTTGGTCACTAACCCGAATCTCAATGAAACCGCATTGGAGCTGCGTGGTGGAGTAAGTTCCAGGCCAGGGAGAGATCCGTGCCTGTAGGGTTGCCAGGTTACCAAACCTAATAGCCGGACAGACCAGCCAATTTGGCCGGACATTTGGATAGAAAAGCCTACATTATTGAGGATTTTGTGTCTCAGTATTACTTAATAGGTACGACAAATAAACTGCGGCCTGCGGGAGCGACCGACAGTCGAGTCGCCTGCGCTAGGCCACGTTTAGAAACGTTGTAAAAAGCCAAACAAAATCGGGACAAGCCGGACACCTTTTATTTTGGCCGGACACGTAATCAAAAAGCCTACCTATGTCCGGCTTTATCCGGACGCTTGGCAACGCTACGTGCCTAGCAGAGGTACGCAAACTGGTCAGACACTGAAGATAACAGACTCTCCTAAGAAAACCGGATACTTTGAAAATTCTTCCCTCCCCATGGGACAACAATACGGTATGTACCTACAAATACGAGTATACAGCTAGCACTTTCCATTTTACAACCATAAAAGCATACCACCGTAACGCAAGGTAAATACATACGTCATTATTATAGTAAATGCAATAAAAACTGCTATTACGTTCAGTTTCGATTTCGCTACCGTGACGATTCTTACACCTGTAATTTGCTATTTCTGTGTTAGGTATTTTCACGTGAAAATGTCTTTCAACTCTTTGGGCAGGTTAATTTGGGGTTGCCATGCTTGAAATATGGGATTTCTTTTGCTGAATATATTTTTAAATTATTATATGTAATTAGTAAAAAAAAACTGTAGAAAAATGAAACATTACCACAACATGACGCTTAATTTTATGACGCGACGACCTGCGTGGCGCAATGATTACCATGCCGGACTGCCAATCGTAGGATCCCAGGATTCCCAGGTTCGATTCCCAGCGAAACAGAGATTTGAATGATGAGTTTTTCTGTTCTCGGTCTGGGAGTTTGTGTTTCTGTCTTTGTGTGTGTCCATGGTACCCACGACACAGGGTATATCTACATTACTGTGGGCTATTGCTTAGCTTTTATCGCGAGCTTTGAGCGCGGCGACTGAATCAAGAAATTCCGTAACGATAATAACCTGACAATCTTCTAAGTTCGGCTGATACGATACCTATATGACGGCGGCGTCGCCTTTACTCATGCTGCATTTACAAAACCTGTTGTACCTGAACATTTATTTAAAACAGGGCTTTAGTTTTATTACGCCCGGTTTTTTCTCCTAGCCCATATAAGCCTTAGCGCACCCAAAGCGGATGACGGTCAGCATTGGCCGTACAACAATGACAAACATCAAGCGTATAGGTATTATTACCCAAGATGTTAATAAACTATTTCATTTCATTTCATCGCCTTTTGAGGACCTTTCTTCCCCATCGGTTGACAGTCCTCCTAACTATATGGCCTGCCCATTGCCACCTCAGCTTGCAGATTTTAATAGCTATGTCAGTAACCTTCTTTTGTCTACGGATTTCATAGTTACTAAATTCATAATATACTAAGTAAATAGACAATAGATATACTAAGTTAATTAGATTTGGTTTTTAGGGTTCCGTACCCGGAGGGTGCCAACGAGACCCTATTACTAAGCCTCCGCTGTCCGCCGCGTCCGTCTGTCGGTCATCTCATCAGGCTGTAACTCTTGAACCGTGACGGCTAGACATTAGAAATTTTCACAGATGATGTATTTCTGTTGCCGCTATAACAACAATACTATATACTAAAAATAGAATAAAATAAATATTTAAGGGGGCTCCCATACAATAAATGGGATTTTTTATAGAAAACTACCCTAATTAAGTTTTTTTAATGTATCCTATTTTACTTCTGATAACTCCAAAAATATAATATGTACATTTATAATATTAGTAGGATGGCACGGAACCGTGCGAGAGTCCGACTCGCACTTGGCCGGTTTTAATTGTTCTTTGCAACTCATGGACCTCCAAACAAGCAAGACTCAGTCTTGTCGGAAGTCGTAAGCAGTTGCGTTGTTACTCCGAAGCGTGCGGCTATAAAGTCCACCAAAACAGAATTTCTCCACGGCAGAAATTGATGCCTGCATGCCTGCTTACTCTGTCTAACCATAACAATATTGCAATCGCTGTTAATTTGTCTGTTATTACATACTTGATAATTTTATATGAGGTATATATCTTAAATATTCATTCATATTTATTTTATTTATTTATTTATTTTTTATTGTTACAACTTTAAACAGTGTTGTACAAAGGGCGGACTTAATGCCTAGAGGCATTCTCTACCAGTCAACCCGTAGAGGTTACATCAGTGGGTTAGTGTTATGTACATTGCTATAAAGCTTAAATACCTAATTTGCCAGTACTTTAAGTACCAAAATATTACAGTTGTAGATTTTGATAAAGTCTAAATAAATAGTAAAAGTTATTTTACACTACAAAGTACGACTAAGTTTCCCTTTTATGTTGCTGCAAAAGTATCGTAATAATATTTTATGTAAGTGTAATGCTTGTTGCGGTAATGTCAAAGATGGCTATCAAGCATCGAATGATGGTAGTTTTAATTGTAGAGCGAATAATGATCTCTCGACCAAATAAATACCTTGCAAACGAGAAGTTTCGACACTTATACTTTTAATTGTAAGTTTTATATGCAGTTTACTATAATTTTGGGTAAGGCGTAAATAAAAAAATACTGTTTTACTTTTAGATATATCGAGTATTCGTTAGTCAGTTATGTTGAGAATGTCAATTAAAACTTGTATCTCGCGCGCGAATTCTCTTGTTATAAGAGTATACCTTTGCTACGTATACTTGGGCGTTTAAAAACGAAATGCCTATGTTATAAATAAGTACCTGGACGCCCGAGCGTTGCTCGGATAAAAACAATGGAAAAAAAATTGTCACAAAAAATAAAAAACGCAACTTGCCTACTTGAGGTTTGAACCCGGGTCTCTAGCTCCGTAGTCAACTTTCGTAACCATTCGACCAAGAAAGCTTTAATTCCATTGACGAAATTTTTATAGAGGTCTTTCATATCGACATTGTCATTTGTTTGAAGGGCGGATTGACGGTTGACATTTGACGGCTTTCTACGCCACAATATCACTATTATTAATATTCTCCAAAAGATGTCAGTAAGAGTAATTTTATATTTAACGGCATAAACATTAAATAAGACGACAAAAACCAGGGTACTAAATTTCATCAAAATCTTTGAAGCCGTTTCCGAGTTTCAAAAAATATATTTAGATATATACAAGAATTGCTCGTTTAAAGGTATTAGATAGATAGATATGAATTTCGACACAGTGTTTTCCGAAAACATCTGCTGATTAGGCGATATAAGGCCTATTTTTGATTTGAATATTATTTTAACGATTTGACATTTTTTGCCTTTTTCCTTTTATATGTTAAAGACTTGTCACAATTTAATGTACGCCGATGAGTCTTTTTTTATATTTTAAGTTAAAGGAAAAGCCAAATATACAACGATGTGAATTTCGCTTCCTGATTCGATTGTTTCGTGCACACTCTACATCGTGATTTTAGATGACGGATTTATTTTTTCAGAGTTTAAATTTGGAATGGTTTTTGTCCCTCATTAAAAATAATTATTGAAATCCGCACGTCATGCACTAATACCTTTTTTATCGGGGAAGGGGGGGGGGGGACCTTCAAAAGGAACGTTCTGGTGTCCTACACACTCGGCGCCCCAGAAGCGGCCTATCTTCGGGAGACCAGATATGTGCTCTCCTGCACCTTCAGGACTGGTGTTTACGGCGGCATACGGCCACGCACGCACCGCCGTCCCTCCCGTCCCGGAGCTGCTGGCTGGACGGGTCAAGCTCCCACTCTCACCGTTCGCTGCCCCGGAAGCCCCGTTTTAGTTGCTCTTATGATCAGGCAGGCGATATCGTAGCTCTATTCTTAATCCCGAAGCTACAGGGACTACCTGCATTAACCTACATATTTAACTTCTGCTTCTCCACCGGGCTCTTTCCCAATGTATTCAAAATAGCTGTCGTTCATCCAATATTTATTTTTGTATATGTTAAAAAACATTTTTCAGTACTACTAAATTATTTTCTACTCTATTGTTAAAATTGTAACAGCAATGTATTATTAATAACATAACGCCTGTATGTCTTAAGGTGGGCGTAAGCGGCTGCGATGCGACACAGTCACAACTATTGTAGCTGTTTACGAATTTTTCAGTTGTGTGAATTGTTATGAATATGATTAATAAAATCATTAAATTAAAAAAAAACTTTCGAGAAATTATGATTTCCTCTCAGGAATGCACGACGATGGAAAACATCGTAGTTAATTAATTAAAAACGAATTCGAAACGCGATTGGAACGCGTAGAACGTAAACGATCTATGCAACTAAGTCAAACGGGCGCGGACTTAACAACGAATTTTTACAAATTCAACGCTATAATATAGTGGCTATTGTATCTCAAAGTTGTCTCAAAGTGAACAACAACAGTATTTCCATAAGGCCATGATCGTGACCCCACATTATTCAAGATGGCTACTGCCTGTATTGATTTTCAGTTGTTAATAAATTGTATTTGCATTGCTGAACTAAACTTGAAAATTGTCATTGTGAATTCGAAGATACTATGGAAATTTTTAACGACGTATTCGCAAGATGTACTTAGTCACTGACGTACTACTACATATACGTACTTACGAGTACTTAACAGGTAACATTTTTCGGTCGGTGTCTTTGATTGACATTATGAGAGTGTGCTGAACATGCCATCTTTCAGTAATTGTCCCCTTAACGCTATTCTTTAAGATATTCGCGAATCTTGTAAAACTTATAACTGGTTACTGTGAAACTGTCACACTCACGACCCACGCATAGCTCAGTGGATTGTGTAATACGAAGCGATTATATTTTATCAATCCCCATTTGAACAGCGAAGTGGATTAAGCTCCAAATGATCCTAATTTTTGTGCCCAACAGTGGGACGCAAAAAGGGCAGTAGCCACTCACAAAAAACATTATTTCTTTGTTTGGTCTTACCTTTATAGTCGCTAACATATTTAATGACCGGTCAATACACCTGTAAACTGTAAACATAAGACTTGTGGCAAAAGATATTCCAATAATTGTACCTATAATTGTGAAAGTTAAGCGATGAGTACACGTCACACAGCAAGATAACCGAGTGGTCACCGGGCAGGTCAGCTGCCGACAAATTTGAATACAATGCCGTGAAATGCGTGCGCAGACGGGGTATCTACCTACCTACGTCGATGACGAGAAAGAATTTTGGCTGTGGCTACTTAGGTATGAGTGTCGTTTGGCGACGATTTCTATAATTTCTAAGGCCAACCTATCTGAATTAAGAAGGCGGTATTGCAGGAGTGGAGGTATATGTGATAGAATGAAAAAAATATATGTAATTATAATACAAAATATTCACTTTTATAAATGTCATTTCATCGCGGTCATCGCCTTTGGGCTATATGTTGAGTAGAGTTGAGAGAAAAATGAAAATAAAAGCTCCCTGCAGCAAACTGTAACCGCAGTAAACTGAAGATAATGTAGTATATAGTAGGCTTATAATGGTAGAAGTTGCACAGATAGGCTTAGGGCTGATTTTGTAGAACATTTAGTAGGCAATAACTTTGAAATCTCTGAAATCATTCAGTGTGGAATTTTTTATTATTCTTACACTGAAGCGATGATGCCTACATTTCTATGTTACTAACTATGCTATTTTTATGTCACTCATATGCTCAGTCACTACAATGTTTTGAGTATTATTTTGCTTGCACCGACTTGCTTTTTCGCATCGCTTTTGCGCTTCGGGCAACGTTTTTTTCCATTCATACATATAAATTTATATTGTGTCATATCGCGAAACTACATAATGATGTCAACGTATAACAACTCTATGTACTTGCACTGCAGGTTACTTTAGTTATCATCTGCCTAGCACTGCAATCCGATTATAGCGGAGTTAAACTCTTTGTGTAATATGACTTCAACAAATGCAGTTCAGTTTAAACGGTTGTTTTGGTGTCTGTTCAGATGCAAAAGATACATGAAAAATTTGTTAGCTACGTAAAATCCCATAAAACTAAAGTAACTAAAGCCTTTGTGAGTTTTGAGTTATACATTTTTTTGGTATCGGGGGGAAAACCTTCAAAAGGTACCCGGCACCTTGGGAGAGGATACCGGGTTATGTGGGATTTGACCGCACCAAAACCCCCTCGGTGGCCTGCCTCTGCACTTGGGCATGATTTCAGTGGAACGCACCGCACCGCACCACGCGCGGCGCCCTGAAAGGGCCCATCTTCGGGAGAGTTTTTATTTACAATTTATACTTTATAGTGAACAAAAGGCAGTCTTATCGCTTCTAGAGATCTCTTCCAGACTACCTAAGGGTAGAGGAAAAGTCAGTAAGGTAATAAAAATCACAGAAAACTGATTACTGAAATCTAGCTGATTTTGACAGTTTTTATGTGGCCAAAAAACAAAAGTGTATTCAAATGTTTTACTTAACACTGTCAGTATGAACCATAGAGCATCAAAGTTACTGACTCATCCTTCAGTAGAGACGGCATAGCGCCTCGCTTCGACACGTAATACTTGTGCCAAATCTGGTGCGGGGGAAGAACGCACACATTTTAATTTTGTCACACATTCACAAATATCCTTTCATCTCTACAGACGCATACATTTCTAAATATGTTAATTTCAATTAACAACGTTATTTTCTATGCACCGTCAAGACTGACACCGACACACACAGACACACTAGTTGTGTAACTAGAAGGCACATTGTGCATGGACGTTTGGGACGAGGGTCGCCCGTAAAGGTGAACCTCTCTGGGGTGTCATACCTTGATGCTCTAAGGTATGAACAGAACATGCGATGTGATTAGATTACAGACATAAAAAGTAAATATTTCCCCTTCATGAATATTACCTGTTGTTCAGATATTATAATACGTTACATTCCTTTTAAACTTAGCTATTATATTATTGTATAGCTATTAATAGAATAGATGTTTGAACTCTTGCATAATCAAGAAATTATATTTTCTCATAACTGTTGGAAATGGTAAATAAATACATATATAGCGAATTCATGACGTCAACATAATTAACTTACAATAACCTTATTTTAATTATCACACTATAATGTTGTGATCGAATTATTTCTTCGTAGGTATACATTTTGCTTTTATATCTAGAGTAAAATATAAATAACGATTAAATAAAGTGTCTCATCTTAAGGATTAAAATAAAAGGATTTATCAAATGGTTTTAGTAATTATTAATTTCTTTTGATTATCTATTGGTATCTTAAACTTTTGCATATCAGAAATCGTTTATCACATAGGTGAATATTCTCCTGGACCACCCAGAATAATTATATTTAGACGCGATCGCAGCCTTCAATTTGGGGGGTCACTAAGAAATTTTGAGGGGTCATTAATAAATTTCGTGGTGGGTTAACGGGTTAGTTACATGTTACATGGGGTGGGGGGGGGTTGGCCAAGTTGGTTTTAGGGGGGGGGGGATCATGTCCCCTGTGACCGATCGCGCCTTTGTGTCCCGCTGTTTTATTGGCGCTATAGCGTGATGTTTTGTAACCTAAAACCTCCATCGAAAAATTTAGTAGTTCCCGAGATTAGGGCTTTCAAACAAACTCATCAGCTTTATAATATTAAGTACAGGTAGATGAAGCGATATATCTATGAACTAGACGGGGATCATGAACAAAGAGATCGAATTCAGTGTGTTCCTATAGACGAACAAAGAAAACTCTGAAATGTAATACCATGAAACTACAATGCTACTGAAATTCATATGAACCGAGTAAAAAGCTGCATCTATTTTCCAATCGTCCTGAGTCACTGCATAGCTAAGAAGTAGGCGTGTTTCCTCATCTCCCGCCCGCCTACCTCCACTCTTAGCAGGATCAGCTGTGTCACTCAATTCTCGCCTTTTTAACCAGGGAGTAAGGTTGAGGGAGACCGCAGATGAGCTGGTGGCATCTGCATCTCGCGAGCGAAAAGGACGCAAGATGGGAGCGAGATTAGAAGTATCGACCCGCCCGCCCTAGGGGTGGCCGAAGCCATTTCGTTAATCTCACAATGTCTGCTGGGGTGGATTTTAAATGGGTTCTACGTGTTTTTGTTAGTATATTTGTAAAGTTAATGCATCAGCCTTGTGGCGTTTGAGGGTTTTCCAGATATTTTTCATTCGCTGGAAAATGCTTTTCTTTGTTTGGTTTAAGAACAATAAATATTACTTCTGATTTGGAGATTTTTACCTATGCTTAAAATGAATTTATGCTATATACCACTTAGTTGACCAGCGGTATTCCATTCCATGGGAGTAGTAGACACTTAGTAGCGAGTCAAGCGACGACCCGCGTGGGGAAATGGTTATCATGCCGGACTGCCAATCGAGGGGTCCCGGGTTCGATTCCGGCGAAACAGAAGTTTGAATGATGAGTGTAAATTTCTGTTATCGGTCTGGGTGTTGGTGATCCTGTCTTTGTATGTGTATATGGTACCCACGACACAAGGTATATCTACCCTACTGTGGGCCTATGAGTGTTAAATAAAATAGTTTAGCCAGTTGGACAACGAGTAAGAATTACAAAAAGTAAAACCGGCCAAGTGCGAGTCGGACTCACGTCGTGCGTCGTGTTCCGTACCATTATCAATAAAAAATCACGTTTATTGTATGGGAGCCTCCTTAATATTTATTTTATTCTATTTTTAGTATTTGTTTTTGAAGCGGCAACAAAAATACATCTTAAAATTTCTAATGTCTAGCCATCAGAGTTCATGAGTACAGGCTGATGACAGACAGACGGACGGACAGCGGAGGCTTAGTAATAGGGTCCTGTTGGCACCCTTTGGATACGGAATCATAAAAGTGTGCCTGTGGTACAACTACCAGCTCAAATTTCTTCATGCCATGGGGCTGGCTGCAACCCTTTTTACGTCCCACTGCTGGGCACGCGGCTCTCCCCATTATTGGAGAGGCCATGAGGAGCAAACTTAAAATCCTAGTGTGAGACCTGAGAGAGAAGTTATTACCGACTTCCAAAAGGAGGAGGTACTGTATTCGGCTGTATGTATTTTTTTTATTTTGTAATTTTTATCTAATACACCGCACCAGCGAGTTTCAAGTATGTATCAGTATTGGTATTGAGCAAGCGGCTTCGACCGGGCTTATTAGATCGTGGTAATTGTTGACGCGTGCTTGCTGTAGGATGTAATGCAAGACAGGACTGGTTTTGGGGTTCCGTTGCTGAAAATGGTAAGAAAAACCCTTTCAGGGATTTAAAGGTTGTGGTCTATTTACTGGTTTCGCAGTTTTAATCGGACCTATTTACGCAAACCGGAATCACTCATGCCGAAATTGAGTTAAGTACACAGAAAAGCTTAAAATTGCACCTTCTATCGATCCTGTATAGATCAAAATGATCTGACAATTTTGGCAGAACAATACATTTTCATGACATGTTTACCAATCCACAAAACATCAGTTGTTAATTACATTAAACAGCTTTTTCTCAATACTATCATCATCATCATCATATTGTGTGGATTGGTTCCGGTTTGCGTAAATAGGTCCTTAATCATGGGTGCCGTGGGCAGGCATAAAAACCGATGATTCGGTAAAAATTTTCTTCACGGATCTTAAAATAAAACTATTTTAGTTAATTTTAATATTAATCCTTATTAATATTATAAATTCGAAAGTAACTCTGTCTGTCTGTCTGTCTGCTACGCTTTCCCGCTTTCTACTGAACGAATTTTAATGAAATTTTGAACACAGATAAAGTGGACCTTGGGAAAGGACATAGGATGGTTTTTATCCTACGGGAACCTATAAAACGGGTCCAAGTGAGTGAAGCCGCTGGTGGAAGGCTAGTAATTAATAATATAATATTGTATGCCAGAACACGGTAGACTGTTTAAACTCTTATAATAATTTTAAACATCTAATTAATTGTATGTATGTAAATAGTCAACAATAAAGTATTTTCTTTTCTTTTCATAAAAACAATACGGAACCGTCACCACTTAAATATCACGCCACTTTACCAACTTTTTCAGCGCTTCTTGGTACGCTTGAGGCGGTTTTTCTGGCGTTATTCAGGCCTGGTTGCGATATCTCGTGCCATCTTCGGTTCGCGCCACAGTTGGGAAACCGCTTGAAGCCTGGCGTATGGCGCAACTATGAGTATCGATTATGTAGCGCTTGTGTTTTGCAGGCAATTGTTTAGTAAGAGATTTATCTTTACGAGACAGGTGAAGCCCATAGAGCATCAATGCATTGACAGATATGACAAGGGTGAGTCAGTACCTTTGATGCTCTAAGGTAAAACCTGATCTTTTGTCATCAAAAACGAGCTTGGTGATGCGGTCGTGACTACTAATGAGCTGATGTTCTCTCTACTGTTTAAGAAATAAAGAAATTAATAAAAACGCGTAGCAGGAAAATACCTCTTCATTTATCATTTTGATACTAGCTGAAAATCGAATTCTGGACCTCTTGTACAGCACACGTGGTGACAACAATGCCATACGGGTAGTCACAGACGAAAATAGTGTATCTCTACCTTTATCTGCAACTTTGACATATTTTTTTTCTTTTAGTAATGACATTAAACATTAATACCTAATTGTTATTTTTTTGAAAACGGTTTGTTAACGTTAACGGTAATTGTTTTATTTATTCTTATGCTAATAAAGGCAAAATCAGTGATTGATCAGAATCAGTCATCTCTGATATCCCAATAAACTGAAGGGTACTTTAACCAAAACTAAGTTGATGTAATATTTATTAAAGGTCCTGTTCTTGTACTTTTTTTCACAAAAAAACAGGCGCTGTTATTTGCCTACATCGAACCCAGTAGCTATTATCAACATTATTTACCATTTAAGTCAAAAAATCAGCATTACCTCTATAAAAGTTCCGGGGTTGCGGGCGGTGAGGGTGGGACCTCTATCCGTCCAGCCAGTAGCCCCGGGAAGGACGGCGGTGTGTGAGTGGCCGCATACCGCCGTAAGCATCGGAAGGTGCAAGAGAGCTCATCTGCTCTCCCGAAGATGGGCCCATTATGGGCGCCGCGCGTGAAGGACACCGGTGCGTTCCACTGGAGATCCCGGAGTCCTCCCCAGGCGCAGAGGGAGGCCACCGAGGGGCTTTTAGTGCGGTCAAATCCCACATAGCGGTATCCTCTCCCAAGGTACCGGTACCTTTTGAAGGTTTCCCCCCCGACACAAAAAAGGTCTATAAAAGTTACATTTCTTCGCAGCTTTCGTTGCATTTTTCTTTACAGTAATAACATTTTATATACATTTTGGCCTCTAGTGGCTTCGGTGCCAGGCACCCCCGGGGATGAGGGGTGGCGATAATTAATATTCGAGCCTTCTATCCTCTGCCTTTGTGGGTTTATGGACGATTCGCCGTATTTTATGCTTGTGTGTCTGTATCGTTTACAAATCTTTGTGAAAGAAATGCCGGAAATAGAACCTTCGGATAAAATATGAATTTGCTAACTCGTTACCCATTTCAGGCCCAACCGCGCCCGTTTCGCTTAGCGTAGATCGCTTGCTTTTTTTAAACAATTAAAGCGCTTAAAAGTAACAGAATGCCTGGCACCCTGGGACACCACCCTGGCTATCTCCAGTTGGTGATAATTAAAAGCGGGTTCGCCCGCGTGGACCCGTTTTAAACCCGTAGGTAACACAGGGTAACACCTAGTGCGGTAGACAATGTTTCACACAATAATAATCTGTTACAATACTAAATATAGTTATGTAAAATAAGTTTGTTATGCTTTTATTTGAAATAAAGATTTAAGATTTTTTTTAAAAGATTTTATATGGTATCTGTACATTGGACGTGTCCAGCAATCACGGCAGAAAAATAAGTTTGTTATGCTTTTGTGAAAATAAAAATTTAAAGTTTTTTTTTTAAAGATTTTATATAGTATCTGTACATTGGACATGTCCAGCAATCACGGCAGCCAGAATTATAAAGTTTTAGAATTTATATAACACAAATTTAACATCAAAAAGAGGTGCTTTAAAATTTCTGTTTTAGATATAATCTTATATATAAAATTCTCGTGTCACGATGTTCGTTCCTGTACTCCTCCGAAACGGCTTGACCGATTCTCATGAAATTTTGTGAGCATATTGAGTAGGTCTGAGAATCGGCCAATATCTATTTTCATCCCCCTAAGTAATAAGGGTGGCCCACCCCAAACATTTGAACGCGGTACGGAGTTCGCGGGGTCAGCTAGTTGCAGCATGTAAATTTCAGACCAAAGATGTCTTGTTTCCAGTGTCAACTTCTCGTCTTTCTTGTTACAACAGAGAAGCTTGTATGCATTTTTAGCTCTAATTAAATTTTATAAACTCAAAAAACCTATTTCCTTTCCTAAGGTCCGCTCTATCTGTGTTTCAAATTTCATTAAAATCGGTTCAGTAGTTTAAGCGGTAAAGCGTAGCAGACAGACGGACAGATAGGCAGAGTTACTTTCGAATTTATAATATTAGTAAGTATAAGTATGGATGACAGTGATGTTAAGATTTCTTTGCACACGCTTCAAGCGTTTGTCATTACACTTCACTATAATAACCAGAGCCGTTTGGATTTCATAAAATAGAATATCTTTAGCAGTTTTTAAATGTTTCAGTTAAAATTGAGACATGAGGCGACGAGACCAACGTTTAGAGGTAACAGAATGCCTCTCGGGGAATCGGTGCCTGGCACCCTGGGGCACCACCCTCGCCGCCCCCAGTTGGTGATAATTAATATCCGAGGCTTCCATCCGTGCCTTCTTTGTGGGTTTACGGCGGTGAACGAAAAAAACCAACGGTTTTTTTCGTTCACCGGTTTACGGATATAATCTGCCATGCTTGTGTGTAATCTGGTATATTTACAAAATCCGGTCTTTGTTTGGGAAATGCAAGGCAACAGAACCACTGGATAATATGTTTGAGTTTCTTAGATACAAACTTTACAGAAAGAGATTATAATAGTCATGTAATTCAGTAATTCAGTCACTTCATGGATGGATTCTGCGGTGCGCGCGAGAGCGTTATCATTCGTTTTAATAGTTCTAAAAGCTACGCCTTTTCTTTTTTGTACATTTTCTATCGATATTTTGGAAAGAACTTTTTGTAGGATTTCATATACGCTATAATGGGGCTAGAGGCCCGGGTTCAAACCTCAATCAAAACCATATTGCGTTAATTTTTTATTTTTTGTGTTTTCTTATTGGGAGCTATTTCAAATGGCGTTATTAAGTAACACTATTATTTCTTATTATTTTTTTATAAGCAAATAAGTGTTTCGTTCGAAATTAAACCAAGAAAATTAATTGTTTTTATCCGAGCAACAAACGGTCGTCGAGGGACTATTGTATAAGTCCCTGTAGCTTCGGGATTAAGAATAGAGCTACGGTATCCCCTGCCTGATCGTAAGAGGCGACTAAAAGGGGGCTCTCGGGGATGCGGACGGTGAGAGTGGGAGCTTGACCCATCCGGCTAGCAACCCCGGGAGGGACGGCGGTGTGTGCGTGGCCGCATGCCGCCGTGAGCACCTGAGGGTGCAGGAGAGCACGTCTGCTCTCCCGAAGATGGGCCCGTTCTGGGGTGCTGCGCGTGAGGACACCGGTGCGTTCCTATGGAGATCCCGGAGTCCTCACAAACGCAGAGGCAGGCCACCAAGGGGGTTTTAGTGCGGTCAAATCCCACATAACCTGGTATCCTCTCCCAAGGGTACCTTTTGAAGGTTTCCCCCCGATACCAAAAAAAGGTACGTGATTTTATAGCGCGAATTCTTGCGAAAGTGAAGAATTGATTTACTAGAAATAAAGGCTGACTCATAGTTTATTGTGAAAGGTATTGCAAAAAGTCTATGAAAAACCTATTTAAAGGGATTGGCAAGCAGACAATACGCTCCCTTAACAAAGGTTTATTAAAAGGGTTTTCAGGCCGACACCTACTTAGCTGAATTTCATGGGTGTTATCTAGTTAAATGATATTTAAAGCGTCGTCCAATTTACCACCATATATCTACAATTATATTTTTTGATACATAAACCGAACAAAAAGCAAACGGGCCGAGCTATGTTATGCGATCACCGTAGCCTATAGACACGAGCAACTCCAGAGGAGTCGCCTGAGTGTTGCCGATTTTGTAACAGAGCTTTTTACAGCTTTCTTGAAAAACGTCATGGATCGAAGGCGATCACAATCTTCAGCTCAGCATTGCCTAAGCGCACCCATAGCAGACAGAACAAAAAATAACGTTCATTAAGAGTTTGTAAAGGAACCGTACAGTGAATAACATAGATAGATAACAAAATATTTAATTTCATTTCACTTCACTTCACTTCACTCCACTTCACTCCACGTCATTTCATTTAATTTCACTTCATTTTATTTTATTTTATTTCATTTCATTTCCAAACTACTTGCTAGAGTTGCTAGTCTGAAAGGAAGGTAGGCTCGGAAAGGCAGTTTTCATTTCATTCATTTTAAATTAAGCAAGAATGACACGAATCTTCGTACAATTACGAAATTCCTTATGCAGCTTTGAATTTAATAAGGTTGTTAAAATGACAACCTCATAAAATCTATAGATGTTTATGGTTGTAATACATAAATTTTTATTTGGTAAAATTGTCAGTCCAATAGACATCGCTTTTCATCACATAAGTAAATCACATGACCTCGTTATGTACCGCACAGACTCAGCCCTCTTGAAATCCCATCCAATGAGTCTCCGAGAGAACTAATTCTCTTAAATACTCATTTCTCTTACAGAGATACAACATTACTCCCTGTTGTTACTAATTCAAGCTAAATTTACCGAAATCCTTTTCAGGTTACTGACTGTAAGGATCATTATCTCTTGTACGTCCTTGAATGCACTTACAACCTTTCAGATTTGACATAAAAATGAGATCGATGCTCTTAAAATGAATGTTAGCGAATAAAATTGAGTCTTATTTATTTTGAATTAAGGTTGTTTCTCTTTTGTATTAATGTAGTGATAGACCAATTTAAATATGGAACATTCAAAGATGGTTCTCTAGGGAAAAACTGGGGTGAGTGCGCAGGCAATTTTCGAACTCTTCCAAACACAATGCAGAAGTCGTAATGTTGAAAATAGTGTACAGGTTGTTGGAGTTACGTTGTTCTCAATCTGTGTTAGAGCAGATCGATTTACTCTGGGGAGACGGGGAGACTTGGGCTGTTGGAAAATTCACTGTCTCGGCATAAAACATACATGTTTTCACTTTGTGAATATTATTTTATTTTGTAAGGTACGCCTTGGAGAGTAATATACATATTTATTCTTGTATCTGTATGTTAATTAGTATGTATAAATTTCTAAACTCTCTGTTTAAAAAAGGGTGTGTGAAAGTATATAGTACTTAAGCATATCAAACTTTATCTTGGTCCTTTATATGTAAATACCTATGTAATATGGACTTTAAGAATATAACGTCGATAATCGTTGACCGATATCATAAAGAAAGGTAGAGCTATTTCCACCCTTTTCTGATGCATATGACGTGTTCTCGGACTGCGCCTGGTTTGCTGGTGCCTAGATTTTAGTTTGGAGGAATTAGAGGCTTGTTAAGGGTGAACCCAAATGGTTTTAGGGGGCTTCAGTCCCCTCGTCCCCCTCCTGGATCGCTAGTGATTCGTTCAGTAGTTTATCGGCAAACCGTAAAAGACAGACAAAGATACTTTCTCATTTTTTATTTTTTTATTTGAATGGAGTAGCAGACGAGCATGCAGGCCACGTGGTATTAAGTGGTCGCTGCAGCCCATGGACATTTACATACAACCTCAAGCAAGCATAGGTAAGTCTTGTCTGAGGTCGCATGCAGTTGCGCTGCTACTCCGGAGGCTGGTGGAGCAACTGCACCTTTTCACCGAAACACAACAGAATTGGTTCACGGCAGAAATGGGTGCAGCGGTGGAGCTTCCCCGGACGAACCATAATAGTTCTACCACCTACAAATTTATAATAGAAGTTTTTCTCCGTCTGCTCTTTTCTTCAGCTCAGCATTGCCTAAGCGCACCCAGAGCAGACAGAACAAAAAAATAACGTTCACTAAGAGTTTATTAAGGAACCGTACAGTGAATAAAGAATATTTCATTTCATTTCATTTCAATATTACTATGTATTACTACCTTGAAGTAAGAAATCAAGTTTGTTGCGAATCCTTCTTTAAAAGTACAATTTAGGGAATAGGTTTATCAAACAGGTAGGTAATTTTTTCGAAGTCTAATGCCTTGTACATTGTCATGTTGTTAAGGTGTTCTGTAGAGACGGCATGAGTCAAGTGATAATGATAAGGCGCGACACGTTGCGCATGCGGGTTCCGGCGTTCTGTTGAACCTTGTTATCGATAACTTCAGGCACTAGTATGAACGTCAAAGACTCAATTATTATGCTATATCAAACGTGTAAATTCCTACGGTGAGTGTAGAACCACTAAATAAATAGGTACAGATTACTATCTCGTGTATATAACATACATATTTGCTTACTCTGTGAAAATGATACCAGTGTAGCGACCTTACGCTACTCATCAAGAGATGGTGCCACGGTATTCCTGAACCACGCTATCGAAGTTTTCTGAATATCCGAGCATATATATACAATATACAAGCCCCGAATTGAGTCAGTCGGAGCGCGGCCGCTCCCCGGGCATGACTATATAGCCCGGCGGGAGATCTCCCTTTGCCAAACTGGTGACCCTGGACAAGAATACGCCCCTTCTGACCTTCATCAGTCGCACCTTCACTCCCTGGATGGACTGCAGCACCACTTCAACAGCTCATCAGGTTCATCGCAGCGCGTCTGGAACACTCTTTCTGATCCTGATCCAGCTACATTCAGCGACTTCGTGGACGGCTTGAGTACCCACTACTCGCCTCCACACTTCAACCTACCCTCACATCCCGACTCACCGTGGATAGAAGGTATCTCCACACCTCGCTTCACCCTCACATCCCGACTCACTGCGGATAGAGGGCAACACAAGGCCTCACCTACACATCTCAAGTCACTGAAGATAGAGGGCATTGAAGGCGCTTGTATGCGAAGACTGCACAAGCTTGGATTTCTGAAGATATCGACCTCCGGTCCGAGTAGGGGGTGATGTAGCGACCTTACGCTACTCATCAAGAGATGGTGCCACGGTATTCCTGAATCACGCTATCGAAGTTTTCTGAATATCCGAGCATATATATACTTGTGCGAGGATCGTGTAGAGCCATCCTCATGAATCTAAACACTCTAACCCTACCAGTCAAAATGTATTTTACTGTAAAAAAGCGTACAGTTTACAGTAAAATACATTTTCTTTTTATTTTTTACTTTTTAGTTCGTAGTTTCATAAAAGCGTGTTTTTTTAGTTTTTTAAATTACATTATTTATTTTTAATTTTGACGTGATAACGTCTTTAAAATCGTTTTAGTCGGGTGACATGTTCAGAAACTTGTGTCACACCAAAACCTCACGAGCGCGATCGCAGGTATAACGAGAGAGAGACGGACCGATCTCCCGTCTCATCTCGAGCGCTGCCAGTCTGGCAGGCTGGCATAGCGTTCGAGTGAGTGGACCGATCTTCCGTCTCTCTCACTCTAGCGGCATACAAACGAATGGAGATTTTCTCGTGCGGACGTTATCACGTAAACATCTCGATCGTAAACCTACTTTACAAACAATTTGCCGTTTTTTTGTATTGGTTTTTTTTTTCACATTATTGCATTGTCATCGGCCCTTGACCCCTGTGCAAATTTTCAAGTTAATCAGACGCTTAGAAGTAGCTAAAAATAAAGTTAAAAAATATTCCCTTACATACATACATACATACATACATACAAATCAAGCTAATATAAGCGTGTTAAAAATGGAAATTCTCAGAAACCGGACTGAACAGTAAAATGTTTACTTAGGTACCTATCGACAGTTAAACATTATCTTACCCAGAGATGTCACTTCCTACCGAGTCCTACTTGGATTGACCAATCGCGAAACAGCTAATCTCGATGATAAAACGGACATGAAATTTAAGACGTGTCAAGTGGATTATTGCCATAAAATTTTTATTAAATCGTCCGTTGAGATTAGATACTGATGTTTTCGCTACCTACCATGACTTATCTTAACAGAAGCTTGAATGATCTAGATTACATCGCAGGAATTTAAATAATACGACAGGTGCTGATGGGCTATGCACATATAGTATGGTTTTAAAGAGAGGAAAAAGAGAACTAACAATACATTATTGCTTCATGACTGCTTATATAAGCGGCTAAAATTCTAACTAAGCGGTTTTTCGCGCGAAGATGAAAGTTCTTGTTTTACTCTTATTTCATTATTCATTTATTTGTGTATTTTGAATTACTTATTTTGGATAAAGTGGATGACATTTTGTTCGTCACAATAATAATCAGAACCGATATTAATCATTCTTGGCGGGTTTTCATCACACCAATACTTCTGAAAAGAGCAAATCTTGCGGAGGTAAGTTTTAGAGTTGGACTTTTTTCCTTCATTAAAATTTCAAAACCCGCCGGTTCTGATTATTATTAACTTGGCTGTAGTTTAGATTTGAACTCTTTTTTTATGTACAAGAACTTGGCCTACATTTTTACATTTATGTTTTTGGTGGGATCACAAACTTACACTAAGGGCTCTGGTATATCTGACTGACTTAACTAACTTACTGACGACTTATTTGACTTTATTTGTCATACGGCCGAGACACAATTCGTAAAGAAGAAGAAATAGTTAAATCCAATCCAATCCAATGACATTAATTTATTTATTCTCTATGTACCTACTCACTTTAACTAGGTGTACAAAGGTGGACTTATTTCTGCCTGCTGCTGCTGTATCCATAAAAATAAATAAAATTGGAGTGATCGATTCCAAAGTTATCCCTCGATGTTTTGATGAAGTACCTATTCAAGCGTGATCGCAGCCTTCAAATGCTTATCACTAAGAAATTTGGGGGGAAGAGGTGTCCCAAATTAGCTTATTTCGCCTTCCATCTACGCATTACTGATGGGTTTTGGGGGGGTCATATCCCCTGTGTAGGACCGCGCTATTGACACACGTAGTTGTTGGATATGCGCCACGGGAGTTGGCGCATAATTAAGGGTAAAGGTGGCATGTGTTTTCATTTATGGAGCCATTTTTGGGCGGCTATAACCTATCTTAACGTTACATTATAAAATCTCATTCAGAACTTCCTTCCTTTTTGTAAATTAATTATAGCCCTTGTTATTTTCCACGGTTAAATATATCTCTGTAAGTACGAGTACCAAAATTTTGTGTTGAATAAGCACTAACAGTAACTATGAACAGTTGAATATGCGTAAAATCGTAGTAAAGAGACATAATAATTTTCGGATTATATGCTATGGAATGAAATGAGCTATTTTCTCGGAGTAAAAAGTAGCCTGTGTCACTCTTCAGGCCCATAATAGGAAATATGCATAAATTTTATTTTTACTTTATATGTAATTGGAAATTGGAAATATTTTTTTTAAAACTCTAGGAAATATGTAAATGTGAAATATTTAATATTAATAATTTTAGTCTTTTTTATTTCATCCAATATTAAAAACATTTAATTTTTTTTTTCAAAATCCTTAAGTATAACTAAACAAGAAAAAAATATGAAAAGTATTTACTTAAACGCAGTTTTGAACAGATAAATTGCAAGTCAATTGTCTTGTTCTTCCCATAGTTTTTGGTACTGCATTCTCAAACGGTGGCGGCAAACATATCTGTCACTTCGTTAGTATGCCACAGAGAATTATTTGGAACCGTGGTTTGGGCCGTTTTCAACGCTACGCGGTGCGGTTTAACTTTGGCTCGTATTTCTGTCTTTCGTGATGCTCCAATCGATATGGTCATTAAGGGCCCCACTCATTAACAGTCCGCCTGCAGTCTCTGGTCCTATCGGGCGGCCTGCCGTCCCAGGGCAATAACGCCTCGATTTTTGCCCGACGACATTGCCCTGCTGTCACCTCAGCGACCACACACTATCAGTTGCAAACCGGCAGTTTCCCATCGTTAAAATTTAAATAAGTCGAAAAACTCAAAACGTAAGGCGTTCGTCTGACACGAGACGTGGGTCGAAAGGCCGCCGGCAGGCTACCTGCTAGTGTGTGTTCATTCGCCCTCAAGACAACAGACTGTTCGACCGACATCTGTCGGCGCTGACCGGAATCGTCAAGCGGCCACATACTATCAGATCGTATTCGTCTTCAGTCCAAAACCTTATATATAACTGTTAGTGTGTGGCCTATTGCGATTAACTGACAGATTCATATCGTCCGGCGAACTGTTAGTGAGTGGGGCCCTTTAGAGAACACTTGATCCATATGCCAAATAGGATCGTTTGATACAAAAAAATGTATATTTCCTATTATGTCTATATCAAAAATCTTGTCAAACCGTAGCACCGTTGCGACGACGAGAAAGAAGGACAAACAAACAAAAAAAAACAAATAAACACACTTTAACATTTGTAATGTTAGTAAGGAGTACCTGGACGACGGCGACGGAGCATTGCTCGGATAAAAACAATTTATTTTCTTCACAGATTTTCTTGGTTTAATTTCAAACGAAACACTCATTAGATTAGTGTTACATAATAACGCCATCTGAAATAGCTCCCAAAAAATTTTTCACAAAAAAACGGCAAATTGTTTGTAAAGTAGGTTTACGATCGAGATGTTTACGTGATAACGTCCGCACGAGAAAATATCCATTCGTTTGTATGCCGCTAGAGTGAGAGAGACGGAAGATCGGTCCACTCACTCGAACGCTATGCCAGCCTCCGCTCGTGAGGATTCCGCGTGACAAGTCTCACGGAATGACTGGCAGCGCTCGAGATGAGACGGGAGATCGGTCCGTCTCTCTCTCATTATACCTGCGATCGCGCTCGTGAGGTTTTGGTGTGACACAAGTTTCTGAACATGTCACCCGACTAAAACGATTTTAAAGACGTTATCACGTCAAAATTAAAAATAAACGCAATACGATTTTGATTGAGGTTTGAACCCGGGTCTCTAGTTCCGCAGTCGTCGCACGTAACACACCAGCAACGAAATTTTTATAGAGCTCTTTCAAATCGACATTGTCATCTCTTTGAACGTCGGATTGACGGATGGCGTTTGACGGCGTTCTACGCCACAATATTATTAATACTCTCCAATTGATTTAATAGGTTGATTATAGCTGAAAATATATTTTATAAATAAAATATAGCTGAATCGATTTATCACCCCTCAAACCAGGGTACTACTAAATTTCATCAAAATCTTTGGAGCCGTTTCCGAGATTCAAAAATATATTTAGGTATATACAAGAATTGCTCGATTAAAGGTATTTTTCTTAGATTGTCACTTCCACACAAAACTTTCTTTGTACCATATCCAAGAAATATCTAAAGTGTGTTATGTTATCTCTTACATCCTTTCCACTCATAGATACGGGTGTGCCGGTAAGCCCATATTAGTGACACATTAGTACGATTCAGCTAGATTAGATTTACCTTCCAGTCTTCTAACATCTCGAGTGGAGTACAAACACAGGGAATTATCTTTGGAACGCATTATCTGACCATTATCTTGATAAGTAACCCAGTTTTGGAGATATGCTGTATCTTATATATATGTATGTCTAGCTTTTGGGTTTGGTCTTGACTCGTTTATTACATTTCACAAATTTGAAAGAAGCATTCTGTCCCTAAAAGGAATAGAAAGTGGACTATAAAAGTTGAGTATGGGAGGATGAAGGGCGTATGGCGCAGCAGCTGGCGAAGAACGCAAGTGACCGCTAATGACTAATTTTATGCACGTTTTCCTGACTCAGATATCGCATTAGGCCGTCGTTTCCATTTGGTATAGATATCAGTCGTCAAACCTTGTCGGCGGCGGGTTGACAACTAGACTGCATCTCCAGTAACCTGCATTGGAGCAGCATAGTGGAATGAGCCCCAAGTCTCCCCAATAATAGGGGATCCGTGCCCTGTAGTGGACGCAAAAAGGGTTGCAGCTTGCAGCCATCCGAGGATGAATCAAAACAAGAAAATGAATGAAATAAGGGGACCACCGTGGCTTCTCACGGAAACAGTTAATTTGTCCGGGATAAAAAGTACCATATGCTATTCCAGAAAATAATCTATCTCTGTTCTAAATTTAAGCCCGATCCGTCCAGTCATTCTTTCGTTATTAAGCAACAAACATTCATCCAAACTTTTTCATTCATAATGTCTGTATACTTGTATAGGGATGCATCGATACGCCTTTTTGCCGATACGATACCGATACCGATACTCTTATAAAAATATCGCCGATACCGATACCGATACCAATACAAACGCTTAGATAATTAAAATTAAATTAAGGTAAAATATATAAAACACAAGTTTGGTTAAAGTTTTTAATTTCTATTAAAAATATAAACAGTCACAGACTTTTAATAAGATCTAAGGAAAAGAAATTAAGAATTAAAATAAATTCAAATTTCAAAATGATTCCATATTATCACTTTTGTGTTTTGAAGTTGACATGATGTTGCTGTTTATTTAATTCAACCAACGAGTTATAAACGATATTCACACAAACTAATTATTAATTACGTAATTCTGTATTTTATTTAGTATCGAATAAATACTACGCGTGATAGCAGTTAAAAGCCAACAAAAGTGTCTAGCGAAATGGGATACGTGGCTACGCGGGGACAAAGCGTGTGAGAGAGACAACACACTGAATAAAGCGCGGGTATTCCCCGAGCATAGATAGTCAGTGCCTCGTTTGCAACGAACTAGATCAAACAACATGCGCGTTTACATTACTTTTTTAAAGCGCGAAATTTGAAAAGTATCATTGTATCGGCAATAAAAATATCGCCGATGCCGATATATCGGCAAACCCAAAGTATCGCCGATATATCGGTATCGGCATCGGTATCGGATGCATCAGTATATAGAAGTATAGATTTAAAACACAAATAACCTAGACAGTGTGACAAAGTTTCCAGCAGTCCCATTTCTCGAATAAAACGATTACGTATTGCATTCTTGGGCCTACGTCTCAATTAGATATATTACAAGCAGCTTCCCCAGTGACCGTGGAATGATTACCAAATCACCTAACAAGTTGGTCATTCTTAATCAGGTGCGTCTCCGTATAATACCTGTCCAAGTTGTCCACTATTGCTTCACGGAAGCCAGCCGACGAGAGTTGAATTATAACATCCTCTTACTCCAGCCAGCTTAGATGAACCACCACGTTTCTCTCCTCTATACAGAAAACTTAACGAACACAAATTGGTGAACTGGTCACAGAGGTCTAGGTAACCTGGACGTTAGTTTGATAGACTGGGAGTACCGTTATTTGACTTGATGATTGAATACAAGTGAATGAACACAGTCCATTCAATAGATTCGAGGAATCTATGAGGGATTTTGTTTCTATTGGCCGATGAGAAGAAATGGTGGGAAGGGAAATTGTTTGATTGTTGTGCTTCTATAAGATCAACTATAGATGATAGAGAGATGATTATTATCAATTAGATGATGATAGAGAGATGATGGTCAATAAGATAATCGTAGATCAGTATGTGTGTTTTCGTTTTTAATGGAGTTTCCTCTTGCATGTCTACAATAGAGCATTAATTTATTCGTAATATACCCACAAAAGCGATAGACAAGTGGAAATAAAATCGGACTACGACGGTCGAAGGTCTCTTGTTCAAATCCAACGGTGGACTTCAGATTGAATCACTTTCAACTCCAAAAGGAAACCTATACCAGCAATGGGATATTATTTAAAAATTCGTGTAGTAAAAGTGGTAAAAATTGAGTTAGGAGACCTATTTTTAACACGCAGGAGGAGGAGCTCCTGGTCTACCTAGGAAGGTAAAAGTTCAGTGTGTTCCTCTGACTTGTGTCAGTCTGAATTTGTTGTGTTGTGCAACAGGAAACAAAACATTTAATATTTCATTACGTCACAAAATTTTTGTGACTGCATGATGGCAATCAGCTCACACTCGGCCACCGTAATAGACTATGACCTGAATCCCTCTGATGATGTCCGCCAATTGGCACTTGGCAAGCATAATAAACTATGTTCAATGGGTTGAAGAACTCTACAGCTCTAGACTCCAATTAGATAATCTTACTAGTGGACCCCGCAGACGTTGTCCTGCCTTAAAAGTAATAAAAGAGGATTTGTTTTCTTATTATCTTAAAGAGACTTCATGTTACTATCAAACAAAAATATAAAACAAATAATGACATACGAACTGCCCAGTTATTCTGACTGTGTCAAAGTTTAGAACGACACGGCACGAAATACAAAACGTTTGACAGGCAGGAACAATTTATATGGGAAAACTAAATAAGTAAAAAAGTAATTAAAAAACATTTCCAGTGGCCCAAATTGTGAATCTAAACCATCCTCGAATCCATTTGAATACACACAAAAAAAATCATTAAAATCTGTCCAGCCGTTAAGGAGGAGTTCAGTGACATACACACTCACAGAAGAATTATATATATTAAGATATATAAAATTCTCGTGTCACAATGTTAGCTACCATACTCCTCCGAAACGGCTTGACCGATTTTTATGAAATTTTATATTCATATTCAGTAGGTCTGAGAATCGGCTACTATCTATTTTTCAGACCCCTAAGTGATAAGGTTGGTCCACCCCAAACATTTAAACGCGGTACGGAGTTCGCGGGGTCAGCTAGTATTATATACATATAAATATATAATATATAAGAATGAAATATAAAAATAAAGGGTTTGTTTAAAGGTTCTAATTTTGGGAACTACTGATTCGAATAGAAAAAATATGTTTGTTTTGAAAAGTCAATATAGCGACTTAGGTTTGGCTGTAAAACATCACGTAAGGACTAATAATTGGCAATATAAAATATATAAATAATAAAATAGGCAAATAAATTGAATTGAATAGGAAGGCATTAATATATCTCTGATTTACAAACCTTCCACGCGTTCGACGTCACTGACACCAACTATTTATGAATAAACTAGCCTTCCGCCAGCGGCTTCACCCGCGTGGACTCGTTTTATAAGTTCCCGTAGGATAAAAACCAACCTATGTCCTTTCTCAAGGTCCACTCTATCTGTGATCAAATTTCATTAAAATTAGTTCAGTAGTTTAAGCGAGAAAGCGTAGCATACAGACAGACAGACGAACAGACAGACAGACAGAGTTACTTTCAAATTTTTAATTAACTAGCCTTCCGCCAGCGGTTTCGTCCGCGTGGACCCGTTTTATAAGTTCCCGTGGGATGAAAACCATTCTATGTCTTTTCCCAAGGTCCACTCTATCTGTGTTCCAAATTTCATTAAAATTGGTTCAGTAGTTTAAGCGGGAAAACGTAGCAGACAGACAGACAGACAGAGTTACTTTCAAATTTATAATATTAGTAAGGACTGACACCAACTATTTATAAATAAACTAGCCTTCCGCCAGCGGCTCGCTCGCGTGGACTCGTGTTCCCGTAGGATAAAAACCAGCCTATGTATTTTCTCAAGGTCCACTCTATCTGTGTTCCAAATTTCATTAAAATTTAGGTTTAAGCGGAAAAACGTAGCAGACAGACAGACAGACAGAGTTACTTTCGAATTTATAATATTATAGTAGGGATAGTAGGAAAGTAGGGATATTTCATGAATTTAATCTCTTGTCAAGAACCTAGTTGAACTTAGTTATACGAGTACAGATACTTCAACTCAGTTGTGCGCGCGGCGCTATGTGTGCGTGGGCTAGTAATTATGCAGCTTTAATGTGTGTGACAGTGATGCGGCCGTGATCGTCCGAGCAACTTCACTGTACCATAAACTGTACCTCTTGTCACGCACACAAAGTCACTGTGTATATACAGGTTTACCCACACATAGCGCCGCGCGCACAACTGAGTTGAAGTATCTATACAACAAGTTAAACATTCCATCCTCAGAATTGAAGCGTCGCAGTCCATCTTTCATTCACGACATTATATTAAGTCCATGCGTCTCTGTGATCAGTATGGGTACCGCATCTTAGAGGCAACGCCCGCTGCTTCCTTACTCTTAGATTTTTTTAACTTCCTTTCGCTTAGAGATGTTGTATTTAGGTTTTATTTTGCTGGTTTTATGTTGAGGAAATGGTCAATGGTTAAAGTTACGACAACATTATTGAATTTATATGTTATATTCCTATTGATTGGCGGCTGAAATCATTCTTGCTTCCCAAAGCTGGGCTCGGGTCTCCCTCCATTATTGGACAGGCCTGGGGCTGACTGCACCCCGCTGTTTCAAAGCGGTGTGGTGGAGATGCCGGTTACTGGCCAAACCGTTGTTTGGGGAAGCATGGACCCGTGCCCAGAAGTGGGACGCAAAATGGGGTTGCAGCCAACTATAATCTTATGATGACATTATGTTTTTATAACGGCTCAAAGATTTCTTAGTATCTAAGACAAACCTATATTGGTTTACTATATACTACGTATGTATACAACGTGTTTTGGTATTTCGTTCCGAAATAAACAAAAACCGGCCAAGTGCGAGTCGGACTCACGCACGAAGGGTTCCGTACCATTATCTATAAAAAATCACGTTTATTGTATGGGAGCCACCTTAAATATTTATTTTATTCTATTTTTAGTATTTGTATAACAATAGCGGCAACAGAAATACATCATTGCCTTTGATTATCCATAGAAATCATTGCATTAAGATTGAATGAAAGGTAAATTGTGGTTTACGATTTATGACGTATTAAAAAAACTACTTAATAGATCTCGTTCAAACCAATTTTCGGTGGAAGTTTGCATCGTAATGTACATCATATATTTTTTTTAGTTTTATCATTCTCTTATTTTAGAAGTTACAGGGAGGGACAGACATTTTACCACTTTGGAAGTGTCTCTCGCGCAAACTATTTAGTTTAGAAAAAAATGATACCTGAAACCTCAATATAATTTTTGAAGACCTATCCATAGATACCCCACACGTATGGGTTTGATGAAAAAAAATTTTGAGTTTCAGTTCTAAGTATGGGGAACCTTCAAAATTTATTGTTTTTTTCTATTTTTGTGTGAAAATCTTAATGTGGTTCACAGAATACTTCTACGTACCGAGTGTCAACAGTATAGTTCTTATAGTTTTGGAAAAAAGTCGCTGTGATATACGGACGGACAGACAGACAGACAGACAGACATCACGAATCCATAAGGGTTCCGTTTTTTGTCATTTGGCTACGGAACCCTAAAAAAGAACAAAAAAACTAAATGTTGGTACACATGATCTGCGCCTAATCTTTAAACCGAAATTCATCCTTATGTTGAAGTCAGTAAAAATTGGCAACCATTCAAAGCCTTGAATCCTTTGTCACATCTTCGAAAGAAATTCATTCGTTTTGTACGTAGAAGGTGACAATTACACAAACAAAACAAACGTAAATTACCTATTTCATAACAGAAATCCAGGCAGTTTCCTCAATAAATTGTGCGTCAGATCAAATAATTCTATCTGCACGTCACTTGCCACTCACCGTTGAGACACGCCTACGATGCAAAATGTGGATTTACTCCAGCGCCTTGACGAACCAGTTCATTTGGCTACGTTGCAACAACCAAGTGCATTTTACAGATTAGATGGTAAAAAGAAAAACAGTTGCAATACGAATAAAAGTATTACTTACAATATTTAAAGTAAACTTTAAAGGCAAAAAAACAATCTCGTGAAAAAATACCCTGTTCGAAAATTAAGTGGCCTGGATTGATTAGTGGCATATTTATATTGTTGAGTGAGGTCTAATTTATTATGTAGGAAAAGAAAACCTTCAAAGGTAAGGAACTAGATAATCTGCTGATTTTGACGAACAGAAGATACAGAAACCATTAAAAATAGTGGTTTTGTTTCTATGTAAAGATTGTAGATAGTATTTTTATTATTGGAAGTAACCAACATACCTGTTGTGCCTTCAGGTATTTCCCTAGAGCGCTCGAGAAAATCCAAAATCCCTTCTTTAACCATCCTACTTTTAACATTTCTTTCACATCCTAAAACTGCTTTGTGACAAATTTTAGTAGTCAATTGAGAAGGAAACTTATGGATACATTGTTAAATGACCATTACTACATATTTTTATACTGAACTAGCTACGCAAATCGGAGATTTCTTAAAAAGCATTATTAAGGCCAGAATCAGTTTGGTATATGTACTAATGTTTATGTATAATGGAGAATTCCTTACATCTCAATCAGGCGCGCTCGAGAAAACTCAAAAATATTCTCTTGGGCTCCACTATTAGAATGTTTCTCACATCCTAAAATTCCTTAGTGACAGGTTTTAGTGGTCAGTTGAGAAGAGAATATCTGATCAGAAGAATATGTCATGTGTACACGGCGAGGTGCAGTTTAAACAGGCCTCAGTCCGCAGTTCGCAGCATTCTATCTTTTCTTTTTTATTTGATCTGAGATCTCGGATCTTTCATAAAACTTAAGTGGAATGGATGTGGAATACGCGATTGGAGAAGGGCATTCATTTGCAAATTGTGCGTCTGTGGCGAATATCTAACTACGAGTATGTACGCGATGAGTAGGGTTGCCATCCGTCCGGGTTTCCCCGGATTTGTCCTAGTTTAGAGGGCATCCAGAAGAATTAAGTCTTGGGCCGCCCGCGACACACGCACTGTGCCCGCACGTCGCGATTAACCGACGAACCGATTCGCTAAATTCTCCTTCTCCCCGCTGTTGACATGTCCGGGTTTTGGGCTCTAAAATCCGGGGTTTTTACGCGTCTTGTCCTGGTTGACAAATTTAAGAAATGGCAACCCTAGCGATGAGTCAGGCTTTGGTAGATAGATATATCTTGTATCGTCTCCGTGGGTTCGCGTACGCTGGAACCATTTGAGGAGGGAAAGTAAGGACATAGGAAAAGTAACACCTTTAATTATGTGAGAGAGTGATCATGTGAGTACAAAATGTGAGATTATTTATTTATTTCATTAACTTCTTATATATAAAATTCTCGTGTCACAATGTTATTTACCATACTCGTCCGAAACTGCTTGACCGATTTTTATGAAATTTTAGTAGGTCTGAGAATTGGCTACTATCCATTTTTCATACCCCTAAGTGATAAGGGTGGCCCACCGCAAACATTTTAAGGCGGTAAGGAGTTTGCGGGGTCAGCTGGTATTAGTATAAACATGACAGATTTTGAAAAATCCAATTTGTTTACATACTAAACGTTTCAATATAATGCCTTGCTAATCTATAAAATTCAGCAGGCTTTAAATGGAATAAGTCCAGCTCGGGATTTTGTGAGATGCCTTTGACTCCATTCAAAAGCGCGCAGTCCGATTCGTCAACGAATCAAGATTGTCTGACAGGTTAGAACCGCTTAGCTTGCGAAGAAACATAGGCTCGCTTTGTGTGTTCTACCGACTTTACTTTGGTGAGTGCTCCGAGGAACTTTCCAAAATGCCTACGTCACCATTTCATGACTATACGTCAAACGAAGGTTAAAGTTCCACCGACACCATCTGGACTCGTAGCGGTCCTCCACAGTCCGCTTTGCACGCTCTTTTTTACCATGGACGTGTAAGTTATGGAACAACCTTCCAGCTGAGGATTCCAGCTTTTCTAGGGGACTATAACATGCGGTTCTTTAAGAAAGCTGTAAAAAAGCTCTCCTTCAAAGCTGGCAATGCTTAGATTGAGTAGCTCTTGTCCAAAGATGATGGTGATCACTTAAATTAACATCACGCGGCCCGTCTGCCTTTTTATTCGGTTAATCGATTCGATCGATGGATTCGGTTAAAACAATTATTTATGGTTTGGTTATTATGAGTACTAAAATGCTTTTTTCGATCACTTTACGAAAAAAGAAATACGGTTGTGTTTCTAACCATTTTCCCTATGACCGCAGACAATAACTTTTTTGTCTGTGTGAGTGATGATAATATCGACCAATATAGACAAATACTGCATTACAGTACGCTAATTAATTAATTCTAGTTTTCCTAAAGCATTACGTAATTTCGCGAACAATTAGACACCGAACATTTTCCTTCAATGATAAACACGTAATTAATTAATTTCATGTACGTTTACCTGCCAAGCTGTTGAAATGAAGTTCAAAAGATTTACTTATTTTTTGGTATCGGGGGGGGGGGGGGGGAACCTTCAAAAGGTACCCGACCCCTTAGGAGAGGATACCGGGTTATGTGGGATTTAACCACACTAAAATCCCCTCGGTGGCCTGCCTCTGCGCTTGGGGAGCACTCCGGGATCTCCAGTGAAACGTACCGGTGTTCTCCACGCGCGGCGCCTCAAAACGGGCTCATCCTCGAGAGAGCAGACGTGCTCTCCTGCACCTTCCGATGCTTACAGCGGCAAGTAGTATAAAAACTACCATCTGCGCGCTACTCTGGCGTGCGCTGCCAAAACCGCTAGAGTTACACGTATGTAATGTATGATGGAAATGGTTATCTTAAATAGTCCTACAAAAAGCCCGCCACAGTATATGTATATACGCTATATCTAATATACACTATATCTAATGTGTAAGTCATTATAGCCAAAATATGTAAAGGGGACAAAGTAGGGAACAACAGTTTGGATCCTATAAAATGTTTGGAAAATATTCAATTCATGCTACCGATCCTTTCTAATGCGGATGAAACCGCAGGGCACAGCTAGTTATGTATATTTAAATTAAAAATAGCAGCAATATGTATCACCACTGTATCACCTTACAGTGAGTACATTCATCTGCTAGATAAGGGACACTCAGATCGATCATGCCACTTAAATCAATATTTATCGACGAGATTTATTTAAAGCCGTTCTCAGGTTTTTATTGACTCAGTGGCGTAGCTATCGTAGGGCCAGGTGGTGCAGTGCACCAGGGCCCCGGAGCTCAGGGGGCCTTCTAGCCTCAGCTTTGAAAAAAAAAATTTAAAAAAGGAAAGTGAAAAAAAGGAAGTGTATACAGCGATGCTACTGTTTCATACAATTCCTGTTACTTCCGCGGCAGCGGAAAGATCTTTCAGTAAAGTGAAGATTATAAAAAAATATTTAAGAAACAGCATTCGACATGATCGCCTCCGACATTTATCGTTAACTGCAATAGAAAATGAGGCGGCATCAAACTTGGATTTGAGTGAAATTATAGACGAATTCGCAAAAGTTAAAGAACGCAAGAGATTGTGAGTTGGATGGGGAATTCTGTTAAAAATCGTTTTTTCTCTTAATTAATCTTATCTGTATAATAAATATTATATATTGTCATGTGCCGGTGCGTCGTTGTTTATTTATTCCCTTTTTAGGGTTCCGTAGCCAAATGGCAAAAAACGGAACCCTTATGGATTCGTGATGTCTGTCTGTCCGTCCGTATGTCACAGCCACTTTTTTCCGAAACTATAAGAACTATACTGTTGAAACTCGGTACGTAGATGTGTTCTGTGAACCACATTAAGATTTTCACACAAAAATAGACAAAAGCAATAAATTTTGAGGGTTCCCCATACTTAGAACAGTTCTAAAACAAGTTTTAAGTTTCAGTTACCTACTGAAACTCAAAATAATTTTTTTCATCAAACCCATACATACGTGTGGGGTATCTATGGATAGGTCTTCAAAAATGATATTGAGGTTTCTAATATCATTTAATTCTAAACTGAATAGTATGCGCGAGAGACACTTCCAAAGATGTAAAATGTGTGTCACCCCCCCTGTAACTTCAAATCTTCTGTAACTTCTAAATATCTAAGGGGGCTCCCATACAATAAACGTGATTTTTTTTATAGATAATGTACGGAACCCTTCGTGCATGAGTCCGCTCGCACTTGGCCGGTTTATTTCTTCTATTAAACACATGGAGATTCTAATAGAGACGACGTATGGATTTAGCCTACTAGGGATAATTCAACTCACTGTTTCCTATTCTTATTCCTATCAATAATTTTAAAGGCCAATATAAGTTCAAACTACGCGAAAATAGGCGGAGGGCCCGATTCTCTCCCTATGCACCAGGGCCTTTGTCCCCCTAGCTACGCCACTGTATTGACTGCTGGTTTGTTCCACTTAACACCTTCTATCTCTTTTTATAGATTTAATATTATTATCATTAAATAATTTGATTGACATACAATTATAAATGGAGAAACTGATCTTGATATTATTATTCTTTGAATAGTACTTCACTTACTTACTTGGTACTTCACTGCGGGGCAACTCCTGACGCTGTATAAGGCCCAGGTCAGACCCCACATGGAGTACTGCTCCCATCTCTGGGCAGGAGCACCGAAATACCAGCTACACCCATTTGACTCCGTTGAAAAGCGCGCAGTCCGAATCGTCAACGACCCAAGATTGACTGACAGGCTAGAACCGCTTAGCTTGCGAAGAGACATAGGCTCGCTCTGCGTGTTCTACCGACTTTACTATGGTGAGTGCTCCGAGGAACTCTTCAAATTGATGCCTACATCACCATTCCATGATTATACCACCAGACGAAGGTTAAAGTTCCACCGGCACCATCTGGACTCGTGGCGGTCCTCCACAGTCCGCTTTGCACGCTCCTTTTTACTACGGACGTGTAGGTTATGGCCTGGGACAACCTTCCAGCTGAGGCATTCCCAGTGGACTATAACATGGGGTTCTTCAAGAAAGCTGTAAAAAAAGCTCTCCTCCAAAGCCGGCAATGCTCGGGCGGCTCCCCTAGGGTTGCCCGTGTCCATAGGCGACGGTGATCGCTTAACATCACGCGGCCCGTCTGCCTTATTGTTAGGTTTATTTATAAAAAAAAAAGGTTTCACGGGCTCAAAGAACTTTACTTTGAATGTTTTTCTACTTGCCACAAACATGTAGGGACGCAAGCCCCACAGATCTGACCGATTTGATATTTTGTGCCCTGTCAACAATTGACTACATAATATTTCCTATACACATGGTAAACTTTATCTGATATTGCAGTATCAACTAGAATATGTAGGAACCCCTACTAATTACCAATTTACAGCAGAGATATTGTTTTTGTTCATTGTAATGGCCTCAATGAATTTAATGTGACGTATTCATGGTAAAACATTGCATTTGATGCTGCACAATCAGCTGAAATCTGTAGGATTCCTAAGGTCTCACCCACTGTAAGTAAGGAAACCGGTATCATGTAGACTCTTTATTATTAATCTATAAGAAATTACCTAAGACGATAAATTTACGTTTTTTGACGTATCGTTATCGTAAGTTTTACTTTTCAGTATCTGTAATTTACAATCAATAATATTTTTACTTACGGCCGCCCGCGACTTCGTCCGCGTGGACTTTACTTTTAGAATTTTTTGAAAATAAAAGTAGCCTAAGTTACTACATCAGCTACCTGACAGTAAAAGTCCCGTCAAAATCGGTCTTGCTGTTTCAGAGATTAGCCGCAATGAACAGACGGACAGACAGACAAAAATTGTATTAAGTGTTGGTACCGTATATATGTCGCAGTCGGATCGTATAATCCGCCGTATTACATTCCGGCTAGCTATTTCCTAAAACAGGGCTGTATTGTAATGCGGCGCACTCTCGTTCAGCCGGATTGCAATTCAGCTAAATTAGCGAACGTTGTATTGTATGAGCTCTTCGCGTTCGTCAAAGCGGCGTAATATCGTGCCGCCCAATTGCCTATATGTTACAGCCAAAGTAATAAATCCGGATATTATATATTATCTAGCCATTATTTATAATATCTACTCAATTTAGATATAGTGATAATTGACAATGAATTAATCACTTTCCAAGGCTTGGATAATGTAATAAAATAAGTGGCTCTGTGACATCTCCGGCGCTGCGGGAAGACCACTCCCTCCGCGCCTCCGGCTTTTTATATACACTCTAGGGGTAGTACAGACAAGACCACGTGGATAGTGGGGTGCTCTGATTCGGTTTGGGTATTTTTCGAATATAAATAATTATAGTGAAAATGTGTTTCAGGGTGCCTACGAGGCTTTATTACAATGAGGCTAAACGTGAGCCGCCATATTGTAGAACGTATCGCAATAACAATCCGGCTAATCGTGGACCCGCCACAATACAGAACGGCCCTGTTTTAGGAACCGGCTAGCTGTAATGTTATACGGCGGATTATACGATCCGACTGCGACATATACATTCATATGCATGTAGTAAAAAGTGGTTATTTAAATATTACAAACAGACACTCCAATTTTTTTTATTTGTATAGATTTAATTTCTGTTTATAACATAAAGGGACTGCACAAAGTGGAAATCACCTAGATCAGCTGCGTTTCCTAGTATCACACAATGTTGCATTGTGTGATCTCGCCATATCCGCACTGAACATGACGCTTCTCGCTGTATCTGCTGAATACGCTTCTTGTTCAAATATTACCAGGAAGTTCAAGAGGTGGGAAACATTATTTGATATGTCAAGTTAATTTTCATAATAAGGGCCTCTTTCACCAACTTCAAGTAAAGTGACAAGTACGCTAATTGTCGGTTAAAGTCACCCGTAACTTCAATTTCACGATGCTCGAGTAGCACTAATCATATGATATACTTGGGACGTAACTAATCAACATTTTACTTGGAGATGGTGAACGAGGCCCTTATAGTCGTAACCACAGAACATACTAAAAGAGGTAGAATGGAAATGTGGGCGGGACAGACGTGCCAAAATCTCTACAGAAACACGCGATCATGCTACGATATGCGTGCTTGTGTGCGTGCTTGGGTGTGATTCGTTCATTTGAAATCGCGTGATTGTGCGGCGCTAAGATTCGCTAGATTTGAAATTGCAAATATGTGCGTAAGCTTCGTATTTATTTAAGTACAGATGTAATGGAGGTGAAAGGCGGGGCTTGATCGGTGACACCAGTCTTCATACGAACGGCGCATTATTGCCGTTCTACCTCTTTTAATAATGTTCTGTGGTCGTAACTTAATCGTTACGACTAAAACAAGGTTAAACATCATGTAGATCAAGATCCTGAATTTACACGCCTTAACTCTAAGACAAAAGCTTGCTTAATATGAAAGTAAAGCGGATTTTAAACTACGCTATAATATAATAGCATATAGTAGGTATATAGCTTATAGCACAACAATATCGCGCACCATACATTGTTATGGACACGTTCACACTGTACTGTACTATATTTATATATATTATTGGCTTACTATACGCTAAGTTCATGCTGTGCTATAAATAGTCTTCAAAGATCTCAAATCTCGAACTTCAAAGATTAAAAACTCTTCAAACATTGTGGCGTTGACCGCCGTCAAACGCCATCCGCCAATCCAGCGCTCAAAGAAATGACGATGTCGATTTGAAAGACCTCTATAAAAAATTCGTTTATTGAAATAAAGCTTCTTTGGCCGAATGGTTACGTGGGTTGACTGCGGAAATATAGAGCCGGGTTCAAACCTCAGTCAAAACCATATTGCATTATTTTTTTATTTTTTGTGAAAATATTTTTTATTGCGAGCTATTTCAAATGGCGTTGTTGAGTAACACTAAGCAAATGAATATTTCATTTGAAATTAAAGCAAAGAAATAAATTGTTTTTATCTGAGCAACGCTCGGTCATCCAGGTACTTTATATTAATACTAGCGAACCCGGCAGACGTTGTACTGCTTTAAAGTATCAGAAATAAAATAATATTGCGAAGACTATAAATTGAGATGGAAGCTATCCTATCTTTCAAGTTGGATCAAACTGCACATGGTGTGAAAATTTTATTAAAATCTGATAAGTAGTTTAGAAGTCCATCGCGGACATACAACGTGACACGTAATTTATATATATTAAGATTAAGATAATGAATGCGAAAGATTGGATATATATAGGCTGATCCGATCAGGAAGAAATCTATCATTTCTATTCTGAAAAAAGAACCGTTCCCGTGGGATCGATTAGTATTAATCATAATAAAACTTAAATCACGCGAGCGAAGCCAAGAACACTGGTTTAATTATAACGTAAGATTAGTAAACATGCAACCCGATTAAAGTGATTGACGCGATGACAAATAAATTCCACTATACACACACGAAATGAATAATGTCTTCAAGTAGTAAACATCAGTCGGTAAATTTCTCTACCTGCGTGACGAAATGTTTCTTAGAACGAGGAAACGGTAACGGGAAACCCAGAGTCGCGGGTTTGATTCTGGAAAGTGAACCAATCACTGTCATGGTGACAATAAACGTACGCCGCGGCGCTATTCTGGGAGCATAAGCGATGCGAAGTTGTAAGCGACTCTTACACCTTTGACGTTGAATGTACATGTTTGATGTTTATCCGTAGTAATCCGTACTAATATTGTAAATGTCACAGTGTCTTTTATTTTAAATTATTTATGAATTATTTCGTTTCATTGTCCTTTTTTACGTTGCCGATAAAACTGATTTTTTTAATAGTTGGGGGGGCTGGCCGCGGGCAGAAAGCTAGTTTCAAATGTATTTCATTTATGTGGAAAGGTTGCTGAGCTCTTAATTTAAGATTTGGGGGTCAATAAGATATCTTATCGTTTTATGTAAAGTAATTTGTATATTTCGGTAAGGGTTATTACTTTTAGCATTTCTACCGTATGTAGCATATCCTTTTACTTTTTCTTTGAAACTTTTTTTTGTGTTTCGGTCGAAAAGTGCAGATTCCGGTCACACTTACAAGACGCTTACTATTACTTATTATTTGGGGAATAAATTGCAACATACGATGACATTTTCACTCACTTTTTTATTATATTAATAAACCGTACAAAAAGGCACTTTTTCGAGTTTAATGGTAAATTTACTATGTTTTAGATTTCAAAGTGCCATTTTTGGAGCTACTATAACGCGTCTACATTATAATATCATCGAACTATTGTACTCGTCGTCATCGTTCAATTTTATTAAAATTCGATCTCAGAATAAGCCGTCCGTTGTTCGTCAGCGCCTATTGTTTCAACCAATAGCGGATTCTGCGTATCAAAAGATCACGGGTGCTCACTGCATACTAATCGCATGCTAAATATTTTAAGCTATCTGTACACGCATCTTGAGAAGCATCTCAAGTGGTTCGCTTTTATGCATTGTCCTTGACGGTCTGTAAGTTTCGTAATGTTTTTGTTTCTTCATTAGAATGTTGAATGTTGTACGATTATCGTAGATGGGTATTGATCGTTTGAGAAGCCGCGTTTTTGATGCATTAGTTGCATTCCTTTTTTTGTGGTGGATAAGACAAATGCCTCTCCCAATAAGTAAATAACCTCGAGTTTATTCCACCACGGTGTTAATGCGAGTTGGTGGAGTTTCGGGTTAGTGGCTAAAGCTCTTCCAAATGTTTTTATAACCGCTTAAAGGCCTCGAACAAGGCTAAGCGACTGCAGTCTATCGACAACCACTAGGACTGACGGCTTAACGTGCCCTCTGCGGTGAAACGTGGATGAAAAAGTGAGTTAATGTTACCTGTATAAGAATTTTTCAATGGCAGTATGACGCCGCACTTTACATATCCTTATCAATACTAATAAATTACCTGTGCTTAGTAATTATATGTTTTTAATTGGTTAAAAATAAATATGTATTCAGCAACAAATAACAACAGAGATTGTAGAAGCATAAGTCTATAAGTCTGGTTGACTTATTTCAGTTTAAGAAATATTTAAACCAACTCAAGAGTAATTGAAGCCTTGACAAGAAAGTACATTACTTATTATAATAAAGTTAGGACTATCAGTAGTATTTTATAGTCTAAGAAATCGTATTTAAGCAAGATGGACTCAACCGTAACCACAGAGTTAACAATAATTTCCAACCGGACATGTTGGGAAAGCTTTAATGCAAAACTTATTGCAGCCCATCTTTAGTTCATTCTTCCAAGACGGCAGAGATACATCTGCGAAATTACGGGCAAACTGCCAACGTTTTATCTCAAGCACATACGGTCCAATTTCCCGTGCCAAAACTCCGCAAACTCGCATATTACGAATATCTCCCTCAGCGATCGGTTTACAACGCATTATAATATCTAAATGAATCAAAAGCATTCGAGCAACAAACAACAGACTGCTCTTATGTAATTTATTCATCTAAAAAGCCACGCGTAGGTTCTCACGGAGGCTCATCTATGTGTGTGTTGGCCATGTACTGGTAAAAGGTTATGAATTTATCCTCTCAAAATTGGAACTACCAAGCAAAATCCGCTCTAGTTTATAGAGTACAAGAGGTCGTTTGTCCTGTGAGGTTGTTGAGCGAGTTACGTCCGTTTGTGTTGTGAAACGCTCAATTTATTTCATTAGGAGAAGGCAGGATACTTGTCCCTCGATCTCTTCATGGGCCAGTGGTCCCGGCTGGCCTGAGCGTGTTCAGACAGGAGGAAAAAACGTAATGGGTCCCACATCTTAGTTCTTATGCGAAACTCGCGACAACAACCATTAAGCCGATGGAAAACGGGTTCCTTTATCTTCACCGGGCCATTTCCGTTGGAATAAATTAACGCTCAACGTTGACAATAAATAGCAGTTGTTTCGACTGAGTAATTCTCTGGCTATACAGATAAATGTAGATTAGTTGTATGTAGATGGTATTAGGTTTCGTTAATTTACGAGTTAGTCTGTGGTTGATAAAGTCTTTGGTGTAAGTTGATGGCGTATTTAGTCAAGTAACGTGCAGATGTAAAATTCCCTTTTCTCATTCTCTTCCTTCCTTCTCTCATCGCCTGGTCCAATATTCATGCTACCGATTTTTTTGTATTTTTAATGTTTGTCGTTCAAAGCACTTTTTCACAAATTTTATGTCGACCCAAAACTCCAAAACATGTCAGATATCTTAGGAAAGTCTTCCTTTGGAACCGGTTTCCAGAACTTCACAAAATCATCTTTAGACTTTTGTGATCGGGAAAAAACTGCGTCGGAAAATAACCGTTATAGGGAAATGCAATTCTGGACTTCGATGATGTTAACCAATGGCGATTACCAGCCGGCTATTCTTGGCGGGCAAATCCAATGCGTTGGCGGTCATCTTTTGGCCTGCGGTCCTGGGGTTGGACAGCCTTGCTATATACCTAACATCACGCTATATCGCGGGCAAATCTATCAGGTGCGGTCCCAGGGGGCGTCACAGGGGACATGACCCCCTCAAAATCCATCAGTCATGCGTAGAAGGAATGCGAAACAAGCCAATTTGGTATACCTCTTCCCCCAAATTTCTTAGTGACCCCCCCAAAATTGAAGGCGGCGACCGTGATTGTCATCTATCTATACGCATATAAATAAAGAGGAATACCTGAAGTTTGAGCCGGAGAGCGATGTAAAGAATAAAAATAATTTTACTTAGAGGAAGAACTTTGGTACAAAGGACGCCAGATCGAAAGTGGTTTAACATATATAGGTACTTACTTACCTCCGTATTTAGAGACAAGGCTAATTCTTAAGTAACTAAGCACTTAGCCATTTTTTTCCATACTATACTAGTGCTTAAATGTAGAATTTTAAATTCGAATAATATATATTGCGCAGTTTTGAAAAACATTAATCTATTTCTAAGCTTTAAAATATAATTTTCTTACACAAAAATAGCCTCGGCAATTTTGTCTATTTCTTAAGTAGGTAATTACTTCGCTTGACTAAAAATACGGCGTAGCGTAGGAAGAACACGTTACGACTAACGATGTTAGGCATCATAACCTAAAGTTACGACACCGATTTGGGATGGCATAGTGCTTAGGTGTCCCTAAACTAACACAGTGACAGTCGTAGTCGCTTAAATTGATAATAGATTGACGAACAAAACAATGGATAACTGTCAAAAAACTAGGCTACTCAGAAGATAGGACCTTAGAGCACCAAAGTTACTGACTCACCCTTCAGTAGAGACGGCATATCACCTCGCTTCGATAGTAAATAATTTTTGTGCCAAATCTGGTGCGGGGGAAGAACGCACACATTTTAATTTTGTCACACATTCACAAATATTCTTTCATCGCTACAGACGCATACATTTCTAGATATGTCAACTTCAATTAACAACGTCATTTTCTATGCCCCGTTGTTGACACACTAGTTGAAGTGAAAACTTTTTAAGCGGCGTTGAGCACTTTTGTGGGATGGGTAAAAACTGTGAAACTCGCGCGAGGTCACGTGTGCTGATCGAAAAACCGTAAGACGGTTGGAGAGAAGTGTTGTAACATCGAAATCGATTGTTTATTTTTGTATAACTAGAAGGCACATTGTGCATGGACGTTGGGACGAGGGGTTCGCCCGTAAAGGCCACTCCTCTGACGGGTGTCATACCTGTCATACCTTGATGCTCTAAGGATAGGACCAACCTATATATTATACGTCGAACGGTGAAACGGAACTTTATGCTAAGCATTGGCCTAAATTAGGATATACATTAGTAAGTAAAGCAAAGTAAGTAACTTAGTAAGGAGATCCTTTGTTCGTCGTTAGTGAAAACGGGCATTAATCGCTAAGTAGGTAGGTATTATTTGTTCTAATCGATCGATGGTTGCACAAGAAGTCTTCTACGCTTTTATCAGACGACAAAATTGATGGAAGATTATTTTATCGATAATCGATAGATAATATTAACATCTTACGTCAGATATGCAATCTCAATAGCGATATTTCCTTGAAATCATAAGATTATAATCAAATCATTAGAGTTGATGGTGTTATTGCAAATGCTATTGTCAGTTAAAAAAATATTTTGGTACCTACTTTGTTATCACTATTTTTATTTTAATATCGTATCTATACCTACATCATAATGCAAAAATAATATGTTACAAGATAGAAATATCTTCATGATCTTGAATGTGCTCCGGCTCAAAACCTTTTGGGCACTTATCATTAAAAATATTACCTAGTTTTTTTTGGTCAATAGTTTTTATTTTTATTTTACATTTTAATTTTAGGTAGGTGAGGATAGGTGATTGTGTTTAATTATGAAATAGCTGCTGTAAAACTCAAAGTTTGACTTTTTGACTACATCGCCTAATGTTCTATCTTTAGGACTGAATCGGCTAGCTAATAAATCAATTCGGTTAACTAATGACGAATAAAAATAGTTGAGTAAGTACTAATTTTTTTTCGCGAATGAAGGGAAGGGTTGAAGTTTTTTGGCGGGAAGTTCAGAAAAGCATGCACTTTATTTACTTGATGTTTTTTAAAGGTATATCGTATAATGTTGATAGCATTTTTAATAGTTCCCAAACTTCATCGGACAATTTACTGGGAAATCTAACTGACTTGCGCGAGGGTAGAACTCCGAGGAATCGCCTCCCACATAACACATGTCTAACAAGAATTCTGGATACAGGGACATATGCGATAAAAACGTTTTTATTTCATGAAACTTATCAGATACAGTCATCTAATTTGACTTTGACTAGTACCTAATCTGTCCACCAATCCGCACTTGGCCAGCGTGCTGGACTATGGCCTAAATCCCTCTCACTTATGAGAAGAGACCTGTGCCCAGTAGTGGGACATAAAAAGGTTGGAAAAAAAGTACCTAATGTAAAGACAATACATTAGATACTAGTCAAAGTCAAATTCGAAATGAACGAACGAACGAAACGGGCAAAAATTTCATACAAGTACTCACTCGACATTGGCAAAATGCTCAAACGACCGTGACGCCATTCGTAAAAAAGAAATGTTTTTATCTCGTATCTTGTTTGTCATGTAGATATAACGTTCTTAATTTAAGTTGTTCAAAAGCGTCGTATGTACTATTTTTGTAACGTGAAACATCCTTCGTGTATAACTCAGTTATAGGTCTCGTAAATGTGGTAAGTAAGTAATAATACTGAGATGGACGCAAGATGGTCGTCACGGTCTGCAGGACGCGAGGGTCCGAGGACTCGCCTTCCACATGTCTTAAAGTAACGACTTTTCTACATAGGGACATTTGCGAGAAAAACGTTTCTATTTCTTTAAACTTATCGGTTAGAGTAATTCCTATCTATTTATTTTTAGGAATTCACTAGTAAGTAGACGTAGGTAGGCGTAGTCTTGACTGTGTTAAGTTAACGGCCACAAACTGGTATTTCCAAAATGCCGGCTACAAAATCAAAGTCCGTATTTATTGGGATTGCTAGAAAGATATTATCTGTTAAAATCCCTAAATCATTGAATGAATTACAACTACCCTCGGTTCAGAATTTAGTGTCTCTATACCAACCAAATTCCGTGATTCTGGGTCAACATAGCTAACGTTTTTATCCAATGAGCTATTTCTCATATTCTTAGGAGCTTTATCTCTATTTTTCATGTTTTTCAACTTGTTGACTGGACTATTACTCCGAGGGCTAATGGTCGCCATAAGTCTGGGCTGCATGCTACCGGCCGTCTTCTACTTTGTTTGAATTTTTCTCCAAACATACCATTTAAAAGGAGATACCTTTACAATCCCTCCCTCTTTTCTTCAAAAAAGGGGACCTATCTTCCATAGCTATGTAACAGGTGAACACTAATCGTACGGAAGCAGATAATATAGCAGTCGTAGTTGTCTCCGACACACTCCATTACCGCCCATATCTATCTCTGTAACGTTTCACGACTTATCAACCACTTTTATTTTGTCAGTAAATAGTTATATTTTTATAAGTTTCAACAAATGTCTAAATTTAGGAGTAACAAATCGTCCAAGCAGGCTCTGTCCCAGGGGGGGGGGGAGGGTCACAGGAGATATGACCCCCCCCCCAAAATCCATCAGTCATGCGTAGATGGAATGCGAAACAAGCCAATTTGGGACACCTCTTCCCCCAAATTTCTTAGTGTCCCCCCCAAAATTTCTTTGCCCCCAAAATTGAAGGCTGCGACCGCGCCTGCGTCCAAGTCACATATTTTGAGAAAAGCCACTCGTGTTGGAAATATGTTACATGATAAAGTTTTTGGTGGGATCAGTTTGTCCTCAGCAAGCTGTGAGGTCACGGTCCGCCGGTCGCGAGGGTTCGTTAAAACCTAAGATGGAACATGACATGCCTTTGTGTTGTCTCACATTCCTTTGCCTGTATATTTTTCCAAAAATAATTAAAGGAAGAAACAAACGTGCAAAAAAGCACGTAGGTAACATTGGCAAAAGTTAAAAATAAAGTCGTGTGGTGTCGTGGGATACCGGATAGGAACGAAGTTCCTTATTATTAAAATATTAATTTTAATTTCTATTCGAAGTATAAAGAAAATAATTATTCGGGTATACATTTTTAATTATGATTTTTTATCGATAATAAGCAAAGAAACTACTTTACAAAATTATCTTAACACCTTTATTTTATTTAGAATGATTTATAAATAATAATAACAGTCATCACGTAGACTACAAGACACCGTATAGCCATCATACATAGACTATACCTACATAAAAAATGATAAAAACATACGATACGGACGTTTTTTCCCGGCTACCCCTCTCCGCAGCGCGCCCTAAGGAACTTTGTTACAAAATAAATTGCTAAATGATGAGCTTACTTATTTATCTATACTAATATTTATTAAGCCTAAGAAAAAAAAATTGTGTTGGGTAGTCCATTTATAGAGGAAGGCTTTAGGCTATATAACATCATGCTATGACTAATGTATTATTACATTTATAACGCGCTTAAATTAAACGGATGGACTATAGATTACTTGCAATAAATTAAAATAATTTTCGTTTAAAAACTTGGCGAAAAGTAAAATTGGGTTCTTACTTATGTTTGAACTGTTCAGATAAGAGCGTCTCTCGTTGTTATGTTCTGTAATTGTTTTCGAGAGAAGAGACAAAGGAATGTACCTAGTGGCAGGCAACACGAACACATGGTCCATCTTAGGTCTTAACGGACCTTCGCGAGCAGCGGACCGTGACCTTACATCTTGCGTAAGGACAAGGTAAAACGGTAAAAAATAAAATTGTATACAATTTCAGCTTTTTCTATCTATACTTCTATAAGTACTAATATTATAAAGAGGAAAGATTTGTATTTTTGTATGTTTGTAATGAATAAACTCAAAAACTACTGTTCCTATTTCAAAAATTCTTTCACCATTACAAAGCTACATTCGCCCTGAGTAACAAAGGCTACTTTTTACCGCGGGAAAATGCTTCATTCCTACGTGAAAACGTTTAATAGGGTCAACGCGGTTGAAGCAACTGGCTAAACGCCTATAATTTTAATAAAGCAATGAAGCCTGGAATAGCACATAGGCTATTTTTTATCCTACGGGGACCCATTAAGGGCAACTTGTTCCGAAGATTTGGCATTTCACTCACTCACCCAGTAGACTTGTATCTGCGTTTCGCGGGAGCCGACTGGATATGAAGAGACCTTATTCGGCGGGCGAGAACGCCACAGAATAACATTATCAAATCCACCTCAGCGAAATGTACTACAAAAATGATTTATCTAAATATTGGTGTAAAAATAATGTTAATAAGTTTATTATTTTAGACACAGTATTGAAAATATTATAAAAAAAGAGGCAACTTTGGATTTCTTTCTAAAGAGCGAAGTTCGTCTGATTGTGTAACTGTAAGCGAATTGTTTTCTGTAAGATCCTCAACTGAAACATATATTTTTTTCAGAATTTCACGTCAATTTTTGACTGATTTATATTGATTTTAAAAACAGAATTTGCGGTACAAGGTGCCCTTAAACGGGTCCACGCGGGGGAACCGCAGGCGGAAGGCTAGTATATTAGTATAGATGTAAGCATAGGTCGAGACTCATCAAGAGCAGCGATGGCTTAGCGGTAAAACTCGCGTTCTCTGACACGGAGATACCGAATTCAAACCTCCGGCGCGCACCTCTAACAAAGAAATTTGTTAAGTGCGTATTTAGCGCTGCTTCACGGTGCGGGAAAATATTTTAATATTTAATTACTGTTTTCCATCACCGAGCATGTTAGAGAGTTACTCATAAATTCCCGAAGGTATGTTGTCCACCAATTCGCACTTGGCCAGCGTGGAGTCTGGCCTACATTCTTTTCACTTCTAAGAGGAGACCTGTGCCCAGCAGTGGGACATATAAAGGGTTGAAAAGTACCCTTGTACCTAATCATTATCTATTTATGTTTCTATTTATTACCGACTTCCAAAAGAAGGAGGTACTGTATTCGGCTGTATGTATTTTTTTTTTTTTTATATATGTTCACCGATTACTCCGCCGTTTGTGGACCGATTTTCGAAATTCTTTTTTTGTTCGTATGCTTATACTTCCGAGGTGGTCCCATTGTCACCAAATCAGGATCTGATGATGGGATCCCAGGGAAATCGAGGGGAACTCTCAAATTTTATAGGCACACACATTGATTTTCTTATACTTTCTGAAGCATAAGAGATATTTGTGCATAGTAATCATCATCTCATGTTGCTGAGCTGATGATGGAAGGTACTGCAACAGTGAGGAGTTGAAAGCAAATTCTTTCAATAAATAGTTTTTTATTCCAAATCTTACATTCCTGAGGTGTTCCAACTGTCACCAAGTCAAAGTCTGTTGAGGGGATCCCAGAGAAATCGAAGGGAACATTCAAATTTTATAGCACAACAAATGATTTTCATATTTTTACTAAAGCAAAACAGGCATTTTTGTATAATTATCATCATAGCATGTTGCTGAGCTGATGATGGAAGGTACTACGAAGGTTTGGAGTTGAGAGCAAATTCTTTCAATAAATGGTTTTTTGTTCGAAATCTTACATTTCTGAGGTAGTCCAACTGTCACCTAGTCAAAGTCTGATGATGGTATCCCAGAGAAATCGAAAGGAACATTCAAATTTTGTAGCACAACAAATGATTTTCATATTTTTACTAAAGCAAAACAGGCATTTTTTTATAATTATCATCATAGCATGTTGCTGAGCTGATGATGGAAGGTACTACGAAGGTTAGGAGTTGAGAGAAAATTCTTTCAATAAATGGTTTTTTGTTCGAAATCTTACATTTCTGAGGTAGTCCAACTGTCACCAAGTCAAAGTCTGATGATGGTATCCCAGAGAAATCGAAAGGAACATTCAAATTTTATAGCACAACAAATGATTTTCATATTTTTACTAAAGCAATACAGGCAGTTTTGTATAATTGTCATCATATCATGTTGCAAAGCTGATGATGGAAGGTACTATGACGGTTAGGAGTTGAGAGTAAATTCTTTCAATAAATGGTTTTTTGTTGGAAATCTTACATTTTTGAGGTGGTCCAACTGTCACCATGGCAAAATCTGATGATGTGATACTAGGGAAATCGAGGGAAACACTGAAACTTAATAGGCACACACATTCTTTTAGTCATATTTTTTAACATAATACAAATATTTGTGTCCGGTAATTATCACCTCATGTTGCTAAGCTGATGATTGAAGGTACAACTCCTCAACGGTTAGGAGCTGAGAGCAAATTCTTTCATTAATTTATACGTTCAGGTGGACTTATAGTAGTATTCTTTCAGGGTATAAGATGGCTATTAGATAAACATGATTATAAAAGGTTTCTCTTTAACGTTTAGAAATTAACTGAAAAAAATTCCAATTATGCTTATACATATGTGCAGAATTATTAAAATTACTAAAAAGAGTGAAATAAATTAAGTTTTTAACAAAAAAATAGAACCGACTTCAAACGGTAAAAAATAAAATTGTTCAGTACCTACTTCTTCTTGATTATGGTAATGACTCTTAAAACTATTTTTGAAGTCGGGCCCTTAGTAAAATGTCCTGTCTTAGTAAATATAGTGTACCTTTCATTCTGAATGGGCACCGACTCCAATATAGTTTTAACAGTCATTACCATAATCAAGAAGAAGTAGGTACTGTCCCACTGTCTGTACTGTCGTTGCCCATTTAGAACGAATGGTACGACATTTTAGTAAGGGCCCGACTTCAAAAATAGTTTTAAGAGTCATTACCATAATCAAGAAGAAGTAGGTACTGAACAATTTTATTTTTTACCGTTTGAAGTCGGTTCTATTTTTTTGTTAAAAACTTAATTTTTATCTTACTAGTCTTCCGCCAGCGGCTTCGCCCGCCTGGACCCGCTTTATAGGTTCCCATAGGATAAAAAACATCCTATATCCTTTCCTAAGGCTCACTCTATCTATGTTCCAAATTTCATTAAAATTGGTTCAGTAGTTTAAGCGGGAAAGCGTAGCAGACAGACAGACAGACTGACAGACGGGCAGACAGACAGAGTTACTTTCGAATTTATAATATTAGTAGGGATTTGTGTGTACAGAAAAAATAAAAGTAAATATTAAGAGCGGCGTCCACGATAAAACAAAATTATTGGTAGGGAAACCAATTCCTATCTTATTTTCAGAAACTAATAACCTTTTTTTCTTTCCAGGACCTTGAAGGCTCCGTTGTGGTTTTTTTTTAATTTTAAATAATGTAGAAAATATTTTTCACTTAAATGTTAAGTAATAAGAACATTACATATATTAACTAATCCTTTTATATAAAAACAACTTTGAAAAAATATATAAACAACTTTGTAAACACCCATATTTATGCAAATAAATGTCTTTGTCTTTTAAATACATATAAATATATGAATCATTTTCCCTCTGCTCCATATTATTATCCTTTTCCGCAGCCAAAAATAAAAAAATGGTTGTATAGAGAAATAAAAATTTAAAAACCCCCCGACCAAAAAAATAAACTCTAAAAAGTAACAAATAATATTTTAAATCTATTATAATTATCATCGTCACATATATTATGTGAGTTCAAGTATTTTTATTTTCCAAGCGGCGTCGCGTCGGGGGACCGCTAAGTGAGAAAAACAGGTGTAGTCACAGATTGCAACAAAATAATTTACTCCGATAAATTCGCAAAATCGACTCAACCGTTAACGTCGTCTGCCCTCACGTTTAGCGGTCCCTCAACAGTCCTTATACCTAGTCGGAGGCCTCATGGGCGGTTTGAAAACATTCGTCAGTGGGTTGGCCACTAACCTGCATCTCCACCCACCAGCATGGAGCAGCGTGGTGGAGTAAGCTCCAGGCCTCCCTAATAATGGGGCGAGATCCGTGCCCAGCAGCGGGACGCAAAAAGGGTCACAGCCAGAGAAAACATGCATTTTTCGATTACACGAAAAATATGGCAAGAAGATCTTATCTAGAGCGAGGGAGTTCTTTGTTTAATGCATTTCTCGTTATAAGCATAAACACTCAATTAAAAGCAGATAAATTTTAGGCTTTCTTCCATTTTAGGCTTCCTCTGCAACAGATGGTTATGTCAGCTATGTAAAATATTTGGAATTATCTAGAAAAATGTCAAGACATTTAAAAACTAGGGCTGGGATATTAGTAAAAAATAAACATACTAGCTGACGCCTTTAATTGTGTAGGAATAACTTAGGGGTTTGTAACATAGATAACAACCAAATAGACATATAAAATTACTGTACCCGGATAACTGACTGACACGGACTTTGTGTTACTTAACAACGCCATCTACTAAAGCAGCTCCCTATTTAAAAAAAATTAGATACTATTCGCCAATAGATGTACGGAAGAGACATATTTTTCAAATTATGTATAAGTTGATATCGCTAAATATACGGATAAAACGATATTTTCTAAAAATAAAACCTAGCTAAATTGATTTATCGTCCCCGAAACTCCCTGCATACTAACTTTCATTAAAATCGTTGGAATCGTTTCCGAGATTGATATTTTATATACATAGGTATATATAATATATACAAGAAGTGCTCGTTTAAAGTTTAAAGGTATTAGATAAAAATCCGTCAAGCCGTTTAGGAGGAGTAGGAGGAGTATGCGGCAAATAACACTAAGAATCTAGAATGTCAGTTTAGTTTAAATTTTGGAGAAGGTGAAAAAATACGCCACGTATACGCCACATACGAAACAAAAAAAAACAGAATTTTTTACAAATAGTTAGATGAAAAACTTATTTTTTTCTTTGAGCGGAAAATATATTTTTTTTAAATCTTCGAGTACAGGCAGCTCGAAATATGAACACAAATAGCGCCTTTCGCGCATTCTACCGCGCCGCAGTAGACCAATAACAACAGCGGGAAATGGCGTGTCACAAATCAGGACTTTTCACATTCAACAGCTAACCACAAACGATTTGAGAACCTCCACCACTTGCTCTGCCTATAGGCCGCCGAAGTCTAAATCCGGCGCTAGTCTGTTAGTCTAACTGAGTAAATTAGCGTTAGGAGACTTCACTTGTCCTTAAGAAAATTATAGTAACTCTCAGATTTTCCTTCACTCGAAAACTCAAAAGCAAGCAATAAATATTTACGATTATTGAGTGTACATAAAATACATATACATACAAAATATGTATGTGGCGACCTGGCGACTACAATGTGATTCGCAAACTGGCAACCCTGTTTAAAGATGATAAAACCTGCATTATTAAATTACTATTCAAATAGGTGCCTTTTATCGGAACAAAGAAGAAACGTACAATGAGCAGCCAAGACCATTTTAGAGATCTTTGCTGAAATCATATGAACCCATTCTTAAGCGTCATCAAAAAGTTTTAATTTGACACGAAATCTTAAGTAGGTATGTAGCTAATATAAAATCCGAACTGTTTTATTTTGACTTTCTATTCTGTTACTGAACAGCAAACATAGACAAGTGGCATTCTACTATGGTAAACGCAAATAGAATAAAAAATATATGAATTTGACGTGAGCTAACGAAATCTCCCGTGATATTATATCGTTAGCTAAATGTCGATCCCATATATATTTATCATTTCATTGTACAAGCGTTTACGATAGTAGAATTCCATTTATCCAGTCCCACAGACTCTGGCACTAGCGAATCCATGGCTAGGTGACTCAAGCCATTCGTGTTCACTCTTGATAAACCTCTAATTCCCCCAAACTAAAATCAAGCCCCCCCCCCCCACCCCAAACTGAAATCCTAGATCCGCCACTGAACTGTGGTATATAACTTCAACTTTAAAATTTAAACGAGGAACGACGATTCTCCAAGCCCTACTTACTCTTGTCTTGGAGAGTTCTTAAAAAAACAATTTTCAATTTACGCGGCAAACGTCTCGCTTTATGCATTATTCATTGGATTCGGCGTGTCGCCATAAAAAATAAACGATTGCCATATAAAATTTTGACGTCCAACATTACGCAGACAGTTAACCTACATTTTAATTAATACCATTATTTCTGACTGAAGTGTAGATATTGTGTCTATAAGTAGCTATACATACATTACACACGCGATCCTGTATCAACCATGTTCAGCCATGTTGGTTTTATAGTTTTTTTACGATACTGTCCACGACATTTATGGGTTTATAAAAAAAAATTGGTCGTCCTTTGTGTTTCTCTTTAATTTAGTTTTATTAAGTCCTACCCTAATGACAAATTTAGTAATATGTGTAAAATATCTTGGATGTTTACAATTATGTTTCTTACATAAAGAAAATTTATTTTTCGAATTAAATTCACAATGAACCACTAGAATAAAAGAATTACCAATGCAAAAGTACGCTTTATCTTTACTTATACTTAATCATAATATTTTTTAACTTATAGCGGAAAATTGTGAATGTGTAAAATACTATGTAGAGATTGTAGAAATATAGAGATAAGCAACTGTGTATTGAATTAATAAAAAAATTGCAACAAAAACTTAAATCTCTCAAAAACAATATTACTGCAAAGGTATATCCACGTTACACTCATCAGCGCCCAAAACGAAAACAAATTTAAAAAACAAAAACAAAACAAGGAGATTCGAACGTCCGGCGATTGGTTGATGCGACGTTGCCGCTTAGGGTTCCCGCCAAGATGCGCAGCATGCGTCTCTTTCTACCAAACTGCTTGCGTAAAGCTTTCTCTGTCTCGGAATGTCCGCAGGACCGTCTCGGTTGAAGACGTAGCTGAGATAATTTTATCTGAGCTTTGAACTTCGGTTTTCGAACGTGACTTTTTTATAAATTAACCAGCCAATGAAACGAAAGCTGCCAGTGCTACCGCAGGTTGAAATTATGTTTGTTGTTTTGTTTTGAAGACGTTTGTATGTTATTTCACGCCGTAATCTCGGTGATGATCCATTTAGCTTATCTGATCTCTCATGACATGACTCGAGGTCGGGAGGTCAAGGTTGTTCATTGTTAGAGCTATGACTACGTACTTATCTACTTTCTTAAATTGGATTTCGGATATTTGCAAATCAGTCTTTATGTATATGGGTAGGTACCTATACAATTTTCATACCCGTTGATGGGACCTACTTAAGTTGTGTCCTTATACAAGTGTTGTATGTATGAACTTGTAATAAACTTTTGATCTCCAGTGGAACGCACCGGTGTTCTCCACGTGCGAGGCCTGTACGGGCCCATCTTCGAGACCGCAATTTTGCTCTCCTGCACCTTCAGGTGTTCACAGCGGCATGCGGCCACGCACACACCGCCGTCCTTCCCGGAGCTTCTGGCTGGACGAATAGAGCTTCATCTCTCACCGCCTGCAACCCCGGAAGCCCCCTTTTAGTCGCCTTTAACGATCAGGCATGTGATCTTTATTCTTAATCCCGAAGCTACTGGGACTCTTATACGTTTATCAATTTTATCATGATACAAAATTTACTTTGGCATGGTGTTTGGCATTAGTATATTTGCTGTATGCTCAGTCATCTAGTTATTGTAATATTATAAAGCTGAAGAGTGTGTTTGTTTGAAAGCGCTAATCTAGGGATGTACTGGGTGGAATAAAAAATATTTTTGTTTTGGATAATAAATTCAAAGAGGAAGATTTTAGCTATAAAATATTAGGTACGCTATAACAAGAGTAAAACCGTGGGGCACGTCTAGTAACTACATTAAATTTTTGGATATCACCATATTGAGATCCTTAAAGCCGGGAAAATCCCATAAGGGGAGTCTCCTAAAATATTTTCTGTGTGTCCCCGTAGTAAAAGTTTTAAAACTATTTTTACTCTGTGCCTACTACTGCCACAGAATACATACATAATAGTATAGGTACAGGCGTACAGCTACTGCCTACCAAGCTTGGTCAAAATAACACGCGAAAGTAACTCGACACCTTTTTACGAGATTTTATCGCTAATTAATTCCCTTCCTGTTTATAATATTTGTCCATTAATTCAAGTCATTGGTCAAAACTTTATGATTTCACTGCGATTTATATACACGTGATTTTTAGATCACATTTAAATACCGTCAGATTTTTTGATGAATTTATTTTTTTGGCTGGCCAATTCACTGAGGAAACAGGCGTGGCTATGTTGTTTCTTTACATCTGCGTTAAAATGATTCAGTTAAACTTTAAGTCGACCTCTTGCTACCATACTGCTGTTATTTATAACACGTTAGCTAAAGGCCAGGGCTTTAAGATCTGGTAGCTGTCTCTACCTTAGTTCGAGTGTCAAAGTCGCAAAAGAAATTGGATTGTTTTATCGCCTCTAAATATAGCGAAGCTGTATTATGCATACTTTTCAGAACTCCAAAAAAAATCGAATTTTACTGCTTTATTTTATTTTTTATTATTTTATAGAGCAACGATGACTGAACGGTAAAGACCGCGTTCTCCGACACCGATACCGAGTTCAAACCCCGGGACGCATCTCTGAGAAATCAGCGAGATATGAGCGTTGCTCATATCCTTGGCGCTTCTGCCCCGCCCACAATTTCATTCTAACCTCTTTAATATGTTCTGTGGACTGTAGTGTGTTTCGGTGGAAAGGTGCGGTTACCGGCCCCACCTACATAAGGAGATGCAGCATCCTGAGTAGCAGTGTAACTACATAGGCCCTCCTACTCACAGCTACTCCATATTCATCAGCCTTTAGAATTCCGCTGCTGGACAAAGGCCTCCCTTAACATTCTGCGCCCTGTGCTGCGCTCTCTGAATTCAAGTGGCTTCCCATTGCCTTCTTCAGGATTTCAGTCCACCTAGTTGGAGGGCGGTCTGTGCGCCTTCTGCCGAGACGTGACGCCATACGAGAACCTTTCTTCCCCATCGGTTATCAGTCCTACTGACTGCCTATTGCCGCTGTAGCTTGCAGATTTTGATAACTACGTTAGTAACCTCCATTCGCCTACGCATTTCACTGTAGTCCATCTACATAAATAAAAATTTACAGTCATAGAATCGGTTAATACCTTTGTTCTTGCTGTTCACCGCTTCGTGGCATAATAAAAGTTATTATCGATATTAAATAATCCGTGAGTGCGGTTATAACGGGCGCGGGGGCTCCAACTGTCTCGAAGAAAGGGCTTCGGCGCGTGCGCAGGGGTACTACGAATGTCGTAGACGCGGCATAAATAATTTGTTTAACCACTTTATTCACTTTTTCAGTGGCTTTATCACTTACAGTACTTAAGCTTCTAAGCAGTTTCTGAAATAAGTTTAAAAAAATCAAACATAAGATAATAACGGGGATAAGCTAAAGAGCTATTAGTATAGATTAAAGCAACTGGATTGATTGAGAAATTAACTGGCTGAGTCACTGATTAGCTTTAGTTTATAAAATAAAGTGATTTTAAGTGAACACTACATGTACAATATACTTTTTATTCAAGTAAGCCTTGTCTGAAATTGTATGATGTTACACTGATACGCCGAAGTCTAAAGGCTTGACGACATGTGCGAAGTAAAGAAGAAAGCTTTCTAGATTAAGTTCTAAACCACTAGCTTCTATGTGTGTTAGTAGGCGGTTTAGTGGTTAATACGTTTTTGGATGTATTGATCATTGCACTCCTTAAGCCCTTGAAAAGATTTAATGCCTGTTATCTTTCAATAATAATCAGAATTGACCGCTTAACGTGCCCTTCGAAGCACGCGTAGATCACTTACATCAAAATAGACCTTTTACTTAAATTAACTTGATTTAAAAAAAATGTCTTCATTTTTATTATATGTCTGAAAATTGGAAATTGGTCCGTACAGAGACAGTAAGACAGACATTCGAACGAACATGAATTTGAGCATGTAAATATGGAAACCAAAATGTTTTCAATAAATTCTTTCATTTCAGCACTTTATTGAAAGCTGATGCCGTGTCTACGGTTAAGAATTCTACATTGACAGGTGCGAAGGCGCGGGCGCGTCACCTTTTGAGAAAAAATGGCGTCGAGTCCACGGACCCTTCATGTCACGATGTTTTTTATCGGTCGGTAAAAGTGTTGGTCATGTCTAGAAATTATACTAGAGTACACCTAATAACTCCTTATTGAGAAAGTATAAATAGAAAGGTTACGGGGGTGACATAAACACAGGAAAGAAATGGCGCGATAATCGCGAGTTTTTTATATAATGTGCGATTTCAATAATAGTAACAAAATGTTTAAATTTATATTTTAAAGCTGTAGAATTTGTTTATTTGAAAGCGCTAATCTCGGGAACTACTGGTTCGAACTGGAAAAATAATTTGATGTTTGACAGTTCATTTATAAAGAAAGATGATATGACGCATCACTTAAAACGCGAGTAAAATTGTGGGAACCATCTAGTAAATAAAATATCTTTGTTTGGTATCAGAATGAAACCTTCAAAAAATGCCCAGTACCTTGGGAGGCATACCGGGTTATGTGGGATTTTCATTTCACTAAAACCACCTTAGCGGTTTTCTCGGGGCCTGTATAGGGATCCAGGATCTCCAATGCACTGGTACGCGCAAGGGTGCCCATCTATGGCGAGTGTACCTGTATGCTCTCCTACCCTAAAACCTTTTTTTTCCTTTTACTCGGAAAGCCGTCTTTAGTCTTCAGATTTGCAAAGATAGAGAAACTGCTTTTGTCCTACTCATATCCCAAAAAAAAAAAAACACCATATATTAAAATAAATTGCTTCGGAAAACACAGATGGATCGAATCGAGTAATTTATCCCTAATTGAATGTGCAAATTAATAAGTCGTGTGTTGGAATGAATTAATTCCAACGATACAATAGACGGATGTTAGCCCCGGGTCACGATGGATACACCTTGTAAACAAAAATAACTATTTATATTCTGTGCAAGAACGCTAAGGGCGCGTTTATATTCCATTTGAATATAGGTTGAATTTAAAGAGGGCGATGAGAAACTTTCGACTGTATCTCAATGTTTAAGATGGAACCGCGTTGGGCGGTACGTAACTAATATGTGGCAGTTAAACTATACGTACTGCGGAACACACGTCGTTATTGTCGTGAATCAATTCTGTTGAGTTTCTGTTGGGTTCTGTAAAGGTGTGGTTGCTGGTCACACTTACATAAGGCGACTTTCTGTCACCGAAGAAGCAGCGCTACACCATTCAATCTCAGTCGTACATGTTCTTCACTGTTCGTCTGCTTCTTGTTAATCATTTTTATACAGACGAGCTTCTACCAAAGTCTAATAAATTCTGAATGATATAGAAAATCTGATTTTTATTGAAAAAATAAACACACGTTATACGTTCCACGTATATAATATTAAAGGCCTCGTTCACCATCTCCAAGTAAAGTGTTGATTAGTTAAGTCCCAAGTAAAGTTAATTAGCAAGTAAAAACTATGAGTACGAGTCAGTTCATCGTAATGATTAGTACTATTCGAACATCGTAAAATTGAAATTGAAGTTATGGGTGACTTTAACCGACAATTAGCGTTCTTCCACGTTTAAAATATAAAGGGCCTCGTTCACTATCTTCAAGTAAAGTGTTGATTAGTTACGTCCCAAGTAAAGTTAATTGGCAAGTAAAAACTATGAGTACGAGCCAGTTCATCATAATGATAAGTGCTACTCAAACATCGTAAAATTGAAATTGAAGTTACGGGTGACTTTAACCGTCAATTAGCGTTCTTGTCACTTTACTTGAAGGTGGTGAAAGAGGCCCTTAGCAATGGCAGAACCTACATTTTTAAGATTATTGTAATCTAGTGCATCAATTCTGTTGAACAAACCGTCACCTTTTTGTAACATTCTGCGTTAAGTCATGGGTAAACTTGTATGATTGATGTTGTTATTGTTAAGCAATCTTTATTTGTCACAAGTGCTATTCATCATTATTTACTCTCCCTTTAATTGTTCTATGCAAAACATGCATAGTACCTATTTAAGATTCTAAATGAATGGAACGAATGTAGCCAAGAAAATTGAACGGTCACAAGGTCAACAGAAAAAGCGAGACCAAAGTTTGAATGGTGAGTTAAAATTTGTGTTTTCGGTCTGGGCGGGCGTATTGATGGTACACATGATCTAGGAAATTCCCATCAATTTTCTCAAAATGATAGATTTTATACTTCAGTATATATTATCGTATAGAACATACTAATTCATACTATCTATTTGATAATGACTAATTTAGCGTTCTTTTTTTTCCAACCATTTTTATGTCCCACTGCTGGGCACAGATCTGCTCTAACATGTGAGAGGGATTTAGGCCATAGTCCACCACGCTGGCCTAGTGCAGATTGGTGGACAATTTAGCATTCTTACCGCAGCGAAATTACCAAAAATGCGGGCGTACTTCAGAATCAGTGGCGAATTCACAAGCAGGCGAATGGGCTATTAGCCTATTAGCCTATTAAATTTTTGGGAGTTAATATTGATTTGGGAGTTATAATTGAGTGAAACTACCAAAAATGCGGGCATATTATTTTAACTCCGTGGAGCACAGGGGTTTTTGATTTGATTGGTGTCAACGAACCACATAATACTTTGCTACTTCGCTACACAAAAAATAAGACTATAATAAGTCAGTGGCAAATTTACAAGCAGACTGAGTGGGCTATTAACCTACTACGCGACGGCAAATTTTAAAGGGAGCGGCCAATTTTTGGGAGTTAATATTGATGGAGTGATAACTGATAAGTTATATTTTACTCACACACAAGATCCGCCCTCCACTTCTCTATAAAAAGGGAATACTACTATATCAGAGAAAAGTGTAAATCAACTACTAACTATACTAAAAAATTGAAAAATTGATACCTATCTATAAAAAAATTAAGTGTCTGTCTGTCTGTCTTTCTGTCTATCGTTCTGTCTGTTTGTTACGGCTAATCTTTGAAACGGCGGGAACGATTTTCACGGGACTTTCACTGTCAGGTAGCTGATGTAATAAAGAGTAACTTAGGCTACTTTTATTCTAGAGAAATTCTAAAACTAAATTCCACGCGGACGAAGTCGCGGGCGGCCGCTAGTATTGAATAAATTGCGAGAAGACTGAGAAAGATCTGGTAGAAAATGAGACATTCTTTTTTCTTTCTCGCTTATTTTCCTTACCGCCTGCTGCTAACGATGTTGATATAAGGTAACGAGGTAAAATATTATTCTTTAGCCGCCATGTTTAACTTCGGCACGCGCGGCAAGCAAAACATAAGACGAGCTTCTTATAATATCAACACATCTGCTGAGTATACTTTTGAATGGTGGTTTGTTCGCTTTAAAATGAGATGGCCTTGTTTTGGTGAAAAGAGAACACACCACGTTTTGACGTATCGATGGATCGAGTCGATATAATAACGTTTCAAACTGATAGCCCTATAGTAGGGTAGACCCTGTGTCGTGGGTACCATGGACACACAAAAACAGAAACACAAACACCGAGACCGAGAACAGAAAAAACTCATCATTCAAACTGCTTCGCTGGGAAGCGAACCCGGGACTCTCAGGCAGTCCGGCATGGTAACCATTACGCCACACGGGCCGTGCTGATATGATTGGAAAGAGACAGTAAGAAGTTCAGATCAAATTTACAGTCAGATTAACCAAAATAAGCGAAAACCAAGTATTTATGAAGTTCCTGAGTGAATAGCGCTAGTGAGGTAAATGGGACAAAAGTAAAAAAAAAACTACAGTTTCCTTTAAGATGTATAAGTAACATCCTAAAAAACATAAAAAAACTGTCGTTATGGTCACTCGATCTGTAAACGGAAGGAACAAAATAAGTTCAAATTAGTCTCGCAGAACCAAGACAATTGCGTCGTATCCCCGTATCCCTACAACTTCCGGGCAGGGGGATCAAACCTCATTTCCGCCAAGAACCCTTCCGTGGGGCGCACCCGTTGCCATGGTGATTAGTTCGCATTACCTTTATTTGGTTACAGGTAACTGTATACTTGCGGTGGAATAATATTGCCTAAGTTTGTGATATGGCTTCCTTAAATTCTTTGTTAATAGTAGAAACGCAGAGAAGAAAAACGGTTGTCTGTAAAGTCGGTTTACGGACGATATTTTTACGTGACAACTCGTTTCACTTCACACAATAAACAGTCGACGAACGGCCCTCTATATAAAGTTACAATAAGCGTAACGTTACAATGAGCGTAACGTTACAATGAGCGTAACGATACAATGGGCGTAAAGTTTCAATGAGTCAACCTTTTTCGTGCGTGCAGCCGGCGTTCATCGATTTATTTGACGGTGTCACGTCAAAAATTATACTACCTACATGTAAAATTATACATAGGCATAGTAGTACTTAGTCCCTGTAGCTTCGGGATTAGGAATAGAGCTACGGTATCCCCTGCCTGATCGTAAGAGGCGACTAAAAGGGGGCTTCCGGGGTCGTGGACGGTGTGAGTGGGAGCTCGATCCATCCAACCAGCAGCCCCGGGAAGGGCGGCGATGTGTGCGTGGTCGCATGTCGCCGTAAGCATCGGAAGGTGCAGGAGAGCAAAGCTGCTCTCCCGAAGATGGGCCCGTTCTGGGGCGTCGCGCGTGGAGGACACCGGTGCGTTCCGCCGGAGATCCCGGAGTCCTCCCCAAGCGCAGTGGCAGCCACCGAGGGGGTTTTAGTGCGGTCAAATCCCACATAACCCGGTACTCTCTCCCAAGGTGCCGGGTACCTTTTGAAGGTTTCCCCCCCGACAACAAAAAAAAAAGGCATAGTAGTACTTAAAACTTGTATGTTTTAACCAGGGATGTATTATTATTAGTACCCACGTAGTATATTATGTTGGTGGAACAAATTTTTCGTGTTCGTGTCGTAAATTCTGATCATAAGTGAGACTCAAGCATACTTGACGTGATATTCATGGGTTACAACGAACACTTAACATCACTTACCTCCATATTTATATAGACAAGTAATTACTTATGAAGTAGTCTTAAGTAATTAATCCTATCTTTCAAGTTGGATCAAACTGCACCGGGTTTGCAAATTTTATTAAAATCGGTTCAGTAGTTTAGGAGTCCATCGCGGACAAACAACGTGACACGTAATTTATATATTTAAGATTAAATACAATACTAATGTGTCAAATTAAGCCCAATTTTTTATAAGAAATGTACGTTTCAAAGATCATAAAAATATCAAAACAAATCCAAAAACCACCCTTAACAAGGGTAGCGCCCCACCTGTAGAGGTCAGAACAGGGGTCCCGGCATATGTCAGATTTACGTCGACACGGCTCCGCCGCACCCCAATGATTTGACGGATAGAAAAGTCAAAACCACCCTCGCAATGGGGATGAATCAACGCTTGTATTGTGGCAAAATAAATTGAGTGTAAGTACACAATAATAATGCTCTTAAGGACTGACTAACATACGCACTATTAGCCAAATAATGATGAGTATACAAATGAATTGAAGCGCGCGTGGCGGCAAACCGGCGCGGTCGGGTGTGAGATGGATAACGGCTATTGAATCAGATATTAACATCAAGTGCTTTTTATATATTCTCACTATGAACGCTTGGATGAAATACCAAGATGTTTTCCCTCATCTTGCATGCTTGACAGTTACATATAATGCAAATAGGGTATCTACGAATTTATGCATACTTACCTTTTTAATGTTCTAGATTTTGACTACAGAGATAGTGAAGGTCCGTACGGCGCAATAGCTACCATGTCGGACTGTCAATTCGGGTTCCATTCCCGGCCGAAATAATGATGAGTTAACATATTTATTCTTTTTTTAAAATGTAAAAACAACTAGCAAACACGGGCCATCTGATGGTGAGTGGTCACCGTCGCCTATAGACATTGCAACACCAGAGGAGTCGTCCATGCGTTGCCAGCTTTGTTTTCAAGGGCTCTTTTAACGACGTTTTTGAAGAACCCCATGTCGTAGCCCTACGTGAATTCCTCAGAGGGAAGGTTATTTCACAGTTTGCATGTTCGTGGCAGAAGCGGACGTGAAAAACGGACTGTTGACAATTGCCATATGTCCAGGTGGTGGGGGAGATACTTCTCTCTTCGGCGGGCAGAGCGATAGTGGAATGGTGACGTAGGCATCAGACCATCTAATTCGGATGAGCACTCACCGTTGTAGAGGCGGTAAAAGACACGGAAAGCTCCAATATTTCTACGTGAGCTCAGATCTTCGAGCCTATCGGTTAGCCTGGTTATTTATCATTCGAACAGCGCGTTTCTGCACAGCATCAAGTGAGCGAGCAGTACTCCATGTGAGGAGCATTCTCGGCCAAGATGTTTGTGTCCTTGTATGTTCCTATATTTTTATTTTTATTTTCATTGAATGGAGTAGCAGACGAGCATGCAGGCCACGTGGTGTTAATTGGAAACTGCATCCCATGGACATCTACATACAACCTCAAGCAAGCATAGGTAGGTAAGTCTTGTCTGAGGTTGTATGCAGTTGCGCTGCTACTCCGGAGGCTATTGGTCGCCATGTAAGTGTGGCCGGCAACTGCACCTTTCCACCGAAACACAATAGAATTGGTTCACGGCAGAAGGGGGTGCAGTGGGTGGTGGTACTTCCCCGGGCGAACGATAATAGTTCTACCACCTTCTAAATTATATGCTCATCTCTTACTTTTTTACTATACTTATTCACATACAAAAAATTCTAGAATGACTTCGTTTTATTTTTTAACACGCTTTTATTAACTTGACCTGTATGTATGTAAGTATGTATGTATGTTACGGAATCTTTTAATTTCATTTTCACTTACTTTTAGGAGTCTGATTAACTTGAAAATTTGCACAGGGATCAAGGGCCGATGACAATACAATAATCTCATAACTTTTTATTAAACTAGGATCATCAGGATAAAAAAATATATACGAGAGGCGGCTGATAAGTTCGTGGCCTAAGGTATTTAATGAAACAAATATAAAGTTTTATAATATTTTTAACACATCTAAGCGTCTGATTAACTTGCAAATTTGAATTCAAGGGCCGATGACAATGCAATAATATGAGAATAAAAATCCAACTAAAAAATTAAAATTAAATAATGTACTTTGAAAAACTAAAAAAAAAAAACACGAAAATGTTTTTTACTGTAAAAAAAAAGCGTGGGGTGGTTTTTAGGATACTGTTGACACCATGCACCCCACGCTTTATTTACAGTAATATACATTTTCTTCTTATTTATTTACTTTTTAGTTCGTATTTTCACAAAAGCATGTTTTTTAGTTTTTTAAACTACATTATTTATTTTTTCTTAACAGATTAGCCGCAAGTCGCAAGTCGCAAGCCGCGGCCGCACCGCCCCCAGACGCAATTACCAACAGTGTCCGCTCTTCTGGGAATAGGCGCGGCGGTCGCCATGGCAACGCGTCGCATAAACACTGAGACACGTGTGAAAATCCAGGTGACCTAGTCCAACGGCGAGATTTTGTGTTCGATGTGTTTAGATGGTAGATAGGTTGGCAGCATTGACACCAACACGGACAGTTTTGTGGTTTGGGGCTCATTTATAGATGAATAAATAATGCTTATCAATCATGGATGTACACTATGATTTATTTATTACTTCTTTGAGTTATTACACAAAATTTCTTAAAGGCATGTCTTATTGTGTCCACAACTCGTCTTGAAAGTCACTGAGCCATCGACGGAGAGACACATCCGTCCACAGAACATGTTAAAAGAGGTAGAATAGGAATAATGCACTGTTCGTATAAAAACCGGTGTGGTCAATCCAGCCCCACCTTTCCCCTCCACTTCATCTGTACTTAAATAAATATGAAGCTTACGCACATACTTGCAATTTCAAATTTAACCAATCTTAGCGCTGCACAATCACGCGATTTCAAATGAACGAATCACACCCAAGCACGCACAAAAGCACGTATATTGTAGCGCGATCGCGTGTTTCTGTAGAGATATGAGCGTTGCTCATATCCTTGGTCTGCCCCGTCCACAATACCATTCTAACCTCTTTAATATGTTCTGTGCATCCGTAAGTAACTAAAACCACCGAAATGACGCTTAAAATCTGTTGATTATATTATCAATTAGTAGTGGACACTAATGTCTAGGCAATATTATTAGAAGGAACTATGGCTAAGAAAGGTCCGTGAATGTAGACTACTCCTTGGCAAATGGATACAACCGCCCCTTAAAACATAGCTGATAATTTAAAGCGAACAGCGGAAGAAAGCCGTTGGATTCAGAAGGAAGCTGGAGGAAGGGCAGGCGTCCATTATTTTCTGACACCCCCTTCCTTTCCAGCGAGATTTTGTGAGATTTGGCTCGACTCCTGGCCCTCCTCGCCCTTCTGACCCGTTCCTCAGTCTAACCATATACGTTCCACAATGAAAAATATTCATTAAATATTATCATTAAATACTATTTTCTCGCAATTTTACTATGTTTCTTGCGCAAAGATTAAGTGATTGTAAAATCCAGAAATCAAACGAAAAGAGCTTTTGCATTTTTTTTATTGACAAGCAGAATGACACAGAATAATGGCTGGCAAAGGCTTATATAGAGACGACTCCCTTCTTATTGGCTATGGCTTGGCTTGGCTTAAGGGAGACGTCATGGCGGCATGGCTCCGATTGGCTAGCTGACTGACAGGTTCGTTACATGATATTTGTTCATAAAAATAAGATTTGATGACATTTGACTCAACCCCATCTCCTCTTAAAAACTTCTCTTAATAAAATAAATAAATAAATAACGTCTCACACTTATAGCCCCCACAGTATGTGAATGGTGCCATGAACACACACAAAGACAGAAACACAAACGCCCAAACCGAGAACAGAAATTTAAACTCATCATTCAAATTCCTGCTTCGCCGGGAATCGAACCCGGGACCCTTCGATTGGCAGTCCGGCATGGTAACTATTGCGCCACATCTAGAATGAAATATTTTACTTTGTATACTATATCTAGATGAAATAAACGATGTTAAATTACAGTAACTTCAACTTACTTTGTTTATTTATCAATGTTTGCCTGTATAGTGTGCTTAGCGCCTCGTCACCTGATGTCATACTCCGATATCCCGTTTTATACTCGCATGTATATATGAGGTCATTTAGTATCCCAAGAAAATCATTTTATGTAAAATGTGGCCAAGATGAGGCCATGTGGGTCGCACTGTCAATAAAATGATACTTATCACTAGCTGACACCATTTAAATGTTTGGGGTGGGCCACCCTTATCACTTAGGGGTATGGAAAATAGATTGTGGCCGATTCTCAGACCTACTGAATATGCATATAAAATTTCATAAAAATCGGTCGAGCCGTTTTGGAGGAGTAGAGTAACATTGTCACACGAGAATTTTATATACTTATAAGATATAGAGATGCTACAAACTCTACATACTTTATTATAATTATCTATTCTATACTTATAAACCTGAGAGTTTGTTTGTTTGTTAGTTTGAACGCGCTAATCTCAGGAACTACTGATTCGAATTGAAAAATTATTTTTGTGTTGAATAGTCCAATCATTGGGGAAGGCTTTAGGCTATATAACATCATGCTATGACTAATACCAAAGTCCACGTGGACGAAGTCGCGGGCGGCCGCTAGTTTTAGATAATTAGATAATTTTGCTACCGCCAGACAACAGAATAGACAATATTATACAAGAACTTGTCTAACAGAAAAGTGATGAATGTGGTAAATATTTTTTTCGCAGTGGTGGAGTAAGTTCCAGACCTCCCCAATAGTATGTAGAGATCCGTTCCCAGCAGTGAAATGCAAAAAGTTTTGTAGCCAATATTTATCACCGTACCACCAGATGACGGCAGCAAAATAGCCAAGGTACTATTGACTGGCTGGCTGGCTGCAACCCTTTTACGTCCCACTATTGGGCACGGGTCTCTCCCCATTATTGGGGAGGCCTGGAGCTTACTCCACCACGCTGCTCCAATGCGGGTTGGTGGAGATGCGGGTTAGTGATCAACCCGCTGCCGGATGTTTTCAAACCGCCCATAAGGCCTCCGACAAGGTTTAACGACTGTTATCTAACGACCACAACCGGGACCGATGGCTTAACGTGCCCTCCGAAGCACGGAAACGCACATGAAATTTTTTGCCACTAGCGGTCACCCATCTCACACCCGACCGCGCCCGTTTTGCTTCGTCGCATAGATCGCTTGCGTTCTACGATAAACGCCGGGCCATGCGCGATTACTATTGACTAAGGTGTGTAAAGTTTATGAGAAAAGATAAGTAAGTAATTTCCTTGACTTCGCTTTCTCGCCTTGCGTATTTAATACGTAACTACATACGTTAATATGTACGTTGCGTTCTTACGGAATTACTTGCGTAGATTCCAGATTATTAGTATCTAACGTAGTATTAATATTTTCTTTATTTTACCAGCGATTAATTGACACTTTATGAAGACTCAAAAAGGTATTTAATTGTTGAAATCATATAGTCTATAAATCACTTTTGAATAAGGTATTTGAACAGCCGTAAGGATAGTTCGACTTTGAACGAAAGTACCTCTAGACCAATTTTTATTTGCCGTGAATTATTTATTTTATTTTACTTTATTTGGAAAATAAACAGTGTTTACATCAACTTAATCACTACTTATAAAAATTATACACCATTTAAATGTTTTCGCAATAAATAAAATGAAGGAATTTTCTGTTCTGATGGAAAGTTACGATCGCATGCAAAAGTAAATGAAAAAGCTTATAAGTATGTTTCTCATATATATTTTCATAAATATTTCTATTACATAGCCAGCCCATTACATATTTTTTGAATAAAATATTCGACACACATAGATGCAGCAGAATTTCAATAAAATCATAGAAAATTGGACAAAACTGCCGTTCCAAATGGTTTCTAATTTACCTGTGTAGAGTGTTTTATGTCTGACTCTGACTGAAGCCTTAGCATCAATTAAAGGCTACTATTGGCAGGATGACAGGCAGAAAGACCTTTAGTTTTAACAGTTCTGTTAAATCGAAATGTTTATAAGCAAATCTGAGAACTGCACAGTTTATCTAACAATAAAAGATTGTCAATTAAAACTGTACAGCTAAAACTGTGCAAATAAAACTTACGGTCTGTTTGCGGCTTAAAAGCTTAACTTGCCTAGAAAAACTATTGAGTACAGTCTTTACCAGTATCACTGTCGGTTACGGTTCCGCCATAATCATGACCGAGATGATATTATAGACATTCCGTACTGCTTAAATTTAGATTGTAAACGCTATTTCGGTCGTCGGTAATTCAACAAATTCGCTAACATTTAGAACATTGGTCGGGAGGCGGACTGCAAGGTGGTAGCGGCGCTTGTACCGTCAGAACCCCGTCTTTGGACAGTGTGGAGTGCACTGAACAAGGGTCCACGCCTTTAGGCAGCTTTATCTCTCTATGAAACTGCCGCGAGAGAGAGCTATTGTCGCATTTTTCCTCGTGAGAAGCGGACACTACTAATGATTCGTTTAATATTTTGACGGTTACCTGTAAAAGAAAAAAGATATTATTTTATTTGAATGGAATAGCAGACGAGCTTCAAGCCACGTGGTTTTCAGTGGTCGCTTCAGCCCAAGGACAATCTACACGCAACCTCAAGAAAACGTAAAGTCTTGCCTCAAGTCATATGAAATTGGGCTTTGCTACTCCAGAGGCTGATGGTTGCCTCATGTAATTCTGGCCGGCAACTGCACTTTTCCACTGGAAAACAATAAAATTGATTCACGGCAGAAGTGGGTGCAGCGGTCGTTCTTCCTCGGGCAAACCATATAAGTTCTATCACCTCCCATAATTTGCTCATAATCCGGTCTTGGACTACCAAGTCAATTGAGATACTTTTAATGAGCTGTCAAATTGTGACATCTTCATACATTTTGTAAGAGAAAATGTTTTGTGACGTCACAAACCATTCAAGTCAGTTGACTTAATATTAATTGATTTAAGCGGCAGTAAAATCAGGTATATAACTTAATTAACAATTATACTGTTTCCGAAATGTAGTTTTGTGCAACCTTTTTAAGGTGTGCATTTTAATATTTTTCTGTGAATAGTACAAGTCCAAGACCCTACTTTGAATGATAAACTTAATGATGAACAAACCTCGCAAGGCTCAAACTGGCTGACATCAAACTGCAGTTTCATAGTCTTGTTTTTGCCTTCTCCTTCTATCAGGGGACAGCTCGAGAGGGAGTCACGGCTGGACTTCTTTGGACAAGACCCACATTCATCGGAGTCTTTCGCTTTGATCGACGATGATTCGTTGTAGAGACGCATGAGATCGCAACTAGAGAAGTACAGAAAATAATATAGTACTTATACGTCACAACACTTCTGCGCTTCGGAGGGTACGTTAAGCCGTCGGTCCTGGTTATTATCGATAGATAACAGTCGTTAAAACTTGTTGGTGGCCTTATAGGTGGTTTGAAAACATCCGACAACGGGTTGGCCACTAACCCACATCTCCCACATCTCAACCAATCCACATTTAAGTAAGCGTGTGATGGAGTAAGCTCAGGGCTTCCCCAATGGTAGGCAGAGACCCGTGCCCAGCAGTGGGACGGAAAAAAGAGTTGCAGTTAGGTGAAAAGGCAAGATATAGGCAAAGAATTCACATTTGCGTGTGTGTATTTTCTAAGAAGCTCACATTACTCGATATTACGTGCCATAAGCTCAACGGCGTCGCGGTGTCGCCCTTCTTTACGTGTTAAATTATTTGCTTTTTATTTCAATGCAAAATTGAAGTAGCACTAGAGCATGCAGGCCACGTGGTATTGAGTGGTTGATGTAGCTCATGGACATCTACACACAGCCTTAAGTAATCCTAACTCTCGCCTGTGGCCGAATGCAGTCGCGCTGCTACTCCGAAGGCTGACGGTTAAATTGTTTAAGTTTAGTATGGAAACTGCACCTTTACGCCAAAACACAATAGAAGTGGCTGCAGCGGTGGTACTTCCCCAGTCCAACCTTTAAAGCTCTACCACCTACATAAATTCGTTCAGTTATCCAGACTGAAGCGCGTATGGCCCAGCGGTTAGCGTAGAACGCAAGCGATCTCTGCGACTAAGCCAAACGTGCGCGGTCGGATGTGAGATGGGTGACCGCTAGTGGCAAAAAATTTCATGCGCGCTTCCGTGCTTCGGATGGCGCGTTGAGCCGTCGCGGTCCCGGTTGTTGTCGATAGATAACAGTCGTTTAACCTTGTCGGAGGCCTTATGGGCGGTTTGAAAACTTCCGATAGCGGGTTCGCCACTATCCCGCCCCTCCACCAACACGCATTGGAGCAGCGTGGTGGAGTAAGCTCCAAGCCTTCCCAATAATGGGGAGAGACGCGTGCCCCGCAGTAAGACGTAAATAGGGTTGCAGCCAGCCAGCCATCCAGACTAACTTAACCATAAATATGTGAATTGTGATAGTTATTATGTAGGACACTCCCTGCGAGGTGGTGCTACGTTTTGCGCCAGGATGTGTAGGGTCGAAGATCGGGCACATTTTGAAAAGGCCTTTGCTCAGCAGTATACTGATGTGAGCTGAAGATGAACTACAGTAGAGAGTTTTTGGAGAACTACCTGAATTTGTTCATTTCTTCATCCATTCTCTTCATTTCAGAATTAAACAATTCCTTCACTGAACACATAGTCTCATCTAATATGTTGAAATCAGTCTGTTCTATTGGAATATCTACATTGGATTTCTTTGCCATTATCACTTTTAATTGATATTCCAAATACTGCACGCTATTGTAGAGGAACAATTTATTACAAATAATTTTACTGATTTTTTTTAGTGTTTTGACATGTTTACGTTGTTTTCTTTTTGACTGATGGGAATTCTGAACGATCCAGAATCTATCAAGAATGTGTTCAAGTTTTTTTAAATTGTTTTCAGAATCTATGTTTTGGCTTTGTACAGAGTATTACATTACATTACGACGAAATATGTACCTTAGGCTAAGAATAAATAATGTAGTTTAAAAAACTAAAAACACGCTTTTGTGAAAATACGAACTAAAAAGTAAAAAAATAAGAAGAAAATGTATTTTACTGTAAAAAAAGCGTGGGGTGCATGGTGTCAACAGTAACAGTGGTAAAAACCACCCCCGCTTTTTTTTACAGTAAAATACATTTTCTTCTTATTTTTTTACTTTTTAGTTCGTATTTTCACAAAAGCGTGTTTTTATTACACGCTTTTTATTAGCTTCACCTGTATGTTTGTATGTTTGTAACCGACTTCTTTGGGCGCGATTTTGACCCACTTTAAACGGCCAGATTTCGTTCAAACTTTGTAGATTTATTGAGGACCGATGACTATACAATAATCTCATAACTTTATGTTAAAGTCGTAACTAGGATCATCAGGATAAAATAAAATATACGAGGGGCGGCTGATAAGTTCGTGGCCTAAGGTACTTTAACACGTCTAAGCGTCTGGTTAACTTGAAAATTTGCATAGGGGTCAAGGGCCGATGATAATGCAATAATTTGAGAATAAAAATCCAACTAAAAAAATTAAAAATAAATAATGTAGTTTAAAAAACTAAAAACACGCTTTTGTGAAAATACGAACTAAAAAGTAAAAAAATAAGAAGAAAATGTATTTTACTGTAAAAAAAAGCGGGGGGTGGTTTTTACCACTGTTACTGTTGACACCATGCACCCCACGCTTTTTTTTACAGTAAAATACATTTTCTTCTTATTTTTTTACTTTTTAGTTCGTATTTTCACAAAAGCGTGTTTTTAGTTTTTTAAACTACATTATTTTTTAAACTACATTATTTATTTTTAATTTTTTAGTTGGATTTTTATTCTCAAATTATTGCATTATCATCGGCCCTTGACCCCTATGCAAATTTTCAAGTTAACCAGACGCTTAGACGTGTTAAAGTACCTTAGGCCACGAACTTATCAGCCGCCCCTCGTATATTTTATTTTATCCTGATGATCCTAGTTACGACTTTATTAAAGTTATGAGATTATTGTATTGTCATCGGTCCTCAATAAATCTACAAAGTAGTACAAAGTTTGAACGAAATCTGGCCGTTTAAAGTGGGTCAAAATCGCGCCCAAAGAAGTCGGTTACAAACATACAGGTGAAGCTAATATAAAGCGTGTAATAATGTACTTATATTACGTAAGTAGATATATATATATACATATTGGACCATAGACTTAGGATATACTTACTTATATTGGACCGTGCTTTGACACGCGCAAGAAATTTGCCACTACCTCCGACCACGTCCGTTTTGCTTATCTTTATAGATCGCTTGTGTTCTATTCAATAAAATTTGCTTTCTGTTCTCCGCAGGGCTATGCTTCAGCTTTAAATTGGCTACATCTTCTTTTTGGCTCCACTATAGGGGAGGTTTGGAGCTTACTCCACCTCGCTGCTCCAATGCGGATTGGTGGAGATGTGGATTAGTGGCAAACAAGCTTTCGGAAGTTTTCAAAGCACCCATAAGGCCTCCGACAAGGATTAACTGTTATTAAATATCGATAGCAACCGGGACCAACGTTAAGGACGTCACCCATCTCACAACCGACCGCGCCCGTTTGGCTTAGCTGCGTAGATGCCTTGCCGTGCGCTTTAAGTAATCGATATAAATTCGGATTTCTAACCAAGATTTCATTTCACGTTAAGATTTAAAAGAAGAATAACGGAAAAATCGATGCGGAAACTTCCAATTAAATTAAAATGTACGATGTTACAGCAGCAAACATGAAAGAAAATTTTACGATCTCTGCATATTTTTAAAACAATCCCATTAAATATGATATCATCATAAAAACTTCAATTACGCCTGACCTTTCGCCATCTTGTCATCAAACGACAATGTTGCCAGATAACGAAACGTCCCCCCGAGATGTGGTATTTCGGCCCCCTTGAACCCCCGGCGCTATGGCAACCGACGTCTAAACATGCAGCCCTATTAATCTCAGAGTGAGGGCGTGTCGAATCGGATGGGTAGCCAAATGTTTTGACTCTTTTAGGATATTAGGTACTTTTTTATGTCAGTATTAGTAAGGTATTTGTTTAGAAGAAATATTTACCAAGAAACGATTATTTAATGGAGGTATGGACTGAAGTTTCTAGAAATATTTTTAATGAGCTATCCGCTATCCAAACAAAATCGTTATGACGTCATCCTCAAGTGACGACGAATTTTACTTACTTAAAAATTAAATACACCATGAATGACGAAGCTTAGCTCAGCTTTTAAAGGATCGTTTAGTCCGAACTATATACATATAAACAGGTTATAGGTAATATTTGATTGTCATTTATACTTAATTCTTAACGGATCTTAAAACTTGATAATAATTGATGTGAACAAAATAAAATACAATTTTCGTACAAATCCACGGAAATTAGGCGTTTACAAAATATCCATGCCGGTTATAAATCTAAACAGAACAAGCATTACATTTTAAATTAAAGCATATTTCGAAAATGACATTTTATATCAATCTGTCATTAAAACAATACATGGTAACCCTGAACTGCGGCGGTGCCGGTGTGAGGGCGCGAATCACCGCCAAATTGGCGGGAAAACTGCTCGTTTGACAGATCATTTTTTATTTCGTTCGGAAATTCGGCAGCCATTGTTCCACTGATTACCAGGTGGCGAGGAAGTGAATATTTGTTGGAAAGGTGTTTGGCCGATAAGCTGATTTCTATAACAAACCAAAGGGGAGCAGACAATATGAAATTATCGATCATTATTTTATTGAAGGTAGTAAGGTCAGCGCCATGTTTGGGAAGAGAATGCGCATGGAAATGAAAGTACCTACTAATTAATGTTTCCGATAGTTTCTTCTTTCGAGTTTTACTATGTAAAGTTAAGAATAATATGTAATAAAATTAATACAATATTTTTTTGTTGTTTTTCTATAAACAATACTTTGTACTAAGATAACTCAAATAATATTTTTTCGTTTTAGAAACGAAAGCGAAAAACTAAAGAGAAGAACTAAAAATATAGATAGAAGAGACAATAAAGATATAGATAAACTAAAGATATAGATAGAAGAGAAAGACGAAGAGAAGACTTATAGATAGGTATACAGAAATTAAAGCGTAAAAGACGAAAAAATTACACCTAAATACTCAAACCATAAACCATATTAGTGCTAGGTACCTCAATGATATTAGCATAATTTATTTGCAAATATGGTCTCCATACAAGCAATGGAAATTATAGGGAAATTGCTCAATATCACTGAAAACATTGAAAAGAAAAAAGTCTATGTAGAGTGATTCACGATTCGACAAAGTCTTTTATTTTTATCATTATCTTCCAATAGTATTTTTGTATGATGTGTTCAATATTGTCAATGTATAGTAAAAATATTGAAGTTCTTTTATTTAAGGAATATAATGTTTCCAGGGACCCCGGTTTAAACCTCGGCGCACGCTTTCAGTGAAAGAAAGAAAAGTCAATGTTCACCAATCTACACTCAGCCAGTGTCTCTGTCTATGGCCTAATTAAGGCGAGGGTTACGAGAGGCTTTTATTATTTGAATGGAGTAGCAGACGAGCATGCAGGCCACGTGGTGTTAAGTTGTCGCTGCAGCCCATAGACATCTACCTACATACAACCTCAAGCAAGCATAGGTAAGTCTTGTCTGAGGTCGTATGCAGTTGCGCTGCTACTCCGGAGGCTGGTGGTCGCCTCATGTAAGTGTTGCCGGCAACTGCACCTTTCCACTAGAGGCTTAGGCCACCTAAACCTCCCTCAGTTTCGAAATGCGTTCATGAGTGGGATATTAAAAAGGGTTGAAAAAAATATTAATAAAAAAGCAACAAAGTTTGTCAGAAGTCAACTCAGTAATACACAAATGAACATTAAAAAAATAGTGAATAGTCAAAGGGTTAGTTCTTAGTTTAATAATAAATAAAACGTTACACAATCAAAGCCCCGCAGTAAGGTAATTAATTACCTGTGTCGTGGGTACCCTGGACATATACAAAGACAGGAACACAAACACCCAGACCGAGAACAGAAATTTAAAATAATCATTCAAATTTCTGTTTCGCCGGGAATCGAACCCGGGACCCCTAGATTAGCAGTCCGGCATGGTAACCATTATGCCACGCGGGTCGTCAAAATTTTAGTATATACCTACATATTTTTTACTATTTGAAATCATAAAGATTTTATAAAATAGAATAGATATACTCGAAAGAGTATTTCAGAATGTCTATCTTCAATTAGAATAAATTTAAGTCTCGTCCATCCCCAAACCATAAACTTTTTTATTTTCCTTATGATTTGCCAAAATAGCATTCGATTCACCCTCAACATTCAACGAGCCTATAATTAATAAACTTATCTCGAATGGATCGCGTTTAATAGACTCAAGTAATACGATTTTATTGCTGCACGAAAATCCCGCGCAAAAATACAGTTACGCCATTTTATACTCTGTGGAACCGGCACACAGATAAAATAAGTTACAATGCAAAGTTGTGTGCTATTCAGCCTTATTAAAAAAAGATAATAAAGGGGCGAGCGGGTAGCGTTTTTAATTCCCGTAAAACGCCATATCTCGGGGGAGAGAGCGCAAACATCATTATTGTGTCAACGGCTTAGAGCAACGACGGATGCCAGAAAGTGCTGTCAAGGAGTCTTACCGGCATGGGCGTAGGTCGGGGAGGGGAGCATGCTCTTTGCAGAAGGTTTGCTCTGATTGACCAATGTCGAATGTGTTCAATTTCGAAATGATGATCACAGCATATAAAACCTATAAGATTATACATACATATATAACTATAAGATTATACATAAGATCACTGGAGGCCAGTCTTTTTACTTTTAAAACTCGACTTTTCAACTTCTATTTCTCATCTATGTCCTCTTAACTCCCTCTTGTTCAATTAATTATAGCATTATGGTGTTTTATATATTTATATAATTATATATGTATTTATTTATTTAGTTATTGTATGTATGTATGTATGTATGTATGTATATAATATGTATGTATGTGAAATATGCTCGCGTAATTTACTTCATCTCTACAAACTTATTTATCTTGTGCATTGGTACCCGATTTTATAAAGAAATTTCTCCTTTCCTTTACCCAAAGGCAGTCTGGAAGAGATCGCTATCAGCGATAAGGCCGCCTATTGTTACACTATTTTTAATAAGCTTGTTTTGTATGTTACTTTTTATTTTGGTGTACAATAAAGCATATTTGTATTTGTATTTGTATTTGTATCACTGGAGGCCAGATTCCCCCTGAAGTTTCTCTAGATACTGTCATACTTATCGGCTTTTCCCTATCGTAATCGTACCGGTGGAGAAGAAAGCTGGGACCATTTTATATAAATTAAGTTTTTAACAAAAAAATAGAACCGACTTCAAACGGTAAAAAATTCTTCTTGCTTATGGTAATGACTCTTAAAACTATTTTTGGAGTCGGGCCCTTACTAAAATGTTGTACCTACCATTCGTTCTAAATGGGCACCGACAGTACAGACAGTGGGAAAGTACCTACTTCTTCTTGCTTATGGTAATGACTCTTAAAACTATTTTTGGAGTCGGGCCCTTACTAAAATGTCGTACCTACCATTCGTTCTAAATGGGCACCGACAGTACAGACAGTGGGAAAGTACCTACTTCTTCTTGCTTATGGTAATGACTGTTAAAACTTTTTTGGAGTCGGTGCCCATTCAGAACGAAAGGTACACTATATTTACTAAGACAGGACATTTTACTAAGGGCCCGACTCCAAAAAATAGTTTTAAGAGTCATTACCATAAGCAAGAAGAAGTAGGTACTTTCCCACTGTCTGTACTGTCGGTGCCCATTTAGAACGAATGGTAGGTACGACATTTTAGTAAGGGCCCGACTCCAAAAATAGTTTTAAGAGTCATTACCATAAGCAAGAAGAATATTTTACCGTTTGAAGTCGGTTCTATTTTTTTGTTAAAAACTTAATTTATTTCACTCTTTTTAGTAATTTTAATAATTCTGTATATATAGGTATGTATAAGCATAATTGGATTTTTTTTTCACTTAACTTCTAAACGTTAAAAAGATTTACCGTTCATGTTAATCTAATAGCCATCTAATAGCCTAAAAGAATACTACTATCAGTCCACCTGAACGTATAAATTATTGAAAGAATTTGCTCTCAGCTCCTAACCGTTGAGGAGTTGTACCTTCAATCATGAGCTTAGCAACATCAGGTGATAATTACCGGGCATAAATATTTGTATTATGTTAAAAAATATGACCTAAAAAATGTGTGTGCCTATTAAGTTTCACTGTTTCCCTCGATTTCTCTAGTATCACATGGTGACAGTTGGAACACCTTAGAAGTTTAAGTTTTAGAACAAAAAAATATATATTTAAAGAATTTGCTCTCAACTCCTAACCGTCGTAGTACCTTCCATCATCAGCTCAGCAACATCACATGATGATAATAAAATACAAATGTCTTTTATGCTTTAGTAAGAATATAAAAATCAATTGATGTTCTATAAAATTTAAATGTTCCCCTCGATTTCTCTGGGATCCTATCATCAGACTTTGACTTGGTGACAGTTGGACCACCTTAGGAATGTAAGATTTCGATCAAAAAACCATTTATTGAAAGAATTTGCTCTCAACTCCTAACCGTCGTAGTACCTACCATCATCAGCTCAGCAACATGATATGATGATAGTTATACACAAATGCCTGCTTTGCTTTAATAAGAATATGAAAATTCAATTGTTGTGTTATAAAATACGCATGTTCCCCACGATTTCTCTGGGATCCCATCATCAGACTTTGACTTGGTGACAGTTGGACCACCTTAGGAATGTAAGATTTCGATTAAAAAACCATTTATTGAAAGAATTTGCTCTCAACTCCTAACCGTCGTAGTACCTTCCATCATCAGCTCAGCAACATGATATGATGATAATTATACACAAATGCCTACTTTGCTTTAATAAGAATATGAAAATCAATTGTTGTGTTATAAAATTCGAATGTTCCCCTCGATTTCTCTGGGATCCCATCATCAGACTTTGACTTGGTGACAGTTGGACCACCTCAGGAATGTAAGATTTGGAATAAAAAACCATTTATTGAAAGAATTTGCTTTCAACTACTCACTGTTGCAGTACCTTCCATCATCAGCTCAGCAACATGAGATGATGATTACTATGCACAAATATCTCTTATGCTTCAGAAAGTATAAGAAAATCAATGTGTGTGCCTATAAAATTTGAGAGTTCCCCTCGATTTTCCTGGGATCCCATCATCAGATCCTGATTTGGTGACAATGGGACCACCTCGGGAGTATAAGCATACGAACAAAAAAAGAATTTTGAAAATCGGTCCACAAACGGCGGAGTAATCGGTGAACATATATAAAAAAAAAATACATACAGCCGAATACAGTACCTCCTCCTTTTGGAAGTCGGTAAAAAACTAGTTGGTATAGTCACGACATCGATACTCAGAAAATGACGTTTTAATTACCTATTTTCTAAATGTGTGCGTTTGTCGCAACGTAATAAATAAAACGGTATCAATGTGTAAAAAAAAATAATATATGCGTGCAGAATCTCGCACCAAATTTTGTTGCGAAAATCACCTACTGATGAACATAAACAATCAAGTTTTTCCCCGCCTTTTTTCTCTCCGCTCAACACATTTAGCCTAAAACGTTCGGATGATGATAAATTGATCGGAAAAAAATTAAGTGAATATTTTGTACCTATTGTTAATATAATATGAAACAAATATATTCTTTTTTCTTTCTGTCGGATCGAAGCGAAGCGCAATAGCTTACTTGACGGTCAATACCGTCGATGCTCTAAGTTCAACAACGGTTGTTAGAACCACGCTACTCATATTTGCCCAGTCATGTCAATAGGACTCGTAGGTAGTGGTTCTGATGGTATTGCGCATGTACATTTTTGTTGAATAAAATCAATATGTAATGTCCTGTTTGACTCCTCTGCGACCTGAAGATAATTAGCAACGCATGAATAAACAGAAGGAGATAGAATATATTTAAGATGGTAAAGGTTACACTTGTAACGTTTGCTAAATCATCATTGAAGAATTATCAATTGACATTGTCTACTTTAAGGTGAGACCTTGGTAATTTTTTTCAACTTTTTATGTCCCAATGCTGGACACAGATCCCACAAGTGGGAGGGATTTTTGCCATAGACAACCACGCTGGCCAAGTGCGGATTGGTGGACAACATCCGTTCGAGGCGTAATGAGTTTCTCTCAGGCATGTAGGTGATGAAAACATCGTGATTAATTAAATATCACAATATTTTCCATCATAAATCCAGATAAATCTATACTAATATATAAAGCCGAAGAGTTTGTTAGTTTGAACGCGCTAATCTCAGGAACTACTGGTTCGAATTGAAAAAATATTTTTGTGTTGGATAGTACATTTATCGGGGAAGACTTCAGGCTATATAACATCATGCTATGACTTATACCAAAGTCCACGCGGACGAAGTCGCGGGCGGCCGCTTGTATGATATATGCACTTACTTTGTCAGAGGTGCGCGCCAAGAATTTGAATTCTTTACCGCTCGGCCATCGCTGCTCACACTAGTGGATTCAGGGCTAGGGGGGGGTTCATGTCCCCCTCCCCCCAAAACCATTCTGGTTCACTCTGAAGAAACCTCCAATTCCTCCAAACTAAAATAAAGCCCCCCAAACCAGGCGAGATACTCGGAGGGAGTTCACGTGCTGTATTAGACCCCCATTTTCTTTTTGACCTCCTCCGAAATTTCAGCCCGCACCAGCCCCAACCTTAAATAAAGCCCCTAGACTGAAATCCTTGATCGACATCTCGACAATAGCTATTATAAATACATTAAATAAAACGGCATAAAGGAATTCCATAACAACCTGGGAGGTTTTATCCGCCGGCTTTTTTTCCGCTCAGTGTACAACAGCCCTGTGATATGGGTACCCAAAGCCGACGATAGGATCCGATCCGAAATATGGATAAATAAGCATTGATAAAAGGCGCAATATGGGAAGAAATAAAAATAATAATCTTTAAATGTGTTAATGTACATTGTTATAATTGTGTTATAGTTAAACTTAATTAAGTTTTTTTTTTTCATTTTATTTATATTTGTAATATTTGCATACTTCAAGGAGGTTAGTAGAGGACATGTTAAGCCGTCGGACCTGAATAGAATGAAAAATGTATGGAATTGACGTTTGCTAACGAAATGTCACGTGATCGCGATTGTTAGATAATGTCAATCCCAAACATTTTCATTTGAGTTTTTGGCGGGAAGTCTGAAGAACAAGTTGTGCTCTTGTTTTATTTTCATTTTCTTAGTATTTTGGAGTTATATCGGATAAAGTTGAAGGCATTTTGCTCGATATAGGTTAATGACAGTGCACGAGTGTTGTGAAATAAAATAACAGTGCGAAAACATGTTTTTTCGGCTTGCCTCCAAAACTCCTTCGGACATGTTCTGGTAAAGTAGCCATCACTTTACTTGAACACTTGACTGACTAGACTGACTGATACCTGACGACTAACTGATCTTTTTCTACGACTACAAAGTGATGCAAAAATTATACTTGACGCTGTCAATATGCACAGAGTTTGCAACGCCATTATTAAAAATGGAAAAAAAATATTTTCATTCTATTCTACAAGCGTTTACGTAAGTACATTATTCTTAGTCTAAGAGCGTTTACGATAGTAGAATGCCACTTGTCTAGACCCGCTTGTTTTTAACACGCTTAATTGTATGCTTCCACTTTTTAGTTCGGATTACAGTTACTGCTAGTTTTTCGTACACATTAATATTGAAAGACAGGGACCTTCAAAACTTGTTAAAAGGCTTACAAGCTTCCAATTTGGGCTTTAAAATAACCCATATTTGGGAAAGTTTTGGAAAGGGACCTCTTAACTTGACCGACGTTTTTCGGAATTTTCTGATAGTTATTTGTTGACACCTAAAAATTATTCAAGTCTTCATAACCACACAAAAACCACGCGACGTAAGCTCCTTTCCTTTATTCATAGTTTCCGTGAAAAGTCTTCATAGAGGTGATAATCACCCAGTAATTAAAGCGTTAGCGATACACTAATTGTTATCGACGTTTTTGTTCACAAGACAACATAATTGTGATGTAATTGCCTTGCTACCATACTCTGGTATCTTTTAATTGCAAATTCAGATGTGTTCATTAAAGTAAATGTCATCTAGTTTAGTTCTAGAGTTCCATATGCAGCAAAAATACGCCTGGAAATAAAATAAAATGCGAGCGCATCTTGAAACGCCTGGTAGATGTGAAATATCTTAACGTGAGTTTTACACAGATAATATGCTTACTTAAAAGGGTAGTTTTTTAAAGGAATTAAATAAAGATCAAAACAATAAGGGCGGTTTTACAGTGACACTTACCGTCCGCGCGGATGGCGTGGCCCGTAAGCGCGCGGATCGGATGGCGTGGCCCGAAAGCGCGCGGATGACCCGCTCGAAACTATAAAACAAGCGCGTGATTGAAAAGCGCGGCTAAATTATCAGTTCTAAACTATGTAACAATCCAGGAGACGCAAAGCTAATGGCCCGTGATGCTGACCAACCGCGCGGGCGTAAGTGTGACTATAAAATCACCCTAAAAGTGGTGAAAGAAATAAGTCGATACATAAGATCAAGGGCTTTTTCTCTGAGCTAAACTCAGCGCTTATAAAGACACCTAAAACCGAAGACGGTGACAATTTGTATTTGGAATACTTTTCAAAAATAAATAAAACATATGTATGTTGACTTTAATAACACAAACCAATGTTGTTTACTACCTTGTACCTTTTTTTGTATTAGGAATGAAACTTTTAAAAGGTACCTTGGGAGAGGATACCGGGTTATGTAAGATTTGAACCGCACTAAAAGCCCATCAGTGGCCTGCCTCTGCGCTTGCGTAGGATTCTGGGGATCTCCAGTGGAACGCACCGGTGTACTCCACGCGCGACGCCCCAGAACGGGCCCATCCTCGGGAGAGCAGATGTGCTCTCCTGCACCTTCCGATGCTTACGGCGGCATGCGGCCACGCACACACTGCCGTCCTTCCCGGGCCTGCTGGCTGAACGGATCGAGCATCCACTCTCACCGCCCACAACCCCGGAAGCCCCCTTTTAGTCCTACTAAAAGCTACAGAGACTTCTTGTACCTAAAAGGTCTTCTTATGGTTGTTTTGATTAAGTCAAGCTAGACGGCGGGTGCTTTACCCGTTTCTGAATCACGTTAACGATGTTACTGCGTCAGTTGCATTAGTTGACAAGGCACATCGCCACGCAGAAATTGGGTATACCTAACCTGTCGCATTACATTATTTTTCTTTAAACGGATTAGCAGACAAGCATGTAAGCTACGTAGTTTTAAGTAGTTGATGCAAGCCATGACCATCTTCATTCTTCACCAATCTTCACACAACCTCACTCCAGCAAGAATGAGTTTCATCTTAAGTCGCATACAGACAGCTACACTTCATCTCGAGGTTTCATCGTGGTCCGTCGAATGTTTTACATTACCTTTACGCGGCGTAACCGTTTCACATCAAAAGTGTTAGTATTATAGCAAACGATGATCGCGACAGATTGGACCCTACGTGGTCCCCCGGTTGCCGCAGGACAATCAGTAAATTGGTCTGCATACACTCACCGCCAACCTGGGGAAAATTGGCCCTACCGATGGAATTCTTTATTTCCATTGGGATCAAATCCAAAATTGGGTAGGTATTCTGCTGTATGAAACAGATTCGAAGGACAAAATATTGGGTAACGTATGATATTTCTCGAAGTAGGTATAGTATTTTCATACTTTAGTAGGTACTTTTTTCAAAAGTATCCCAGCATATTCTCCCTTTAAACTCTGTACTTTTTTCTTTTGTATTCCATCCCATATTTTACTTGCCAGAATATAGGCTACATCCCTACTAATATTATAAATTCGAAAGTAACTCTGTCTGTCTGTCTATCTGCTACGCTTTCCCGCTTCAACCACTGAACCAATTTTAATGAAATTTGGATCACAGAAAGAGTGGACCTTGGGAAAAGACATAGGATGGTTTTTATACTGTGGGACCCTATAAAACGGATCCACGCGGGCGAGCCGCTGGCGGAAGTCTAGTAGTTCATAAAAATTTACAGTAAATTCTCTCTTGCACCTGGGAAGATGTGCAAAAGTCTTACAGTTCGTTTTCGAGACAATGAAAATGTCTACAGTTTATTGCATATAATTCCTATTGCATCACAAAGTCAAATACGGCATAGCATTATTTTAAATTAATAATTATTTTTGTTCTTCTGTTATTTCTTTCATAATTATTTTCATGGTGCCAATTAAAAATCAAAAGCGCAAAATTTCAGTTACAATTTTATTGTTTTTAAAGACCGTACCTACTATGTAAAATATTTTAGCTTTTTTTTAGAAATTAATAATTAAAATTTTTTTTTAAGAAAAGCGATAGTCGAATCTCATGTTCATAAACCCTCACTAGATGTCTATGAATATTGTCTGAATCTCTCACCCCAATCACAGTTCCGAAAGGAGACCTATATCCAGTAGAGACACAGTTGAAAGGGTTAAAAATAATAATCTATAATATAAAAATGAATCGCAAAATGTGTTGGTAAGCGCATAACTCAACAACGCCTAGACCAATTTGGCCAATTGTTTTTTTTAAATGTTCGTTGAAGTTCAAGGATGGTTTGTACGGCGAGAAAAATTCGAATAATTGCCGGAAAAACCATAAAAACAGCTCGTTTCTTTTTCCCATACAAATGTTTTCTAACTAAAACGTAGTCAATTTGAGCTTTATTGCTATTGTATAAAGTTCATATTAAATTACAAGCACTCACTGTTGTCTAAGCAATGTAGGTGTGTTCCTAACGTCAAAGATCATATCTATCAAAACAGTGTGCGTGTGTGTGTTGGAGCACAGAATACATCGTTGGAGGAGTTTAATGTCGCATAGCATGATGTTATATAGGTTATAGCCTTCCCTAATAACTGGACTATTCAACACAAAAATAATTTTTCAGTAGTTCCTGAGATTAGCGTGTTCAAACAATCAAACATCCACGCGGACGAAGTCGCGGGCGGCCTCTATCCCTACTAATATACATATTATAAATTCGAAAGTAACTGTATGTCTGTTACGCTTTCTCGCTTAAACTAAAGAACCAATTTTAATGAAATTTGGAACACAGATAGAGTGGACCTTGGGAAAGGACATAGGATGGTTTTTATCCTACGGGAACCTATAAAATGGGTCCAAGCGGGCGAAGCCGCTGGCGGAAGGCTAGTTAATAATATATGTGCTTCTCGATTCTCGAATCGAACTCGATGCTACTTCATACTTTACTTTCCATATTAAACGTAGTAAGACCCTCGGTTTGTACGCAAACTGTGCCCGGACACGCGATCGTCGTGAGATCGTATCACATCCCCGCAGCGGGATAAAAAAATATTGAGGGATATTAGAGAGAAAACAATGCATTAAGTAATTGATGAAGCGCGCATGGCCTGGCGGCTAGCGTAGAACGCAAGCGATCTATGCAGCTGAGCCAAATGGGCGCGGTCAGGTGTGAGATGGGTGACCGCTAGTGGCAAAAATTTCATGCGCGTTTCCGTGCTTCGGAGGGCACGTTAAGCCGTCGGTCCCGGTTGTTGTCGATAGATAACAGTCGTCAAACCTTGTCGGAGGCCTTATGGGCGGTTTGAAAACATCCGACAGCGGGTTGGCCACTAACCCGCATCTCCACCAACCCGCATTGGAGCAGCGTGGTGGAGTAAGCTCCAGGCCTCCCCACTAAGGGGGAGAGACCCGTGCCCAGCAGTGGGACGCAAAAAGGGTTGCAGCCAAGTAATTGATTTATGATAGCTTGCGTATAAGCAAATATATGTAGGTAGGTAGGAATATTGGATTGGGATCATACAATATTGAGGCAGTAAGAAGACATTTTATTATTTAAAATAGGTATATTACGAGTATACCTTTTAAGCAAAGGGTCGGACTGAAAATCAGCGCCATGGTAATGTATTTTACCATGGCATACGCTGAGTCCTGATCCCATTCGCAGTGCAGTGTTGCAGCACAGATTTTATACATAAAATCAAAATGTATAAAAAAAATGTATTTTTTTGTTTTTGTTTTGGTAAGATTATTTTTTAATTTATTTTTTGTATTGTTGTGTGCTTCATGTGCGAATAAAGTAAAGAAAGAAAGAATTCTTTCTTCTTTCTTTCTTATATATTGAATATACTCTCATCAACTAAAAGAACTAGAGAATGAATATAAAACAAGACTATGATATGCCTTAGTCAACTTTCCGCCAAAATTTTATGCAAAATTATAATTTGGGAAAAATAGGTGCTAGCCCTGCGGTCACCCGAGGCTAGAATTAGCGTGGTCGATGAATGTTTTCAGCCGACGTAGTTGCATTATCATAGCTCACATTTTGTTAAATATGCGTTTTGGAAATAAAGAAAATATTCTTACCAAAAATTGTGAAGTATTTAATACTCTTTAAATCATCTATTAAGTAAACAGATAAGGAATTTGATGTATTAAGAATAGATTCATAGAGATGTTTAGAGGATAGCCGTGGTCGTATACCCTAAAAAACCCGGCCAAGTACGAGTCGGACTCACGCACGGAGGGTTCCGTACCATTATCTATAAAACATCACGTTTATTGTACGGGAGCCCCCTTAAATAGTTATTTTATTCTATTTTTAGATAGTACTTGTGTAATAGCTGCAACAGAAACACATCATCTGTGAAAATTTGTAATGTCTAGCCACCACGGTTCATGAGCAGCCTGATGACAGACAGACAGACGGACGGACAGCGGAGGCTTAGTAATAAGGTCCCATTGGGAACCTTTGGGTACGGAACCCTAAAAAAAAACGAAAAGTAAGCGACAGGGCACGGTTAAATAAAACTAGAACTTTATACCCACTAACGTTAATTTTTGAGGCATTAAACATTTCATAGATTTATTCTTAAGTTATAGTAAGTATTCTAACCCCGTTTTTTATATTAAATAGTGTTCTAAAAAGACCCCAAGGTGTTTTCGGGCGCTCCCAACCCCACATCTAAATAAAGGTGCGGCAGATACATTACCGAGATGAATCAACCATTCAGCACGCGACCAGATGATAGCTTTTAATTAACAAGTTAGCGGTGATAATTATTTGGTACCTAGACGACCGAGCGGTGCTCGGATAAAAACAATGTATTTTCTTGATTTAATTTTAAACGAAACACTTATTTGTTTATCGTTACTTAATAACGCCATCAGAAATAGGTCCCAATAAAAAAATCACAAAATATAAAAAAAATACGCAATATTTTGATTGTGGTTTGACCCCGGGCCTCTAGTTCCGCAGTCGGCCCACGCAACCATTCGGCCAAGAAAGCTTTAATTCAATGAACAAAATGTTTACAGAACTCTTTCTAATCGACAGTGTCATCTCTTTGAACGTCGGATTGACGGATGGCGTTTGACGGCGTTCTACGCCACAATATTATTAATACTCGCGAACAAATGTCAGGAAGATTCGTATTTTTCAGTTTATTTAATTTGATTATCGCTGAAAATATATTTTTTTTAATTTAAAATTTCTAAAAATAAAACCTAGCTGGATCGATTTATCACCCCCGAAACCAGGGTACTAAATTTCATCAAAATCCTATGTGTTTTTCCAATTTCCACTCTGTTTGTCTGTGTAACAAATTTCATTATTTTAGAAGTGAAATTAAAGAAAAAGTGAAAACGTAACAGACACACACAGATAGAGTTACTTTCGCATTTATAAGACTAAGTACCTGGACGCCCGAGCGTTGCTCGGATAAAAACAATTTATTTACTTGGTTTATTTTTAAGCAAAGCATTCATTGACATGATGTTACTTTACAAATCCTTTCGAAACACCTAACTTCCAATTAAAAAAAAATTGTCACAAAAAAATAAAAAACGCAACTTGCCTACTAGAGATTTGAACCCGGGTCTCTAGCTCCGTAGTCGGCTTTCATAACAATTCGACCAAGAAAGCTTTAATTCACTTGACGAAATTTTTACAGAGGTCTTTCATAATTATCGACATTGTCATTTGTTTGAAGGGTGGATTGTCAAATGTTGACCATTTGACAGAAAGCCACAATATTATTAATATTTTCCAATAGATGTCGGTAAGTGTAATTTTATATTTAATGCAGTTAAATATAAAATTACACTTACCGACCTTATTACTAAGCCTCCGCTGTCCGTCCGTCTGTCTGTCTGTCATCAGGCTGCTCATGAACCGTGGTGGCTAAACATTTAAAAAAACGACAAATTCTATCAATAAAAATTTGTGGATCGATTTATCATCCCCGCAACCAGTGTACTAAATTTCATCAAAATCTTTGGAGCCGTTTCCGAGATTCAAAAAATATATTTAGATATATATAAGAATTGTGTTAGCTATGGATTTGATTTCTTTAACCGATGTACTACCATCAGAGCATTTACATAGCGTACCTAATTCTAGTGTTTCGGTAATTAGAACAGGTCTGCGCCTTCATCCGTCGATCTTTGTTGAAGTTGCTTGCTTTCAGATATCTATTGAAGGGAATAAATGGAGGTTTTATTGCTTTACGTCTTTTACAAAGTAGTGTGTAAAACAATGTTGATGTAGCTAGCCAATCTATGTGATTCACTTGGATTGATTTAATCAATAAGTGTAACCTGCCCTGCAAAGATGATTATCTGAACCGCAATGGCGAGAACCAATAAAGCAAAACGCTATGCTAACGCTTCGCCAAGTAATCTGAACCTTTAGTATAAGTTTGTAAACGCGCAAACGTTACTATTGCGTCCGAGTTAAAATTAGACAGATAGATTTTAACCTGAAAGGAAAAAGGTCGATAGTTAAATTCGTAACCCAAACGCGTTAGTAACGTTTTCGCGTGTGCAAACTTTACACTAAGCCCTCTGATGACACTGGCTGCAACCCTTGTTGCGGTCCCACTGCTGGGCACGGGTCTCTCCCCATTAATGGGGAGGCCAGGAGCTTACTCCACCACGCTGCTCCAATGCGGGTTGGTGGAGATGCGGGTTAGTGGCCAACCCGCTGTCGGATGTTTTCAAACCGCCCATAAGGCCTCCGACAAGGTTTAACGACTGTTATCTATCGACAACAACCGGGACCGACGGCTTAACGTGCCCTCCGAAGCACGGAAACGCGCATGAAATTTTTTGCCACTAGCGGTCACCCATCTCACACCTGACCGCGCCCGTTTGGCTTAGTTGCATAGATCGTTTGCGTTCTACGCTAACTAAGCTGATGACACTGCGATAGCCAAATTATGGTCTCGTCTAGGCAACATTTTATATGAAAACTAGATGTGCCCCGCAGTTTTACTCGTGTTGTAGCATGATTATATCTATGCCTAAAACCTTCCTCAATAATTGGACAATCCAACACAAAAAAATCTTTCAATTCTAACCAGTAGTTCCTGATATTAACGCTTTTAAACAAACTCTTGAGCTTTTTAATGGAAGTATAGATGTTTTGGTAAGATAACTATTCTACCTATATATAAATATATAAAACGCAAAATATGGGATAAATAAATAAATAACATGGTTGGTAAACATAATAATAACTTAGTTATTTAGATTTAAGTCAAAAAGTTATATAGGTAGATTTAAGTGTAACTTTTATTTCTTTAATATAATAATAATAAGTTTTTATTTGTTAACAAAATTTGCATACCTTACTGAGGTAAATATGGCGGACTTTATATATATAGAACAACTTCTGCAATACCCATATTTGCGCAAATAAATCATTTTTCTTTCTTTTCTTTTCTTTCTTTCTTTCTTTCTTTCTTACGACACCAAAAAATATTCCTCCCTTCCCCATATCTAAATAAAGATCCGGCAGATACATTACTGACCAGATGATGGCTTTTAATTAACTAACCACTGGTGCTAATTGCCTGCAACCTTTTTGCGTCTACTGCTAATGGATCTCTTCCATTATTGGGGAGGCCTGGAACTAATTCTACCACGCTGCTCCAAAAGGGGTAGGTGGAGAGTCTGATTGGTGGCCGGTCGGCTGTAGGTCGGAAGTTATTAAAACGGGCAAAAGGTCTCCGACAAGGTTTTAACTATTTCTATCTATTGATACAAACGACCTGAAAAAGACGACCTGCGTGGCGCAATGGTTACCTTGCCGGACTGCCAATCGAAGGGTCCCGGGTTCGATTCCTGGCGAAACAGAAATTTGAATGATGAGTTTAAATATCTGTTCTCGGTCTTGGTGTTTGTGTTTCCGTCTTTGTGTGTGTCCATGGTACCCACGACACAGGGTATATCTAACCTAATGTGGGGCTATTCGTGTGAAGCGTTATTTATTATTTATTTATTGATACAAACAACAGTTTAACGTGCCCTTTGAAGCATGGAAATTCACATAAAATCTTTATATCTTCCATGGGAATGAGATATTTTACCGCGATAAAAGTAGCCCAGATCTTTCACAACTAAATCCTAGGAGTTTTAGTGGGAAGTCGAAAAAGACATATTGATCCCTTGTTTTATTTTCATTTACTTGGTGTATTTTTAAGTTATATCGGATATATTTGATTTTGGTATTTTGTTTGATAGAGGTTAATTACAGTGCACAAGTGTTGTGAAATAAAATAACAATACGAAAATATGGTTTTTCGGCTTACCTCAAAAATTCCATTGGTTGACTTGTGACGGGTTGACTTAACTTGAAATTCTCACTGACTTGACTGACTGATTACTGATGAATTACTGACTTTACCCATTATTACTCGTCCAGTCTCAACGATACTGGCAAAAACGTGATACAAAAATTGTACGTGATACTGGCAATATACAGAGTTTGCGATGCCATAATTGAAGAAAAAAAGTAGCCTATGTCACTCTTCAGCCTTCTATCTCCACGCAAAAATAATTCCAAAAAATCATTCCATCGCGACGTACAAAGATAACAAACACACTTTCGAATTTGCACTATTAGTATGATTTTGATATTAAATGGTTTTGGTAGCATTGACTGTTCTTTGAGAAGCTACAGAATATACTATTAACGTAACGTAACAAAGCTAAAAAAAACAATGGGTTGCACTCCGGGAGTGCCGGCAGAAGTGAAAACATTAACGTTGTGCATTTTTGATGTCTTGGAATCGTTAGGGAATAATTCCGCACGAATTGCTTGAATTATCAGTTCCTATTAATTTCTATCTAGTATTTTTACAAAGTACTCTCTCATTTTCTTTCACTATTTCTTCGTCACTTTTTTCATTAATAGATGCACTTTGTTCAATGTCCATTTTAAATACTTGATATAAACGAATTTTAAGATAAAATTATACTTGACGCTGGCAATATGTAGAGTTTGCAATGCCATAATTGAAGAAAAAAAGTATAGACAGCCGTCAGATGAGCCGTCATCAGCTGTCACCCCTCCATCTTGGTCTAAGAGCCGGTGAAGATATTCACTCGTTCGGTTGTTACAAGAGTGAAGGTGATATGAAAGAAAATTGATTAAAATTAATTAAATTAAAAATAGCTATGAACACTTTTCGATAGTCAAGTTATCATAGGCATATATGTTTATATATTATATTTGGTAAAAAATATGTCTCATCGAATTATCAGATCGGTGAAGGTCGATCTTCCTCGTCTCCTCTACTATCTTACGAAATTTTCGATCAGCACACGTGACCTCGCGCGAGTTTCACAGTTTTTACCCATCCCACAAAAAGTGCTCAACGCCGCTAAAGAAGTTTTTACTTCAAAAATTATCTTTCAACCCCACATCCAAATAAAGGTGCGGCAGATACATTAACAAGATGACAGTTCTATCCCGCACGCGACCAGATGATGGCTTTTACTCCTAATTAGCCACAGTATGTAGTTGACTAGTTAATTGATAGGTTAAATTACATTAATAAACAGTTTAAATCAATGCAATTTATGTTTTCTTAACGAGTCTGTTCATTTTTCTCCTGATTAAACTTGATGTGCGATCGGATTGTATTTATTGACTTAGTAATTTAGTTTACTCTTTTTTTTGCTAGAGAAAATGGGCTTTAAAGACATGTGCCGAAACAGATCAAATGACAAACTATAATGTTATGTAGTTAATTATTTTAATTAAGATTAAATTTGAGATTGATTTAAAGTTGTTTATTACTATCTAATACCTTTATACGAGCAATTCTTCTATATATACACCTAAATATATATTTTGAATTTCGGAAACGGCTCCAAAGATTTTTATGAAAACTACCTTGGTTTCGGGAGTGAAAAATCGATCCAGCTAGGTATTATTTTTAGAAATTTTAAATTCTATAGAAATATTTTCAGTGAAATATATTCAATTCTATTAGACATAAATTTAAATAGAAGATGTCTAAAGATTCAGAGACATTAAAAAATATGGAAATTTTCATTTTGTTGATATCGTAAATAAGGTGATATAACTATTACAATCATAAGTCTCTACCTAGATTTATTTTATCCATCTCAGTAACAATATCTTACATGTCTAATGTACTATTTTCTTTTCGCTATTTAGGTACAAATATTCCTAATGAATAAAACTAAACGGAAAACACCCTTATTTTTTCATCCCCATGACTAAATAAAGGTGTGCAGAACAAATGATACACATTACCGAGATGATTTCTCACCCCCTCACGTTTACAGGGGGTTTAATCAGATCTAATTAACTTTGTATTGAATGGTAAATTGGAAGAGGTTAACGAAATTAATCAATCATCCGATAGGGAGAAATTCAGTTTAAAATCTGTGAGTCATGAAGTGATTTGCCAATGTGTTGGCATTATTATAATACCGAAAGTTTTAGTAACATAAAAAAATTATATTCGGCTAATCTTAATGAAATACATAGACACTTTTTAAAAGGAACAATGGTCATGATGTCAGATTTTCAAATACCTTTCCTTATTGTAGGTACACGTCTCCTAGTTTCGAAAAAAAGGTTATTTCAGCAATAAACTCAACTTTTAACGTAAATTAATGTATTTTTTGCTATATAATTTGAATTAAGCGCGAAAACGCTCGTAGGTGTCATGGCGTCGGCTTGCTCGTCAAACGTCAAGCAACACGATGACCTTAACTGAGACGTGACGTCATTCCTTTTGATTGGCATTTCAGATAACATGGCCGATTGCTGTATTTAATACTTTTATTTTATTGAAAATCTAATTAATCTTAATGTTTATATTAAAACGGGATCATATTTTAGAACTTTTTAGCATATATTTTTCTGTAAAACCGTTATTCTCTGATTCTTTAATAGTGTCATCATGCCTATTCCGTCATACATGATTTGCCTGACAATAACAATTTGCGAGTGATGGCCGAGCGGTAACGCCCGACACGGATATATCGAGATCAAACCAGGCGTGGTCGCAGCCCTCAATTTTGGGTGGGGGGTCACTAAGAGATTTGGGGGGAAGACACCTCTTCCCCTAGCCCAAATCGGCATTTTTCGCCTTCCATCTACGCATGACTGATGGATTGGAGGGGGGGGGGGGGATCATGTCCCCTGTGTTTTGTGTGTCCCCTAGGACCGCGCCTGGTTCAAACCCCGCCGCGCTCCGCTGACAAAGAAATTTATTAATTGGGTATTTATGGCTGCTCCACGGTGAGAGAAAATATTGTTATATTTAATTAATTATGTGTTCTATACTTCTATCAGCATGCATGCCTGACAGAAACTCATAATTTCTCAAAAGTATTAGGTAGGTTAGAAAAACAGAGAGAATAAAAAATGTAAATTAAAATAAAGGCAATAAATAAACAAGGTGCCAATGAACCTACCAAAACAAAGCTGCCGATCAACAAAATATCATAATTGTATGATGATCAGCCCATTGTCATTCAAATCACGGCCGTGTGCTCACGACCTTATTGTCCCGCGTGATGCAGCGGCGTGATGCGCACATTATACATGCAGCTTTAGATTTCATTCGTCTCTGTGGCGCCGATGGATTCAAACATTATTTAGGTTAAAAACCTCACCGGGTTCATAAGTGTGAACATGGTTACAACATTTAATGCGTCGTAGTTGTAGTTGATGCTAGTCCCTGTAGCTTCAGGACAAAGAATAGGGTAACGGAAACCCCTGCTTGATCATAATAGGCAACTAAAAGAGAGTTTTCAGGGTTGCGGGCGGCATAAGAGCTCTAACCGTTTAGTTTAGTTGTAGCGACCTTCCGCTACTCATCAAGAGATGACGCTACGGGTATTCCTGAATCACGCTACCGAATTTTTCTGAATATCCGAGCATATATACATGCTCCGAATTGAGTCAGACGGAGCGCGGCCGCTCCCCGGGTATGACCACCTCGCCCGGCGGGAGATCTCCATTTGCCAAACTGGTCACCCCGGACAAGAATACGTCCCTTCTGACCTTCGTCAGTCGCGCCTTCACTCCCTGGATGGACTGGAGCATCACTTCACCAGCTCGTCAGGTTCATCGCAGCGCACCATGTACACGCTTCCTGTTCCTGATCAAGCTGCCTCCTGCGACGTCGTGGACGGCTCGAGTACCCACTCTACTCGCCTCCACATTCCAACCTACCCTCACATCTCGACTCATCGAAGATAGAGGGCATCTCCACACTTCGCTACACCCTCACATCCCGACTCACCGTGGATAGAGGGCGACACAAGGTCTGCACCCTCACATCTCGACTCACCGCAGATAGAGGGCATTCAAGGCGCTTGTAAGCGAAGATTACTCAAGCATGCAAAGAAGTTATTGACCTCCGGTCTGAGCAGGGGGTGATGTAGCGACCTTCCGCTACTCATCAAGATATGACGCTACGGGTATTCCTGAATCACGCTACCGAAGTTTTCTGAATATCCGAGCATATATACAAGCTCCGAATTGAGTCAGACGGAGCGCGGCCGCTCCCCGGGCATGACCACCTCGCCCGGCGGGAGATCTCCCTTTTCCAAATAGTTAACGACCCGAGAAAGGCGGGTATTTGTGGCCATATGGTCCTAGTACAGTAAAAATCTTATATAACACGGTATCTCTCGTAAGGTGTCTGAGTTATGACGCTCACGATACACAATTTAAGAAAATTTACCCGGTATCCTAAGGTGTCGGGTACCTTTCGAAGGTACCCCCCCGCCTCCCGATACCAAAAAAAGAATCACAGTGGGCTATGAGGATGGACTGTGTTAGTTATGTTAGTTTTACGATAAAATAAAAACATAATTACCTATAACGTTATATAAAAATGAATCCCTTTTTCCCTTGGTCACGACATCATGCGTGAACGGCTGGACAGATTTCGCTAATTTAATTCTTCTTTTATTGTGTTTGTTATTGGCAGAAGGTTCGAATGTAAGAAAAAATTAAGAAAATTGCGCAGAAAACTCATTTCAATATCTAATACCTTTAAACGAGCAATTCTTGTTATATCTAAATATATTTTTTGAATCTCGGAAACGGCTCCAAAGATTTCGATTAAATTTAGTAACCTGGTTTCGGGGATGATAAATCGATCCAGAAAAAAATTATTGATAGAAATTGTCGTTTTATTTAATGTTTATGCCGTTAAATATAAAATTACTCTTACTGACATCTATTGGAAAATATTAATAATATTGTGGCGTAGAAAGCCGTCAAATCCATCAGTCATGCGTAGATGGAAGGCGAAACAAGCCAATTTGGGACACCTCTTCCAAATCTCTTAGTGACCCCCCCAAAATTTCTTGGTGACCCTCCCCAAAATCGAAGGCTGCGACCGTGCCTGAAGCACACTAGTAAGCATCAGTAGGCACACTATAAACTACAAGATATCGATAAGTTCCTAAAAAAACATTAAATTTGATTACACCTCTATTACAATATAACATGTTATAAAAAAAATAGCAAGTACACATAATGTAGTAAGTACATGTAAGTAACTTAATTCAATTTCATAACTACCAACTACATGTTACTAAACCGAAACTATTGACCTACTCAAGATGGCTTGAGTGTTAATTGTTACCTAAACGCGTTTTATGAGGTGGCAACTTGTTAGTTAATTATTGTAATGTTAAAGTGTTATCTGAGATCTAAAGATCTTGAAAATTGCGGTTTTGTTTGGATAGAGCTGTGTGGAGTAGTTTTACTTTCAGAATTGCTCTTACGCTTGCTATTTAGGTGTATTTGCTATTTGGTGTTATTCGCATAAAAAACACAAGTTTTACTTAAAATAAATAATGTAGTTTAAAAAACTAAAAAATACGCTTTTGTGAAAATACGAAATAAAAAGTAAAAAATCAGAAGAAAATGTATTTAACTGTAAAAAAAGCATGGGGTGCATGGTTTCAATAGTATCTTGAAAACCACCCCACGCTTTTTTTTAGTTAATATTTTCACAAAAGCGTGTTTTTTAGTTTTTTTAACTACATTATTTATTTTTAATTGTTTAGTTGGATTTTTTTTCATATTATTGCATTGTAATCGGCCCTTGACCTTAAGTACCTTAGGCCGCGAACTTATCAGCCGCCAGTCGTATATATTTTTTTTATCCCGATGAGCCTAGTTAAGATTTTAATATAATGTTATGAGATTATTGTATTGTCATCGGCCCTTGACCTCTGTGCAAATTTTCAAGTTAATCAGATTCCTAGAAGTAAGTGAAAATGAAGTTAAAAGATTCCGTTACATACATACATTCATACATACAGGTCAAGCTAATAAAAGCGTGTTAACGAGATACACGTTACAACATACGATACATAATAATTAATTTTAACCTCTGGAGCATTGTGGAAGACAAAAACAGTATATTAATTTGAGGGTAGATGAAAGAATATAACATCAATAATTATGCGAGTTACGTTAAGGGTGAGGTATTTACGCTTTATGACCTAACTTTTTACTTACTGGTGATTTGAGTTCAATAATTATATTATACTAATCTGAACCACAGAAATCGTATATTTAGAAGCATATCTGCTATTTTAGACTGTAATCTATCTCCATGCCAAATTTCACCCCGATCCTTTCTGCCGTTCTTGTGTTCAAATTTAAATGGGTCCCGGCTGTCAATTCTTCTACTTTGCAAACAATACTTTCGATGGCTAAAAACTTGATGGGTAAAAACAACATAGGTACTTACCCAATAGCACTGCTACATCACTTTTAGTTGAGAGTTTACTTTGCTGCAACCCTTTTTTGCGGCCCACTGCTGGACACGAGCCTCTCCTTGGGGAGACTAGGAGCTTACTTGGTGGTAATCAGTAATCAGTAATCGTTTATTGCATAAAACAGGTACATAAAAGATATTAACAGAATAATTATTATTATTACATGGTCTCTCTTTTTATGCCCATGGGGCGTGCAATATTATTATTACAAGCGTTAAATCAAAATAATAATTTTACATTAAATTAGCGAATTGCATTAAATTAAATAACTTAGAAATAATTAGTTACCAGATATGTCAAATTTAAAAGTAATATTAAATTAAAGCATTCAAGTTAATTTATTTGTAAATGTCAAATTAATGTTAAATGATTATTTTATAACTACTTCTAAAGGGTCAACAAATTACATTATATTATTACCTACAATAATTGCATTTTAATATATTATTTTGTCCCGTAAAAAGTCATCCACGGTATAGTAACATTTTTTAAAAGTAAATCTTTCAATCTTAATTTAAAATGGAAGAGGTCTAGTGTTTTTAGCTCATCTGGTAAATGGTTAAAAATCAGGGGTGCCATACCGTACCGTGGTGATGCGGATTCGTGACCCGCTGTCGGATATTTTCAAATTTCCCATAAAGCCTCTGACAGGGTTTAGCCACTATTTTATAACGATACCAACCGGGATCGACGGCCCGACCGCACCCGTGACTTAGTTGCGTAGATTGCATGCGTTCCACACCAGTCGCCGGGCCATACGCGCTTCAACTGCCTTATTGCAAAATAACTGTTCTCTATTTTACTCTGTTATTTGTCATCGTGAGAGATATCGTACAACAATATGCACAGTACAGTCGCACTAATGATCGGATTGCTGCAGAGCTACAGTGCGTGGGATCACTCTCCTCGCTAATTCTATTATCTAAGATTCTAAGGATTTCCCGACACGCAGATATCCCTACTGGGCGCTTGACCATAGTCGTCGACATGAAAATGAAGTTTCTCAAGAATATGAGTAATAATCCCTACTAATATTATAAATTCGAAAGTAACTCTGTCTGTCTGTCTGTCTGCTACGCTTTCCCACTCAAACTACAGAAACAATTTCAATAAAATTTGGAACACAGATAGAGTGGACCTTGGGAAAGGACATAGGATAGTTTTTATCCTACAGGAACCTATAAAATGGGTCCACGGGGGCGAAGCCACCGGCGGAAGGCTAGTTATACATAAATGAATGACGCTACACACTCATAGCCCTACATTAGGATTCCCTGTGTCGTGGGTGCCTTGGGCACACACAAAGACAGAAACACAAACCATTACAAAGACTTACCACAATACCACAAAGACGGAAAACCAGACCAAGAACAGAAATTTAAGCTCATCAATCAAATTTCTGCCTCGCTGAAAATCGAACCCGAGACCCTTCAGTCCGGCGTGGTAACCATTGCGCCACACAAATTCTTCGTTACACTTCGTTACACGTCACGTCGTAGTTAAATTAAACTTAGTAAATGTCATTGAGGTTCGAAACGTTTTCTCAAAGTGGATCATCTGAGAGAAAGTCATAATTTCTCGAAGGAATGATGTCCACCAATCCTCACTTAGCTAGCGTGGTGGATATAGCCTACATGGTAGGTGACCTACAGCCTTCTCACTAGTGAGAGGACTAGAGGAGACCTGTGCCCAGCAGTGGGACACAAAAAAAGGTTGAAAAAAATACCGACAGTAGTTTGTAGTCGACAGTACACGACGGCATTGGACAACTCCTCCAGTGCGTAATAAGATATAATTCAACATAAGTCGACTGTGTCACTGGCCACGACGCACTATCATTCTATTGTATCTCTACAAGAGAAATCATAAGTGGATGTGAACCGCAAGATGAGGGTATTTTAAGGTTCAACGATTGGTCGTGTAAAGGTAAGTGAGTGTATGAGAATTATTAACATTCAAACGTGGGAAGGACAGAAGGAAGACACATTCAGAAAGATTTATGCAATTAAAAAAACTAAATAAAACACGCTAAGAAATTCAACTATAAAATTTAAAATAAATTTGAATTAAAAATAGTGTAAAAAATGCATTTTATTGTAAAAAAAGCGTTGGGTGCATGGTGTCAATAGTTATTAGTATAATATATTGTGTAGCAAGGGGTGAAACAAGACCATTTCTGACGAGGGCGAGAGTTGACAGCCCGACGAAGCGAGAGCTGTCATCGGCATCGCCCTGGTCTGATTTGTTTCATCCCGAGCCACACACTGTATTTTTCATATCATAAAAGCGTGTTGTTTTGGTTTTTAAACTATTATTTATTTTTAGTTTTTAACTATTATTTTAAATAAAATACATATTAGTGTATAATAATAAAATACATAACGGTCCTCGATAAATCTACAACGTTTGAAGAAAATCTGGCCGTTTAAAGTGGGTCAAAATCGCACCCAAAGGAGTCGGTTACATACCTACATACTAAAAAACAAACACACAAACAAACAAACATACAAGTGAAACTAATATAAAGCGTGTAAAAAAAAGTATTCTATAAGCACGACTGTTTGAAGTGAAACATCAGGCCACGATCCGACAACCCAACGGTAATAGAGAGTTAAACTAAAATTTAGTACTTCCGATGTATTCGTAGGATTTTGATTCGGATGAGGTAAACAGCTCTCGATTATCGTACTAGTAATACGTTACACGGCCCAGCTTCGCTTGGGTGATAGAGCTTAAATATGCTCGTATGTATTAGATAAATAGTGCCAGCTATTTTTCGGATGGAATTTGTGGTGGCATTAAATTTTGAATCTATCATATCTTCTCAAGCTTAATCTATAATCTATAGACCTTTTGAAGCTTAATCTATGTTCTAAAATATTTATCGAACAAAAAAAAAATTCATGTAAAAAGTTGGCATTGTTGGCAAGAAGAGTGTATAAATGGCTTATTCTGTAATAATATTTTAAACCTATTATAATTATCATCGTCACATATATTATGTGAGTTCAAGTATTTTTATTTTCCAAGCGGCGTCGCGTCGGGGGACCGTTAAGTGAGAAAAACAGGTGTAGTCACAGATTGCAACAAAAGAATTTACTCCGAAAAATTCGCAAAATCGACTCAACCGTTAATGTCGTCTGCCCTCACGTTTAACCAGAAGTAGTACCTTCGAGCCCTATCATCAGACCAGCTCAGAGATTCCAGATTTCCAGCATTAGGTCCTCATCAATTAGAAACATAAAGAGAACTAGTTAAGACAAATCCAACGAGCCCAAACTCGATGGGTTTACTAAAAGGCAGTCCAGGGTTATGTCTCCTATCTTCGAGCCCTAACAGAAGACCAGCTCAGTGGTTCCAGAAGACATTAGTGTTTCAAATGTTAGATCCCACATATGCTTGCAAGTAAACTGAGCGTGTAACATTCCTATCACACCTAACAAACGACCTGATGACCTTGAAGACCTGAACCGATTTCCACCAAACATAGTTAACAATCTCGACTGATATACCTTTCAATAAAAGAAAACCGCATTAAAATATAATCATCCGTTTGGGAGCTACGATGTCACAAACAAACGCAGACACATACACATTTACACACACACAGGCACGTCAAACTTATAACACCCCGTCGTTTTTGCGTCGGGGGTTAAAAAATATATCAGATCTCATGTAGAGACTCTTCTGAATCTACGCTTCACACTCATAGCCCCACAGTACGGTAGATATACCCTGTGTCGTGGGTGCCATGGACACATACAAAGACAGAAACACTAACGCCCAGACCGAGAACAGAAATTTAAAGTCATCATTTAAATTTCTGCTTCGCCGGGAATTGAACCTGGGACCCTTCGATCGGCAGTCCGGCATGGTCAGTCAATCTGTCAATATGTCATTGTGTAGGTTCGCCGTTTCACTACAGTCACACAAGGCGTTCGATACTTTTGTGTTATGAAAATATCTAGTTTCTGAAAAAGTAAGAAGTATAGCCAACAGAAAACGGCCATGCAATTTCCACCACATACAACATTTTAGATTGATTAGAACTTCCAACTTAAAATCTTCAGCTTAAAAGAAGAGATTTAAAACACATTGTGTTTATCTAAGGTGTGGCCGAAACGTTTTAGGCGTTATCTGTCGCAGGCTCTCGCCGAGAATGTCGCTATTATCTGTTGCGCACGCGCCGGTCTGGGACTACTTACTGCATAGAAATGACTGCAAAAGGAATTCGGATTAGAAAAATACTTATTTCTAAAGCCGTAAAGTCGTCGGTGCCGGTTGTTATCGATAGATTATAGTCGCTAAACCTTGTCGGATGCCCTATGGGCGGTTTGAAAACATCCGACAGTAGGCTGGCTACTAACCCGCATCACGCCAATCCGCATTGGAGCAGCGTAGAGTAAGCTCCAGACCTTCCCAGTATTGGGGAGAGACCCATGCCCAGTAGTGGGATGCAAAAAACGTTGCAACCAATAGCAGATAAGAGTAATGAGCAGTGATGGGCGAGTGGTAAAGACTATATACGATATGGAGATACCGATTTCAGATCTCTGGCACGTACCTCTGATAAAAGAAATTTGTCAACTGCGTATTTGTCGCCGCTCCACTGTGAGGGGAAATATTGCGTTATCTAATTAATGACGAAGTTTTTCATCACCGTGCTATTTGAGAGTATGAGAGGCATGATGTCCATCAATCCCTTGGTACTTGCTCAACGTGGTGGACTATGACCTGAGAGGATTAGGTCACAGTCCAGACTGACTTCTAGACTTCTTATATTCCCAGACTTATCTGGAGGGCCATTTGGTTAGCCCTCAAACTGAATTAATAATAATAATTCTTTAATTCAGACTAATTTTGCCAATATAATATGTTAGTAACAATCTTCTTACAACTAAGGGTTAGTAACAATACAAACACATCAATACAAAAATAAATACTACTAAAACTGTGGATAGGGGTGGAGTAGCTGCCTCCGAGAATGACCACTACTCCATTCTGTATGCAGCCTAATCCAGTACCCCAGGAAAGGCGAGTCCCACCTATTGTGTAGGTGGTAGAACTATTATGGTTCGCCCGGGGAAGTACCACCGCTGCACTCACTTCTGCCGTGAACCAATTCTATTGTGTTTCGGTGGAAAGGTGCAGTTGCCGGCCACACGTTGCGACCACCAGCCTCCGGAGTAGCAGCGCAACTGCATACGACCTCAGATAAGACTTACCTATGCTTGCTTGAGGTTGTATATAGATGTCCATGGGCTGCAGCGACCACTTAACACCACGTGGCCTGCATGCTCGTCTGCTACTCCATTCAAATAAAAAAAAATACCAGTATGGCTAGAATGCTGTTGCGTAAGCGGTTCAGCAGTGTGAGTCGCTTTCTAATGATGGCATGAAAGCCATCGATTCGAGCCTCGGCGAACATCTCAGATGCACTACAGAAGCGCGGCAGCCTCAGCATTATATACCCATTGTTGCCGCTGCCGAATTCATATGGCGCAGGACCGAACGGAGTGGCGAATATTAGTAGAACCCTATATCCAACGGTGGACTTCTAAGACTTATATATATATATATGGATAAGGGTAAGAAAATATCTTGATAAAACGTGCATTTCAATTTCTAGCTCATGGCCAGTGTGTTGGAGTATGCTCAAAATCTTTTCTATTTCTTAAACGAGATTATTGCCGCATACTGATGATAATGATTGATGATAGTACTTGTTCGCAGATATCAAAGTGTCGACCTTAGTTGAAGAACTTTGTTTTATGCGTATTTGTAGGGCTCAAAGATGAAAATATTTTTAAATTTCATTACTTTGTTGTATGTTATGTCTATCTTTGTTATCTCCCTCAAAAAACTAAGTAAAAATATTTAAGTTTGTTAAGCCTTTTCTAAAATTTTCTTCAGTCTACATTCTGGATGTTGGATTCATCTCAAGAGCATGCAAGTGTTATCAGCCCACTAAAGATGTCAGAGCTCAAACAAAACAAGACAAACTTAAAGGATCTTCGACAGTTAAGATTGTCCAATCTTTGGAGCGTGCCTCCCAGTAGTAGGAAGCCCAAGACGGAAATTTTGGATTCTCTCGAGCGTGTCAAATTAAAATATGGAGTATACTTTGCACCCAATTGCAATGGGTATAAGGAAATTCCCAAAAATAGAAAAATCGGTTTATAAAGAAATGCTGAATAATTTATTTGGATCTTTTTGCCTTCCGATTGACAAAATGTAATCTCCAGATTATCAATTTACCTTCTAACGATTATTTTCTAAATAAAATTAAAAAAATACAATTAGAACTCGCAGCTCCGAAATGATAATCTTTTACTTCGCGGTTTTGTGTCCATTCAAACTCTCTTAATTCATACGAAAATCGTCACATTACTGAAATATTAAAATGCCTTTACTGTATTCTATCTTAATTTGCAAAGCTCCATATTTTATCTGTCTCTTTTTTTCATAAAATTTTGATTTTACAAAAAAGGTGCTTTCCTCACCAATGATATGGAGAACGACATATAACCTTTTTATCTTCTTAGCACCTGTAAAATGCACCAGTTCATAACGCTCGAGTAAATCCATATTGAGCTCGGTGGCAGTTACCGCAGTAAGTGCCACTGTTTCGGTAAAAAGGAACGGTCGTTAAAGCTGATAAGAGACCTACCTGATTGTTACTGTGTTTTAAGCAAAATAATCACAGAAACATCGTATTGCCTTGGTTGTTGGCATACGCATTGCATAAACAATAGAATGTACCTATACTATGCCTATACTATCAAGAGTTCGATAAGGAGTCACAGCACTAGCCGGGCATTAGGTCTGCCTATCATTGGGAAGATCTTTCCCAATGTGGGCTGATAAAACTGTGAGTCAGTTGTATGCTGTTTAAGTTGCCAACGAGCTTTATAGATTATGCCTCGCAACGAAGTGCTGAAGAGAACAGCAAAGAATGAAATTATTCGCCACCAGCAGTCAACTATCCTAGTCCTACTAACCAGAATATATATTGATTAGCTCTTTAGATCGTTTCCTTTGTTTCCTTTGTTGTACTGCCAAGCCACACAAGCTACTTTTAGTATAGGCAAAAATACACCCATTACACCCATTTTCACTAACCATAGTATACGCCTAAATTAGATGCCTAAATATTTAGGAGTTGCTTAGAGGAAAAACACGTTTCACGTTAGGCATAACCTAAAGATACGACTTACGAGATCGATTTGGGATGGCGTAGTGCTTAGGTGCTTAGGTGGCGTAGAGCAGCGATGGCCGAGTGGTAGAAGCCGCGGTCTTCTACGCGACCGATCCCGGGTTCAAATCCTCGGCGCGCACCTCTGACAAAAGAAATTTGTAATGTGCGCATTTATCGCTGCTCCACGGTGATGGAAAATATCGTGATATTTAATTGATTACGATGTTCTTCATCGCCGTGCATGCCTGAGAGAAATTCATAATTTCTCGAAAGCATGACGTCCACCAATCCGCACTTGGCCAGCGTGGTGGACTATGGCCTAAATCCCTCTCACTTGTGAGAAGGAGACCTGTGCCCAGCAGTGGGACATAAAAAAGGTTGAAAAAAATGTGCTTACGTGCCCCTAAGCCCTACATATGTGACAGTCGCTCAAATTGATAATAGATTGACGAATAAAACCATGAACAACCGTCAAAAACTAGGCTACTCATATGATAGGATAAACCTATTATACATCGATTGGTGAAAGTCAAACGGAATTTTATGCTAAGCATGGCACAAGCATGGCAAATTGAAAGCGCGCATGGCCCGGCGGTTAGCGCAGAACGCAAGCGATCTATGCAACTAAGCTAAACGGGCGTGATCGGGTGTGAGATGGGTGACCGCTAGTGGCAAAAAATTCATGCCCGTTTCCGTGCTTCGGAGGGCACATTAAGCCGTCGGTCTCTGTTGTTGTAGATAGATAACTGTCGTTAAACTTCGTCGGAGGCCTTATAGGCGGTTTAAAAACATCAGACAGCGGGTTGGCCACCCGCATTGGAGCAGCGTGGTGGAGGAAGCTCCAGGCCTCCCCAATAATAAGAAGAGACCCGTGCCCAGCAGTGGGACGTAAAAAAAGGGTTACAGCTTTTATCGACTGATTAACGACTTTTATCTATCGACAACAACCGGCCTCAACGCCAAGGCCAACAACGTGCCTCCGAAGCACTAAAACATGTATGAAATTTTTTGCCACTAGCTTTCACCCATCTTACACCCAACCGCACCCGTTTGGCTTAGTCGCATAGATCGCTTGCGTTCTACTCTAATCGCCGGGCTATGCGCGGTCTAGTGATAATATGGAGGCTGAAACCCGAAAAAAATGTACTCGCAAGGCAAAACGTAGAACTTTATTTGATCAGTAAATATTTTCATTAAATATTCTTTAACGAACTGTTTAATTCAAAACCACGTGTGAATGACCCATTTCACGATAGTGGTACACGATTTATTAAATTCATTGTCATGGACGAGCGATCCTTATTATATGGACTTGTTACCCAAATGAACTTTGTACTACTAAAGTCGTTAACGTATTTGTAACATTAATGGGTACCATTTGTGACAACAATCGGGGATCAATAACACCGAGAAATTAAGGCTGGTTAAACACAAATTCATTGCCCTGCGACTGGTGTTGCATGTAAGTGATCTAAGCAACATGGGCCCGGTTAGGAGTAAGATCAATAATTTGTGGCAAATACTTTGGTTTGAGTTTCCGCGCGTCCGTGTTAAGCCATCAGTCTCGTTAGTTTTCCAAAGTCTAATCATAGGCCTTATAGGTGGCCTTAGAGGCCTTATAGGTTTGAAAATAACTGACACTAATGTGAAACCGCCAAATGTGTACGGATTACCATACACACGTCACAATACAAAGAGCGCTTCTTTCTTAGACACACAATACACATATTTTTGAATTTAAAATTTGATTTTTGCTACTTGACGGCAAAAATAAGTGCAAGAGTTGGAATTTTGGCGGAAAATTGAAAAATACTTTTTTAATACAGTTGCTCAAAAAGTGACGTATTGCAGGGACGTATAGCGTAAGAAAAAAACCACCACTTAATTCTACTGCAGACTTGGCTGTATGGGCATAGTTCCCTTAGCCTACCCAGAATGGGTGATGAAAACAAAAAAAACTCTGCATATAGGTATTATTTTACGGTTGGCGCCATTTTTCAAAAATGTTCTTTGCGAGTTTTTATTATTTTATTAAATTGCTTCATTTTTTCGCAACTGTATTAAAAATAGTTGTTCAGTACACGTGCGGAACCGTCATTGGAAGGAGTTCCGACTGTCAACCCTCACCTTCGGCTGCGCCTCGGCAGAATATGCTAATAATGAAATATACTATATTGTGCTCTTGTTTTGTTTTCATTTTAATGGTGTGTTTTGAGAGTTATGAAATAAAATGATGGAATTTTGTTTGATTTAGCTTTATTATAATTACTGTGCACGAGAGAGTTAAAATAGAATAGTGCGAAAATATGTTTTTTCAGCTTGCCTCCAAAATTCCATCGGGCACGTTCTGGTAAAGTAACCATTTCTTTACTTGAAAATCTGTCTGAATTGACTAATTGATTGATTACTGTCCACGGTTTTGTCAATAGCTATTAGATATTATATCGACTGATTTCAACAAAATGGGCATACTACTTACTCGGTCAAGTTAACATGACACCTGAGCTACCATGTACGCCCGTATCTGAAATTTCCTAAATTTTCGGGTCTCATTTATAAGTGAGACTGACGAAATCCTACCAATGTTATTCATTCAGTGACTTAATGTTATCAGTGATAACGCTTATTTTATAAATTCATGAAAAAGTGTCTTAATATGCCAAAAATTATACCGAAAATATAAGAACTTACTGACGGATGTATACAGAGTAGCCTCCCAGGCGTCATGTTAACTTGACCGAGTAGTAAATTGGATACAAATGTTCATTTGACAATGGCAATATGCACGGATACTATTACTGAAAGGAAAAAAAATGTGCAGTGTTTGAACTTCCCCGGACGATAAAAGTTCTACCCATAGATGTAGTACTCGTATATTAAAGATTTTGAATCCACCCTAAAGTGGATGGAGAACGTTGCTCCAGGCCTAAAGCCGATGTAAAGTCCGCAATACAGTGACACATGTCATTATTTGCTGATATGTTCGAAGAAGCGTAGCTCAGCTCGGTGTGACTTGGTGTGCGCCCTGAATACTAACTGTAGATAGTTTAGGGGACAAATATAATAAAATATTTTTGAAGTTATACTCCTTTTGGTGCGTTTGGATGAGAGTGAATTTGTGAGCTGCGCGCGCAGGAACGACATGATGAAGTTATCCACAGAATAGAAATAATAAAAATATTTTTTTTTTCAACACTGAACATAGTACTAAGTGTCCATACTATATAATAGAAAGATATTCATAAGCCAGTCAAGTCAGTGTTGTGAAATATAGTATCCATATGAATAATTAATTTTCAATATTAACTTAAAATGATTACGTTAATAAAACTTTTTTTTAACAAAATCTTTTTGATGGATTTTGATATATTTATCGTCGATTACTACTACGTTTGAGTTATTTAAAAAATTTTTTTTAAAAGAAGTGTAACTTCTAACGCGCGTAAATACTTAAGTACACACACTTTTTTTACACAAGGATTACTACATTCACGTTACGGTTAATGGTAATTTTATGAAGAGCAGCGATGGCCGGAAAAGACCGCGGTTTCCGACAAGGAGATGCCGGGTTCAAATCCTGTACGTATTTATCGCTGCTCCACGGTCATGGAAAGTATCACAGAACATATTAAAAGAGATAGAATGGTAATAATGCACCGTTCGTATGAAAACCGGTGTCGCCGATCCAGCTCCACCTTTCACCTTCACTACATCTGTACTTAAATAAATATGAAGCTTTCGCACGTATTTGCAATTTCAAATCTAGCCAATCTTAGCGCCGCATAATCACGCGATTTCAAATTAACGAATTACACCCAAGCACTTGGCGTGTCTGCCCCCCACAACTCCATTACGCATATCGCAGCGCAATCGCGTGTTTCTGTAGAGATATGAGCGTTGCTCATATCCTTGGCGCGTCTGCCCCGCCCACATTTCCATTCTAACCTCTTTTAATATGTTCTGTGGAAAGTATTTTGATATTTAATCATCATTTAATTTTAATTACTATGTTTTCCGTTACCGTGCATGTCTACGAGAAACTCATAATCTTTCGAAAGTATGATGTCCACCAACCCGCACTAGGCCAGCATGGTGGACTATGGCTCAATTTCCTCTCACTTGTGAGAGGAGAACTGTGCCCAGCAGTGAAACATAAAAAAAGTTAGAAAAAAAACACTCATCCAGCATTCATGACTCGGCGGCTGGCGTAGAAGGCAAGAGATCTACGCACCTAACCTAAAAGGGCGCGGTCGGATGTGAGACGGGTGACCGCTAATGGCGGTTATAACCGCGGGGCACAGCAAAACTGACTGATCCATCACTGAATCAGTGCATTAAATTAAATTAAAAATTATTTGTAGCTAGTTTCTTTAATATTCCTGCTATCAATCAAAAAATAGGTCGGAGTTAACTCTTTATTAATTTATTTTAAAATAATCTTTCAGTTTTATTTAATTTCCATGACTTACATATTAACTGCGTACTTTTAATAAAACAAAACGGCACGAGGCAAGTAAATTGCAGAACTTAGCAATACTTGCAGAGCTTTAAATATTCAGATGCATGTTATCAAACAATTAGTATCTTGAGAATTTTCTGAAGGTTACCTTACATTTCTCATAACTTTCAAAGTTGTTATTTTAATGGAGTTTAATCACAATATTTATGAAGAGACTCTACCTTATTTATTTATAATGTAACTTTTTTTTAAATTACCCGATTTTTTCATTAACGCTCGAAAATAGAAGTGACTTAGGCCAAAGTCCACCACATAAAAGCGTTAATGAAAAAAATTGGGGTAATTTAAAAAACACGTGACAATGCGGATTTTAATACTGCTTGAAAACCCCTACAGCATTTAGTAACGTCTTGAAAAAGAGGAAGAATTTAATAAAATATCAAGGTACCCTGGTGCTTGGGTGTCGAAATAAATGTGTTTATAGGTGTAATCGACGACCGATGTGGCACAATGGTTACCATGCCGGACTGCCAATCGGAGGGTCCCGGGTTCGATTCCCGGCGAAACAGAAATTTGAATGATGAGTTTAAATTTCTGTTCTCGGTCTGGGTGATTGTGTTTCTGTCTTTGTATGTGTCCATGGTACCCACGACACAGGGTTTATCTACCCTACTGTGGGGCTATGAGTGTGAAACGTTATAAAAAAATAGAATGGAGAGGGTAGAACTTTTATGGTTCGCCCGGGGCAGTTCTAGTGCACCCACTTGTACCGTGAATCAATTTTATTGTGTTCCAGTGGAGAGGTACAGTTGCCGGCCAGACTTAGGTACATGAGGCGACCATCAGTCTCCGGAATAGCAGCGCAAGTACATACGACCTCACACTAGATTTACCTATGCTTGCTTGAGGTTGAGCCTAGGTGTCCAAGGGATGTGGTTTCACTGACACCACGTTGTCTTTATGATAGTCTGCTATTCCATTTGAATGAAAAATGGAATGAAAAAACCTAATTCTTGATACACACCTAAATTAGTAGTTGGCTCCTAGTCTATGATAATTGAAAACAAATGACTACGGGATGTCGGTTCTAGCTCTATCATAGACGTCTACTTCTTTATGGTCTCTTCTTATCGTGTCATCGCGCATATTTAAAGTTATAATAATGAAGCGTCGAAAAAGGGATGCCCTTTTTGGAGTCGCAAACATCAATTAAATGTATTTAAGCCTCTTGTTCTATTGTTAGCCGCGCCTTGTTTCGCTTATATACTCCCGGGTCTAGTTCTATATTCAAATATATATTTTTTTACATTTAATTCTTATAGAGCTCATTCAAATCCACATTGTCATTTATTTGAAAGGCTGATGCGTTCTACGCCACAATAATATAAAAGAGAATCGGACACTTTATATGTCAGTCTCAGATTCTCTCCTAAAATAAATTGTTCATGAATAGAGAAATGATTAATTATTTTCATATCACATGTAATGAAACAACGAGTTTTGATTTCTGTTTTGCCAGTCGCAAGACAATTTCAAACCAATGCGAATGTGTCAGTCAGAAACAGCATTGTTTCTGCCCTAGGGGAGAAACAACGTTGTTTCTACCTGGCACCTTCATTTGTTTATTATTTACGTCTTTATTTCAAGTCTGTCAGAATCGCATTGACAACTGTCGTCAAATCGTTGTCAAAAGATATTACTGCGCTATTTGTCTGAAATAATCTTACTTCGACTGGCTACAGAAATCAAAACTCGTTGTTTCATTACATGTGATATGAAAAATACAGTGTGTGGCACGGGATGAAACAAAGGCGATTTCAGACCAGGGCGATGACTCTCGGCCTCTTCAGAAATACTCTTGTTTCACCCCTTGCTACACAATATACTATTTATAAACACATAGTGTGTTTTAGAAATTCTTTGTTAAACACAAACCTATATTCCTATATTCGATTTTGGCAGAAAATCGCTTATCGCATGTAGGTAGTGCGTCCAGCAGGTACCTACCATTAATGTAGCACAGCATAATAATTTCATCTCTATTATTACAACATAAAGTTTTATTTGCAATAATCGGATATAATAATAGATATTCAGGTGGGTGTAATAAATTGGCACACTAATAAAAAACTAGAAGTCAACGCACTGTACAATATACGTATTTAGCCATATAGGTACCTATTATAATTCGTATGACAAACATACATATCGTATGTTGTACTTACTCGTTGTTTTATTGCCATATTTATTTATTTTATCAATAAACAGTATAGATAAAAGAAATAAATCAGTTGTATATAGTGAAAATGCCATACTAGACAAACTGGAAAAAATCTGGTAGTGAATTTTTGGAAGAATTTCTGGAAGTGAAAATGCCATGGTAGACGAATTTCTGGAAAAACAATTTTCTGGAATACCTAATTAAGTTTTTAACAAAAAAAAAGAACCGGCTTCAAACGGTAAAAAATAAAATTGTTCAGTACCTACTTCTTCTTGCTTATGGTAATGACTCTTAAAACTATTTTGGAGTCTGGAATAATTAAGTTTTTAACAAAAAAAAAATAAAGAACCGGCTTCAAACGGTAAAAAATAAAATTGTTCAGTACCTACTTCTTCTTGCTTATGGTAATGACTCTTAAAACTATTTTGGAGTCGGGTCTTCATCAGCATGCAGGCCACGTGGTGTTAAGTGGTCGCTGCAGCCCATGGACCTCTACATACAACCTCAAGCAAGCATAGGTAAGTCTTGTCTGAGGTCGTATGCAGTTGCGCTGCTACTCCGGAGGCTGGTAAGTGTGGCCGGCAACTGCACCTTTCCACCGAAACACAATAGAATTTGTTCACGGCAGAAGTGGGTGCAGCGGTAGTACTTCCCCGGGCGAACGATAATAGTTCTACCACCTACAACGTCGTCATAATATAAGAAAAAAATATTGATTCATTTAAAATAAAATTGCTATAACAAATAAGAAGTAAGTGGACACATTCTATCATACCATGTCTTATGCACACAAGCTTGATGCCGCCATACAATTTTTTTACTGTTTTCAATAAGTAATGTATCATGCGAACGATGAATAATAATAACTACTTAAGAATAATTACTTAGTCTAAGAAACATATTGCCACGCCAAAAATCGTAGAGTTCGACAACAAATATTTTGAAAACTCCATCAAACTTAAATTCTCATGGCTCAATGTTGAATCGATTTCTACCTCCCCACGGACGCGGTCTGAGTTTCCCAGAAACGGAAAATGGACATCTACTGAAATAACCATTCCGTGCATAGCTTATGCATATAGGCTTTTAGGTGGTTAACGTTCCGTGGAAGTCATTCTTTTCCGCGAAATATGCTTTTGTAAAACTATTTTTGAATGGAAATAAGCTATGGTGTTTTTCTTTGCAGGTCACTTTTAAATTGGGCTGGCTCTAAAATAGTTCAGCTTTTTTAAGATTACCTGTCCGCCTGTTCAATTCTATCAAAATGATGATTTACAAATATTATTTATTACTTTTCCCGTCTAATGTTAATTTAAAAGTATGATCATTGAAAACTAGAAAACTTGTGTGCATTTTTGGTATTTTGGAATGGTTAGGGAAAATTTTCGCACGAATAGCTTTTATTATCAGTATTATTTTTCATCTAGTATTTTCAGTAGGTTTTCATCTAGTATTTTTATAAAGTACTCACTCATTTTCTTTCACTAACACGAACAAAGTGCATCTATTAATGAAAAAAGTGACGAAGAAATATTGAAGGAAAATGAGTGAGTACTTTAAAAAAAAATACTAGATGAAAACCTACTGAAAATACCAGATGAAAAATAATACTCATAATAAAAGCAATTCGTGGGAAGTTATTCCCTAACCATTCCAAAATATCAATAAATTAAGTTTTTAACAAAAAAATAGAACCGACTTCAAACGGTAAAAAAAAAATTGTTCAGTACCTACTTCTTCTTGCTTATGGTAATGACTCTTAAAACTATTTCTGGAGTCGGGCCCTTAGTAAATGTCGTACCATTCGTTCTAAATTGGCACCGACAGTACAGACAGTGGGACAGTACCTACTTCTTCTTGCTTATGGTAATGACTGTTAAAACTATATTGGAGTCGGTGCCCATTCAGAACGAAAGGTACACTATATTTACTAAGACAGGACATTTCACTAAGGGCCCGACTTCAAAAATAGTTTTAAGAGTCATTACCATAAGCAAGAAGAAGTAGGTACTGAACAATTTTTTTTTTACCGTTTGAAGTCGGTTCTATTTTTTTGTTAAAAACTTAATTTATTTCACTCTTTTTAGTAATTTTAATAATTCTTTAATAATGTATGTATTAGCATAATTGGAAAAATTTTCACTTAACTTCTAAACTTTAAACAGATTTACCTTTTATAATCATGTTTATCTAATAGCCATCTAAAAGTCTGAAAGAAAACTACTATCAGTCCACCTGAACGTATAAATTAAAGAAAGAATTTGCTCTCAGCTCCTAACCGTTGAGGAGTTGTACCTTCAATCATCAGTTAAGCAACAGCAGGTGATAATTACCAGACATAAATATTTGTATTATGTTAAAAATATGACTAAAAGAATGTGTGTGCCTATTACGTTTCAGTGTTTCCCTCGATTTCCCTAATATCACATCATCAGATTTTTACATGGTGACAGTTGGACCACCTCAGGAATGTAAGATTTCGAACAAAAAACCATTTATTGAAAGAATTTGCTCTCAACTCCTAACCGTCGTAGTACCTTCCATCATCAGTTCAGCAACATGATATGACGATAATTATAAACAAATGTTCGTTTTGCTTTGTAAAAATATGAAAATCATTTGTTGTGCTTTAAAATTTGAGTGTTCCCTTCGATTTCTCTGGGATCCCCTCATCAGACTTCGACTTGGTGACAGTTGGACCACCTGGGGAATGTAAGATTTCGAATAAAAAACTATTTATTGAAAGAATTTGCTCTCAACTCCTCACTGTCGCAGTACCTTCCATCATCAGCTCAGCAACATGAGATGATGATTTCTATGCGTAAATATCTCTTATGCTTCAGAAACTATAAGAAAATCAATGTGTGTGCCTATAAAATTTGAGAGTTCCCCTCGATTTCCCTGGGATCCCATCATCAGATCCTGATTTGGTGACAATGGGACCACCTCGGGAGTATAAGCATACGAACAAAAAAAGAATTTTGAAAATCGGTCCACAAACGGCGGAGTAATCGGTGAACATATATAAAAAAAAAAACATACAGCCGAATACAGTACCTCCTTCTTTTGGAAGTCGGTAATAAAAATGCACAACGTTAATGTTCAAGTTTTCACTTCTGCCGGCACTACCGGAGTGCAACCCGTTGTTTTTTTATTTGAATGGAATAGCAGACGAGTATGCAGGCCGTATGCAGGGTGTTAAGTGGTCCCTGCAGCCCATGGACATCTACATACAACCTCAAGCAAGCATAGGTGAGTCTTGTCCGAGGTCGTATGCAGTTGCGCTGCTATTCCGGAGGCTGGTGGTCGCCTGATGTAAGTGTGGCCGGCAACTGCATCTTTCCACAACAGAATTGGTTCACGGCAGAAGTGGGTGCAGCGGTGGTACTTCTCTGGGCGAACGATAATAGTTTTACCACCTACATAAAATATGTCCGACCATTCGGTTAAATAAATAAAACTATAACTGAAAGACGAATTGATAGGTTTCCATTCATTTGCACAGACACTCGGTGGTCATTGTATCTTGAGATTGAGTATCCTCTACTTGATCGTAAGTGACTAAAAGGAGGCATCCCTTTAAGTATTTTGAGCTGAGAGAAAAAAAGGCGGCGGAAAAAGCCACATCCACCTGCTCACAGATGCGGATAGATAATTACTAAAACTAATACATTCTCTGAAGAAATAGCCTTAAGAGAGCGAGAAGTATGGCAGCTCAAACTGGCAAGGATATGCATGGTCTTTTAAGGAGGTAAGATAGACCCGTTTGAGACACCGCGCACGGAGGAGATCTACTCCCGAAGCTATGAGGGAGCCACCAAGGGGCTTTAAATGCGGTACAAATCCCACATAACCCTATATCTCTCCCAAGGCGTCAGGTACCTTTTGATAGATTTCTCTGGGAAAAAATGCATGGGCATGATCTGCGAAATGAGAAACTGGATGCGTAGAGCTGGCCTCAGTTGCCCGATATTCGGTGATAGCCCGAGTGACACGCCTTGAGATATGTCCAGCAGTGACTGATGTGGGCTGATGATGATGGGCATGATCGTAGGAGAATCGTAGCAGACATTTTGGAAGACTGCAACGCCGCGCCTCTGCTCAAATTGATATTGATCATCGTTTCTAAGTGGCAACTGAAAAATAATGTATTTTCGGAAACAATTTCGTAAAAAGAGATCGCGCAGTGCGGTGGATGTCCATTTCCCGTTTCTTGGAAGCGCAGAGTGCTCCGCGGGGAGCGAGCGATCGATAGAACACTGTGACCATTCTCTACAAAATTTACAGACTTTCTTTTTTTTCTATCTTCCAGTATTGATATCGCACTATTCTGCAAATGAGCAGGGACAAGAAACAACATTTAAATCCAGTTTTTTTCGTTTAACTTTCAAACAAACATCAAATTCAACCATCAAAAACCATCAAATTCATCCCATATAACTCAAAAGTAGATCAAGTAAATAACAGTGAATGCTTAAACCGTAACAGTTCCACTCCATCTCCATCCACGGCAATCAATGGATCGATTTCTACCTCCCCACGGACACGGTCTGAGTTTCCGGGAAAAGGAAAATGGACATCTACTGAACTACTGTGAATGAATACTACTGATCACACAGACACATGAGCTCAAGCGGGCATGAGTCTCACTTGAATTGCCACTGCTACTCCGGAGGCTGATAGTCGCATCATGTAAGTCTGCCGGCAAACACACTTTTCCACCGAAACACGTAACATTTCTTCACGACAGGAACAGTTGCAGCAAGTTTACTTCCCATAAATCTGCCTATTACGGCTCCCTAAGTGTCAATAATTTGTATTGCTTTGATAAGTACTAGACTCATCCTTCCCAAAGATTTACAAGAAATATCCGCAAAAATTCTACTAACCGTAATACGTATAATTCCAATAGGAATATTGTTATAAGGAGGAGATCCTTTCGAAGCAGGCTGGTGAAAATGAGAAACAAAACTTGTACGGTAAATAACTTAATATTGGCCAGGTTCTATCCTCAGTCCACCCTCACTCCTCCTGGTCACAGTACGCACCCTTTGTCAGGTGAGTCACACCAGCAGCTATCTGTGTGCGTCTGTGTGGGTGTCGTGCTGGTGTGCGTGCGAGACTGGCTGGCGTCACTGGCGTCGACTAGCTGTACAGCGTTGTTTTGGATTGGTAGTTTGAGGGTAAGCGAATTAAATAACCATTTTTATTTACGACTTTATTTCTGTAAAAAATTGTCAAATTATGTATGTTTTCTCCATAGACTTAGGATATACCTACTAGCGTATCCTTAGTCTACGGCTTTCTCTATAACTGCAAAATAGCAAATTACTTATCTCAATCATATTTTGTCTTGAAATTGTAAGAAATTTTGTATTGATTTATTTTTATTATCTTAAATTTTGTGTCTTACGATGGGTAAGAATATGAGCTAACCCATTAGTTGAATCAATCGTCTAATGTAAGTATGATTATTTTATGCAATACATGTGAAATGAAGAGACGACTCGTGCGACACACAGCTTACCATGCCGAACTGCTAATCAAGGGTCCCAGGGTCGATTCCTGGTGAGACGGAAATTTGAGTGAGAAGTTTCAATTTTTATTATTGCTCCACCTCACCTTAGTACTCACGACGCAGGGAATTCTAGTGTACCGTTTTTTAACCCACAGTAGGGTAAGATATACCCTGTGTCGTGAGTACCATGGACACACACAAAGACAGAAACAGAAACACCCAGGCCGATTCAAATTTCTGTTTCGCCGGGAATCGAACCCGGAACCCTTCGATTGGCAGTCCGGCATGGTAACCATTATGCCACGCAGGTCATAAGCTGAGGAAACTTTTTGAAAAAGGCATCTGGCAGGCTTTGGCCTTTGAAATGAAATGAAATGAAATGAAATGAAATGAAATGAAATGAAAATGAAATGAAAATATTTTATTTGCACAAATATGGGTGAAAAAGGTTTTACAAAATATTTAGAGCTCCATATTTACCCCTTAGGGTGTACAAATTTTATTATATTAAATAAAATAATTATTTTAATGACTTAACATAATGTAAACATAAATTCTTAAAATAACTATTACAGAAGGGTACATAAGAAACATTAAAGTAGTTTTATATTTTACAGTTTTAATTAATTAGACTTAAACCCAATTTTGTGCTTTTTATAATAATTTATTTTATTTGAACCATACGGGGTTCGCCGTCATCAGCTTTGGGCACCCACCAGGATGGGTTTTGTACACTGAGAGGAAAAAAAGCTGGCGAAAAAAAAACCTCCCAGGTTTTTATGCCGCGGACAAAATTATTTATTAGTCATTTTATTTATGTTATTTTATTTCTTATATTTTATTAATTTATTTATTTATCGTTAATAAACTCAGTGACCGAATAGTACGCTTTTTTAATTAGATGTGTTTTTAGTTCTCTTTTAAATTCGTTATAACTTTTGGTTTTAAGAAAGTCTGGTAAATTATTATATATTTTTGGTCCCATGCAAAAGACGCTATTGTGATATTGTTTAGTTTTAGAGGCTATTGCGCATAGTTTATTTTTATGTCTTTTTGAGTTTAACGTGTTGTATTTAGAAATGTCGTTTTTGACCATTACACATATTTCATAGATATATAACGAAGGGAGCGTCAATATATTTAAACTTTGGTAATGTGGCTTGCATGTGTCTGTCTGTTGTAGTTGACACATTGACCGAATACATTTTTTTTGCGCTTTAAAAACTGTTTCAATACCCGTTGCATTACCCCAAAATACAAGACCATACCTAAGAGTTGCACCAACATACGCATGATACGCACTTAATACCGCTGATTTATTTACTATTTTTGACAATTTGTAAAGAGCGAAAGAGAATTTGTTAAGTTTTTTACATAAATGTTCCATGTGTAGTCTCCATGTGAGCTTATTATCAATGTACAAGCCTAAAAATTTTATATTTTCTGTTTCACATATGGTTTTACCTCTATAATTGATATTTACAGATCTCCCATAAGATATACGATTTTTAAATGTCATTACATTTGTCTTTTCAAGGTTTATTTTAAGATTATTGTTATTTAACCAATCTGCTAATAATTCAAGGGCATTATTTATATTCGTTTCATATGTACTTGGATTATCATTTGGAAATATAACTGTACTGTCATCAGCAAAGAGAACCATTGGTTGCTCAATGACTTTTGGAAAATCATTAATATATATTAAAAAAAGCAACGGACCGAGGATACTTCCTTGAGGTACCCCGTATACTACATCCCTGGGTTGAGATAAGTACTTTTCCTCCGTTTTTGTTTCATTGTCAACTCGTTTAATTTCAGTTATTTGTTTTCTGTTACTTAAATAAGATTTTATCCATTGTGAAGCATTATCTCTAACGCCGTATTTCTCTAAGACCTAATTATCTGAGACCTAAATTTATATAACCTTTAAGTGTAAAGAGACACTTAGAATGACAAAGAATTCATCGTAAAAATGCTTTCTAAGGCTGAGGTCAAGTCCATAGCATGAACCCTGTAAAATCCATGTTTGATGGTTAAAACCTATCCTCATTTTAAACTGCGTTACAGTTCCAAGTTCTGTTTTTCAGCAAGCATTTTTCTTTCCATTCTAGTGTAATCCTACTAATATTATAAACGCGAAAGTAAGTATGGATGTTTGTTACTCTTTCACGTAAAAACTACTGAATGGATTTTAATGAAACCTTACAATAATATAGCTTATACACCAGAACAACACGTAGGCTACAATTTATAAAGATATTGTGTGAATTGCCCAAAATATGACGATAAGTGTCAAGTAAGTAGGAAAAATTCAAACATCTGCGAGCTATTCTGGCGTGCGCTGCCAAAACCACTAGAGTTACACATAAATATGTTATGTATGATGGAAATGTTTATCTTGAATAGTCCTACAAAAAAGCCGGTCCAGGCACTTCAGAAGGGAATTCACGTTATGCTAATGATCCTCTCTAACGCGGGTGAAACCGCGGGGCACAGCTAGTATGAGTATTTATAAGAGAGGAGGCGCGGGTGGAGGGAGTCTTCAATATTTCACGAGCAGCTCTCGGGGGAGCGCGGACAAGGACAAGCAAGATAAATCCACACACGCACGCGCCGCATACTCGGTATTTACTCAACTTGAGGGAAAATACAGTTCCATGTAATTCAGGGCTGATAATGAAATGAAATGAAATAGTTTACATCCTGGATAATAATATACATTTGATGTTTGTCATTGTTGTACGGCCATCGGCTGACCGTCATCCGCTTTGGGTGCGCTAAGGCTTAAATGGGCTAGGAGAAAAAAGCGGGCGGAAAGAAACCCCAGCCCTGTTTTTAATAAATTTTCAGGTACAATGGTATTTATTATGCAGCATGACTGTGGGGATACATAAGCTTACAAGTGTAAGTTTATTAAGAGGACAGCATAGCTTTGAGATTTCTTTAAGTAATGTAACGATTAATGTTTTTTATTAATAAATTACATGTCTAATAGATTTTTCGATAATTCCTTTGAGTTTTCATGAATACTATGTAAATTCCGATAACGTTACATAACTATGTAATATTTTAAGCAAATTTTTAAAAGAGCCAACAGTCTTTTCAAAAAGAGAATTGCATGAAACTGGGTGCACTGTTTATAGTTTTTTTAAATACGTCTTTTTTATATGAGGTTTACAAAAATTCCTCGCCATTTCTTTTCGTGAAAGAACTCTAGTACCTATATTTCGTTAAAATAGTCTCGATCAGATTATTTGTCTCCATTTTAGACTCGTTCCATTTTTAATGAGCCATATTAATACAACCCTAAACTTTATCTTTATATATACCTATAATTCTTTTGTACGTGTGTTGACAGTGAACGGCGGGACCGATTTTAATGAATTTTTTTATGTGTGTTCAAGTGGAATTTAGTATAGTTTAGATTCACAATTAGGTCCACTGGATAATGTTTTTTTAATTTTTTAATTTATTTCGTTTTTCCATATAAATTGTTCCTACCTGTCAAACGTTTGTATTTCGCGCCGTGTCGTTCTAAACTTTGCCACAGTCAGAATAACAGGACAGTTCGTATGACATTACATGTTTTATATTTTTGTTTGACAGTAACATGAAATCTCTTTAAGATAATAAAAAAACAAATCCTCTTTCAATACTTTTAAGGCAGGACAACGTCTGCAGGGCCCACTAGTATACTTATATACCACTATAGTCTACCATTACTATAGGTAAGAGTTGAGGCGCGGGTGGAGTGTTCAATATTTCACGAGCAGCTCTCGGGGGAGCGCGGACAAGATAAACCCACACACGCGCGTTAGGTACTCGGTATTTACTCAACTTGAGGGTGGGCATGTAGGGTGGTTTCTTACACAATGTAATTCAGGACCTTTCAGGATAATGTGCGGACAGTGCCGTTGTGGGATTTCTGTTAGTACTATTCTGTAACTGTAACGATGCTTTTTAATAAAGAACTTGAGTTTTGAAACAAGAGACACTATATTTAACTAAGTTTCGTTTCTGATAATAAATATTAATAATAAATATGTTTTGACAATTCACACAAAGCCATCTGATTCCAAACTAAGCAGAACTTGTACTATGGTAATCAGAAAGCTGATAAACATACTTATATAATTCTAAATACATACTTAAATAGATAAATTAACACCCAGGCACAGAACAAATAGTCATGTTCATCACACAAATATTTGTCCTGGGTGGGAATCGAACCCACGACCTCACGTTTTACAGTCGGCTCATCACCCACTACGCCACGGAGGCTGTAGACTGTCGATAATGCATCGTAATATTTCTTGAGTTTTCATGGCCACCATGAAATATCTTAAAAATGTAGAATTTATTAATTTTCAACTATTCCTAAGATTACTTTTGTATTTTCTTATTAATACGTCTTAACTTAAGTGCCTGTTAGAAAATATAATTACTTATGTATGTGTAAAAAATACTTAAATAAATATACAGATAACATTGTAATATTTAATAAAATAATAAATAAATAAACGTTACACAGTAGCCCCACAGTAAGGTAATTAATACCCTGTGTCGTGGGTACCATGGACACACACAAAGACAGGAAAACAAACACCCAGACCGAGAACAGAAATATAAACTCATCATTCAAATTTCCGTTTCGCCGGGAATCGAACCCGGGAACCCTCGATTGGCAGTCCGACATGGTAACCATTGCGCCCCGTGGGTCGTCGAATATTTCATTACAATGTTTTCCATCATCGTGCATTTCTGAATAAATAATGTAGTTTAAAAAACTAAAAAAACACGCTTTTGAGAAAATACGAACTAAAAACTAAAAAAATAAGAAGAAAATGTATATTACTGTAAATAAAGCGTGGGGTGCATGGTGTCAATAGTATCTTAAAAACCACCCCACGCTTTATTTACAGTAATATACATTTTCTTCTTAATTTTTTAGTTTTTAGTTCGTATTTTCTCAAAAGCGTGTTTTTTTAGTTTTTTAAACTACATTATTCATTTTTAATTTTTTAGTTGGATTTTTATTCTCATATTATTGCATTGTCATCGGCCCTTGACCCCTATGCAAATTTTCAAATTAACCAGAAAATTATATAAATTAACAAAAATCATATTTTGCAAATTGAAAAATGGAATAATTTTATCAAATTAGTGTATTGTCATCGGTCCTCAATAAATCTACAAAGTTTGAACGAAATCTGGCCGTTTAAAGTGGGTCAAAATCGCGCCCAAAAAGTCGGTTACAAACAAACATACAAACATACAGGTGAAGCTAATAAAAAGCGTGTAAAAAGACAGAAAATTTTCTAGACGTGTAACTTCTACTAACCCGCATTTAGGCACCACAAAGAATCTGCCCAGCAGTGGGACATAATAAGTATGCGTTGATGACATGTAAACAAACTCTTCGCTTCTCACCTACACAAAAACCGACACGCTCTCGCCACACCTAACCTTATAATTGTAACCATGTAGGTAGCAAATAAACATTTCCCACGTGAATGTACAATGAACTAATTAGATTGAATATCAATTATCTATCAATACACGTTTCATAATTGAAGACACGTGTCGCGCTAATGGTATTTGTACTTGTTTAAAAGATATTATTTTTTGAGGAATTTAGTTCTATGCCAGTTCAGAGATTTAAGAAAGAGGGTTGTATAGGAGGTTGAAACATTCATGTGGTCAAAGAGCCGGTGAAGATCGACCTTCACCGATCTGATGACTCGATGAGACATATTTTTTATCAAATATAATTTATAAACATTCATAGCTATTTTTAATTTAATTAATTTTAATCAATTTTCTTTCATCACCTCACTCTTGTCATAACCGAATGAGTTTTATCTTAATTGATAGTTTTTAACACACAGAATATGCCTAGGAACCTATGTTGTATGCCAAAGTACATATGTAGTAATAAGTAGGCAAGCCTACCTAAGCAAATTTTGTGTGTTAAAAACTATCTATTGAGATAAAATTCATTCGGTTATCATAAGAATGAAGGTGATATGAAAGAAAATTTATTAAAATTAATTAAATTAAAAATAGTTATGAACACTTTTCGATAGGCAAGTCATCATAGGCATATATGTTTATAAATTATATTTGATAAAAATAATGTTTTATCGAGTTATCAAATCGGTGAAGGTCGATCTTCCACGTCTCCTCTACTAATGGTTTAACCAGTGAAGTAAGGCAGACGGGCCGCGTGGTGTTAAGCGATCACCGTCGCTTATGGACACGGGCAAACCCAGGGGAGCCACCCGAGCATTGCCGGCTTTGAAGGAGTGCTTTTTTACAGCTTTCTTGAAAAACCCCATCTTATAGTCCACTGTGTATGCTTAAGCTGGAAGGTTGTCCCATAACCTACAAGTCCGTGGTAAAAAGGAGCGTGCAAAGCGGACTGTGGAGGACCGCCACGAGTCCAGATGGTGCCGGTAGAACTTTAACCTTCGTCTGTTGGTATAATCACGGACTGAACCGATTTTCATGAAACTAGCGTTGAGATTTAATTAAAAATAACGTACCTAATCAAATAAAAACGAACGGTAAAAATCAGATCAATCTTTTAGAGAAAATCGTCGACATACATACATTATATCTGGGGGGCTGGTCAGCAACCCTTTTTGCGTCCCACTGCTGGGCACGGGTCTCCTCACAAGTGAGAGGGATTTAGACCGTAGTCCACCACGCTGGCCAAATGTGGATTGGTGGACATCATGCCATCCAGAAATTGTGAGTTTCTCTCTAGCGTATACATATACACGGTGATGGAAAACATCGAAACAAATTAAATGAAATATTAGAATACTTTCCATCGCGGTGGAGCAGCGATAAATACGCACATTAAAAATTATTTGTCAAAGGCGCTCGTCGAGGATTAGAAGCCGGTATCTCAGTGTCTGAGACAATTTACCACTCGGCCATCGCTGTTCTATCATGTATATTAGTTTTGGATTCTTAAAAAAATATTATGTAAAATGTGTGAAAATTGAGCTCTGATAATCTAATACCTTTAAATGAGCAATTCTTGTATATACCTAAATATATTTTTTGAATCTCGGAAACGACTCCAAGGATTTTAATGAAATTTAGTACCCTGGTTTCGGAGGTGATAAATCAATCCAGCTAGATTTTATTTTTAGAAATTTTAAATTATAAAAAATATTTTCAGCGATAATCAACTTAAATATAAACAGAAAAATACGACTCTTCCTGACATCTGTTGGAGAGTATCAATAATATTGTGGCGTAGAAAGCCGTCAAACTCTATCCGTCAATCGAACGTTCAAAGAAATGACAATGTCGATTTGAAAGACCCCAATAAAAATTTCGTTCGTTTCGTGGCTGACGTGGGCTGACTGCGGAACTAGGTACCCGGGTTCAAACCTCATCAAAACCATGCTGCGTTTATTTCTAATTATTGTGAAAATATTTTTTATTGGGAGCTATTTCAGATGACGTTGTTAAGTGTCACTAAGCAAATGAGTGTTTCGTTTGAAATTAAACCAAGATTTTTTTTTATCCGAGCAACTCTCGGTCGTCCAGGTACTTACTATGACTTAAGTTGTTAAAAATAGGCTATATAAATTCCGTTTCCTCTTCCACTTTGCTAATGTGAGTAGATTAAATTAAAACCGTTTACATGACTGATGTTATACCCTTTGGGAAATAACGCTAAATGCACACAATTTTCACAACTCGTGTGATAAATTTAATTGTTTTTTTAATAGAAAGGCGCGGAAAATAAGCTATTTTTAATAGAAAATTCGTGTTGTATACTGGCCCTTTAAATGTAGGCGGGTCTAACATGAAATTAGGATTCGCATCTATATACTAATATATAAGGCTGAAGAGTTTGTTTGTTTATTTAAACGCGCAAGTTCCTGAAGTACTTGTTCGAATTGAAAAATTATTTTTGTGTTGAATGGTCCATTTATTGAGGAAGGCTATAGGCTATATATCATCAAGCTTATTAATACCAAAGACCAATAATAACCAATTAGGTATAACACGTGTAGAAACATGACTTTACGAGTTGCCTTCATAACTTTTTTTTTCAATTTCAATGAAACTGGACGAAGTAATAACAAAGTCAGTAAGTCGTCATTAATTAGTCAGTCTAGTCAGTCCAACATTCAAGTAAAGCGATGGCTACTTTACTAGAACGTGTCCGATGGAATTTTGGAGGCAAGCAGAAAAAAACATATTTTAGCACTGTTATTCTATTTCACAAACACTCGTGCACTGTAATTAACCTATATCCAACAAAATGCCATCAACTTTATCCGATATAACTCAAAAATACACCGAGAAAATGAAAATAAAACGCACAATAGGTATGTCTTTTTCGACTTCCCGCCAAAACTCCCCCTTCATAACTTCATCAAACACGTTCTGAAAAAATCTGTCAGTTCGATCGGTTAAGTGACTGACTTGACTAACTGATGTTATTGATGATTCTCTGATTTTGAATATTGTCATGTCTCCCGGTTTCTACGACACTAACTCAAATTGCATTCAAAAGTTTTTTCTTGACACTGAAAGTAAGAAAAAGACATATTTTCTCTAGACGAAAAAATACTGTAACAGTTGTATAACTCGTAACCACCTACTGAGTTACTGACATATATTTAACCGACTGCAACGGAGTAAGTAATAAAAAACAATTTAAGCAAATACCAAGTTTAACCTGTTTAAGTAACTAGCAGTTAAGTGACCAGTTATTTCACTCGTTCTTCTATGGTCGGGTAATTCTGACCAAAACTCCGTAACAGAGCGAAAATTGCCGCGAAAACGTAACATTTTTCACAGGTATCTTTTTGCCTTTGAATATGATGATTTTGCATGATTTCAGCAAGTTTTGTCATATTATAATTAGGTCGAAATTGGAGTCCCCGGCAGTCTTAAACAATTTAACGCATTTTTAATAGTTGGTGTCCATTCTAAAATTATTTTTATACTTTTAAATGTTTTGCATTACACTGCCAAAAACTCCGCTTAAATGTACATAAGTAACATAATACATACATAAAAATGATGGGTTTAAAAATTATTGACATTTTTACCCTTGCTAACCTTTTAAACTTTAAAAAATGTACAATATTAACAAAAAGAAAATAAATTGTATGTAAATAGGGGCACAGTAAAGATTACTTAACTTTTTTGTTATTAATCTGTACAGCATTTTTTTTAAATGGACGTATTTCACCTGCTCATCGACCTGCATATAATGCAGCGATAATTGGGGCCTGCAGTAAAAATAATCGAAATTCTCCATATTTAAAACTGTTTTGTGAATTCTTTCTTTGTAAATAAATGCAATATGTCGGTACACATTCTTTTTTACATTCTGTACAGTTTTTCAAGACTAAGTGACCATTATGTATTCTTAACATTGTTTAAAATAATTAACATACACATATAATAGGAGTATCTACTATGCTATGACAAAATATTCTCCCTACAGAATCTGATAATAAATTCTATAAAATTAATGCGGCTTATTGTAAACAGACATAAAAGCCCCACCTTAAAAACTATTCATATTTTATCCGTTACACCTCCGGTCCCCTCGTCTTTCTCGCAAGGGTCAAGCGAGAACACTCAGTAATTTGAGGGGTCACTTCTTTCTTTGTCATGGCAACACCAATCCTATTTTTTGTGCTGTCCACCTTTGTCCGGTTTGGTCCAGATGACCCCCGGTCACATTTCAAGGGTCAACTTTTGAATGGTCACTCGATAGGGTTAATATAATTTCTTGTTAATTTTATGCCGTGTATAATTTTCTCATCTTAATAATATGTTCGGAGGAGCAAAAATGGCGGTGTTTTTGCTTGTTTTTTCTACAAATCTTTCAAGTAAAACACATTTTAATTTAAAACCATTTATTTTTTACTTTTTTTATTACTTATGATATAATATCTCTTATGGTCTTGATTGTTAACGGTTTTAAATCTTTTCTGTCCAAAATTTTCAAAACGCGGCCATATTAAACCATTTTTCTGCAGCTTTTTTGTTTCTCTTAACATTTCATATGATGTTTCCATGTTCAAAACATTGTGCGGATTAAACAAAATTATTCCCATTTCAGAGTCGATGATAAATTTAAAAGTTTTCGTTGTTAAAAGAAACACAAAAATGTAAATACAGCTGACTGCCATATTCAATGCAATTTCACGCATTGTCATAAGCATGAAGATAATTATAATTGCATGATAGATCAAGACTGTATAATTGAAATTTGCAATCTATTACAATAGCAATATGTTTTTATTCTTATCATTTAGTTGGTCTGTTCATTCAGAATTTAAGAGGATGTGACTAAATAGCAGAATGGTTTGCCGTAAAACCAATTTTATAAGAAAATATTTTTATTACCTAAAGTAAATTGCACGTACTTGAATTGCAATGTAAAAACAAAATGTGAATCCTTGTCATAGGTCCAAAAGGCAAGGTCATTCAAAATGTTCTGGACTTTAGAATGAAAATGAAGAATACTTAGAATGAATTTGTTTAAAAACAGTATTTTATGGCACAGTGTGACCTAAACCCGCAATTTAAGCACGTTTTTCCGTGACCTAAGTTACCTATTTCTGTACGGTGCGTAAATGAATTGACCAGCTTCACTCATGTAGATTTTTTTGGTATACTACGACACGCGTGACCTAAGTAGGTAGCCTATTATTGCACGGCGTGAAGTTAGCGCCCGAGCACAGCGAGCTACTTAAGTCACGCGTATCGTAATGTACCTACTATTTTTCTTTCAGTAACGGCTTCACCTCTGTGCATTAATAAGTGAATATTTGTATCCAGTTTTTGACCGTTTCATTAAAACTAAACAACATAATATCAGTAAAAATCAGTAAGTCGTCAGTAATCAGTCTATCTAGTGAGTTAGACATCCGAGTAAATCGATGGCTACCTTACTAGAACGTGTCCGTTACCTATATCGGACAGAATGCCATCATCTTCATCCGATATAACTCTAAAATGCACCAAGAAATTGAAAATGCAACAAGAGCACATTATGTCTTTTCCTTCCTCCAACATAAAAAACCCTTATTTGGACTTAAGAATTAAATTCAAAATCAACTCTTTTTTGATCTGTAATGACTTCGCTACGAGTATCTGGTTCTAATCCTCAGCGCGCACCTCTGACAAAGAAATTTGTAATGTGCGCATTTATCGCTGCTCCACGGTGATGGAAAATATCGTGATATTTAATTGATCACGATGTTCTCCATCGCCGTGAATGCCTAAGAGAAATTTATAATTTCTCGAAAGCAAGACGTCCACCAATCCGCACTTGTCCAGCGTGGTGGACTATGGCCTAAATCCCTCTCACTTGTGAGAGGCGCGCCCAGCAGTGGGACATAAAAAAAGGTTGAAAAAAATAAAAATGAAATTAGGTGAACATTTTTATCCAGTTTTTGCCTTTTTCATTGATTGCACTGAACGTGAACTGTACATAATTTATATCAGAAACAATGCCATCAACTTCATCCGATAAAACTCAATAAAATTAAGATAAAATTGGTCAATTTATTTGACATAGACAAAATCTTAATATATTTATAAAAAGTAAAGGGTTTTCTTTGTACGTAAAGACACGGTTTTCTCTATTATCACTAACTCCAATCAACTTCCCGTTGGGGTGGTAAATACCCCTTAGTACTTAGATGTTAGGGAGTTTGATCGCGGTGGGTGGAGTGGGGAGCTGATGATGGAAGGTAATGCGACGGTTAGGAGTTGAGAGCAAATTATTTCACTAAATGGGGTTTTGATCGAAATCTTACATTCCTGAGATGGTCCAGCTGTCACAAAGTCAAAGTCTGATGATTTTTCTTCTCGGGGATCCCAGAGAAATCGAAGGGAACATACAAATTTTATAGCACAATAATTGATTTTCATATTTTTACTAAAGCAAAACAGGCATTTGTGTATAAATATCATCATATCATGTTACTGAGCTGGTGATTGAAGGTACAACTCCTCAACGGTTAGGAGCTGAGAGCAAATTCTTTCATTAATTTATACGTTCAGGTGGACTGATAATAGTATTCTTTCAGGCTATAAGATGGCTATTAGAAAACATGATTATAAAAGGTAAATCTCTTTAAAGTTTAGATTAAACATGCGACGTATTTTAGCCCGAGCAACGCCGGGTTTCGCAGCTAGTAATGGTTTAAGTTAAGAATAAGAATTTTAAAACCGGCCAAACTCTATCATTTCTAACGTCCGTTCTTCGTTTAAACTATCAAGGGATAGTTGCGAATTGTCTATCGTCCAGCTGCCGGCCAGATCACAAAGGATTCGCGAACCGTTACCTGCACTTAATTGCCATATTTGCATAAACACCTCGGGGGTAGTTGTATTGTGAGATGCCCCTGTGATTGATAGCCACTGGAATAAAAGATGAAGGGTTACAAGGAAGTGATAGAGCTGATGAGAATTTTGCAAGTTAAAGATAGCATTAAATAAATAAATAACGTTTCACACTCATAGCCCCACAGTAGGGTAGATATACCCTGTGTCGTGGGTGCCATGGACACACACAGAGACAGAAACACAAACACCCAGACCGAGAACAGAAATATAAACTCATCATTCAAATTTCTGTTTCGCCGGGAATCGAACCCGGGACCCTCCGATCGGCAGTCCGGCATGGTAACCATTACGCCACGCGGGTCGTCATTGTATGAAGAATATCGTATTAACGTAATTTTCAAAACTTATAAGCGCTTCTAAGGCACAAATCTCTTACTAGTGACCACCTGCGTCTTCGTTCGCGTGGACGTTTGTTTGTTTGAACGCGCTAATCTCAGGAACTACTGGTTCGAATTGAAAAAAATATTTTGTGTTGAATAGTCCATTTATTCTCTACCATCCCGCATTGGAGCAGCGTGGTGGAGTAAGCTCCAGGCCTCTCCAATAATGGTGAGACCTGTGCCCAGCAGTGGAACGCAAAAAGGGTTGCAGCCAGTCCATTTATTGGGGAAGGTTATATGCTATATAACATCATGCTATGTGAAGGGTTATATATTTTTTTATAAAAAAAATCACTTCGCTCATATCCCCACATACAAAGACAGAAACACAAACACCCAGACGGAGGACAGAAATTTAAACCCATCACTCAAATTTCTGTTTCGCTAGAAATCGAACCTGGGACCCCTCGATTGGCAGTCCGGCATGGTAACCATTGCGCTAAGTCAAATAATTGCAGGATTCGCATTAACTGTTGCGCGTATATCAAAATTAAAGTACCTATAAAAACTTTTATCAATAAGTTTTTGGAGCCAATCTGAAACAACAGATATTCCTTCCTGTGCAATCAATACATTCAGCCCAGGAATCATTATGAAAAATTATAGCTGTGTCGTCAGCAAAAGCAACAATTGGCGTTTTATTTAACACTACGCGATAGAGTCGGAACAGAGATATATTTCACCTACTAGAAATCGAACCCAGGATCTCTTGCGCGGCACACTGGCAAGGTGACCACTGCGTCGCGTCGGTCGACTAAACTTAAGGGTGTAACCACGACATACCTATAAAGCAACAAGTAGCGTTCTTCCCGCGACATCTTTTAAAAAACCGCCAATCCCATACACCGTAGCCAGCATCCCCAAATCCCACGTAGCATAAAACAAACATACAAAAAAAGCCAAATTACCATAAACAACGCATTATACCACGGCGGTTGGAAACCGGTCCGAACCGGTTTTCACCGGAAACTGGCGGATCTTTAGTTCCGCGACACCATCCTACAATCGGACCATTGTCTTTTTAAACTTTTTAGACGCAAGACTATTGACCGAGGGATGTAAGGCGATTAAGTGAGTCAGGGTCTTTGAAGCAGATAGAAGCTATTATAGAAATGTCATTGCAAGATAATCTGAGACTTCTGAGATCACAAGTTAGAGTAGAACTTACGTAGTTCGACTATCGGTGCATTTGTGCCGTGAAGATATTGCATTGTTTCGATGAAAAAGTGTGTTTTAGGCTTAAAGCATCAAAGGTACTGACTCACCCATCAACGGAGAGGGCATTGCGCCTCGCTTCGATACGTAATTTTTGTGCTGAATCTCGTGCGGGGGGGAAAACGCACACATTTTAATTTTGTCACAGATTCACAAATATTCTTTCATCGCTACAGATGCATACATTTCTAAATATGTCAATTTCAATCACACACGCATACTAGTTGTACTAGAAGGCTCATTGTGCATGCACGTTGGGACGAGAGGTTCGCCCGTAAAGGCCACTCCTCTGACGGGTGTCATACCTGTCAGTACCTGTGATGCTCTAAGGTTTTAGGCGATCATCAGCCCTAGAATAAAAGCGCAACAGTATTAAACCTCTGAAGTGACCTGTGAAAAAGCTGTGAGCAAATTTCACCATGTAGAGATGAAGAGATAAATTTTATTCCAAAAACCCGTGAGGTAATATTTTTACAATTCAAAATTTCGTTGCAAAAATAATGGTGTACTAATAAACTTGTTTCACTTTAAACGCTTTTCGTCGTATGAATAATGTTAAAGGATAAACCTTGATGAAATAAACCTTCGCCCCTTATTCATAAAGCATATCAGAAGTGATATTTAATAAACTTCTCATGAAGAAAATAACTGTTTTGTCTCGTAGTTGTCAATGATATAATGGTTCGCGCTAAACTAGGACAATGTTTTTGCTATTAAATGTTTCAAATAAGTTTTAAACATTTTATGAATAAGACTGTTTAATAGACTATAAAATAATGCAAAACTACGTTATAATAATCGTTTGAAGTGATATAGGAGCAGAGTCACTTCTGTTAGAAGTCAACTCTATGGTCGATGACCAGACAAGGGTTGAGATGACTGTTATGATCCTAATAGCCCTGTACTTTGTTTGGACTTGTAATTGATTTTGCAATTCTTCCCATGGGATATGGAGGTGGCTTGCGAATTCATGTGGAATTATCTCTTCTTTGGTCGTTCGTCCATGGACGGCAATCAAATCATTTTAGGAAGTGGTCACTCCGGACCCAAACGAAATTAAATTTAGCAATTAAAAATATTTATATTTATACTTATATATAATATTAAGATCTTGCCTATTCTTTTGCTTAACACACACCAAGAGAAACACTAATCTGACAGTTGGAACCATAGCAAAATATGCTATGGTTTTATTGCTGAATGTCGTTTTAGTCCCTGTAGCTTCGGGATTAAGTTAGAGCTACGGTATCCCCTGCCTGATAGTAAGAGGCGACTAAAAGGGGGCTTCCGGGGTTGTGGGCGGTGTGAGTGGGAGTTCGATCCGCCCAGCCAGTAGCCCCGGGAAGGACGTGTGTGCGCGGCCGCGTGCCGCCGTAAACATCGGAAGGTGCAGGAGAGCACATCTGCTCTCCCGAAGACGGGCCCATTCTGGGCGCCGCGCGTGGAGGACACCGGTGCGTTCCACTGGAGATCCGTCCTTTCCAAGTGCAGAGGCAGGCCACCGAGTGGGTTTTAATGCGGTACAAATCCCACATAACTGGGTGGTTCTGGGTAAAGTTTCCCCCGATACCAAAAAGGCCATATAAGTACTGACAACCGATGGGGAAGAAAGGTCCTCGAATGGCGACTCGGCAAAAAAAGCACAGGCCGCCCTCCAACCAGGTGGACTTGAAGAACGTGACCTGAAGAAGCGGGAAACTTCTGGATTCAGAGGGCGCAGGACCCGACGGAGTGGCGAACATTAAGGGAGGTCTATGTCCAGCATTGGACTTTAAAAGGCTGATAGATAGATAGAGCGATTGACGAAGTGCGCATAGAATGCAAGCGGTCTGTGCAGATAAGCCAAAAGGGCGCGGTCGGGTGTGAGATGGGTGACCGAAAGTGGCAAAAATTTCATGCGCGTTTCCGTGTTTCTGAGGGCACGTTAAGCCGTCGGTTGTTGTCGTTGTTGTTGTCGACAGATAACAGTCGTTAAACCTTGTCGGAGGCCCTATGGGCGATTTGAAAACATCCGACAGCGAGTTGGCCACTAACCCGCATATCCACCAACCCGCATTGGAGCAGAGTGGTGGAGTAAGCTCCAGGCCTCCGCAATAAGAGGGAGAGACACGTGCCCAGCAAAAAAGGTTGCAGCCAAGATAGATAGATCATTGAGGTCATAGCAAAATTTGTAGAGTCGTTCAAGCGGCTGTCTCATAATATTCACAAGCTTTTACGAAACATTCTTGTTTTCAACGAAATATTAACGAAAGTACCTATTTAAAAAAAAAATAGAACCGACTTCAAACGGTAAAAAATAAAATTGTTCAGTACCTACTTCTTCTTGCTTATGGTTATGACACTTATGACTCTTAAAACTTTTTTGAAGTCGGTGCCCATTCAGAACAAAAGGTACGGCATTTTACTAAGGGTCCGACTCCGTAAATAGAAAGTTTAAGAAAATTAATGTGTTTGCCTACAAAACTTGAGAGTTCCCCCTTTTCTCTGGGATCCCATCATTAGATCCTGACTTGGTGACAATGAGACCACCTCGGGAGTATAATCATACGAACAAAAAAATAACTGAAAATCGGTCAACAAACGGCGGAGTAATCGGTGAACATACATAAAAAATACATACGGTCGAATACAGTGCCTACTTCTTTTGGAAGTCGGTAAAAATTCAACAAAATTTTATAATTTGCTGTACTAGATCTCTTCAAAGTAAATAATGTGATATGTACTCGTAGGTACTTATAACTGTTCAAAACTGCAGAGTTCATGCTCCATCTGTGTTCTCACAGCAAATGATTCAGTTACTCAGAAACAGTAAATCCAAGCGGTGCTCTTTGCGCCATTACCAGGAACTTGAATGAGATGAGAAATTATCTCTTGAGAACATTTGGGAACCTGTTTTTGGGATTATTGTGGTATACTTAATTATCTGAATGTAGCTACGACCCGCATGAGAGCGGCTTTGATGTTGAAGTGTTTGATGTACCTATGGTCTGGTTTGAAATGTTTTTTGAAGTGAAAACTTCTTTAGCGGCGCTGTGCACTTTTTTTTGGGATGGGTAAAAAATGTTGAATTCGCGTCAGGACACGTGGCCTGATCGATTATTCGTAAGACGAAGGGGTGACAGCTGATGACGGCTCGACTGTCTATACTTGTAAAATTCGTTTATATCAAGTACTTAAAATATGGACATTCAACAAAGTGCATGTATTAATGAAAAAAGTGACGAAGAAATAGTGAAAGAAAATGAGTGAGTAATTTATAAAAATACGAGATAGAAATTAATACTGATAATTCAAGCAATTTGTGCGGAATTATTCCCTAACGATTCCAAGACATCAAATATGCTGTTTTCACTTCTGCCGGCACTCCCGGAGTGCAACCCGTTGTGGTTATGTGAAACCAAATTAAATGTAGGTATCATAAAATTACAATTAAGTTAATAACAAGGGGCCTCGTTCACCATCTCCAAGTAAAGTGTTGATTAGTAACGTCCCAAGTAGGTAAAGTAAATTGGCAATTAGGTGGACTGACGACCTAAAGAAGATATCGGGAAACCGCTAGATTCCGAGGGCACAGGACCGGACGGAGTGGCGAATATTGGGGGAGGCTTATGTCCAAGGCTGATGGATGGATGGAATGAGTTCTATAGTTGTGAGATGTATTCTCCTGCCGTCCTGCGAACTTCGATAATAAGATCGTTTTTCTTATTTTTCTTCGAGTCTTCGAGTATTAGCAATTTAGGATAAAATTGTTGAGGTTCGAGCGAATAATATGAATAATTTCAATAAAAACTATTTTATTTTATTATATTTGGAAAACACACAGTGTAATTACGAGTATTACAACCCGTGTGGCGCAATGGTTACCATGCCGGACTGCCGATTGGAGGGTCCCGGGTTTGATTCCCGGCGAAGCAGAAATTTGAATGATGAGTTTAATTTCTGTTCTCGGTTTGGGTGTTTGTGTTTCTGTCTTTGTGTGTGTCCATGGTACCCACGACACAGGTTATATCTATCTTACTGTGGGGCTATGAGAGTGTAAATAAACAACTAATGATTGTCTGATTACCACAACCTTGTCCGATTTTGTGACTGCTCCTAAAATGCTGCGCCTTGGATTTTCCTAGAGCTTTCCAGAGACCACCCTTACCCAGATTAGAGCCGATGACAGCCAAACGATTTATTTATACTTTATTGTTACAACGAAAAAAAGTTGTACAAAGGGCGGACTTAATGCCTGGAGGCCATTCTCTACTCTACCAGTCAACCCTGGCTGATAGCAACAATATCCAATACCTTTAAACGAGCAATTCGTGTATATACAAACTAAAATATATTTTTTGGGTGAAGTTTAGTACCCTGGTTTTGGGGGTGATAAATCGATCCAGCTAAATTTTAAATTATAAATAATATTTTCTGCGATAAAATACGACTCTTGCTAACATAATGTTTCCTTTGAAAGTAAACCAAGAAAAAAAACGGCAAATTGTTTGTAAAGTAGGTTTACGATCGAGATGTTTACGTGATAACGTCCGCACGAGAAAATCTCCATTCGTTTGTATGCCGCTAGAGTGAGAAAGACGGAAGATCGGTCCACTCACTCGAACGCTATGCCAGCCTCCGCTCGTGAGGATTCCGCGTGACAAGTTTCACGGAATGACTGGCAGCGCTCGAGATGAGACGGGTGACGGGAGATCGGTCCGTCTCTCTCTCGTTATACCTGCGATCGCGCTCGTGAGGTTTTGGTGTGACACAAGTTTCTGAACATGTCACCCGACTAAAACGATTTTAAAGACGTTATCACGTCAAAAATGTTTTATCCGAGCAACGCCCGGTCGTCCAGATCCTTATATTTATGTAACAAAATTTTACCGCTAAGATTGACGTTCATTTCGAGAATTTGTATTCCAAAAATTAATAAAACATTTATTCTTTTATTTTATTTGGTCCTTGTTATGAAGTTATGAGTGTAACATATTTAAAAATCTCTACCGTTAATATCTCACTAGCTTTACTTACTTTACTCACTTTTATGCTAATAACTTGTTTTACGTCTGGAAGCAGACCATTACAAGAAAGTAATAATGAAACGACTCTTGCTTTCGGACGCGTGGTTAACCGAAAATCGATTGCTCGATAATTCCACTTCCCACTGCATCTGCCGAGCCTTACTGATAACGAACACGTTTACTGATAGCCAGCCACCCGTTAAACACACCAAAACACCATTTATCATCCAAAAATCAACCTTAACACCTTACAACATGACTTTACAAACCGCAAAGTTAGTTCGCTGATTCATCTTAAACAAACCGCTTTATTATTCCAAATTAAACTTTAAAACAATAGCTGTAAAGTTAATTTGAGATTGTAGAATGTCACGATAAAGGAACGCAAGTCCAACATGTAAATCTTATATGTGTGCGTACAAAACAAATTAACATTGCGTTTCTTTTATAAATAAATGAATCTTATTAATATAACAAAAGACTGAAATTGGCTTGATTGTTTCTTGTAGAATGTTACATTTAACTTGGTTTTTCAAGTTATTGGGGTCAACGTTTTGCACCTTGGATTGGATGCTCGTTTCTTATCAGTTGACAAGAAAATGTGGGAGAAAATTGGGTTCATTTTCTTGAATGTTTTCTTATCTTTCGTAATGGATCTAGCTGTTGACAACCTAAAAGGTTACGGCTACCATATAAGTAAGTATACTGGTTACTAGAACATTTTCTACAGCTAGATGTTATTGGATAAATTACAATTTATGATAAGGTTAATGACATTAATATTTGTGATACTGTCTTCTACACTATACATCGCTTTCTTTTCTTTTCTTTCTGGCATTGCGCTTTTATTGCATTTTTATTAAATAGAATTGTAATGTAGCAGCAGACACAATGAATTATGCTCGTTTTCACTAACGACGAACGGGAACTTTAGGACAATGCTTAGCATAAAGTTCGGTTTCACCAAACGATGTAGGTATAATAGGTTAGTCCTATCTTATGAGTAGCCTAGTTTTTTGAAAGTTGTCCATAGTTTTGTTCGTCAATTATCATCACGGGCGACTGTCACATTTTAGGGGCACCTAAGCACTACGCCATCCCAAATCGGTGGCGTACGATAACTTTAGTTTATGCCTAACGTCGTTAGTCGTGTCATAATGAAATGAAATGAAATAAAAATACTATTGTTGACTGTTTACATACATACAGTTAGATGTTTAAAATTATTATAAGAGTTTAAACCCTCTTTTAATAATGTTCTGTGGTTTAAACAGTCTACCATGCTCTGGCATACAATATTATTTTACTAATTAAAATTAAAGTAGCTAAGTAGTAGTAAAATAGTTTTATTTTAAGATCCGCTAAGAATATTCTTAACGGATCATCGGCTTTTGATGCCTACCTACCACTGGGTCAATGAGAGAAAAAAAGCCGGCGGAAAAAAAAAACTCTCAGGCATTGTTTAGAGTTAATATTTTACGCGGAAGCTCCCCAAACCATTTTAATGCACAATTTAGAAAGTTTTGTCGTCATAAAATTCGTTTATACTATAGTATACTTTTTTATAAGCCATTGCTTTAGTTCTTTTTTAAATTTATTAAGTACCTGATAATTGTTTGAAATGTATGGGTAATTTATTGAATATTCTAATAGCAAATATGGATGTACTATTTTTGAAAATCTGACATTTCACTCGAGGTAAATATCGCACCTTGAGAATTATAAAGACCTAATTCAAAAATTTTTGTTTTAGGAAAACAGCGAATAAAAATTCCTTGGTAACGACATCTTATAGAAAATTGATGTCAATTTAATATTGCCTAAAAATAAATGCTCTTTGACGCTTGTATAGCATACTTTACTTATCTATCTACACACTATACAGCAAAATTTATAAAAAAATATTAATTTTTATATTTGTTTCAGATTTTTATAAAAACTGTAGCAGTTTAGGTCTTTCTTTGTTTAAATTCATATATTTTTAAAAAGACCTTTTTTTGTTTATGGCCTTCTTATTCTAAATATATAGTCAAAACTTCGTTTCATCTTTAACTGAGTCTCTATAAAACTGATTTTCTTATCATTTAGGAGATATTATCATGAGGTAGGGTCTATAAACTGTAAAAAATAAATGTTAAAAACTATTTTTTTTTTCAAATTATTGATTAAAAAAAACTTCTATAAAATCAAATTGTCTCTAAGTATCCAAAAAGTTTTTTATTTCTATTGTCAGTTCTCTGTGACACTCTGTCTTTAGATGTTGTAGGAACCTTAGTATTAAATCACCTTATTTCTTAATTATTAAAAATTAATATAGGAAAAAACAAAGTTAAACTTTGGTAAACAATCGTAATGTTTAATACTAATTAAAGTGTACATGTACGTGACAAAAAAAACCTTTACAAAATCTAATTGACACAAACATAAGACAAGTATCCAAAAAGTATTTTTTATTCTAGTAAGTCCTTTGTGACACTATTTTATGGAAATTTAACATAAAATCACTTAATAACTTTATTATTTAATCTATTGTTTTCTACAAATTAAAGTGTACACGTAACAAAAAACCCTTTACAAAATTTTATTGACACAAGACAAGTACTTCCAAATCCAAAAAGTATTTTTAATTCTAGTCAGTCCTTTGTGAGTATCATAAGGAACATTAGCATAAAATCATATAATCAAGTTATTTTTATTCTAATAACAAGGTTAAACTTTGGTAAACAATCGCAACGTACTAATTAAATTATAGTTTTATAAAAATCTGCATAATCACTAGGAATTATTTTTTTATTAATGAGATCACGCAAGTCTTTCTTTTTAGGCTCACTTAATTCTAGTCTTTGAAAAAATGCTTTGGTGATTTATCTTTTGCATCTGTCATTTTTTTCGTTTATTTCTTACATTGACCATTGTAAACTCATTTTGGGTGTATGAAGTTTTATAACCGAATGAAAATGGTTCCATCTCACAAAATTTCAGAACCTTCACGTCGTTCCATATTAAATTGTTTTTATGTTCATCTTCGTTATAACTGTATCCCCACTGTTTTTGTAAAGCTTTTAAATTGACAAAGAAGTCATGTGTCAGCTCAATCACAATAAATGGTTTACCATTTTTCCGGGCATTTTTTATTAAAGTCACATATTGGTATGGCTCGTAAATAGGTTCAGCCATCTATCCATCCATCAGCCTTTTATAGTCCACTACTAGACATAGGCCTCCCCAAACGTTCGCCACTCCTCCCGGTCCTGGGCCTTCTGAATCCAGCGACTACCCGCTGTCTTCTTTAGGTCGTCAGTCCACCTAGTTGGAGGGCGGCCTGTACTCCTTTTGCCATATAGCTATGTCGATAATCTTAGTTCTTCTACGGATTTCATCATTACGAATTCTGTCGCGTAGAGAAATACCAAGCATAGCCCTCTCCATCGCTCGCTGGGCGACCCTGAGCTTATGGAAAAGGCTAATTGTAAAAGACCACGTCCCAGCGCCGTAGGTCATCACTGGCAACACACATTGCTCGAAAACTTTCGACTTCAGGCACTGAGGTATTCTGGACAAGAAGACACTTTGTAATTTCCCGAACGCTGCCCAACCGAGTTGGATTCTACGAGTTACCTCTCTCTCGAAACTGGACTTACCTGTACGGATCGCTTGTCCCAGGTAGATGTACTCGTCGACAACTTCGAGAGTAGCGCCATCAACAACAACCGGTATAGGTGTGACATGGACGTTAGACATGATCTTCGTCTTGTCCATGTTCATCTTAAGACCCACCCTTTGTGAGGCGCTATGGAGGTCACCTAGCATAGTGCTGAGCTCTTCCAGGTTCTCCGCCAAGATTACTATGTCATCGGCAAATCTAAGGTGCGTGAGGTGTTCGCCATTCATGTTAATACCTAGCCCGTTCCACTCCATCACCTTGAACACGTCTTCCAATTCAGCGGTAAACTGGAAGCTTCGGGGATATTACATCACCTTATCGTACTCCGCGCTGTATTGGAATTGTGGTTGTGGTGTTGTCATGGTTGTGGCTTTCTATGAAAACTTCAACACCTCAATTTACCGATAGTCAATCTGTCATCGCTGGAGAGACTCTAGCGCCGCCCAGGTCTCGATAGAATCGAAGGCTTTCTCATAGTCCACATACGCAATACATAGAAAAGGAAGTTGACGATGATCTACTCGAACAAGAAAAACTACTGGAGCTTGATGACGAAACGGGTGATTTCTTGGACTGTTATTTTTTTAATTCACCTGACAAAATAGTACTTTCAGAAGAGTGTTCAGGTTCTAATTTTACCCGACATTCCACGATTTTTGTTTCACGATTATGCGGAAGCAACGTCTTTGGATCATTATATGGAATAGATCTATCAGGAGAATTTTCTATCATCGAAGGAGTACGCGATATATTTTTTGCATTTTCATGCGTACTCTGAAACATCATAAATAAATAAAAAAATGTGTCCCGGTCCAACTATGTATTTTATTAATAACGAATAACAGTGGTAATTACTAATCTGAGGTATATTTTGGTCCGTCAGATTTAAAGATCCTGTGTCTTCAGTGATTTGATAACGATGGTACAATATTTTCTTTATTGATGGTATTCTGAAAATATTTCAAGATATATTACAATTATTCTGAATGTTCACATATATTTGATATTATCGCGATATTTTAATATAAAAGATATTTAATTAAAAAACACCCGCATTAAAAATATTATCTTCAGCAGAATTTTCTTCAATATTTGTCGATGTTTCCAAGTTGATATTAGCAACATTTTCCTGTAAATAAATTAAGATATTCACACTTATTCACACCAATTTTTTCTAAAATATAATCTGCCCTCTTCTTAATTTTTGTTACCTAAAACTAAAACCATAAAAATACTCAATATTATGTATGTTAAATGTAACAAGTCACCAAGACCACAAAATATTTTCATATCATGACAGACTCATTTCTAAAACAGTCAGTGGCATTACGATCGTATTTATTACAAGACAGACTAATTTATAAAAAAAATCTTTTATAAACATTTATTTTAATACAACACGGACGAAATAGCTATTAGGTCATAATTTTTTATCATAAATTCCGTATTAGAGTGACCTAAACACAAACACGTCAAAGTGTATTTGTATATTTTTGCTATAAAATAGACTCAACAAGCAATGGGTCATTACTTTAATGAAAAAAGTTACACTAACTTACCTTATGTTTAGTATTGTTCCGACGCAATTCGGAATAGGTATGTACAATATTAAACGTGCGGGGACCTGCTCAAAGCTCTCGCGGCACACTACTTCTTGCGTCGCTCTCAAACCGAACTCACATTGGGGGATGTGTCGGCATGAAAGAGACCGAAATATATGCGTTGCTCCTCTCACGCAGAAATAAGCCTATGTTTTAATAAAGGTCGATAGATATGTTCGTTTTAAGTCATTCCATGACTGAAAGTCAAATTTTGAAAATTTTGGATTAGGTCTCTATAATTCTAAGGGTGCGATATATGGGTGAGTAAAACGTGTTTTTCCTCTAAGTAGCTCCTTAATATGTCATCTGATAGGCGTATTAGTGAAAATGGGTGTTACTGTTTTGAGGTATGGGCAAAAGTAAGTAAAGAGCTGTCTTAGCTTAGGTACTGTTAAAAACTTAGCTTGCGGGTGGGGAGAGTGGGAGCTCGATCCGTCCAGCCAGCAGCCCTGGGAAGGACGGCAGTGTGTACGTGGCCGCATGCCGCCGTAAGCATCGGAAGGTGCAGGAGACCAAATCTGCTCTCCCCGAGGATGGGCCCGTTTTTGGGGCGCCGCGCGTGGAGGACACCGTTGCGTTCCACTGGAGATCCCGGAGTCCTCCCCAAGCGCAGAGGCAGGCTACCGAGGGGGTTTTAGTGCGGTACAAATCCCATATAACCTGGTAACCTCCCAAGGTGCTGGGTACCTTTTCAAACCCGGTTTAAAAAACCGTCTCACACGGATCGGTCCTGGATACAAATATTCCCTCGCCCTCCTATAACTGAGAAAGTATCTTAGATATGTTTACGTATTGAATACTTGCCTTCAGCCACTGTAAATAAAAATATTGTAATATTAAATTCAAACGCTGCTGTCACAAATCAATTCTTTTTTAAGTCTGGTAGGTTGGTCATCCCGCACTTGGTCAGCATCACAGAGCATATTGAAAGACCTCTTTTAATATGTTCTGTGGTCAGGATGATGGAATATGTCGAGCACTTTAAAAAGATTTGATAAAAAAAGTAGACCTTTTTTTACAATGTATGTTTATTGAAGTGGAATCTTGCAACTCAATTTTGAAGCACATACATACATATTCTGTATGTATTATTACTATTCATTACTTTGAATGACAATGCAAGCAGGTATAATATGGGTATCAAATGAAAGGGCTTAATTTGTAGAATACAATAAAAAGTCTGTGTATTTATATTAGATGTTTTATGTAAAAATGTTTTAAAAAGGAATTTTAATTTATATTTAATTAAACGCCTACTAAAGGAGCAGCGATGGCCGAGTGGTAAAAACCGCGGTCTTCGACGCGACCGATCCCAGGTTCAAATCCTCGGCGCGCACCTCTGACAAAGAAATTTGTAATGTGCGAATTTATCGCTGCTCCACGGTGATGGAAAATATCGTGATATTGCATTGATTACGATATTCTCTATCGCCGTGCATGCCTGAGAGAAATTCATAACTTCTCGAAGGCATGACGTCCACCAATCCGCACTTGGCCAGCGTGGTGAACTATGGCCTAAATCCCTCTCAATTGTGAGTAGGAGACCTGTGCCCAGCAGTGGGACATAAAAAAGGGTTGAAAAAAAAACGTCTACAGCCTAAAACTAGCTCAAGTTCTGTTTTGGGTAGGATGCGATGCTTGCCCGATGTTACCTAACAAATGTATAGCCGGCAATTCCATTACTTCCAACAGTTCTAACACCTGATTCTGGACATTTGATTTCAACGGATATCAGACGGAAGTTCTTGTCAGAATCTGACTGGATTCCAGTAAGATTCTAATATTTAACTACGATTTATCTTTGATAGTTAGCAGAAGCCCCGAAGCAGGTGCCTACATTCTTTTCTGAGATACATTTCTAAGAATTACAGTTCTGACATGAAGCGACCAACAGCCGGATATCCGAGTAAAGCGATGGCTGCCTCTAACCCTTTTTTGCGTCTCACTGCTGGGCACGGGTCTTACCCGATCATTGGGAGGTCTGGAGCTTATTCCACCACGCTGCTTAAATGCTGATTGGTAGAGATGCTTGCCCTCCAAATCTCGGAAACGCGCATGACATTTTGCCACAAGCGGACAACCATTTCACACTCGATTAGCGATCTACGCCAACCGTCGTGCCGGGCTATGGGCGCTTTAAGCGATGGCTACTCTACCAGAAATTGTCTAATGTAGTTTTGTAGGCAGCCCAAAGACGGATGTTTTCACCCTGCTATTATATCCGACAAAAATCTGGCACTGAAATTATGCTTCTATATCGGACAGGGCATCAAATCAACTCTATCCAAAATAACTCATAAATATGCCAAGAAAAAAACAAGGGGTTGCACTCCGGTAGTGCCGGCAGAAGTGAAAACTTGAACATTAACGTTGTGGATTTTTGATACATATTTTGGACTGGTTAGGGAATAATTTCGCACGAATTGCTTTTATTATCTGTATTATTTTTTATTGTATTTTCAGTAGGTTTTCATCTAGTATTTTTATAAAGTACACTTTGTTCAATGTCCATATTTTAAATACTTGATTACAAGTATAGACTGTCGAACTGTCATCAGCTGTCACCCCTCCGTCTTACGAATATTCGATCAGGCCACGTGTCCTGACGCGAGTTTCACATTTTTTACCCATCCCAAAAAAAGTGCACAACGCCGCTAAAGAAGTTTTCACTTTAAAAATAAAATAAAACAAGACAAAAACATCTTCTTTCCAGTTCCCGCCAAAAACTCTGGTCTTCACTTTCTCATCTGCCAATGAATCTTGAGATGCGTCTTTTGTTCGCGCAACTAATTTGCATAACCCTGCGATGCGCACAATGCCCGCTCTATCTGCGGACGGGCCTAACTGACCCATTTCTATTTCGCAAGCCCTTTACGCAAAATTTCCCACTGTCCGAACAATGGCCTCTATGACCAAAGCAAACCCTTTGCTACGATTTTTATGGGAAATAACTTTGTGCGCTCCAAATTTTTGCATTGTCCGAACACCTTCAATAGACCAACGGATTCGCCTTTGGCGAATGTTTATTTGATTTTAATAGAATATGCAACATAATGGAGCGGCCTTTATTTGTGCCTAGATGCTTTGTCGTGAAATTATGACCGTTATATGTCGTAACGACGTGTTTACAAGACTGGTTGGCGAGGTGAAAGTCCAGTAACGATACGTTATATAGATACTTTTCAGAATCTTTAGTCAGGAAAAAAGCCAGTACGTAGTGTAAGAACAATTTATTCTATAAAGTTCAATGTACATACAGATATCATAGCAGTACTTATTAATTAAATTAAATATCTATGAGCTTATCTTAGCATTTATAAATCCAATGCATAGAAAATTAAATTAGTATCTAATAATAAAATTTAATTTATTATAACATTCTTTATATTCATACTATCAATAGAAAAATCTACGTAAAATTTGTAACAAATAGGTACACTTTCTTAACAAAGGTAAGCAAATCGTATAGACCTAAGGTTATCACTAGATCTTAAATCCAACCGTTAAAACGCGGTCGGTCTTGTTTTAATTGTCCATTCACTGGGCAGGGTCACTCGGGCCCGGCCGGGCAGGTAGCCAACCCGTGCTAACCTGCGCACAAAGACAGGGTCACGACAACCCTTTATGCTTCTTTAAACACCCCGAAATTGGTGCAGCGTGAGCGATGGGGTCATCCACTGACCCAACTGACCCCTCCTTAGAAAACCACCCCTTTCTTACAAGGCATTATTTGTAATCCCTCTCGCGAATCTATTTCATTGTCCGCCTATTCATCGGCGCGTATTGGTGAAATTTTTGCGTTCGTGAGAACGTTCTAGTTCTTTGCAAAACTGTAACGTTGGAAGGACAAAGCGTCGTCCTGTATGGGAAAGTTGTCTAGTAGACAAAGGAATGGTCTCTTTTTAATGATTCGCCATTGTATTAGAAGTTCTTTGGTACGGTTTTTGTGCGGTCATCGGTGACCGTTGACCAACGGATTTGCCGATAGCTTATAAGGCGGCGGTGGAACGGTTAATCGCCTCATAACTGTGGCAGACATGATGCAATGCGAATGCAACGACTTGTACCTTCTACTAGACGAACCAAAATACCTATAGATAAACATATTTCTTATAAGGTTTCCTTATGTATGTCCCTATGTTTTAAAATGTAAAATAATTATAATTTCCTAATTTGTTAATTTTATTTTGTAATTTTATTTTATTTATATGAATTATTATTATTATGTTTAATTTTATTGTCAATTTTTGGAACGCCATCACAGGCATAAACTATTGTTGTTAAACTATTGGAGCTCTAAGTTACCTATGTAAATATAATCAATTGTAACCCAAAAATAGATCCAATAAAGATTATGATTTGCTATGATATGTTCCAAGAATGTTTTCCATAGTTTGGCCATCTTAAGTTGCAGTCCTCAGAATTTTGCCTTAATACCTACCACCCTACTTCAATGAAACTGAATTCGAAAGTATTACTTGATACTATGCATAGTGCGAGGGTATTATTGCCAGAAAAATAGTGATGTATTAAGTATGTAACTTTAAATATTTAACTGTCAAAAGTTCAAGAAATACGCTTAATTGTAGGTACTAGACATTCAATTTAAGTACATTAAATAAATGGGAAAATAAATGTATAGAATTGATTAGGTACGTTCAGGACCCTTAACTCTAAAACTAGCTTGCTATAACAGCAATTTTAAAATATAATCTTATTATTTATTCTATAGTTGCGTCTCTGTTATTTATAACTGTTTGGTAGTACTGTTCTTTTAACTATTAATATTTATTTACATCAAAAGTTCTAAATATATAAAAAAAGAAAAATAACCTAAATATCAATGTACCCTGGTTCGAGAACGAAACTAAATAAGTAAAATATTAAGTGTAGGAATGTAAAATGTTTCATAGTCATTATATTGTGTCCACTCTATAGAGTAGAAAGGTGGTCCCCGGATGCAGAATAGCGCGTGCGCGCGGCAGGTGTTGGTTCTGCGGAACCTCTACAGGGGAGCTGCACTGTTGGAGATTTGTTTGCATTTGGAACATAGGGATATTTAAGAAACTTTTTAAACGGCTTGGGATGTAGTCGCAGTTTAGATGTAGTTGTTATTTTTTTTTTCAATGTGTCATTTCATTTCTCTGCCAGTGTCGAATAAAGGTATTTTTGGTTTATGTCCTATTTTACTCAAGCTCAAGTCAATTGATTAGTTTGGTAGTCAAGACATTTCAGTAGTAAATTATTATTACAAAAATCTTATTATTGTATCTAATCTACTCGTATGCTCGTTATTGTCATAATATATCAACATAGACACTATAGTTAAGCGATTTCGAATATAATTTGATTCGCTGATTAGTTTTCTGTCTAATACAAGTAGAAAAAGTAAATAAGTATAAATGGGTTTAAAATGAAATCTTTTAAAATCCCCTCAATATTCTTCAAATTATTTAACGTTACATATAAACCATAGTAATTAAGTCTTATATAATATTCAGACATTTTGAAAAGTATCTTAATTTTCAAAACTTATGATAGTGTTCAAAATGTTGTCTCTCCCTGCCACTTCCTCTTACGACTAACGGCCGCGAAGGCTTTGTCTATGAGGACTAAAATTCTTGATAGTATTTATTTTCTTTAACAATATACTGTAGAGGTTTCCTTTATTTCTAGTTTTATTAATAAAACTAAATAAACCGAATGAATCGATTCTTGGAAGAAGAACATACCTCCATTTATCAAAAGGAAGAATAAAACGACTATAGTCGATGAAATTTAATTTAGAAAACGATTCAAACTCTTTATGGCTTCTTTTACTAATCTTAACTATATATACTAATATTATAAAGTTGAAGAGATTCTTTGTTTAAAAGCGGTAATCTCAGTATCTAAGTACTAGTTTGAATTTAAAAAGTCTTTTCGTGTCAGATAGTTATCGAGGAGTTATCACGGAGTTATCGAGGAAGGCTTTTGGCTATTAAACATCACGATTCACGTTAAAGCTTTTATTGCATGCGCTCTGTAAATGGTTTAAAGTTACGCAAAAATCATGTATGACAGAATTTTTTCTCTTATAAAGTTCCAAAAAAAGTCCACATCTATTAAGGTTACCTCACTACAAACTTTTTAAGTAATAAAATTTATTCTAAAATAATGCATTATGAATATTTTTTATAAATTTGGTAAACAGTTAAATGCAATAAAAATAAATAAGAAGGTTATTGATCAAAAAGTGTTAAAAATCTCGACACCACGCCACGATATGTCCACTGTCCACCAACCCGCACTTCGCCAGCGTTGTGGAGTATGGCCTAAATCTCTATAAACTATGAGAGCCTCTGCCCAGCAGCTAAAAATTGATGATTAAAAATACTTGCTAGTATCAAAACTACCTGACCACGGGCTCACAGGTGTCTCTGAGGCGACGGACGAGCACCCCTATCTCCCACGCGGTGCTTCCTGCACCGACCACATATTACACAACATCTACCATTTTATCTATTTTAAGGTTCCGAACCTTAAAAGGAAAATACCTGAAACCTTTTAGGGCCACTTTCTTGTCCGTTTGTCCGTCTGTCTATTCGAGAACGCGTAAAGATATCGAGTGAAATGAAAATCACATACTCAGGTCTACAGTCTCTTAAAGCTTACATAAAATATAAAGTACCTACTTTACAAATAGGTACATAATAAATATTACTTAACAAATACTTTAAAATACAGATTTCATATTAAGTACTTTATGCCGAAAAACACAGATTTCCTCACGCTCAAGGAAATGAAAATTGACCGCTAATGAACCATTTTGCCGTGAATCAATTCTATTGTTTTTTGGTGTACGCTGTTTGTCCACCGCCGCCGTCACCGTCCCGTCAACGAGAACAAGATGACGGCGCCGAAGTAACAGTACATACCTACATTTACTATGCCTCCGTCACCGGAGCCTCGAGATTTCGAGTCGATCGGCGTGACCGCAGTGGCAGTCCCAGAGGGTCACAGGGGACATGACCCCCCCCAAAATCCATCAGTCATGTGTAGATGGAAGGCGAAACAAGCCAATTTGGGACATCTCTTCTCCCAAATTTCTTAGTGACCCCCCCCCCCAAATTTCTTGGCGACCTCCCCCCCCCCAAATTCGCGAAGGCGGCGACCGCGCCTGTGTGACCGCTAGAATGGGCCCAAGATTTTGACGAGCCGATGCGCGGGCAATACAAAACACATTTGAACTTTCCGCACACTGCCGACGCACCGTCACGTTAGATCGGTTATTTTACTTTGTCTATCATCAATTATCATAATTGTAATAAAATGGCCAAGAAATTTACATACTATATTTATTCATAAATAAAATATAATATGACCCTGTTCACACCGGTGCTGTCCTCCACGCGCTGCGCCCATAATGGGCCCATCTTAGGTAGAGCAGCTGTGCTCCCCTGCATCTTCCAATGCTTACGACGGCCTGCGATTACGCACTCACCGCCGTCCTTCCCGGGACTACTGGCAGGATGGGCGAGCTCCCACTCTCACCGCCCGCAACCCCGCAAGCCCCCATTTAGTCGCCTCTTACGATCAGTCGCCAGTTTAACTTTAACATCACTTTAACTGCCACGCATGACAACTGGAACAAACTAAACTACCGAGATCAGTCGCGGTGGACAAACGCTCTTAAGGTGCAGTTACCGGCCAAAGTTAGCTTAGGCGACCATCAGTTTTATGTAAATATCTATAGGCTTCATACCACTTAAAACCATGGGGCCTGAATGCTAATTCTTACTCTATATTAATATAAAATTTAAACAGTGTCTTCAAAAATACTCCTCCTATTGATGAATAAGCCTCTGGGACCACATTCCGCAAACAAAAAGGGGGCTGTAAAACGTCCTATACATCAAAGTACCTTTTTTTTTTTTTTTTGTCGGGGGGGAAACCTTCAAAAGGTACCCGGCACCTTGGGAGAGAGTACCGGGTTATGTGGGATTTGACCGCACTAAAACCCCCTCGGTGGCTGCCACTGCGCTTGGGGAGGACTCCGGGATCTCCGGCGGAACGCACCGGTGTCCTCCACGCGCGACGCCCCAGAACGGGCCCATCTTCAGGAGAGCAGCTTTGCTCTCCTGCACCTTCACCTTCCGATGCTTACGGCGACATGCGGCCACGCACACATCGCCGCCCTTCCCGGGGCTGCTGGTTGGATGGATCGAGCTCCCACTCACACCGTCCACAACCCCGGAAGCCCCCTTTTAGTCGCCTCTTACGATCAGGCAGGGGATACCGTAGCTCTATTCTTAATCCCGAAGCTACAGGGACACATCAAAGTACCTAGACCTTCTTTTGAATTCTCTTCGTGTAACATGGCATCCTTTCATATCCCTATTAATCTACATCTTCTCATGAAATGCAACCATCTGCCAAATACGTTGTAGCTTATATTACAAATAGTAAGCCCGCGTAAAATAACCGCCTTAACGTCTACTGCGCATGTCGGAACGTCGTAAGACAGTCTTTATGGGACAGGGGCGTCTTCACACATGACGTAGGTAATGGTAGGTATAGAGGGGTGGTTTTAGCCCGGGCAGTTAAGTAATGTAAGTAACTGTAAATTTTATGCGTGTAAGAAAATATGTCTGGAATTATTTTTTCAAAGAGCAGAAGTAAAGTTCCAAAGTTAATCGTTAAATTGGCAGTGAAAATAAAAGAAAATACATAAGAACAGAAAACTAATGAAATGTAAAACACTCTTTTTTCTAATACATAATAATATGTAGGTACCAAACTGTGTATTACAATTTCACCCGTTTATGTATTATTATTCTTTACCATGAATTATGTTTTTTTTTATGGAATTTAAGAATTTTGCAAGTTTTATAATAATATCTAATCTTATAACAAAAGAAATGATAAATTGATAATTTAAAAAATATTTTTCCTTTACATTTATAATTAGATTACCTCAATGAATATCATGGGAGAGTAATACGAACAAAATAACTATAATTATATGATGCAATCGTAAATTACCCAATAAACGCATCAAAAAATGATCTTAAAATGCGTAGGAACTTGTAATATACAGTAGAATCACAGTATACTGACTATTACTAACGTAAGAATACAGGGCTTATTAATTAGGTCGTGAATTTTCGTCCACTCATTTACACTTAATTTAATTCTTTTACACTTATGAACACAATGAACATTCTTCTAAAACTCCAACCTGCAATCAACCAAAAAACAAGAACTTACTGCCGAATTGACATTAAACAATAACCATAGCACAATACAAAGAGCTTCTTGACCTCAAAATCGGGAAGCTGACAAAAAGCAGTATTGTTTGCAAATATCCTCTGTCCGTTTATCAGGTTGCCTTAAGCTAGAAACTAATTAACAATGAAGCTTTTGATTTTGTTAACAAACTATTTAAATTACTTTATATTTAAAAAAATACTATCTATATACGCTACAAGTAGTATGAAAAAGTGTACATAGAAAGTATAAAAATATAAAAATAAAATGATCAATAAAAACTTTCTCAAAAATTTGTCCCGTTGAATAGCAAGGCTAAGTTTGTGACTAAAATATTCGCCAGCTCTCAGGTTACATATCGTGAGTATTTAGCCTACTCGACATTTTGAAAAAAAGGAACAAAATTCTAAATCTTCTTATTCTAAATCTTGAGTTATATCGGATAGAGTTATCCGATATAACTCAAGATTGCACCAACAAAATGAAAGTAAAACAAGTGAAAAATAATATTGTATTGTATTTTTCAACTTAAACTTCAAATGAGTTTATTTTTCAAAGGTGCAGCTGCCGGCCATTTACATGAGGTGACCATTAGCCTTCGGAGTAGCAGCACAACTACATATGACTGACTACAGACAAGACTTGGGTTTCTTTGAGGTTGTGTCTACGTGTCCATAGCATAGGTTGCAGCGATCGCTTAACACCACATGACCTGAATGCTTGTCTGCTACTCCTTTCAAATAAAAAAATTGCCGGTCTGTAAAGTCGGTTTACGGACGATAGTTTAACGAGACAACGTTATAACAAGTCAATGAAAACCACATTAACTTTTCACTTCACTTTATAAACAGTCGACGAAGCCGAACGTTCTAGCCTCAACGTAACGTTACAAGCGCCGATCGTAACGTACAATGATCGTAACGTACAATGAGCGTAACGTACAATATGAGTCAGTTCATCGATTTATAAGACGTTGTCACGTCAAAAAACTCAGCTCTCTCTAAAGAAGATGGCCCAACAGTTAATACCCACCTTAATACTCTGTAACACGTATTCGATATTTGAAACCGGAGTGCTCAGAGGGCAGCACGTGCGCAGACAGGTGGCCCTCCAGGTGCACGGAACCAATTTATAGCTTACGTAACCTGTGGGTAACGTCGGGTATTTTTACTGGCCTATTCGTACGTTATTAACTTTTCGTATCGATATCTACAATTATAAACTGCATACAAAGATGCAGAAATGGTAATGGTAATAAGTACTGAAAATGGAGGTATCGTTACGGGGCGCAGTAGCACAATGTATGTCTGCAGTAGATTCTAAGGTTCACGAAGAAAATATGAAACATGTGAATAACAATATAAACAGACCTTTATCACATGGACTTTATAGATGAAATATTTTATTTATAAGCCTTTTTACACGCTTTTTATTAGCTTCACCTGTATGTTTGTAACCGACTTCTTTGGGCGCGATTTTGACCCACTTTAAACGGCCAGATTTCGTTCAAACTTTGTAGATTTATTGAGGACCGATGACAATACACTAATTTGATAAAATTATTCCATTTTTCAATTTGCAAAATATGATTTTTGTTAATTTATATAATTTTCTGGTTAACTTGAAAATTTGCATAGGGGTCAAGGGCCGATGACAATGCAATAATATGAGAATAAAAATCCAACTAAAAAATAAAAAATAAATAATGTAGTTTAAAAAACTAAAAAAACACGCTTTTGAGAAAATACGAACTAAAAACTAAAAAAATAAGAAGAAAATGTATATTACTGTAAATAAAGCGTGGGGTGGTTTTTAAGATACTATTGACACCATGCACCCCACGCTTTATTTACAGTAATATACATTTTCTTCTTATTTTTTTAGTTTTTAGTTCGTATTTTCTCAAAAGCGTGTTTTTTTAGTTTTTTAAACTACATTATTTATATGTTTCATGTTTTTATTTTAAGTTATGTATATCGTTAATTAAGATTAGTATTAAGTTGTTTTGTATTGAATATATAACATATATGTTGTAAATAAATAAAAAAAACTCTTTTGTTTAAAATTGGGAAGAAAGCAATTAAAAAGGAGTTGTTACAAGGAAACTAATAATATATCTCTTTTTATGGTGTTTGTGAAGTTCTCTTACAGACCGCCGTAGGTACATTATGTTTTTCTCAATAGCAGAAGGTCAATTTATTCAGAAATAAGAGGCATCCTAGGCTTTCACGTAAAAGATCTCTGCTTTAAACTGGCCACGCACAGTCGTGCTTTAATGTCCTAATAGTCTGCGCAAATATGACTCCTCGGGAGCTTCTAATGTCCATACTCCATAGGCGATGGCGATGGTGATGGTGATGGATTACCATTTACCGCATACTTTATCATCAGATCAAATGAAATCGTTTTCAAAAGCGAATTTTAAAAAACTTCCAAATAAGTAAGCCTCTACGCGAAATATATAAACAACTAGTCTTCCGCCAGCGGCTTCGCCCGCGTGCACCCGTTTTAAAGGTTCCTGTAGAGTAAAAACCATCCTATATCCTTTCTCAAAGTCCACTCTATCTGTGTTTCAAATTTCATTAAAATCGGTTCAGTAGTTTAATCGGGAAAGCGTAGCAGACAGACAGAATTACTTTCGAATTAATAATATTAATCCTACTATCCTAACCTACTTCCTACTATTATTATAAACGCGAAAGTTTGTAAGTATGGATGTTTGTTACTCTTTCACGTAAAAACTACTGAATGGATTTTAATTAAACTTTACAATAATATAGCTTATACATCAGAATAACACATAGGCTACAATTTATAAAGATATATTGTGTGAATTGTCCAAAATATGACGATAAGTGTCAAGTAAGTAGGAAAAAATCTACCATCTGCGAGCTAACTATTCTGGCGTGCGCTGCCAAAACCGCTAGAGTTACACATATGTAATGTATGATGGAAATGTTTATCTTAAATAGTCCTACAAAAAAGCCGGTCCAGCGGCACTTCAGAAAGGACTTCACTGTATGCTAATGATCCTCTCTAACGCGGGTGAAACCGTGGGGCACAGCTAGTAGTAAAATAGTATGAATTTGTAAAACAACCACCCTAAAAGTAGGCACCAAAACGAAAGACTAGAATAATTTCTTTAACAGACCGCCAAATATAGCAATTGTCCAATCTAAATCAACATTTCGCAAAACTTAGTTACTCAGTCTACGTAGAGAAAGCATTCAAACAAAGGGTGGGTCTAGATAATCTAGCAAGGTCACTGACACACCAGATGCGAGGGCAGCTGCCGCCACGCTCCACCGTCTTCGCCCTTATCTGGATGCCTGGAATACGATTTTAGTAACGTACTTTTTATAACAGCCTGGTAGGTGCTAGCTAAGTTTAGAACTAGTATTTCGATTTTTTTAAGAATATCATTAGATTGGAATGCTTAATGCCAATTTTCTGTCATTCAAAGCACAAATTAAATTTTAAAAAACTTAGCGGTCTGGAATTTGGAACAGGGTTTTGGCGTTGTTTGGCGGGAAGTTTAAGAAAGGCTTTGGCAAGTTCTCTTGCTTATTTTGATTTTCTTGGTGTACCTTTGAGTTACCTTTTTTCTGACAAACTTGATAGGATTTTTTCCATCCAGGATTTTGGTCGATATACCTAGTTTAATAACAATGCACGTGGGTAATGAAATAAAATAACAGCTCGAAAATATTTCTTTTCTGCTTGTCTCCGAAACTGTATCGAACACGTTGGTAAAGAAGCCATCGCTTTACTTGGGTATCGGTCTGACTTGACTGACTGACTATGACTACTAGTGCTCAGTTTCAACAAAAACTTTAGAGCATCAAAAAACCGCAAGCAGTCATCTTTCGTTCCTCAATGGCAAAAACTGAATACAAACGTTCACTTGACATTGGCAAAATAAATGGATTGGATGCCGTTACTGAAAAAAAATTCGAAGATTTTGTTCAAATTAACAAAAGCTAATTTCCCCGCCGTCCTTCCGAAAATAGAGATAATTAATGTAATTTTTTCAAATGGTAAACAAAGATTTATAACACAATGAAGCCTATATTCATGTACAATGTACATCCCTACTTCCCTACTCCCAATTATAAATTCGAAAGTAACTCTGTCTGTCTGTCTGTCTGCTACGCTTTCCCGCTTAAACTATTGAACCAATTTTAATGAAATTTGGAACACTGATAGAGTGGACCTTAGGAAAGGACATAGGATGGTTTTTATCCTACGGGAACCTATAAAACAGATCCACGCGGGCGAAGTCGCTGGCTGAAGGGTAATATATAAAATTCTCGTGTCACAATGTTAGTTAAGTATCATACTCCTCCGAAACGGCTTGACCTTAAGAAATGTTATATGCATATTCAGTAGGTCTGATAATCGGCAACTATCTATTTTTCATCCTACTAAGTGATAAGGGTGACCCATCCCAAACATTTCAACGCGGTACGGAGTTCGCGGAGTCAGTTAGTCTTGTGTATAAAAAAATCTCGTGTCACAATGTTAATTACCATACTCCTTTAAAACGGCTTGACCGATTTTTATGAAATTTTATATGCATATTCAGTAGGTCTGAGAATCAGCTACTAGCTATTTTTCATACCCCTAAGTGATATTGCCAATATTATTATTGAGCAGCGATGGACGAGTGGTCAAAACCGCGGTCTTCAACGCGGCCGATCCCGGGTTCAAATCCTCGGCGTGCACCTCTGACAAAGAAATTTGTAATGTGCGCATTTATCACTGCTCCACGGTGATGGAAAATATCGTGATATTTAATTGGTTACGATGTTCTCCATCGCCGTGCATGCCTAAGAGAAGCATTTGCACTTGGCCAGCGTGGTGGACTATGGCCTAAATCCCTCTCACTTGTGAGAATTTGGGGAAATTTGCACAGGGGTCAAGGGCCGATAACAATGCAATAAAATGAAAAAAAATCCAACTAAAAAATTTAAAAAAATAATGTAGTTTAAAAAACTAAAAAACACGCTTTTGTGAAAATACGAACTAAAAAGTAAAAAATAAGAAAGCGTAAAATGTATTTTACGCTTATGTGCATGGTGTCAATAGTATCTCAAAAAGCACCCTACGCTTTTTTTTATTAACGACAGAGATGTTCAGATTTCATATAATAGAGAGATGTCCAGACTTCATATAATAGAATATTAAATTATTATCTATATTTCTGGCAGATTGTCACTGGTTTTGTTATCAATCGCCCTTGGAGCGAGCGGACGTGCCGGGAAGCTGTGGCGTGCCATAGATGATAAACTGACTGTTCCCATGATCTCGTCATTCTCGTCGCTCTCATGGTGACATCAGTGTGTGTAGTTTGTAATATCAACGTGGTACCACCACAGACCTAGCATATTATATTTCGCTACTCTCAACTTTTAAGTATCGAACATGAAGTTTAGGTCAACTTAAGAAGGAAACCCAATCGAAGGTTCCTACAATTTTTATGAATAAACTGAGATATCAAGGCTTTCGCATAAACCTTTATTAGTATAGGTTATAAAATTTACCACTGGCCGTCACCCGTGTCATGTCACACCTCACCGTGATTGTTTTGCATAGCTGCGCAAATCACTTGCGTTCTTCGTGAGCTGCTGGGCAGTCCTGGATTTATAAACAGGCCGTAAAGGCCGCGGCCTACGGGCGGCAGCGTCCTACGGGATTTCAGAGGAGGGTCTCTCGACTTCAGAGGATAAAAGACAAACACGTTCACTGATTTTCTCATGGTTCTTTATACATTAAAAAAATCCCTATAGAAACTCATTCCTATCGAAACCTATATTATCGTGTGAGTGACAGATGAGAGCAGCAAGGCGGGCGGACGGCAAAGGCAACCCCCGCTTTCCTTAGGTATGTACATGGGGCGGCGGAAATAAAGTGGCCTACACTCTAAAAAAATATAAATACTTAAATATTTACCGCGCTCACCGTCGGTGAAAGTGTCGGTATCTTGGGAGTTTACATTACGAGTAAAGTGCAGTACCGGAGTCATTTGGAGCACAAAGCCAAATTGGCGTCCAAAAAGCTTGGTGTCCTCAATAGGGCGAGGCAATACTTCACTGCGGGGCAACTCCTGACGCTGTACAAAGCCCAGGTCAGACCCCATATACTCCATATGCTCTCATCTCTGGGCAGGAGCACCAAAATACCAGCTACACCCATTTGACTCCGTTGAAAAGCGCGCAGTCCGAATCGTCAACGACCCAAGATTGACTGACAGGCTAGAACCGCTCAGCTTGCGAAGAGACATAGGCTCGCTCTGCGTGTTCTACCGACTTTACTATGGTGAGTGCTCCGAGGAACTTTTCAGACTAATGCCTACATCACCATTCCATGATTATACCACCAGACGAAGGTTAAAGTTCCACAGGCACCATCTGGACTCGTGGCGGTCCTCCACAGTCCGCTTTGCACGCTCCTTTTTACCACGGACGTGTAGGTTATGGGACAACCTTCCAGCTGAGGCATTCCCAGTGGACTATAACATGGGGTTCTTCAAGAAAGCTGTAAAAAAAGCACTCCTCCAAAGCCGGCAATGCTCGGGTGGCTCCCCTGGGGTTGCCCGTGTCCATAGGCGACGGTGATCGCTTAACATCACGCGGCCCGTCTGCCTTTTTGTTCGGTTTACATATAAAAAAAAAATACGGCACTGGTGCTTGCGTTTACAAGTTCAGAGGGTGCGTAAGTCGAAATTGTCGGATACTACCTTCCGTTCCTCCCCCGGCGCCAATGTTCCGTATCTCCTTGCGTAAAGGTGCACACACACTTACATATAATGATGTGCTTTAATAGCATCTTTTTTAGTTTTCTTTAATTTTATTTCAATGCTTCACTTTTACACAGATTTGAATGACTGTTAAAGTATTAAAGTTTATTATGTGAATATTTGCAGGCCGAGACTGAATTAAGTAGGTAGGTATGTATCTCGAATTTGTTACTTAAGAAGAAGCTGTCACAGGATAAAATTGAATAACATATTTAGACTAATTTTTGAATTTATAACATCTTATGTCATCAATCGCTTTTACCATTCTGAACACTTCCTAACCGACATCCGTATGTCCACGTCTTTGCACGGCTTCATCTCAGGTTACCGCCGGATGGATTACCATTCGTATTCGTTACAGGACGGGGACACTTCCGATTTTGTGTTGTGGCACCACTGTTAAAAAAACAAATGCGGAAATCTTTCGAAAAAGGAACGCAATTGTTTTGTTTTTTTAGAACAGATACTGGTTACTTATGGTAATATAGGTAATGGCAGAAAGTGTAAAATATGCAATGAAGACTGAAGCAAAAAACAAAAAAGGTCTTAAAGAGATGGATATCTCTTCGATTAGAAAGAGATCTAAAAAACACAGTGTATAAACTAATAGGTATGTTGTAACTACTGCAAAATATTATTGACCTGTAAGTCAAGCAACTATCGTTATCCTCTAATAAGTCGGAAGCTCTTGGGCTAGGGTTTTATTTAGGTAGACATTTTTTTAAACACTACAAATTTTAAAATTATTGACTCCCAGTGTTATGAAAAAAAACAGTGACATTTAGCTGTGTCTAAGTCATGTAGTATAGATTCACGATCTTTATAATCAGGATTAATTTAAACTCATTTTAGCCTAACCCTTAAAACCCCCAAAAAGTAACAAACTAATTTAAAAATACATCCCGTGATTAAAAAGCTAATGAGATACTTCCGCCCCTTTGTTAATCACAAGTTAAAGTTAAAACATTCTAATACGATCATTTACTAACGGAACCTTGCATTTTGTGCATTAAAATCACTGCTAAATAACCTAAATATGCAATTCTAATTATTAAAAAAACATAACCTTCCACGGTCACATTCATTAGAATGCGGTCGTCCAAATTCATTGGGCCTTGACTACCTGAGGGATGATTCTATTACGAGTTCTACTTATAATAGTCATTGCACCAGACGATTGGATTCCATTATTTTGTCCTTTTAAACTGCATTCAATTTGTATTAATTTTAAACATTTAACCGTATCCGGTATAGAAAGATCCTCTGTAGAATAACCAATTACATTCAGGATAGCTAATCTGTGCTCTTTAAATATTCAAACACAACATCCGTTTGATTTGTAAATTATACAAACTGATTGGGTAATTTTCTGACCTAGTTTATACAGATTCACACGGTTTCTTCTGTTATTTTTTTAACTCTTGTTAATGTCGCGCTGTAGGGCACAGGTATCTCGGAATTAAAAGGGGACTAGACCAAGTAAGTAATTAGTAGTTGAAAAGCAGCGATGGGCGAGGTAAAGACCGCGGTCTCCGACAAGGAGATACCGAGTTTGAACCCTCGATGCGCACCTCTGACAAAAAAAAAACTTATGTGCGTATTTATTGTTGCTCCACAGTACACAAATATTGTGATACTAGTGGATCCCGCAGACGTTGTCCTGCCTTAAAAGTTTTGTAAGAGGATTAGTTTCTTTATCATCTCAAAGGGTTTTTATGTTACTGTCAAATAAAAAAATAAAAACGAACAGTGACAGATGAACTTACTGTTATTCAGACTATATCAAACTTTTGGACGATGGCGCGAAGAACCAATGTTTGACAATTACTGTTACTAACTGTTTATATAGGAATATAAAATAAGTTATTTAACTATTAATTTCACAATGCTCCCAAATTTTCTCGGCGTTTAAACCTTCCCTGGACTTCTACTAATATTTCAAGACCAAAATTAGCCATATCGGTTCAGACGTTCTTGAGTTTTAGCGAGACTAACGAACAGCAATTCGTTTATAGGTATATATATATAAAGATTCGAAGAACATTATATTCATTTATTATTTAAAAATAACAATTTATATTAATTATAATAATATAACAAACATGAATAAGCCAAAGACAATACTAAACTTTATTAATCTATGAAATGAAATAAGAAACATAAAAATTTTCTTTTCATTTAATATTGAATGGCTAAAAGGATTTCTATACAATGCCTTAAAATGAATTAAAAAAATAAGTAACATAAAAGTCAGACGTGACAATTTTGATAGCTGCGTGAAAATATAAATAAACAAATAAAGTAATAATAAAGGAAAAGTAAAGTATAAGAATAAAACAACAGAATATAAGTTATAAAATATGATATTGGACGTCAATGAAGTAAAGTAATAACATGGAGTGTATTTATAACAGTACACGGCGCATTTCATTCATTCCATTTGCTTCCCGTGGGAATGAGATATTTTCACGCGGCAAAAAGTAGCCTATGTTCTTTCTCAACGTCCTTTCTATGTTTATGCCAAATTTCATCAAAATCGGTTCAGTGGTTTAAGCGTGAAAGAGTAGCAAACAGACAGACAGACAGACAGACAGACAGAGTTACTTTCGAAATTATAATATTAGTATGGATATGGATTAACGATTTTTACCATCACCGTGCATGCCTGAGAGTAACTCATAATAATTTCTCGTAGGCATGATATCCACCAAACCGCACTTGGATAGCGTGGTTGATGATGTTCTAAATTCCTCTCACTTCCAAGAGGAGACCTGTGCCCAGCGGTGGGACATCCAAACGGTTGAAAAATAAATTCTTCATTTTTATCCTTAAGCCTCGAAGGACCTATTGTCTTCTTAGCAACGCATTGACATAAATGGATGGGTTTATCCAAAATGTACAAGTCAACAATATTATGCACACGCACTTTGTGTAGAACTGTCAAAAGTGTTCAACCACAAGATGAGCTCATGAACTGTAGCCTTCGGATCAACCGCAGACATCTTTGACACTTATTATGGGCCATGCCACACTAGCTACTTATACCATCAGCGATTGGAGATTTAGTCGCTAGACACAGAAACCAATCGCTTGAAAACGCTAAAATACACGATTTCACTACCGCGTTCGAATCTGAGGGCCCACTCTGTAAGCATCCGTCCGTAAGTTCTAACATTTTCGGAATCATTTTTAGGATACTCAGATCGCTTCTTTTTCATGAATTTATAAGATAAGCGTTGTCATTGATGACATTAATATTGAATGAATAATATTGCTAAAATTTCTTCAATATAATCCAAAAATAAGGCCCGAAAATTAACTTAGTTTCGGATACAGGCGTACAGAGTGGGCCCTCTGCCCCGTAGACTGACGTGGAAATGCATTGTACAAGTGAACGCTAGAGAATAGAATGAAGAATGTATGAGAGTTTTGGCGGGAAGTCGGAAAATATATATTGTGCTCTTTTGTTTTATTTTAATTTTCTTGGTGTATTTTTGAGTTATCCATAGTAATATTATACCTCGAGGAAAGATTTGTATTTTTGGAAAACTACTGTTCCGAGTTCAAAACTTCTTTCACCATTAGAAAGCTACATTCACCCTGAGTAACATAGGCTACTTTTTACCGCGGGAAAATGCTTCATTCCTAAAACGAGTAATAGGGTCAACGCGGTTAAAGCAACTGGCTAAACGCCTATGATTTTAATATAGCAATGAAGCCTGGAATAGGACATAGGCTATCCTACGGGGACCCATTAAACAAGTCCACGCGGGCGAAGCCGCTGGCGGAAGGCTATATCAGATAAAGTTGATGGCATTTTGTTTGATATAGGATAATCACGAGTGTCTCTCCATATCCAATCTCCAACTCCATCAACTCGCATTGGAGCAGTGTGGTGGAATAAGCTCCAGGCCTCCCCAATAATGGGATGAGACCCGTGCCCAGCAGTGGGTCGCAAAAAGGGTTGCAGCCAATCACGAGTGTTGTGAAATGAAATACCAATGCGAAAATATATTCTTCAGCTCGCCTCCATAATTCCATCGGTTGATTGACCGATTACTGGCGATTACTGACGACTTACTGACTTTACCTATTATAACTCGTCCAGTTTCAATGAATCTGGCAAAAAAGTGATGCAAAAATTATACTTGACGCTGGCGATATGCGCAGAGTTTGCGATGCCATAATTGAGAAAAAATAAGGCTGCGACCGCGCCTGATTTTGTCTAGGGGAGCTGGTTAATCACGAAATCGCGATGCAGCATCCGCAAATACCCCCGATTCCGATGCCGCGTCCAAGTAACCAAAACGCGTTGCAACATCGATGCGCACGCAAAATCGTCGATTGCCGATGCTAAGTAGCTAGTGTGGCTTGATCGTATATGAGTATAATTAATTCTGCATCCGTGAGTCAAGGTAAATCTTCAAAATTATGTAAATTACATTGTCTGTTGTTTCTTCTCAGCACATGGAATAATATATGCGAGAAAGTATGATTCGTTATTAAGTGCCCAAAATGTCTCTCTAAGAATCTCTTGTAAGTATTTGATCTTATGACTTTCTATTTAATTTAAGAAAAAGATTTTTTTATATTTTTTAACATCCCATTGCATGACTAAATAGACATACTGCAAGGCTTCTGTTTTTTTGTAATAAGTGAATATTTTAAGTAACACATAACGAAAGAAATGGCAACGTTTATCAGACTTACGTCGTTCAAAAACGCGTCAAATGTTTTTTCCTAACGAAAAAAACGCGTTGTGGCACTTTGCAAACGGACATTCCTCTTCCATATTTAAAAAATAGAAGTCTCTGGTCGTTATTTTTGTTATAAAATAGATCTTTGTATAATCTAAGCTAGTCAAGTCACCCCTACGGTGCGCATCTGCCGCCCACCTGCCTGGGAGGGATTTTCCGATCAATGACCTTACATATGCGTAAGTAAAAAAATGATCCCTCACAGATAATACTCGCCTTCTGACATTTGTTCGCCGAGTCCATAATAAAATAGTTTTAACGATTGTAGCGTTTAACTCTGTTTTATTATAATGTATAAAAACTTTAAAACTAATATGGTCAATGCCTTTCCATGCTCGTTAATTTAGGTACATGTTTTTAGCGAACATTTACTTTAAGAGTGAAACTGAAAACTCAAAATAAGTGCGACTGACACCAAATATAATTTTATCAAATATTAAATCGTGATTATTTTCTACTTTTGCTTGTTTTTAGGGTTCCGATGTAGGAAGGAAAAAACGGAACCCTTATAGGATCCCTTTGTTGTCCGTCCGTCTGTCATGACCCTTTTTCTATATACGTTATATTTATATCAAATACTCAGGTCTATTGTCCCTTGTAGCTGTAAAAAAAATCAAACTTCTAAGCCAGCGCAATCAAAAGATACAGCCGTTTATGCCGCAAATTATCGGCACTCGCAAGGGAAGCAAAACCTACAGGGTACTTTCCGTGAACTGAGAATCTTGAAATTTGGTACGAAGCAACTTCTTATAGCACAGATAAAGGAAAAATTGCGAAAACCGTAATTTTTTTGTTACATCATATATTAAAAATATTTTACGGAACCCTTGGTGCGCGAGTCCGACTCCCACTCGGTCGTTTTTTCTTTCTATATCATCCAACATTATCCTCAGAATAGGAGCGGACGTGCAGGTTCTGCAATTCAGCCGTTAAGTAGGTAGGTACTCGTATGTTGTATAGCTTTCATTCTTTTTCAATGTCCCATATATAATTCTCTAGTTTCATTTAGGTTATTTTAGACAAAATATTGGTCCAACAACTCAGTGTAGTTTTGAAAAAAAAAATTGGTTCCGTCAAAGTTTAATTTTAAGAGCCGATTTTTAAATCCCCAGATAAAGTTATTAGTCTGTAATCGCTATTGCTATGCTTTTCACGTGTCATAAGAGTAACGATAACAGCGCTAACACTTGTTCGGCGTTTAGTTTATCCGGGGATTGTAAAACCGAGCCTAATAAGTTGGTGCAATACACTTCTCTTCCCTATGCTTGGGAATTAGTAAGCAGTTTAAATTACTGAACTACTTACAACTCCACTAAAGACCCTTTCCCTCACTTAAAACAATGTTTAATATCACAAGAAACAATTTTTGTTAAACATACTGTTTAATAACAATCGGATTACTACACATTCACTCATGAGTCATGACTCACCGTCTGGGTCACAGAGCATAAATACGAACCAAAACATCAGTACCAGTGTCTGACGTACACGCAGACAGACATGACTCAGCAGACAATATGAATCAGACGAGGCTGAGATTAAAACAAAGAGGGTTAAAATAAAAATACAAAAATAGAAGATAGGATTTTATTTGAAAAGTAACACATTAAGACATCAAAATAGTTACGATTTTGATGAACCGCTTAAATCACAGTCCAATCTTAGGCCAAAACAATAATAAGTATTCTGCACATTACAAATAGTTACGTACTAGGTACATTATGTATATCACACCCTAAACCAGGACCGGACTCAGATTATTGCAGTAGCAGAACACAGCGCTGATTGTCAGTGTCGCATGTGGAACCAGTAATTAGAACCAATTTTAATAAAATTTGTGTCTTTCGTATTTGTGTCTCGTATTGTGAATTTCAATAAAATTATTAAAATTTTAAATAAACACGGATAGAGTGGACCTTGGGAAAGAACAGGATGGTTTTATCCAAGCGGGCGAAGCCGCTGGCGGAAGGCTAGTACCTAATAAATATTGGGAGGTAACATCAGGAATGAAGGGAGTTAAATTGTGTTTAAATAGTGTATAGTATAATTAATGTATAAAGCAACGTAATGAAGAGCGAATGGCTAACTAGTGGCTAATTTCATGCGCGTTTGAGTACTTTGGACTGCGAGGACTAACAAACCGTTTTAGTGGATGGATGATTTTGGTCCTTAAACCTTATTACGGGTGGTTTAAAAATATTTCATAGAGCGTGGGCAGCGTTATTATTATTTGGGTAGGTGGGGAAGGGTACAACTTAGGCCACTGCGACCTAAAATGATCAATTGTAGCCTAGCCCCGCGTTTATATCTGATTCCCTAGGCCGACGGTTGTTAGGAACCATAAAATGCGCTTTGTATCCAGAAGTTTGACATCTTCCAATGTGACTTGGCTGCCGCCCAGTATCCGTCTTCTGCTATGGGCAGTGGCGGTCCCGGGGGGAGTCACACGGGGACATGACCCCCCCCCAAATCCATCAGTCATGTATAGATACAAGCCAATTTGGAACACCTCTTCCCCCAAATTTCTTAGTGACCCCCCCCCCCCAAATTTCTTGGTGACCCCCCCCCCCCCAAATTGAAGGCTGCGAACGCGCCTGGCTATGGGTGAGTGCGACACAGTCGGTGGGCAGCGTTAGAGCAGCGTAGTAGATAAAGGCACAGGCCTCCCCATCCTCAATTATCAGGAGTAACCCGTACCCAGTGCGGTTGTGATATGGGTGACCCCTACTGGCAAAAACTTCATGCGTATTTCCGTTCTTTGGAGGGCACGTTAAGCCGTCGGTCTCGGTAATTATCGATAGATAACATCGTTAAGCCTTGTCGGAGGCCTGTGGGCGGTTTAGAAACATCCGGCAGTGTACTTGCCACATCTCCACCAATATACATTGGAGCAGCGCGGTGAACAACATCCAGGTCGTCCCAATAACGGGCCTCCCGTTGGTTGAATACGGTTGCAGCCAACTCGTACACAGCAGTGGGTCGTAAAGGGCTGTATGGGAAAAGCAGGGAAACGAATTTATTTGGAGTAAAGTAATTTAATAAGCTTTATTCTAAAGCACGCATGCACTTTATTTGTTGTAAAGTATTAGAAAAAAATCCATTTTCGGAAATATATATCTTATATATAAAGTATTTTTCATATCACATGTAATGAAACAACGAGTTTTGATTTCTGTTTTGCCAGACGAAACAAGACAATTTCAAACCAATGCGAATGTGTCAGTCAGAATTTCTGCCCTAGGGGAAAAACAACGTTGTTTCTACCCGGCACCTTCATTTGTTTATTATTTACGTCTTTACTTCAAGTCTGTCAGAATCGCATTGACAACTGTCGGCAAATCGCTGTCAAAAGATATGACTGCGCTATTTGTCTGAAATAGTCTTACTTCGACTGGCTACAGAAATCAAAACTCGTTGTTTCATTACATGTGATATGAAAAATACAGTGTGGCTCGGGATGAAACAAAGACGATTTCAGACCAGGGCGATGACAGCCCTTGCTTCGCTCGGGTCAATTCTCGCCCTCTCGTCAGAAATGGTCTTGTTTCACCCCTTGCTACACAATATACTATTACTTACTCATTTGGAGCGGAGAATAATCGAAAAAAATGCAGCAACGTTTTACGACGCAATTATTTTTACGACTACGATCGTTTTCTGATCGTAAGTAGTTATACAGAATACTTATCATTAAATACTTATCTCCTGTCTTTAACTCGCCTTATTTGAACTATTTTATTTAGTAGTAATTGATAATATAGGGCTTTTATTTGCTTGACCTACTGTGACCTACTCGTGTGAATCTTTTAATCTTAAGTAACTTCAAGATGAATTTTCGCGTTAAAAATGGCTGTTTAAAGAACTGACTGATTATTTTTCTCCCGTACAGTTTTTATGAGGAGTTTGGAAGGAAGTTGAAAAAGACATGTTGGCTTTTGCTTTATTTTCATTTTTTGGTGTATTTTTGAGTTACATCGGATAAATATAATAGCGTTTTGTATGGTATAGGTTAAAAAATGGCTGCAACTCTTTTTGCGTCACACTGCTGGGCACGGGTCTCTCCCAATTATTGGGGAAGTCTGGAGCTTACTCCACCACGCTGCTCCAATGCGAGTTAGTGGCCAACCCGCTGTCGGATGTTTTCAAACCGCCCATAAGGCCTCCGACAAGGTTTAACGACTGTTATCTATCGACAACAACCGGGACCGACGGCTTAACGTGCCCTCCGGAGCACGGAAACGCGCATGAATTTTTTTGCCACTGGCGATCACCCATCTCACACCCGACCGCGCCCGTTTGGCTTAAAAAAACGTTAAAATATAACAGTGCGAAAATGTTTTTTCAGTTTGCCTCCAAAACTCCACCGAACACGTTCGGGTAAAGTAACCACCACTTTATTGGGAATTGGGATATCTTACCCTGACAGACTTTGCTGACTAATAACAGTGATAACTGACGACTGATTTGCCTTGGACTATTAGATACAATATCAGCCAGTTTCAACGTAAACGGCAAAAACTATAATGCTATGTCACGATGTCAAGCGACCGAGAAAAATAGAAATCAAAAGTGTTGTTCCGAACTAGATCTTTTTTCCCGCGCAATTATTTGTATAAGTGGGTATAACATAGGTATTTCACGTCAATACAATTCGTGAACACGTAATCAGTGAAGCGTTATATAAAATAACTTTAATTTGACGAATAAAATATCGACGTTTCTTTTAGAATTTAGTATCGGAACATTATTATTATTTTTAAATTATTGTTCAATGGCACAAAACAATTTTCAAATAATTAAAATGGAAAAAAATAATTTTATTGCATAGACGATAAACTGACAACAGATTAAAAAGTGATTCCGCGGGTGCATTGACACAGCAGGTGCGTTGTTTACGTGCGATCGGCGCGTGCGCACACACCTTGCGTTCTGGACCAGTCGAGAGATCACAAGATTGCTTTGTTTTTAAGGGTCAAGCGGACTAATGAGCTCATGATATATCTCATTCACGTTATTAGCAAAACATTTAAATTTTTGGATAATTTTTCCTTTAACAGTTGATGATATGACCTTATTTTTTTACAATGTTTAATGCATCTTACTTTAAATAAGAAACGGATCTTCATCATCTTGTTTTTTTGCTTGCATACTATTTTTACAATAAGGCTATAACTATGCTTAATTTTCAGTTTTTGGTTTGTTTTTAATAAACTCAATTTCGAATCAAACCTACAATAAGGATGAAATAATAGTGCGAGAGCATGGCTTTCTGTATCATACACTATATGTATATACATATCTATATGTATCGCTTTACTTGAATAACTGTCTAAATAAGTTAGTTCAGTTCAGTTTTTTCAGTATCAAGGTAGGTACCTATTTAGATTGGATTCCGTGCAGTCAGGCCAAATCTAGATTTACCATAGACTTAGGATTATTCTAAGTCTATGAGATTTACCTACAGTTTACTAGACATTGGCAGAAACTATGCAAAGACCGCCAACATTGTAGAAAAAAAACAATCAAGCTTCGATTATGAAATTGGCGCCAAAGCTCAAGCATTCAGGTAACCGAGCACGCCATTTGCATTTATTAACATCAAACGCGCATTAAAATGGCTCGCTCGACAAAAGAACGGAAACGCGATTGTAATCAAGAATATTTTCAATAAATGTTTTGTAATGTGGTAATTTCACGGAGACATCTCATTGCCGATGTTTTTTTTTTTTAATAGTTTGCTCCTTTACACGAAATTGAAACCTATGTGATTCAATAAGTAATTTTATAAAATAGGTAAGTTTATGACATTGATCATATTTCACTCCCTTAAAATCGGGGACTGAGATTTTTATAACACATTGCGGCCAAGCCACGTCGCGGATTCCTTCGTTTTAGCGTTTTCTAGTGTACGCGATGCAGCGTTCGGTCGCTCCGTTTAGCTTCTAAAAAGCGACTACATCGCTAATTGCCGACGCTAAAGGTAGCTAGTGTGGCTTGGCCGTTAGATATTAGACGAATCTTCCTAGTCTTAATTCTTGCATTACGACAGACCACTGTTAAACTGCAGCCTACTCTTAAACATATATATAAGATCAACATTCAAATCCCGCAACCATTTATCAGCTTTCAGAAATATTGTTGGCCATAGTTCTCATCCAATGTTCGGCACTTCGTACAATCCTCAAAATCAAAGGGATTTCCAACCGTGTTCTTCAAGTCGTTAGTCCAGGAGGGGGACCTGTGCTCCTTTTGCCGGCACGTGGTATCTTTGCGGTACCAACATTAAAAAAAAATTTCAACCTTTTTTTTAAGTCCCACTACTGGGCACAGGTCTCCTCTCATAAGTGAGAGAGATTTAGGCCATAGTCCACCACGCTGGCCAAGTGCGGATTGGTGGACGTCATGCTTTAGAGAAATTATAAATTTCTTTCGGGCATGCACGGCGATGGAGAACATCGTAATTAATTAATTATCACGATATTTTCCATCACCGTGGAGCAGCGATAAATAGGCACATTACTTTCTTTTGTCAGAGGTGTGCGCCAAGGATTTGAACCTGGGGTCGGTCGCGTCGAAGACCGCGGTTATTTACCACTCGGCCATCGCTGCTTAACATTCAAATACCACACATTTTTCAGCGATAAGAAATTTATATTTTATGTATGGAAGAAGTTCATACCTCGGATTTTTTAGACGCGCTGGGTTAAAAAGAAATAGGTTGTGTGCAGTTTTTCCTTCTCTCTTTCATTTATTACTCTGTTTCTTCAAATCTGAAGTAAGTGTCTGATTTGCTAATTAATAGATACGGTTGTGTCACGTTGGGTGACACAGATAAGTGTACAGTAGGTATCTACAGCGTAGACCGACAGGGCCGGCGATGAACAAAAAGTTTTTTCGAGTGATATACAATTTTTCACCGGTGCTATGAGACTTACACGACTCTTGTACGACATTCTACCGTTCTATGTATTGTTACCAGTTACGGCACAACCGTTTGACCGGTCCATATGCCACTTTGACTTTCTCTTTCTTATTCTTATTCCTGATAATTTTTGTTGCTCTTGTAAGATAGTCAACTTTTTCTGATTTCTATAAGACATTTTTGTCTTAATAGTTTTTCTAATTTGCCCTCTGTGGTAGTTTTGCTAATTTAGTCCCCATCGAATTCAGACTTTTGTAAAAAATGGCAATATTCTGTTTCGTGAATAGGTCACCTTAAAAAACTATAAGAAAAAAAATCATCCGTACCAATATAACGCTAATACACAATACATCTTCATACTCCTAAACCTTCTACTTCCTACTCCTCTACAAATACACTCGATTTGCTTCAATATTTTGTCTTCTTTTTGCTTGAATCTTATTCTTCTTAATCGCTTCTTCATTTCTGAAGGTCGTGTCTGTGAAAGCCCTTCGTGACTTGGTGGATTACTCGCTTCCACTTCGTCCGGTTTTCAGTAATAGATGTAATTTGGTTTATAGGTGTTAAAGTTTGGTATGTAATAGATGTAGTTTGAATCTTATAAGAAATGCAAAATGTTGTATGGTACAAAAGATTTCGTGGCAACCCTGCTCTACCAGTAGTTTTGCCATTTTGCCATAGTATCAATTTATCGCTATCTGGAGCCTGCAATCAGCCACGCGTCAACCGACATGGCTATCGTTACTGGTTCGTTTCTTCAGATTTCTCGCCACATATGTACCTACCATACGTATCTGTTATTAAGTAATGCAATCGTCTGGACTTTCTTTTTAATAAACCATATGCTGTAGCCACTTATTACTTACTTCGCCGCTGTTTGGACCAGAATGAATCGAACCCGGGACCCTCCGATCGGCAGTCCGGCATGGTAACCATTGCGCCACACGGGTCGTCAAATTGGACCGAAAGTTTAAGCAATCTGAGATTATACGAGTTTATATTCTTTCTTATTTTGATTTATCAAAAATGCAGGGAGTAGGGAGTCAATTGTCAGTTACAGAGAGTCAATGGCAGGCTATTGTCAAAAAACTCTTGTTAACATAAGAACAAGAAGTAGATTTTTTATCTACTAAGATAAGCAAAAATGGACTGATTGAATATTAGTTTCGGTCGCTAGTCAGAACAATGACCGCTTCCAACAAGGCGATTAAAACTGCAGTCTTATACCAATCCTTAAAATCCTCGATCTCATTCCAACAAAACAAACACTTCAAAAAAACTATGCATGACACTGGCCACATTCTTCCTATATTTAAAAAAGAAAGCGCAGGTAGCCATCAGCTGTGCTCGACAGGTTGATAACCTAGTGTGCGTACAGCGAGATGAGACACCGTCTATGTCTGCGTGAACAGATGCTGTAGACATCTGCTATGGCGCGTGCGCACGGCTCGAGCCAACTTGATACTTGGAGTCACGTATCTAGTTAGATAAGCTTAATGTCGGTGTCGGGTATGAATTAATAGCAATTATAGTTTCGTATGTGCCATTTTAAATGTAATATCAAAGTTTCACTCCTTTTTGGGTAATGCCAATTAAGTTCGATTCGTGTCGTTATCAAAAAGAACGTGTGTTGACATTTTGGCCGACACCTCATTATATTCTTTTGAAAAACATTTATCAGCCGGCCTTCAAGAGCTTTTAGGCACTTTTGACATTTCGGCGCGTAGATTGCAAGTAACAAGTAGAGAAAATATGTTAATAAAATAATACACCTACGTTTTACTTCTTGAAATAAGAGCATAATAGTTACGAGGCATTAAGGTCTAGTCTAGGTCTTATCTAATAATTGACACATTTATTTTCTGTAATTCTGTTTGTTTCTTTAAGAGTCGTTTCATTATAAAAAGGCTGCTTAGTACGAAAATTTTGTCATCATTACTTTTCCAGTTTTAAATTCCTATTTGAATGAAAAGTCTCCCTGTGTTTTCTAATTGGATGTATTTTACTATAAATTTGATAACATTAGAAAAACAGATTCATTGGCTTATTCAGTTTTTATAAAAAAAAAACTAATCACATCATCGGAACATGTATCAGTTGTTGACAAACATACGATTATATTTACATTTTTTAATCATGTTGCAAGTCAAATTAATTATTCCCTTCGCACCTTTGAAATGCGAAACCGACAATTTCTCTGACTTAATTCAGCTTGACACCAGTGATATGTTCATATTAGGTACTTCTGCCTTAACATACAAGAAAAATCTAGTGTCGCGATGTTTGTCCGGCACAAAATCTGAAACAACTTGTCTCAATGTTTGACGACCCGTGTGGTGTAATGGTTACGACGTCGGGCTGCTGATCGGAGGGATACCCTCTGGGTTTGATTCCCGGCAATTGGAGGAGGAGGTTGAGGAGCTGCCGCATAAAACATAAATACTAACACTACACAATGCCTGAGAGTTTTTTTTGCCGTTTTTTTTCTCTCATTGACCCAGCGGTGGGTAGCATCAAAAGCCGATGATCTGTTAATATTATTCTTTATGGATCTAAAAATAAAACTATGTTAGTTAATTTAAAAAAATAATTAAGTAATATTGCCACTTTGTGTGTACAGAAATAAATTCAAAAAATATAATATTGTATCCCAGAACTTTGTAGACTGTTTAAACTTTTATAGTATTATAATTATTGAGATTGCCCCTATAATATCTCTGTCTATAAGATTCCAAAAACATAAAAAGTCGCAACCAAAAGTTAGGTATGTATATTACAAAAACTGCCACTTTGATTAACATCTCATATTAGCGCAGATGTAACGGCTAGATGTAAGATTGGAATGTATTCCAATTAATACCAAAAGTGGAACAGAATATATTAATGGAGGCGTCAAGTATCAAAATGGGCACGAGCCATAGCGGCGGTCAGCTGCTGTTCGGGCATCTCGTCTGCCGGTCCGTCTGTGTGTGTAGATCGGCTGCGTGGTGCAAGATTGGAGATTTCAACGGGGTAAAACATAAATATAAAAAAATTAAGATTCTAGTGTATTACTATATAATACAAGATATAATACACAAATACACAAAGCAATCGGTCTTGTACCACCAAATTAATTATCCAGTAGGTATGTTTTATTTGGTTTCGGAAGGAAACCTTCAAAAGGTACCCAGCACCTTGGGAGAGGATACCGGGTTATGTGGGATTTGTACCGCACTAAAACCCCCTCGGTAGCCTGCCTCTGCGCTTGGGGAGGACTCCGGGATCTCCAGTGGAACGCACCGGTGTCCTCCACGCGCGACGCACATGAACGGGCCCATCTTCGGGAGAGCAGATGCACTCTCCTGCACCCTCAGGCGCTCACAGCGACATGCGGCAACGCCCACACCGCCGTCCTTCCCGGAGCTGCTGGCTGGACAGGTCGAGCTTCCACTCTCACCGTCCCCAACCCCGGAAGCCCCCTTTTAGTCGCCTCATACGATCAGGCAGGGGATACCGTAGCTCTATTCTTAATCCCGAAGCTAGTATAATTTAAATGACTTGGTCTCACTCGCACTAATGAATCTAAAAGGAAACTAAGGTGTACAGAACAAAGGTAGTACTTTATCATTCAATTAAAAAATATTTGGGGTCGATCTTAGTTTACAGGAAGGAAGAGACATCGCAATTTTACTTTTAATCGGAACTTTAATTTTTATCACCCCGCGTGGCACAATGGTTCTGCGTGGTCAATGCTGGACTGCCAATCGAGGGGTCCCGGGCACTCCCGGGTTCGATTCCCGGCAAAACAGAAATTTGAATGATGAGTTTAAATTTCTATTCTCGGTCTGGGTGTTTGTGTACCTGTCTTTGAGTGTGTCCATGGTACCCACGACACAGGGTATTAATTACCTTACTGTGGGGCTATGAGTGTGTAACATTTTATTTATTTATTTATCACCCCAGACCGTTATTTTTTCATCCGTCCGTCATTTCAATATTTTTATATCACTCAGTGTGTATTTTTTTTATAAATTATTACCTCATTGATTTTGGGAGTTCATTCCATAGGCGAAAAATTTAAGTCGAGTTTCTCCGTACGTAAATCATTTTTGACGCTAATAGGTATCTATGCAAAATGCAAAAAGTATTCAGAGAAAATATGGGTAATTTCAATACAAAAAATACAATTAATATGAAATTTCAATATTAAAAAAAACAAATGTCAGTTTTTTTATTTATTCTACCCGCTACGCCTCCACCTTGCTCCACACGTGACTCACGCCGACATTGACCGTGTAATCTCGCAATTAAGCATCTCGTGCGAACATCGCATTATTATTATGCAATGCTAATGGTAATTGCATAACTATTGCGCTATAAACTATCATAGTTGATGTTCGTTGTTGATATAGTTTACCGCCTTCGATTGTTATTACTAACAATAAAATTATAGCATGGACACATTCCTACAGGAGGGAAAACAGTGGTACACCTACAAAGTGTTTGTAGGTGTACCACTGTGTAGGTGGCAAACACTTTGTAGTTGGTAGAACTATTATGGTTCGCCCGGGACAGTACCACCGCTGCACCCACTTCTGCCGTGAACCAATTCTATTGTGTTTCGGTAGAAAGGTGCAGTTGCCGGCCACACTTACATGAGGCGACCACCAGCCTCCGGAGTAGCAGCGCAACTGCATACGACCTCACTCACAAGACTTACCTATGCTTGCTTGAGGTTATACCTATGTAGGAGCACGCATTCTACGTGGTGGTAAGTGGTCGGTGCAGCCCACGGACATCTATACACAACCTCAAGCCAGCCTTGTCTTATCTTGCCTGAGGTCGTATGCAATTACGTTGCTACTCCCGGGGTTGATCGCCCTTTGTAACTCTTTCCGGTAACCTTATGTTTTTACTGAAACACGGGCACTTTAATTGACCTTATTAACCAAACAAGGGCCTATTTCATCACCTTCAAGTAAAGTGACAAGTACGCTAATTGTTGGTGAAAGTCACCCGTAACTTCAATTTCAATTTCACGATATTCGAGTAGCACTAATCATATGATAAACTGACCCGTACTCATAGCTTTTACTTGCCCATAAATTTTTATTGAGACGTAACTAATCAACTCTTTACTTGGAGAGGGTGAACGAGGCCCTAAGGATACGAAAAAACAATGAATTATTAAGATAACACAAAAACTGTCTGTCCCAAATCATTAATTTCCTCTAAGCGCGTGCCAGACGAGATTTTTGTTTTTATCTGGTATCGGTAGGTAACGAAATTCATGGCTATCGACAAAATAAAACAGCTTTTTGTGTCAAGAAAAAATAAAGATTTTCATCCTGTTTAAACTTACCTAAGTAGAGTTTTGGCGGGAAGTCGAAAAAGACATATTGTGCTCTTCTTTTATCATTTTCTTGGTGTAGTTTTGAGTTATATCGGATAAAGTTGATGGCATTTTGTTTGATATAGGCATCGAGATATAGGTTAATTACAGTGCACGAGTGTTTGTGAAATAGAATAACAGTGCTAAAATATGTTTTTTCTGCTTGCCTCCAAAATTCCATCGGACACGTTCTAGTAAAGTAGCCATCGCTTTACTTGAATGTTGGACTGACTGGACTGACTGATTACTGACGACTTACTTACTGACTTTGTTATTACTTCGTCAAGTTTCATTGAAACTGACAAAAAATTGATGCAAAAATTATACTTGACGCTGGCAGTATGCACAGATGCAGCAGATGCCATAATTGAAAAAAAAACTTACCTAAGTACAAATAAAACAGAAATAATTTCTTCTATCTTCTTCTATGTACCTATACAAAAATTCGCTTTATTTGTCCACCCCAAACATATTATTTTTATTTTTTGGGTTTATTTATTTTCATTCTTATATGATGTGGCATTAAAAATACTTCCTCCTTTTTTGAAGTCCGTTAAAAACCGTTTCTTTATTGCGAAATATTGTTTCTTAATTATATTATTCTTAATTAAAGAGAAAAAAACTGGCCAAGTGCGAATCGAAATCACGCACCGAGGGTTCCGTAAAATATTTTTGATATAGCTATGACGCACCTAAAAATTTACAATTTTCGCAATTTTTCCTTTATCTGTGCTCTAAGACGTTGCTTAGTACCAAATTTCAAAATTTTGAGTTCACGGGAAGTACCCTGCAGGTTTTGATTCCCTTGCGAGTGTCGAAAATTAAGGGAAATTTGTGGCATAAACGGCTGTATCTTTTGATTACCCTGTAACCCTTATACTTTAAGGAGCTACAAATGATAAATAAATAAACGCACGGACAACAAATTGATCATATAAAGGTTCCTTTTTTCCTTCCGAGGTACGGAACCCTAAAAAGTATGAGACGTTAAAACCTATAATGACGTCACCTGATACTTCCCTCAAAAAACTGTTAAAGGTAAAAGTTCATCTGGGCATCTACCTGTCCGTCAGAAATAAAAGAAGCACGCAAAAAAAAGAGAAATTAAACGGGGATAAAAACCGGCGACAGATGCTGACAATGGCCTTACTACTGGTACTGTCACAAACACAAGACTATTTAGAGTCTTGAATAATAATTGATTTTTAGGAATATAAACCAGATGCGGAATATTTAAATCACAGTTTAATTCACAAATATTTTTTTTACAATGCAAAAATAACGATTTAAGGTTTCTAATTAACATTTTCTGATACGACTACAATTAAATAAGAAGTAAGCACAAAACGGGCAGAGACTGCCCCTGCAAGTTTTACAGTAATAATCATTAGAGGAGAGCAGCGATGGCCGAGTGGTAAACGACCGCGGTCTCCGACGCGACCGATCCCGGGTTCAAATCCTCGGCGTGCACTTCTGACAAATAAATTTGTATTGTGCGCATTTATTGCTGCTCCACGGTGATGAAAAATATCGTAATATTTAATTGATTACGATGTTCTCCATCGCCGTGCATGCCTGAGAGAAATTCATAATTTCTCAAAAGCATGACGTCCACCAATCCGCACTTGGCCAGCGTGGTGGGCTATGGCCTAAATCCCTCTTAATTGTTAGAGGAAACCTGTGCCCAAAAAGAGTAAGAGTGTGTAAAAAGAGGTTGAAAAAAAAATCATTAGAGGAGGATCCACTTTTTTCCCCTACATCGTCACAAATTTTTTATTCAACCACCGACGTTGATTCCTAACATCATGTTAAAAATCGCCCGCTGAATTCAGTAGTGGCACCAGTACGAAGTTGTGGTATTTTGAGTTAGTTTTAAGTCATAAACTGGAACTGGTAGTGTATGAACTATCGAGTTGTTTTATTTTAATGCAGAAAGTGAACTAACAAATTTAGACAAAAATTCATTACTAAGTTAAAATTCTGAATTCAGCAGGCGAAATAACTGAGAGTTTTTTTTTGTTTTTCTTACACGTTGCCAACGGTACGGATTGACATGATTCTTTGTATGGTATAGTTTGCGAGGCGACTTCGTTTTTGCCACACTTACACCTATTTTAGCACCTTGTGTGTGAGGTGTTAATGGGAAAAGGATCGGTTATCTTTTTCGTCCAATAGAGAAATCTGTAATGAGAGTAACTCTTTTTCATTTTTCTGTAGCACTTTTACAAAATACCTACTTTTAAATTATAAAGCTTGAGACACTGATATAAAATGACCAACTCAAACTTTCTATGTATTTTATATTTTGCAAACGTCTATATTAAATATGGGTATAGTGGGACTTCTTAGAAAAAAAGTATCATCAGAATGCCTACTGTTTATATAATTTTCAATTTTTAATTCCTCGCCCTATATAATTTTTCCGAAGCACTCTCGCGCTCGCCATTACCGGAAGCCAGTTCTGGCGGCACGAGCTACGAGCGATAAAAAGTTCGATTGTCTTCGATCGACAGCGTATAGATGGATTAAAGCACAACGACTTCGTTTTTGCGTTTTTTACACCTATTTTAGCACCTTCGGCTGTTTAATTGGGAGCTACAATTAATTGACATGTTGACTAAAACAGGTTAACCTTAAGTAAGGAGTACGCACATAACAATTAATTTCTTAGTCAGAAATGCACGTCGGGATTTGAACTCGCGACGCGACCTCCAAGTCGGAGATTGATGTCTTTACGACTTTAGACGCTTTTGTAGTGTGTATCCAACTTAAGCACAAACCTTTAGTCTATATCAAGCTTTACTTAACTCATCTACTTTATAAAAATAAGTCGGGTTTTCCTTCCTGACGCTATAACTCCAGAACGCATGAACCGATTTCCACGGTTTTGCATTCGTTGGAAAGGTCTCGGGCTGCGTGAGGTTTATAGTAAAGAAAATTCAGGAAAAATTTCATACCAAAGTTCACGCGGACGAAGAAATATTGTGTGTTTATATTATTCTAAGAATAGTAAGAAAACTAAGAAACGCGTCTTGAATCAATTCGGTTGTTTCCATTGTCGCCCCGCTTCACATAGCGACTCTGCCAGGACCCTGAAAGCTAGGACTTTACATACGCTTTAGAAGCGCGCAGGGCCCGGCGGCTAGTAGCTAAGCGAATCGAGTGCTGTAAGATGGGTGATCGATAGTGGCAAAAAAATTCATGCGCCTTCCGTGCTTCATAGGGCACGTTAAGCCGTCAGTTCCGGTTATCGATACAACAATCGTTAATCCTTGTCGCAGGACTTGAAAATATCCGACGGGCGTGTTAGACACCTACTAAACTCTACTAATCGGCATTTCAGCAGCGTAAGGGGCCGTCCATTAATCACCTCATGTTTTTTTTGGCATTTTTTGGTATGTACCTACAAAACGTCTTATTTTTTTAAATATTTATTGATAAGTATAGGTAAGTTATCATCTAATTTTATAATAGAAAATTAAACACTACAATAATAACGTCTACCTAGACCTAGAGGTAGACAGAAAGGTTGCAGGTTGTTTTTGACTGACATAAAAATAATCAACGGCGAATCAAGGTCGTACCTATTTATTTATTTATTTACCATTTTGTAAATCTACAGTTTACAAGGGCGAACTTAATGCCTAGTGGCATTCTCTGCCAGTTACCCTTGATGAAGGCGATAAATTGTGGTAGGCGAAACAAAACAGCAAACTTACATAACATAACCTAATACACAAAAGTTTAATATACATACACATAATAAATAATAATAATACATACATACATACACCTACGAGTACTACAAGCTGCTTTGAATTTTGTACACGTTTGACGAAAACAAAATACTTACACGTAACGCCGCTTTTCGGTTTAGAAATCGCGCGTTTGCCGAAAAATAAATACACGTGATATATTACTACACCCCACCTCCCCCTTGTGATATTTCGTGATTTTTATTGACCCCTCCCCCCCTTTCGAGCTTCACATGATTAATGGACAGCCCCTAAGCTTCAGGCCTTCCCAATAGTGGGGAGAGACCCGTGCCCAGCAGTGAGTCGCAAAAAGGGTGGTAGCCACATACGCTTTATTTTTTTATTTTATTTTTTCAACCTTTTTTTATGTCCCACTGCTGGGCACAGGTCTCCTACTCACAAGTGAGAGGGACTTAGGCCATAGTCCACCACGCTGGCCAAGTGCGGATTGGTAGACGTCATGCTTTCGAGAAATTATGAATTTCTCTGAGGCATGCACGGCGATGGGGAACATCGTAATCAATTAAATATCATGATATTTTCCATCACCGTGGAGCAGCGATAAATGCGCACATTACAAATTTCTTTGTCAGAGGTGCGCGCCGAGGATTGAACCCGGGATCGGTCGCGTAGAAGACCGCGGCTTTTACCACTCGGCCGTCGCTGCTCCACATACCATCGCTGCTGCACATACGCTTTAGTGTATCAAAATATCTATATACCGAAAATGTTACTTCTTCCCTAATATTGAAGGTCACTGCCTTCCATCGATAACAAAAGGGGTTTTAATATAGGTAATAGTTCTAGGTAGAATCTAGATTTAAGGAGGAGGTTCAATGGTTTCAGGTATTACAGTAATAAATTATATTTTGACAATAGCTATAGTGAATATCAAGCTGAACTATGCAGACTAGGTTTAAAGGACTAAATCCTAGGTACCTGCCTAATTTATTTTACTTCTAGTAATGGCAGTACTAGGAACATTGTGAAAGAAAATTGCTTACAGCCATTAGTCAATGTTAGCGAACGGCACCACTATGTACCACATCACCTATTACTAAAATCTGCGAGTTAAAGATACCTATAACTAGGGTTGCCATCTCTAAAATTTGTAAACCAGGACAAGACGCGTTAAAACCCCGGATTTTAGAGCACAAAACCCGGACATTTACACAGCGGGGGGACGGTGAATTTACCGAGTCGGTTCGTCAGTTGATCGCCATGTGCGGGCACAGTGCGTGTGTCGCGGGCATTTATTTTTCTTTTTTTTTTTTTAAACCCGGACTACAAAATATGAAGTCCGGCCCGGACACTCCCCGGACGCCCTCTAAACTAGGACAAATCCGGGGAAACCCGGACGGATGGCAACCCTACCTATTTTTTTTTTTTTTTTCAACCTTTTTTATGTCCCACTGCTGGGCACAGGTCTCCTCACACAATTGAGAGGGATTTAGGCCATAGTCCACCACGCTGGCCAAGTGCGGATTACCCTACCTATTACCTATTTACTATCTCGCTCGTTTCAAAAATAGGCTACTCAGTTGTTATTCTAAGTTTTTTTTTTTCAACCCTTTTTATGTCCCACTGCTGAGCACAGGTCTACTCTTGGAAGTGTAAGAGATGTAGACCGTAGTCACAGAGGCTAAATGCGGATTCATAGACATAATGCCTCCAAGAAATTATCAGTAACTGACAGGCATACAATGGGAAACATTGTAATTAAATTTCACAATGTTTTCCCTCACCGTGGAGCAGTAACAGTATTCTCGTAGCCCCACAGTAGGGTAGATATACCCTGTGTCGTGGGTACCATAGACACACACAAAAATAGAAACACAAACCGAGATCCAGACTGAGAACAGAAATTTTAAACTCATCAATCAAATTTCTGCTCCGCCGAGAATCGAACCCGGGACCCTTCGATCGGCAATTCGGCGCCACACAGATGGTCGTGTGCGTCGTGGTTTAAAGTTCGGTACCTATCTGTGTACCTATCCGTGACGGAGTCTGTTGTCTTTCCCTTTCAGCCATCGCTGCTCTTACATATATATTATTATGCTCTATAGGTACTTAGATATTAACGGCTATCTAATATCTTAAATTTTTCATAAAAGCTTGGGTATCTAACTACTTCAGTGACTGATTACTGACTTCACTGATTTTGCCTATTATTTTTTCCGCTTGGTTTCAACCTTACAGCATCAAAGGTACTGACTCACCCTTCAGGGGAGAGGGCATTGCGCCTCGCTTCGATACATAATTATTGTGCCAAAAATGGTGCAGGGGGAAGAACGCACACATTTTAATTTTGTCACACATTCACAAATAATCTTTCATCGCTACAGACGCATACATTTCTAAATATGTCAATTTCAATTATTAACAACGTCATTTTCTATGCACCGACAACACTGACACACAGACACACTAGTTGTATAACTAAAAGGCACATTGTGTATGCACGTTGGGACGAGGGGTTCGCCCGTAAAGGCCACTCCTCTGACGGGTGTCACACCCGTCAATACCTTGATGCTCTAAGGTTTCAACGAAACGGGACGATCATAATCACGATCATAGATGCCATACTAAAAGAAAAGAAAAAAGATTACCTCTATCGTATGACATATTCTATAACACTGAAGCTGTTGCCAATAAATCAGTAAATCTACTTTTTACCTATAAAATATATATCACACAAAAATCAGTAAAACGTCTTCGTATGGTATTTTACTGTAGGGAAATACAGCTAATATCGACACAATATTTATTTTGCAGAAGAGGGCTATTCGCGCAATATATAAATTAAATTCTAGAGAATCACTGAGAGAAAAATTTAAGGAGACTAATATACTAACATTTGCATCGCAATATATTTATGAAAATATAATGTATGTTCGTAAAAACAAACAGGAATTTATGACCTTTTTGGATCGACAAGGAATGGCCACAAACTTGCATTCCCCAAATGTAGGCTCCGCAAAAAGAGCCACTCTTTTATCGGGATGTCGATCAGAATTAAGTATACAATAAAATCCCGGAAAATGTTCAATCCCTTCCTTTTCACAGATTTAAAAAAAAGTCAAGTCCTGTGTCGCAAAGCTTATTGCGATCTTAAGGACTATTTAATTGATAAAAAAGCTTGGGATAGCGCTGTAGTCCCACAAGGCTGTTTCTATAACTGATGTAATAGACTTAAATGAATTAAACTGCCTATGTTAGCAGATGGCTGTGGGACGACATTGACACATGCGGTAGCTGTCACGTATGTTCCTTATCGGCCCATAGCTACTCTGTAAGAAAGCTAGCTATTGTATACCCCATATTTTAAAACAGGGCTGAAGTTTTTCGCCGTCTGCTCTTTTCTTCAGCTCAGCATTGCCTAAGCGCACCCAGAGCAGACAGAACAAAAAAAATAACGTTCACTAAGAGTTTGTAAAGGAACCGTACAGTGAATAAAGAATATTTCATTTCATTTCATTTCAGAGACAGAATAGTTAGGTACCTACTTAAATTGAATGATGGATTATGAAAACATTTTTAATTTTATAACACGTAACATAGTAAAATCTTATCAATCGAATTATGAGTACCTAGGGCCTAGTCGGGTCGGGCATGTCAAAATAATCGATGAATACATTATCTGTGGTACGAAGGGAAAGTGACGGGCAGCTGCGGACTTTCGCCAAAATAAGGACGCACCTTCGCTCGGCCAGCGACCGTGAGCCGTGCACCCAATGAGTTATGGACCATATTTAACTCTGAGCATGTTTTACTTGATGATTTTTTTTATTTCTAGGGTTTCGTACCTCAAAAGGAAAAAAATGGACCATTATTTGAATTAGTTTTTTGCCCGTGTGTCTGTCAAAAAACCTTGATTGCGGAAATCCCTCGAAACATGGAGTTGAAATTAACCTATCTGGGGCTGGCTGTCTTTTAGCGTCCCACTGCTGGGCACGGGTCTCTCCCCTTTATTGGGGAGGCCTGGAGCTTATTCCACCACGCTGCTCCAATGCGGGTTGGTGGAGGTGTGGGTTAGTGGCCAACCCGCTGTCGGATGTTTTCAAACCGCCCATGAGGCCTCCGACAAGGTTTAATGACTGTTATCTATCGACAACAACCGGGACCGACGGCTTGACGTGCCCTCCGAAGAACGGAAACGCGTATGAAATTTTTTGTCACTAACGGTCACCCATCTCACACCCGACCGCGCCCATTTGGCTTAGTTGCATAAGTAGATCGTTTGCGTTCTACGCTAACGGCCGGGCCATGCGCGCTTCAAAACCATCTACTTACAATTAAAATAAAAAGGCTTTTGACGCAATAAACGCATATTTCGATATACTCAGCAGGATCAAAATGATATGGTTACTTTATTATGGTATACTTTCGTCGATACTATGTTTGGCAGGTAGCCTCGTTTTATATTGGAAGTTTAAGGATTTTTCCTTTAATTATTAAAGATATAGCCTTGTATGGAAGTCAACTACTTTAGTCCCTGTAACTTCGGGATTAAGAATAGAGCTACGGTATCCCCTGACTGATCGTAAGAGGCGACTAAAAGGAGGCTTCCGGAATTTTGGGCGGTGAGAGTGGGAGCTTGATCCGTCCAGGCAGCAGCCCGGGAAGCACGGTGGTGTGCGTGGCCGCGTGCCGCCGTAAGCATTGGAAGGTGCAGGTGCTCTCCTGCTCATCTGCTCTCCCGAGGATGTGCCCGTTCTGGGTCGCCGCGCGTGGAGGACAACGGTGCGTTCCACTGGAGATCCCGGATTCCTCCCCAAGCGCAGAGTCAGGCCACCGAAGGGGTTTTAGTGCGGTACAAATGGGATTTGTTATGTGGGAACATAATCCGATATCCCAAGGTGCCGGGTACCTTTTGAAGGTTTCCCTCCCATACAAAAAAAGGAGCATACTACTTTATATGTTGCCACGTGGTGTAATGGTTGCTGCGGCTCATGGACATCTACACGTAACCTCAAGCAAGGCTGAGTGTTACTGTAGATCGTAAGCAGATGCGCTATTTTTCTTGATGATTGGTCGCTTCATGTACCTAAGTCTGGTTGACAACCACAAATTTCCTAAAAAGAGTACATTGTATAAAGGCATCGCACGATTGGTGCATGCATACATAGGTACTACTCGGTCAAGTTAACATGACTCCTGGGAGGTGTCTATTCTACTCTGCATGCATCTGTCCTAAAGTTCTAACATTTTCGGAATCATTTTTGGCATATTTAGACAGTTTCTTTTTCATCAATTTATATGATTAGCGTTTTTATTGATAACACTAAGCAAGTGAATAATTAATATTGCTAGAATTTGGGATACGGGCGTAGACAGTAGCCTCCCAGGTGTCATGTTAACTTGACCGAGTAGTAGGTATAGCAAGTGCAAGAAATATACTAATTTATCTATCTGTGAACACTACGTAGTCTAGTTTAATTCTTTTTCATTTATTTATTTTCTCAAAATAACAGCTAACATTACAGTATCAAGACCAATGCGTTAGTGTAAGTTAAAACATTTGAATGAAATTATCGCCCATTTCGTTTAAGCCGGGAACAATGTGTCGCCTATAATACCTAATATTTTAATCACTCGGTCAAGTCAAGTCAGTCATCGATCTGAGTAAAGCCCTACCCTACTTACTCCAGGCACGGTCGCAGCCTTCAATTTTGGGGAGGGCGGGGGCTTGCCAAGCAATTTTGGGAGGGAGGGTCACTAAGAAATTTGGGGGAAGAAGTATCCCAAGTTGGCTTGTTTCGCCTTCCATCTACACATGGCTGATAGATTGTGGGGGGGAGTCATCATGGCATGTCCCCTGTGACCCCCTCCCCCCCTCTGGGACCGCGCCTGACTTAGTCAGAATAATGTCTTTAATGAAAATTAAACAAGACTACAAGTTCCCGGCAGAACTTCCTTGCTGTTACGTAATAGACATAAGATTAAGTATTGCTCTATGACAATGGGAAATATTGTAAGAAAACACGCAAACCGGGAAGTTATCTTTAATGGCCCCAATTTATCCATGAGTCGATCATTTTAGGCCATATATAGATAGGTACCTGGTCTACCTAATAGATAAAGTGAATTAAGTGCATGACATTTCTTTTAATCTCCAAGCTGTTTTTTTATTTATTCTGATCTTTGGATGTAACCTAAGTTCTTATGTATCGTTGAAACCTTTTTCATATGCGTTGTAATTAGAGCCATTAACGGTAACCTAGGTTACCTTTCTGGTTAGAACGTTAAAAATAATAACGCATTGGTCTTAGAAGTTCTTATTAGAAGATATCTAAGTTGTTTTTTTATTTATTCTGGTCTTTGGATGTAACCTAAGTTCTTATATGTATCGTTGAAACCTTTTTCATAACTGCGTTGTAATTAGAGCCTTACCTTTCTGGTTGAATGGAACAAAAATACTTACTTAATAACGCATTGGTCTTAGACGTTCTTATTAGAAGGTAGGCTATGGTACCTACATACCTACCTAAAAGATTTCGGTTTTTGATGGGGATTTGTGTTTACCTTGACGCTGGTATCATTAAAGTACTTACCTGGTCAGTCTTCCCACCTTTACCTTTCAGAACTTTTCGAAATGAGTTTTATAACAATACGAAAAGCTATGTTTTCGCATTGTTTTGTGTTGTCTATAGATAACTAAAAACTATAGGTACCAAGAATATGAAAATAACATAGACAGCAAAAAAGTAATTAAATTTGGTATCAAAACTTAAGGCTAAGGCTTCTAAGACATTACTTTCAGGTCTCGCCAAAACCTACCTATCTACTTAAAACTTGTTTTGTCCTGAAAGAAAAAAGAAATTTAAAAAAAAGGAACACAACTCCACAGTTCTCTTCCTCAATAAGCTTCCCATTCAATACCTACATAAACGACGAAATACGACACCACATAACACAATCGATTGATAAATCCGGCCCCAATCAGTACGATCTCGAGATGAGAGCAACTGTTCATTGGATGCTGTGCCCCACGCCACGCCTCTCCCGAGATCGACCAATGGTGAACAGCCATCTTAAATAAAATACCGGATCTCGTCACCACGGACTATGTTATGTTATGTTGCGTAATCTGTGCTTATAAAATAATCTGTAGCGTCGACGTTCTTAATTTAAAATGATTTTCTATAAAGCTTTTTTAGAGTTTTGGCGGGAAGTCGGAAAGGTCATATTGTGCTCTTGTTTTATTTTCATTTTCTTGGTATATTTTTAAGTTATAGCGGATGAAGTGAATGGTATTTTGTTCGATAAGTTTTAATTTTAATAAGGGTTAATTACAGTGCCCGTTGCAAGAGTGTCGAAAATAAAATAATAATGCAAAAATCTGTTTTTTCAGCTTGCCTCCAAAACCCCATCGGACTCGTTCTGGTGACTTGAATATCTGACTGACTAGACTGACTAACTACTGACGACTTAGGTACTGGTTTTTTCTTCTTATATTGGTATTATACTTGACGCTGGCATTATCCACAGAGTTTGCGATGCCATTATTAAAAAAAAAGTTTTATATATGAGTGAGGTTTGGCGGGATTTGAAAAGGGCATGTCGCATGTCGTCTTGTTTTTTTCTGTTGGTGTTTTTGAGTAAGTTACCTAAGTCGAATTTTGAGTTAATGTTGAGTAAGTTTTGATCCCGGGTTCAAATCCTCGGCGCGCACCTCTGAAAAAGAAATTTGTAATGTGCGCATTTATCGCTGCTCCACGGTGATGGAAAATATCGTGATATTTAATTGATTACGATGTTCTCCATCATCGTGCATGCCTGAAAGAAATTCACAATTTCTCGAAAGACGTCCACCAATCCGCACTTGGCCAGCGTGGTGGACTATGGCCTAAATCCCTCTTACTTGTGAGAGGAGACCTGTGCCCAGCAGTGGGCCATAAAAAGGTTGAAAAAAAAAGTTTTGATTGCATAGCCTTGATATTTTAGATTCTACTGATATCCAGAAATTGCTACTCCAATTTCGTCAACGTCGCTTACACACTAAGGATGTTAAAAATTGCTAGGGTAAGTAGGTAGGTGCTTCCTGAACTGAGAGAAACTATCTTTAATACCTTTTTTACAAACCACAAATAAGTTCAAAAACCTATATAACTTTTGCCCTCAAATAGACATGGGCAAAAATTCAATTTGAATCGATACACCGTATCGATACGAATTGGAACATGACATATCGATTCAATGAAATATCGCAACGTCTTGTATCGAAACATACGAGACGATATTTTCAATTTTTCAGTAGATAATTAATAAAAAGTATTCCAAAATCAGAAGATATAAAAGCAAGTATGGAATTACCTATAGGTACTAAAAATAAAACATTACAACTGCCATTCTATAGGACCTAGCTGCAAGTAAATTGTTTCCTTACAATACAGTACCTAGGGGAAGAACGAACCAACAACAATCGCTGCACTGCGTGCACTGTATTGGTACTGCCACTGCCTGCTAATCTAATAATAAAGGGGAAAATATTAATTTTGAAACAAGGAAAAATAAAATTAAATATTTATATATATTATATATTAGGTACTTACTATATAAATATATTATGCGATACGACCAGGGATACGATAAGTATCGCTGTGTATCTTATGGTGGTGTATCGATTCAAAATATCGATACCTACTCGAATGTATATCGCATAGCATTGTATCAATACGCTATAATACAATACGTATTGCCCAAACTTAGCCCTTGCTAGTGAGGTCGCATCAGATGAAGGCTTAGAGGCCCCCGGGCCAAAGCCATCAAGGTGGTGTTTAGTGGGTAAGGCACGTAGGTTATAGTGAGTCCCACATATCCAACACAGCCGGCTGCGTTGGAATGCATGAGCATTCACCACCTCCCTCCCGCGTATCTCCGGAGGGTCGCCCTTTTCCATCTTCTGGGCCCAAAAAAAGAAAAAAAAACCAAAGATATTGGAAAATACAAATTGCCTATCTATACCCCAAACAAAATGGGGGGATGGAAGTTTGTACCTTGTTTGTTTATCGGTCCATGTGAAGGTATGAATTATTGAAAGAATTTGCTCTGAACTCCTAACTGTTATAATGATAACTAGGATCTGTTTTACTTTAGTAAATTTAATAATATGAAAATCAATGTGTGTGTAAAATTTGAGAAATCCTCTCGATTTCTCTGGGAGCCCATGATCAGAATTAAGCTTGGAGGCAGTTAGGCCACGTCGAGAGTACCTACCTACCTAAATGTTTTCGAACAAAAAACATTTATAGAAAAAAATGTTGTCAACTCCTAACCGTCATCATCGTCGTTCAGATTAGCAACATGAGATGATGATTACACAAATATCTGTTTTGCTTTAGAAAGCATATTAAAAACAAAGTAGTACCTGTGTGCTTACAAAATTTTTAAGTTGACTTCGATTTTCTTGTGGTCCCATCATCAAATTTTTACATGGTGACAATGGGATCACCTGGGAAGTATAATCTATCGAACAATAAAGAATTTTGAAAATCGCTTCACAAGCGGCGGAGTAATCGGCGAACATACTTACATAAAAAAATACATACCTACATACCTTCAGCCACCTTCAGCTGAGCACAGTAGGTACCTCCACCTTTTGGAAGTCGGCAAAATAACGCGTTCGTGACGGCTGCAAACGGCAAAGTCACACACACAGAACATTTTTTAACTATGTTTTGTGGTCACACATTTAGACTGAGATAGTAGAATTGGTGAAGTTTGGGCTGGTGGAGTTAGGGCATCCTAGATTCAAGAGCTAAGCTCTGCATAATATCTGACATAACACATCTTTCTTTGATGAATATTTTAGTAGCAAACGAGCATGAGGGCCATTGTGTTAAGTGGTCGCTGCAGCCCATGGACATCTACACACAATTTCAAGCATAAAGAGTCATTTACATGATAGGTACCATTTTCTTGCCTGACTCGAATGAAAAAATTCGCCAACGCAAATACGTGCAATACTTGAAGCAACCCACTAGAAAATGGTACATGCACATACAAGTCCGAGTTTAGACAAGTCAAAACTTGTAAGCAATAATCGCCTAAACATAATTGTAGTGGTGTAAACAAAAGACATTTGCAATTATTTTTTGTCAAGACTTTCATACAATAATTGCATTCCATTTTTTTACTTATACCCGCGTGTAAACAGTTGCTTACAATTCTTGAAGATCAATTATTGCGCGTAATGTATTGCATTCAATTATTGCCCTTGTATGTACAAGAAAATGGCATCATGTAAATGACTCTTAAAGCAAGCAATGTAGGTAAGTTGAGTCTGTGGCCATATGCAGTCGTGCTGCTGCTCTGGACTATGGAAGCTGTTGGCCAGGGTGGCCAGGGTCACCTCATGTATCTATATATATATATATATATATATATATATATATATTACTGGCCTTCCGCCCGCGTGGCTCCGTTTTGAAGGTTCCCGTAGGATAAAAACCATCCTATGTCCTTTCCCAAGGTCTACTCTATCTGTGTTCCAAATTTCATTAAAATTGGCTCAGAAGTTTAAGCGGGAAAGCGTAGCAGACAGACAGAGTTACTTTCGAATTTATAATATTAGTATGGATATACAAATATTTAACCTACACATGTAAGTAAATAAATAAACGAATTTTCAAAATTAATATACCTACTACCTATTAGTCACCTTGCAAAACCAGGCGCGGTCCCAGAGGGGCGTCACAGGGGACATGACCCCCCCCCCCCCCTCCCCCAAATCCATCAGTCATGCGTAGACGGAAGGCGAAACAAGCCAATTTGGGACACCTCTTCCCCCAAATTTCTTAGTGCCCCCCCCCCCATTCCTTGGCAACCTCTCCCCCTCCCCTCCCCCAATTGAAGGGAGCGACCGCTCCTGTGCAAAACCTACGTCTCTTCTCTATGAAAACTTATTTCGCAAAATTGGAATAGTGAATAGCTTGATATTTATCTTGGCCAGAAACCATTGCTTCACAAATAAAAACATTTTTAGTATGCTCTAAATACGTAAGAATAGTTTACATACTAAATTTAATGATTTTTAGTGTAATTTTTGCTACTTGTTTCTATGTGTGTTTTTGTTACAACTGCTGCCATCTGTATTTCGTTGATGATACAATAGTATCAACAGTACAGTAGCTAACTCGTGCTTGTACTACCTGTTGTAACTACTCGACACTAGATGGCGCATCAAGGCATGTGTGTATGAATCAGTAATATAAAATAGTATTTATAATAATATATATAATTATTGTGACTATTTTATTGACTCAGTAACATTGGCATGAAAAGGAAATGGTACCTATCTTAAAAGTAACAATTTTATTCGGAATAAAATAACATTTTACTTTAATAACTCAGGTACCTAACATTATTTTATTTTAATCATAAGTAGGTATAAAAAATATATTATAAGTAGGAATGTTTCATAGATAGCACAATAGATAGTCTGTTTGAAACATTGAAATAACCCATTTAGGTACCCCGTAGGTACCCAGTTCAACTTCAATAGTCTGCTAATATGTCATATGGACTTTGTTTTTGTCTCTGCCTTTTCTGAAAAGAATAATAGTGGATATATAAAAGACTGATAATAGCTTACTTATAGTTATTTTTATTGTTTTGCATATTTCAAACTAGATGGCGCTCTACCGGTTTCTGAATCACGCTAAAGATATAATTTTTGCATAGGTTGTACAATTCCATTTTGAGACACGTCACCACGCCACGTTTAAAAACCGGTCAATTGCATTTTGCTTATGGGAATTGAGCAATTTCTAGGGCTAAAATAATCAAATTACCAAGCAAACTTTTAGGGAACACAGTGGGAGGTCGTTGGATTCGGAAGACCGAAACCCGGAAGGAGGAGTGGTGGAAGGGTAGATCTAGGTAGCTGGTAGGTAGGAACTAGGTAGCGATTGAATGTATGCTAGAAAAAATTAATATATATTACAGTTGATTGAAATGAAATTAAATACTCACCTTATCCACTTTCGGCTCTCTCTTTTTTGTAAACGATTTGTCCATAAAATCAGTTGGCATATTGTTGTTTTCTGAATGACTTCTTATGCATGGAACTAAATATATTATTAATTGCTTTGCGCACTCTATAACATTTGTCTGTAATTGTGTTTCTGAACTGCGCCGAATAATATCAATGTCTTCACTGCCTTTGAATTGGTTTCTGGCACTTTGGTTCGCAACGCATTTTAGGAAATTTGACAAGGATTCTAATACACATTTATAATTAATTATCGGATTTTCACCTGAACCCCCGCGACACAATATTGACGGAAATGCCGCAAATAAAAAAATCACTATGAACAACTTCATGATGTCGACAATATTTGTTTTTTATTTGTATTAAATGGTAACTTCTGTTTTTATACATGTTAAGCTGTGTTAGTTACAGTTAATTTCTATTGTTAACACAGAAACGTCATAAGCTATCGTTTGATGCAGCGTAACTATCTTGCAAGGTTTCATTCATTATAACTAAAAATCGTTTAAATTAACAATAAGAAGCGATAAGAGAATAAAACCCGGAAAGAAAAATGTTTGGTATTTGACAAAGTTAGTTAAATTCAAAATAAATGTATGGATAAAACTTAATAGGTATTACTTGTAATTTGAAACAATATACATTGAGATGGAATATAGAGGTAAGAACGACTTATATTGTAAAATTTTATGAACACTGTAACCTAATTTGGGGGAAAAAAATTGAATTGATTTGAGATAGGTAGTAGTTTATTGTATCGAATTACCAATTTATGCAGCTAATTAAGTATTATTATATCACAACTAACGACTAAGGTATTTTTTTATTTCGGCTACACGTGAAATTAGAGCTGGGGCGTGTAGACTCGGCAGAGCATGGCTCTACTTGAGGTCTGATATGTATCTCTTTCATAAGGAAGGCCTAGCCTAGGCCATATTTACTGTAAGGAGTCAAAATCTTGGCAGCATTTTACATGAAAATGTTTTTGGTGAGACATATTAAGTATGTCATTTAGTTAAGAATCGTGTTCCTTAGGCTTAGGAACTTATATTATATGTTAAAGACAGTTCACAGTCTTTGCATTTCATTTTTATACTTTTTGCAAAAAAAAACACAAACATGGTATCCATTTTAGACTACTTCATTAAAAAATAATTATGGATGGATTGTCACCACTAAATGAAACTGATGAGTTCACTCAAATTATACGATTCGTTCAATTTCGTTCATGGAATGGACTGATATGAAGGCTCCAAGCTATCGGCCATTGGCCGACGGCCAGCAGTCCTACTAATAGTCCGATAACAGTAAATTGTAGCAGCGGAAACAAAGAAACTTTCCAATTTAGACGAACAGTCGCACACATTCGTAGGTAATTGGTCTATGGTGTAGCTGTAGTGTTGTAGGAGGTCTAGTGCAAAATGCACTTCAAGATCTTTCATAGCATATAAGTTTGGACTTCTACTGATGTGGGGAAAGCTGGTTTGCGATAGTAGCGATCACAATACATTCAATTGCAATACATACTTTATACACCTAACGCCATCTAGCGGGGAATAGCAAATAACTTTTTAATAAAAAAAGTACATTTTGAGATTCAGAATTTTATTAATTGTGACAGATTGTGACATAATTGCAATGCAAACAAATTATATTCATAAACATAAAATATATAAATAAAAACCTGCAACTAATTACGATTAAATTAGCATACACTTAATGAATTTTATTTCTGAATTAATTCAAATAATAAATTATTCCTTTATTTTTTCTAAATTTTGTTTTGACTTCCTGTTTGTAAAATTCAGGTTATTATTATTATATGTTTGGTTTTGGTTTGCTTTGCTTTTTTTTGTTTGTTTTTGTTGATTAAGTTTTTTTTACACTTTTACCAATTGATTTTGGAATCAAAAATGATTATTTATCATTGGAAATTAGGTGACATAGCTTTGGCTCGTTTGAGCAAAAGAGTTTACGCAAAAGTTCAAGTTGTTAAAAACGAAAAAGGGATATTTTATGACGACATGGGTAAAATTACTTTTTACAGCTTTTTTTTAACACTTTTTATGTAGAGACTATGGGTCGGAGTGTCTACTTAGGGGCGGGGACACTGCTGAATAAATTTGGGCCTCCCAAAACTATCCACTCGGTCTGATCCCCTTGATGTCAGCGATCAGGCACTGTCATCTTCACTTCATTCACATTAAAGATCTATCTTCCCCATCTAGGACATTCACGTTTATCCCGACGCTTAGTCCCTGTAGCTTCTGGATTAAGAATAGAGCTACGTTATCCCCTGCCTGATCGTAAGAGGCGACTAAAAGGGGGCTTCCGGAGTCGCGGGCGGTGAGAGTGGGAGCTCGATCCTTCCAGCCAGCAGCCCCTGGAAGGATGGCGTTGTGTGCATGCCCGCATTCTGCCGTAAGCATCGGAAGGTGCAGGAGAGCACATCTGCTCTCCCAGGGATGGGCCCGTTCCGGGGTACCGCGCGTGGACGACACCGGTGTGTTCCACTGGAGATCCCAGAATCCTCCCCAAGAGCAGAGGCAGGCCACCGAGGGGTTTTAGTGCAGTCAAAACCCACATAACCCTGTATCCTCTCTCAAGGTGCTGGGTACCTTTAGAAGGTTCCCCCCGATACAAAAAAAGACATTCACGTTTGGCTGCAACTCTTTTTGCACCCCATTGGTGGGCATTGTTTATAAAAATATAAAAGGGTCATTCAAAATGATTCCAAGATAACTACTGTAATGCATTAATAACACTACATTTCAGTTCTAGGTATAACAGCAGATGGTGATGATCTCATAGTGACAGAAGAGCTTTGTTATTATGTGGAGATAATTCGGAGTAAAGAAAAACTATGGTTGCCATACACCTGCTTACACTTGGCAGAGAGGTCCCGTCCATTCTATGGCCCCACTTCAGGCGCAACACAGCCACAAGTGAAGCTTCAGAAACCAAATACTCCAAGAAAGGTATTCTCTATGCAGTTAAAATTTTAAATATATTTTTAACATTACACATTCATAGCCCCACAGTAAGGTAATTAATACCCTGTGTCGTGAGTACCATGGACACATCAAAGAAAGGAACACAAACACCCAGACTGAGAACAGTAATTTAAATTCATATATCAAATTTCTGTTTTGTTGGGAATCGAACCCGGGACCCCTCGATTGGCAGTCTGGCATGGTAACTATTGAGCCACGCGGTCGTCTATTCTAGTCGAGGTATTATTAATTTGTAAGAGAACTTTAGTGGTTCTACCTGGGAAGTATGGTGGTACTACCCCAGTTCAGCCACTGCTAAACCCACTTCTGCTGCAATCCAGTCTTGGACTACCAAATCAAGTGAGAGATACCTTTAATATTGTGATGTCACAACTCAACTCAATGAGTCAACTCAATTGACTAATTTTTTATTGATTTAAAAGGTAATAAAAATCATGTTTAAAAATAAACTAACAATAATTATCCTGCTTTCCAAGAGTGGTTTAGTGCCACCTCTTTATAGTATGCATTTGGAAATTTCAGTGCATAGTGTCAAGACCCTATTCAATTATTTGGTGGAAAGGTGCAGTTGCCGGCCACACTTACACTAGGAGATCATCCGCCTTCGGAGTAGCAGTACCATGGGCGTATCTAGGTTCTTGGTCAGGGGGGCAAGTTCTCAATGGGGGGTGGGTACCAAGCTGGCTACCGCACTATATTAAATATACAAAGGAATCAGCAGGAAGTATAGCATATCTAGCTTATCGCCACAGGTTTCTTTTTTCTTTTGGGAGATCTTTTGAGATTTTTAATCCCTGAATCTGGACCTTGATCTTGCACCTTGGGAGAGGGTACCAGGTAATGTGGGATTTGACCGCACTAAAACCCCCTTGGTGGCTGTCTCTACGCTTGGGGAGGACTCCGGGATCTCCAGTAGAACGCAACGGTCTTGAGAGTAGAGGTGCTCTCCTGCACCCTGCTATGCTTACGGTAGCATGCGGCCACACACACACTGCCGTCCTTCCTGGGGCTGCTGGCTGGACGGATCGAGCTCCCACTCTCACCGCCCACAACCCCGGAAGCCCCCTTTTAGTCGCATCTTACTATCAGGCAGGGGATACCGTAGCTCTATTCTTAATCCCGAAGCTACAGGGACGACATAAATAAATAATCTAATCTATATATGTATTCCAAAATCGCTTTTATGTTTCATGAAAACCTGATTTTTATTCCAGAGAAAAATCATAGAGGACCACACATTACCCTTAAATGTCAAGCCCTCCAAATCAAAAGAGCCAGACCTAAACACTTCCTTTGAGATCCGTCAGATGCCCTTAAAACAAGGGAGAGACAATGCTTACAAAGAATTTGTCCGACGAGGGAAAGAGAAAATATTTGATGAATGCTTGCAACTCCTAGAGATAGAAGGAGACAAACATACATTGGACTACTTATACAATGTTAATGCGAGTACTGAGGATAAATTTGAGATGGCGATAAAGCATATAATGACTGAGAAGGAGGTTGAGAACTACTTGCGTCAGTGCTGGAGGTACAATTATGTACAGAAACAGATTGATTTGAAGGATTCACCAGATTCTGTAGGTTTATACAGTTTTTTCAAGCTAATTAAATGATGTTTTGTACTGATAGAACATGATTGCATGATTATATGCAGTTGGGTTGCTACTGTAGTCCTTATGATGAAGACACCTAGCACAACCTTTTTATTTGGTATTGAGGAGAAACCTTCAAAAGGTACCTGGCACTTTGGAAATTATACTGGGTGGGATTTTTATCATATTTAAACCTGCCTGAGTGCCAGAGGGGGACACCAAAATTTTTAGTGCCCACCTCCAGTAGCCTTCATGGGAGTGTTCCAAACGGGCCCAGTTTTGGGAAGATTTCTACACCCAGAGGTGCCCAGTCTCCCACTCCCTTTACCGAGCCTTATTGCCAGCCCTTTTTTTTTGACTGAGAATCGGTTGTGATCTATTTTTAAACCCCTAAGTCTAAGTAAAGATAAGGGTGGTCCACCCCAAAAATTGCTTATTTTTTTTTTCTTTTATTTTGTTATGATTTGGCATTAAAAATAATCATATACTACCCTTAAATTTCATCCTTGTATCAGAATCTTTTATTTTTTAATAGCCATGTTAGTAATTTAACATGGCTGGCTGGCTGGCTGCAACCCTTTTTGTATCCCACTGCTGGGCACGGGTCTCTCCACCTTATTGGGGAAGCCTGGAGCTTACTCCACCACTCTGCTCCAATGCGGGATGAAAAAGATGCGGGTTAGTGGCCAACTCGCTGTCGGATGTTTTCGAACCGCCCATAAGGCCTCCGACAAGGTTTAACGACTGTTATCGACAACAACCGGGACCGGCGGCTTAACGTGTCCTCTGAAGCACGGAAACGCGCATGATTTTTTTTTGGCACTAGTGGTCACCCATCTCACACCCGACCGCGCCCGTTTGGCTTAGCTGCATAGACCGTTTGCGTTCTAGGCTAGCCGCCGAACCATGCGATCGATTTTTTCGATAATTTAACGTACCTTTATGTAATTTAATCATGTCTTGGCTGTATAGAGTTCGCTGGTCAGCTATTATTAAGTATTATTTATATGGAAATGCTAGTTACCTTATTTGATATTTTCAATGCAATAAGCATGAACGTAGAAAATCATAAGCTACATAATTTGAGGTGATAATAATTTTGTAAAATAATATTTTGTTTATTTCAGAAGAAGCACAATGTCAATTTACCAATAACAGTACATACTACCTGGTGTTTGGTCTGCGGGAAGGGAGAGAGACTGCATGAGTGCCCAAAATGTCCGTCGTCCTTCCACCCTGTTTGCAGGCGAGAGTGGCTCACCACTATCATACGTAAGTCTCTTTCAGCTTCGGATCAAATAAAAAAAGTAAGTTTTGTAGTGTGCATGGCTGACCAACACATACTCGTACATGCTGAGATCATCATTCAAATTACACCAATATTATTATTATTATAATCATAATCATAATTTATTGCGTAAATATGGAATTACATGAGATGTACATTATAAGTATAATAAGTATGTATTCATAAGAATGTATTGTTTATTACTTGAATAATATTTACTATTCATTACACTCTTTCACAACACAATTTGTCAATTTTTTCTTGTGGGTTAGTGGCCAAACCACTGTTGGGATATACAAGGTTTTACAGCTGCTGTCTATCACAGCGCTCTAGTCTGAACTCCTGGCGTAGAACTGAAACCGTCTACGCACCTAAAACGGATCTACAACAATGAGACTGATGTCTTAGAGTAGTTTCAAAGTAGCTTATTTATCTGGTCGTTTACTCGTTTCGGCAAACGCGCTTACAAGCGTAAAATAATGGTCTGACACCACTCTTAACGTATAGTTATACCATCTTACCTAGATACTGCCCCCATTAGCTATTAAGATTGCTTGAGTTCTATACTAACCAAGCTATGCAACATTATATTGATATTTAAAAATAATAAGATTTAATTAATTTTTATTAGTACGTATTGATCTGACATTTAATAATGAAATATTTAAAACTAGACTTCCGCCAGCGGCTTCGCCCGCGTGAACACGTTTTATAGGTTCCCGTACAATAAAAACCATCCTATGTCCTTTCCCAAGGTCCACTCTATCTGTGTTCCAAGTTTCATTAAAATTGGTTCAGTAGTTTAAGCAGGAAAGCGTAGCAGACAGACAGACAAAGTTACTTTCGAATTTATAATATTAGTAGAGATTGAAATTTAAAAAATAAAATTTAAACCTTTTAATTATTTATATTATTTATATGACATTTAATGATGAAATATTGACATTTGTAATAAATTGTAATCGAATTTATTTCTACATTAATTTATTTATTTATTCCTTTTTATAAATTTTCAAGATTATCTTGTAACATATTATTACATCTATACTAATATTATAAAGAGGTAAGATTTGTATTTTTGTATGTTTGTAATGAATAAACTCAAAAACTACTGTTCCGATTTCAAAAATCTTTCACTATTAGAAAGCTACATTCACCCTGAGTAACATAGGCTACTTTTTACCGCGGGAAAATGCTTCATTCCTACGTGAAAACGGGTGATAGGGTCCACGCGTTGAAGCAACTGGCTAAACGCCTATGATTTTAATATAGCAATGAAGCCTGGAATAGCGCATAGGCTATTTGTTATCCTACTATCCTACGGGGACCAATTAAACGGGTCCACGCGGGCGAAGCCGCTGGCGGAAGGCTAGTTTTATATAAATTGCATAATGAAATGAATTGAAACTTTATTCACTGTACGGTTCCTTTACAAACTCTTAGTGAAAGTTATTTTTTTTTGTTCTGTCTGCTCTGGGTGCGCTTAGGCAATGCTGAGCTGAAGAAAAGAGCAGACGGAGAAAAACTTCAGCCCTGTTTTAAAATATGAAGCATAGATTCTGTATATATTTTATCTAATTAAATTTGAAAATATAAAAATAAAATCATAGTAACAAAAACTGCTGTGCCCAACAGGTACCATGTATACTCAGGGAAACGTAATACATAATATATGTACCATCTATTCCCAATAACATGGATTGCAATAAATAAATGAATATGAGCAGCGATGGCCGAGTGGTAAAAAACCGCGGTCTTCGACGTGACTGATCCCGGGTTCGAATCCTCGGCGCGCACCTCTGACAAAGTGTAATGTGCGCATTTATCGCTGCTCCACAGTGATTGAAAATATTGTGATATTTAATTGATGACGATGTTCTCCATCGCCGTGCATGCCTGAGAGAAATTCATAATTTCTCGAAAGCATGATGTCCACTATGGCCTAAATCCCTCTCACTTGTGAGAAGGAGACCTGTGCCCAGCAGTGGGACGTAAAAGGGGTTGAAAAAAATTTATTATGCGCCTTATGACGTGAGATGTCGATGATACTGATGTTTCAGATCGAAAGAACCCCCCGAAGAAAACTCAGAAGCCAGTGACGCTGGTAGAGAAGATACTGTCCAGCACTCGCACGATCTGTAGTGTGATGAGAGAAAAGGAGAATATGGAGCTCTGCCCCAGCTGCATGTGGGGACCGCGAGTTGGGTAAATAATGTTTGGTTTCACCCCCACAGTAGGGTTGATGAAGATGTGTCGTGAGTACCATGGACACACATAAAGACATGAACACAAAGCCGAAAACACAAACTGAAACTCATTATTTCAATTTCTGTTTCTCTGTTTTAATCGAACCCGGGACCTACGATTTGGAGTCCAGCATGTTAACTATTGCGCCACTCTGGTCATCAAGCTTTTTAACATCATTTTATGTCTTAATGGGTTACCTTTTAGGTGATAAGGCTTTCAGAGTCCGATCAGGGAAGTACCACATTTTTTTTGTATCGGAGGAAACCTTCAAAAGGTACCAGGCACCTTGGGAGAGGTGTTACCGGGTTATGTGGAATTTGTTGCCGCACTAAAACCCCCTCTACCTACCTCTGCGCTTGAGGAGGACTCCGGGATCTCCAGTGGAACGCACCGGTGTCCTCCACGCACGGCGCCCTGTACGGGCCCATCTTCGGGAGATCAGATGTTCTCTCCTGCACCATCCAATGCTCACGGCGGCATGAGAGTCGCACACACCGCCGTCCCTCCCGGGGCTGCTGGCTGGACGAGCTCCCACTCTCACCGCCCACAACCCCGGAAACCCCCTTTTAGTCGCCTCTTACGATCAGCCAGGGGATACCGTAGCTTTATTCTTAATCCTGAAACTACAGGGACTAAGGGAAGTACCACTACTTCACCAAGTTCTGCTGTGAAGCAATTCTATTGTTTCAGTTGAAAAGTGTAGTTGCCAGAATTAAATGAAGCCATCATCCTTCCGAGACACATAATAATATATGACCTCAAGCAAGACTCAGTCTTGGGCATATGGGCTGCAGTGACCTCTTAACACCCTTTGCCCTTTTTGAACTTGGAAAAACTTACCTTTAAAAAAATAAAAAAATCATTGATATGTTGGCTGCATGTTTGTTTTTTGTATTTTTTGTACCTTTAATAAGTGCAGTATCAGGCCTACTATGTGTTATGGGATTTTTATTGTGTGCTCATCTCCGGGTCGGGCCGGTTCGTCTATAAATAAATAAATAAACGTTACACACTCATAGCCCCACAGTAAGGTAATTAATACCCTGTGTCATGGGTACCATGGACACATACAAAGACAAGAACATAAACACCCAGACCGAGAACAGAATTTTAAACTTATCATTCAAATTTCTGTTTCGCTGGGAATCGAACCCGATTGGCAGTCCGGTATGGTAACCATTGTGCCACGCGTGTCGATATTGTATGTTTTTCTATTCCTAAAAAGACAAGCTAAAAAGAAAGTATTTTGGTTGATATTGTTTTGAATAAATTACGCTAGATGGCATTGCGTTAGTATCTAAATAACGACAACGATGATAAAGCCGTTCTGCACAGTATGGTTTGGTTGCGTAATCAGTTTGGGGTCAGGCGCGGTCGCAGCCTACAATGGGGGGGGGAGGGGTTACTAAGAAATTTGGGGGAAGAGGTGTCCCTTCTATCTACGCATGACTGATGGATTTTGGGGGGGCATGTCCCCTGTGACCCCTCCACCCCCCGGGCCCGCGCCTGTTTGGGGTGTTAAGGAAAACAGGTGTAACCATATTAGATGTTAAACATTTAATAAGGTTAATGCTAATTATTATTATTTTAGTAGTAGTTACACATCTTCCATAATCCAATGGAAGATGGCAATCTAATGAAACTAAAAATTATTTTTTAATACAGTTGCTCAAAAAGTGACGTATTGCAGGGACGTTTAGCGTTCGGGAAGTGGGCTATTATTACACACTCGTGCTTTTTTTTACCTTTTCCGCACTCGTGCGTTCTCTTTCCCAACTGTCAAAATAATGTCTATTAAAAAGAAAAAAACCAACCACGAAGTTTTAGAAGTTTTTATGATTCATGCAAATATTTCTAAAAAGAATTTGTTTCAATATCAGATTTAATGATTTGATTCAATGAGTTAGGTTTCATTTCATTTCATCTCATTACGCGGTATAAATAAAAAAAATCTACTGAAGACTTGGCTGTATGGGCATAGTTCCCTTTGCCTACCCAGAATGGGTGAAGAAAACAAAAAAAATCTCTGCATATAGGTATTTATTCTTTTACGGTTGTCGCCATTTTTAAAAAGGTTCTTTGCGAGTTTTTGTTAGTTTATTAAATTGCTCCATTTTTACGCAACTGTATTAAAAAAAGTTGTTCAGTACACGTGCGGAACCGTCATTGGAAGGAGTTCCGACTGTCAACCCTCACCTTCGGCTGCACCTCGGCTCGGGTAGACATTTGTCGGAACTCCTTGCAATGACAGCCTTTCCGCACTTGTAATGAAATATACTATTTGTTCACAGTTACGACGACATAGTCTGGCACAAGCTAGGGACATGTTCCTGGTGGCCTGCTAGGGTATTGGCTCCAGGAGCCATCCCTTCTTGCCTGCTGAGCCGAGCACATAGTCCGCACCAATGGCCGTTGAGATACTATGGTAAGTACGGCGGTTCTAAATGCCTAAAGATACTTCAACTCAGTTGTGCGCGCGGCGCTATGTGTGCGTGGGCTAGTAATTATGCAGCTTTAATTTGTGTGACAGTGACGCGGCCGTGATCGTCCGAGCAACTTCACTGTACCTCTTGTCACGCACACAAAGTCACTGTGTATATACAGGCTTACCCACACATAGCGCCGCGCGCACAACTGAGTTGAAGTATCTTTACCATGCGTAAGTAGCGCGTAGGTGCAACATTAAGATACGGTATAATATTCTGGGGTAACGCGACGGGAATTCTGTGTTTAAAGCTCAAAAAAATGCATTTGAGCAATATGTCTATTACAACAAACGGATACTAACTTGTAGGCCACATTTTCAAAAATTGAAAATAATGACGCTTCCTTCCTTATACATTTACGAGATCTATTTAATGATCAAAACAGAAATCACAAAATATGAAACCCTGAAATCAAAAAGACAACAGTAAATTATGAACAATCGCTTCTAAAACAAAACAATATCACAACAGTGTCTTGCACTGCTGGACACGGGTCTTTCCCCATTACTGGGATAGGCATGATGACCGATTTTTAAATACCTTTCCTTATTGTAGGTACACGTCTCCTTGTTTCGAAAAAAAGTTTATTTCAGCAATAAACTTAAGTTTTAACGTAAATTAATGTATTTTCTGCTATGTAATAATTTGAATAAACGCGAAAACGCTCGTAGGTGTCATGGCGTCGGCTTGCTCGTCAAACTTCAAGCAACACGATGACATTTACTTAGACGTGACGTCATTCCTTTTGATTGGCGTTTCAGATAACATGGCCGATTGCTGTATTTAATACTTTTATTTTATTGAAAATATTATTAATCTTAATGTTTATATTAAAACGGAATCATATTTTAGAACTTTTTTTAGCATATATTTTTCTGTAAAACCATTTATTCTCTGATTCTTTAATAGTGTCATCATGCCTATTCCACCACGCTGCACCAATGTGGGTTGGTGGAGATGCGGGATGTTTCCAAACCGCCAATAAGGCCTCCAACTAGGTTTAACGACTGTTATCTATTTTATAACACCGGGAACGACTGCTTAACGTGCTCTCGAAAGCACGGAAACGCGCATGAATTTTTTTTTTTGCTACTAGCGGTCACCCATCTCACACCCTACCGCGCCCGTTTGGCTTAGCTGCATAGATCGCTTGCGTTCTATGCTCACTGCCGGACCGGCAACTTAGTTACATTACAAATTTCACATTACACATTACAAATTTCTTTGTCAGAGGTGCGCGCCGAGGATTTGAACCCGGTGTCGGTCGCGTCGAAGACCGCGGGTTTTTACCACTCGGCCACATTATATAATATACTAAGCTTCTAACAATTCACAGGTACTCTCAACCACTCCTGGGGAGAGTCTTCCCGGATGTCGTTGCTGCTGCCAGCACATATCGCCGCCCCGCAGTTGTCCCGCGATGAGACCGTTCGTCAAGCTGTTCTTGATGCCTGTGATGACTACATCGCTGTTTACCTTACATAGTTGTTTTATTTTATCAACTATGACGCGTGTAAACAATCCAAACAACCTTGGTAAACTGACCTTCGTGAGAAAAAAATACTGTATATGTCTAGTATTCATGGAATGTGGCATGGCATAGCATTCCAGGTTGTTCCCTCGGCAATACAAGTACCTTTGTGGCCGCTTCTACATTCACTCTTTTAGTAAGAGATCAAATTGTTAAGTCAAATTGTTTTGTGTAGTGTGAAGAGCAAAATTACACCAATTCCCAGCCCTCACACCATGGATAATCCTCTAGGCCACAAAAATCCTTTATTTATAAAAAAATGTTACTCCGTGCAATTTGCACAGTGCAATATCATTATCAGAAAGGATATGCTGTTATGATTTTCATAGTTTCTTGCGCAAGTAGAAAACACAAAATTAATTTTCCATAAACTTACATGTTTCATGTTTAATGGGTCCCAGTAGGATAAAAAATAGCCTATAGCACATAGGCTTTGTGCTATTCCAGGCTTCATTGCTATATTAAAATCATAGGCGTTTAGCCAGTTGCTTCAACCGCGTTGACCCTATTACCCGTTTTCAAGTAGGAATGAAGCATTTTCCCGCGGTAAAAAGAAGCCTATGTTACTCAGGGTGAATGTATCTTTATAATGGTGAAAGAATTTTTGCAATCGGAAAAGTAGTTTTTGAGTTATTTCAATACAAAAATACAAATTTTTCCTCTTTATAATATTAGTATAGTCTGTAATGTTTACAATTTTATTCACCTCTAGTGATTTTAAAACAGTTAACTATTCTTGTAGTGTGTAAGACTGACTTTGTGATATTAATATATTTACACAGAATTAGTTTGTATAAGTTTTACTTAGAAGTATGACTTCTATTGTAGTTTTTAATTTAATTATCTAAGGATTCATCATAGTGACTGCAAAGCAGTAATGTAATTATTACAGTAAAGTATTAATGTACACTTTAAAAGTGGAAAAATAGTTTTTACATTATATAGCTTTAAATAATGTTAACGATGTTTTTGATCAAGAATTTCGAAAGTTATAAAGTTGCCATATGTATATATACATATACCTAAAATTATTTTTCGGAATAATTTCTAAAAATATTGAAAAGAATATTACATTTTTTTATTCGTTTTTGAGATTTATACTAATACTGGCTACTGTTTGTGCAATCATAACTTAAAGTTGTATCGAAAATAAGTTTAGCGTGTTTTGTTTTATGTTGCTTAATTTTGTTTTGTTGCTGTTGTTTTACTTAATAATAAAATCTTTTTTCAAATCATAAATGACTTTTCTTTACATAATTATAATCTTAAATCATTTTAATAATTTTAGGGCCTCGTAAAGTGTTGATTAGTTACGTCTCAAGTAAAGTTAATTGGCAAGTAAAAGCTTGAGCTTGAGTACAGGTCAGTTTATCATATGATTAGTGCTATTCGAACATCGTGAAATTGAAATTGAAGTTACGGCCGACTTTAACCGACAATTAGCGTACTTGTCACGTTACTTGAAGGTGGTGAAAGAGGCGTTTAGACCATTACAATAGATACTGTAATTTAATTACCAAATTAAACTACGAAAATATACAATTAACATTTTTATTCATTGTTTTACATAAAAATAATACTTTATACATTTAAACATTAGCGGAAGCAATAGTTCTCAGCACACTTCCACGTTTGTACTTAAAACATAATTAACTAATCGATATCAACAATATCGATAAATCATTCTTATATACATTAGAGTGAGCGGCCTATGCCATTTACCGTCATAGTCAAAATAAATATGCTTAGAGCATCAAGGTACGACACCCGTCAAGAGGAGTGGCCTTTACGGGCGAACCCCTCGTCCGCGCGTCCCAACGTCCATGCACAATGTGCCTTCTACTTATACAACTAATGTGTCGGTGTCAGTGTTGACGGTGCATAGAAAATGACGTTAATTGAAATTGACATATTTAGAAATGTATGCGTCTGTAGCGATGAAAGAATATTTGTGAATGTGTGATAAAATTAAAATGTGTGCGTTCTTCCCCGCACCAGATCTGGCACAAAAAATATGTATCGACGCGAGGCGCTATGCCGTCTCTACTGAAGAGTGATCCAGTAACTTCGATGCTCCAAGCAAATATGGTACAAAAATAACATAGGTACATAATTTTATAATAATCAAATTATTATTCTATGATAACATGTCGTCAAACACAATCTTCATATGAGGTTGTGTGTCCAACAGGTGCGAATATAACTAAATATTGGTGCTATTGCCAAAATTATACATAGCAACCAAAGGACTAAAAAACTGATTTAAAAAAAAAACAGAACGAGTAAGTCATTTTTGTGTACTAACTAATTCATTAAAAATGCTATACATTTTTTACTAATTTGCATCTATCCTTGAAATGCATTAAAATATTCAACTAATTAAAAATCTCTTTAATTTTTATTCAGTGCTTCTAGTCGAAAGCACTTGAGAATAATTAATAGTACTACGACAATCGTCCTCAATACTGATGTTAAAAAGTAATTCAAAATTGTATATAGTAATGAAAATCTCGAAGCGCGCTCTGCGGCTGGCGTAGAACGCGAGCGGTCTACGCAGATAAGCCAAACGGACGCGGTCGGGTGTGAGATAGGTGACCGCTAGTGGGAAAAAAATCATGCGCGTTTCCGTGCTTCAGAGGGCACGTTAAGCCGCCGGTCCCGGTTGTTCTCGATAGATAACAGTCGTTACACCTTGTCGGAGGCCTTATAAGCGGTTTGAAAACATCCGACAGCGGGTTGGCCACTAACCCGCATCTCCACCAACCCGCATTGGAGCAGCGTGGTGGAGTAAGCTCCAGGCCTCCCCACTAAGGGGGAGAGGCCCGAGCCTAGCAGTGGGACGCAAAAAGGGTTGCAGCCAAAGAAAATCAGAGATTTATTTAAGACAATTTATTACCCTCCGGAGTTAGCAGCGCAACTAACACTCCTGAAGGTTGCTACAGATTGAGTGAAGAGATCCATAGAATTGGTCGCTGCGACGAATTAAAACGACTTGTCCTGCATGTGAGTCCACTTCATTTACATAGAAAAATGTTTTATTATAAAAAAACGAACGATTTGTCGTAGCACTTTCGTAATCACATTAATTTAATGCTAAAACTCTTCTAAAACATTGCTTTTTACACATACTCGTAATACATTTAAGGCAATAAGCAGACTTTACAGTGTGAATAAATTATATTTCAACTTTAACTTTCATAAATATTGTGTAAAGCTTCAGAATTATGGCTTTTTTTTCTCAGGAATGAAGTAAAAAATTGTGAGGGTGCATGTGTGTTGCATGATGTGTGAACGAGGAAATTATCCCTGTGTGCGTAACTTAAGAAGCTGTCAATCACAGTCACACCCGAGCGGCCAGTCAGGTAACTATAATAACGTTCTGGTTACTAAATTACAGTAACTATAGTGACTTATTGCTGATTAACAGCTTTTCGGTCACGCATACAGAGATAATGTGTATGTGTAAACACCCTTGATGACATTTTGTAATTATAAAAATCTAGTCAGTAATCAGTCAGTCTAGTCAGTCCAACATCCAAGTAAAGCGATGGCTACTTTACTAGAACGTGTCCGATGGAATTTTGGAGGCAAGCAGAAAAAACATATTTTAGCACTGTTATTCTATTTCACAAACACTCGTGCACTGTAATTAACCTATATCAAACAAAATGCCATCAACTTTATCCGATATAACTCAAAAATACACCAAGAAAATGAAAATAAAACAAGAGCACAATATGTCTTTTTCGACTTCCCGCCAAAACTCCGAGTCATCTTTTTTCGTCCGTTCAGCCGGCGTTTATCGATTTATTAGACGTTGTCACGTCAAAAATCTGTAGACATGTCACTATTATGATATCAGTTTAATTTTATTGTCCCTCGAATGAATGAATATGGCAGCTACTGTCAGCTACATGTCAAACTTGCCATTAGCACGGTTACCATTAGCTAGGTTTTGTTGGGGTCATTTATTGAGCGACCATAACATATCTTCGCTTCTTTTAAATATCATTGTACACCCCTACAACCAAATTAATCCGGGATTCGTAAGATAAAGTGACTATACTACAGGTATATGATCCAATCAGCTAAAACCAAACAAGACAAATAATAAATTTAAGAATCAAAAATGGCACACACTTCAAAAATGTATTTTAATTGACTTGGATACGATATTATATTATTCACACTCTAAGGCCCTTAACGTACATGTCGACATTACACTTACATAAATACATACATACTTATAATAGAGAAACAACATCACAGACATCAAGAAGTACAAAAATATTAACCATCATATCACACCATACATTTTACTACTTCAATCTGTTTCGAGTTAATAGGCATATCCACATAATGGCGGATCCAGTATAGGGCGTCATTTGGGTCATAAGTTCTCTTCATTAGAGAATTTAATTTAAAAAATCCATATTAAAATTATAAATGCAAAAGTCTGTTCACGCTTAAATCACTAAACAAATTTCAATGAAATTTGGTACACAGATAGAGTGGACCTTGGGAAAGGACATACCTTGATTTTATGGCGGAAAAATGTACTGTTCCCGAGGGATATGCATAATCGACATATAATAAACTAACAAAATAGTAAACTCAAATCTCCGAATACTCAAATCATCCGAGCGAAGCGGTTCATTGGCTGCTGGCTGCAACCCTTTTTGCGTCCCACTGCTGGGCACGGGTCTCTCCATTATTGGGGAGGCCTGGAGCTTACTCCGCCACGCTGCTCCGATGCGGGTTGGTGGAGAGTGGCCGGTTCATTAGTTAGGTATATTATACAATTGTCTCCATCAAAGTTGCAAAAAATGGTGAACTACATTTTGTAACTACTACTGTGTTACTGTGTTACTACTTTACGTGAAATCTACTATCCCCACCAAAACTTACCATCATCATGACCCAAAGACTGGATCCGCCTTGTATCAAAAATTGGTATCCAAGTAATTGGATGAATAGTTCATTCATTGATTCGACATAGATCAACAAATTACAGAAAACCATTTTTTAAGTAACAATTTGTTCAGAAAGAGAAATAAAGCGCGCATTATTGACACTTCTTGCAGTTTTATCCTTATATGCTTTTTTTATTAGTTTAGAACAAAACACTTGGCATTAAAAATAGGACACGATTCTTTTGTCGCGACGAATTATTTGATCAGGTGTAAAATTCACGCGCAAATTCTAGTAAAAGAATTACGAACAATAAAAAGATACGACACTTTAAACAAATATTAAAACATCTGTTTTATAACGCCCAGATTACTGACACAATTATGTTGACTGAGTGATTTTGATAAGACTTTTTTTAAAAGTGTCACAATATTAAGTGTTCTGATAAATTCTGACTTCTTAAGATAAAACGGTACTTTGTTATTTTATTTAAAATGTATGTAAGTGTTCTTTGACACAAATAATTTAGTGCAGAATTTTTAGATTGAAATACTTAAGTAATTCTTGTAAAACTTAATAATCATTAATGTGGATGAAAATCCGGTTTCTTACTGTTGAAGAAACTAAATTGATATTTCTGCTAACATTTGTATTTTTGTGACAGTCATTTCAATAAATTAGGTTAAGAATGGTAACGTCTGAGCGTTTAATTCTTCTTTTTAAATTTGCGAAACTTTCTAAATTACCCGTTATAATTATGTCGTTATATTTTAGTACAAAATGATTTTATCTGTCAAAGCGACTCGCACTTAACCGATCTTCATTCCCTTTACAATCCACGACAAATAAAAACCAGTCAAAGTTAATTTTGATGTCCTTCTCCTGCTAACATCCTTGAGATTAATAACAATAGGTATTTTATTAACACAGGTTTTGTCCAGAATGTTTGATTTTCGTTTGACTTTTGACAAAAATATTTAAATATTCTTTTTTATTCTGTCATGGTGTATTAAATTAGAAAAAATAACCGTGGCAATCAAATATATATTACAGCAAAAAAGTCCTTGAGAAGTAAATTAGATGATCCGCAACCCATCCAATACCTAATCGGGCAACATCACTTATCTTCGTAAATAGCAATGATACAAAATCTAATTATTTCATTCATTTTTGGAATACAAAACATTATAATCATATAGGTAAATATTTTCGCTGAGTTGAGCTGAGAGAAAATAGCCGGAGAATAAAACTCTGAGAACACTCTTTTAAATGTCATTTGTTATAAAAATATCAATTCGTGTGACAACTACTGTACTACAGAGAGACAAAGATCCGTTTACAGTAGGTACTCACACCTACTGTAGTTTTAAATCTACGACGAGGAGTATAAAACATCCATTACTCATACATTTTTACATTACAGACCCAAAAGTCAAACGCAAATCAAACGATCGGACAAAGTCGTTCATTCGTTCACAGGTCGTGTGAAAAAACAGTTCATTCACACTTATTGTCATTCACCGCGCGAGGCAGGCCCTAGTCGCCGGGGCCGATTATGAGCGCGCTCACGGCGAAGAACAGGAACACTAGACCGCCAATTATCGTTACTGTGGACAAAGGAATATTTTATTAATTAAAATAATAAATTATAAAAACATTGGCTGCAACCCTTTTTACGTCCCACTGCTGGGCACGGGTCTATCCCCATTATTGGGGAGGCCTGGAGCTTACTCCACCACGCTGCTCCAATGCGGGTTGGTGGAGATGCGGGTTAGTGGCCAACCCGCTGTCGGATGTTTTTAAACCGCCCATAAGGCCTCCGACAAGGTTTAACGTCTGTTATCTATCGACAACAACCGGGACCGACGGCTTAACGTGCCCTCCGAAGCACGGGAACGCGCATGAAATTTTTTGCCACTAGCGGTCACCCATCTCACACCCGACCGCGCCCGTTTGGCTTAACTGCATAGACCGCTTGCGTTCTACGCTAACCGCCGAGCCATGCGCGCTTCGCATAAAAACATTAAAGTGTCTTAAAAAGCCTCTACATCTTGGATTTATGTCCCCACGCAAGCCTTCCAAATAATCGGATCAAGCAACATCGGATGCTTCGACCTTAATAACAAAATTAACGCTTTACACTCATAGCTGGGGGCTATGTCGAGGGTACCATGGACACACACATAAAGACAGTACAAAAACACCTACACTGGACCAAAAACCATAAAGCCTTGCCAGGAATTGAACCCGGACTCAGTAATGCTGTATGATACCTACAACCATTTTTGTGTAGGACTGATTTTTTGTACTACTGTGTCCTATGCCAAATGTCAAGTTCGGCGTCAAAGTTGCCATTGCCCTGTTTTTGCTGAAAATCAACAAATTACACTGCTGTGTTTCAAATAGTTTCAATCTGACTGAAACTGCTATTACAGATTTTTTGGCCGCAACCCTTTTTGCCCACTGCTGGGCACAGGTCTCTCCCCATTGCTCCCCCACGCTGCTCCAATGCGGGTTGGTGGAGATACACAGAGATTTTATTTACCTTTATTTTTCATAGTACATGCAAATGTGAACCTCCACAGATAACGTGTGCAAAACGGAGAGTGAAAGAGACAAATAACTAAAGGAAACACAAAGAGGAAGAGAGACCCTTACCAGTTATAACGGACTTCGGTAGTTTTCATTAAGAAAGTTTCCCAAATCTCACTTGCGGCGCCGAATCCATTAAAATTTGTCCAATTTCTGCTGAGAATCAGTAAATTACACTGCTGTGTTTCAATCTGACTGATTTTACTAATACAGAAGGCGCATGTAAACGTAAATCTCCGTAGATAACACTGAAAAAACTGTTTGAGAAAGTGAGAGATAAAAAGAGGAAAGAGAGTGACAAAACTCACCAGTCCGAACGGATATCTTCTGCGCGACCATCCTGCCGCCGACGACGGCGAGCCCGGTGCACAGCGCGTGCCCGAGGGAGCCGCCCACCACCACGCCCACCGCGTTCTCTCTGGTCGCCAGCACCACGGTGGCAAGCTGCGACCGGTCGCCCCACTCCGCTAGGAACGTGAGCGACGCCGCCTGAAGGAGAACCTTGATGACAGCGTTACGTTTTTTCCTTCTGTTCTCCGCTTGACCCTGTTCTAACATCTCTAGGGTCTCTTCTTTCTCTTCCTGTGGAGTGCAGATAGAGAAGTGTTAGGAATGCTTTCATTCTCTTAAATATGATAAACATGTTCAACGCGATTACAACGAAGCCTTAAATATTCCTATTCAATGAGACTCGTAAGATTTTTTATTTTATTTTATTGGAATAACAGACGAACATGCTAGCCACGTGACGTAATGTTAAATGACAGAGAGCTGCAGCCCATGGACATCTACATACAACCTCAAGCAAGCATAGGTAAGTCTTGCCTGAGGTCGTATGCAGTTGCGCAGCGCAACTTACGCTGAAACTCCCGAAACTAATAGTCGCCTCATGTCAGTTTAATCGGTAAACGCTGGATAGGTTCCTACGAAAAACAATAGAAATGGCCGCATCACGGACGAAAATTGCAACATCAACGACCTACCTAAAAGTATATTTTGGACAAAAAAAATCTCATTTACTATTTTCAGGTATCATAAAAAACTGGATCGAATTTACAACCTACTAGCGGCCGCCCACGACTTCGTCCGCGTGAACTTTGTTATGAAATTTTTCCTGAATTTTCTTTACTATAAACCTCACGCAGCCCGAGACCTTTCCAACGAATGCAAAACCGTGGAAATCGGTTCATGCGTTCTGGAGTTATAGCGTCAGGAAGGAAAACCCGACTTATTTTTATATAGTAGATTATTGGGTGACAGTAAAATTTTACATTATGTATTAAAATATGTAAAATAACCATTTTAAGAAGTTGCAAGTCTTGTATTATTAAAATTATTTAATTGCAATGAAGAGGACAGAATAGCAGCCATCATTTCGTAGTGCTAAAATAATTACGATAATTGTTTATATATAGTTACGTAACTATTAAGTACTGTAGATACTATTTAACTAAACATTCGGAATCTAATTCCAAATTTTAGAAAAATGTCTATACCTCAAACTACCTACACATCAGATATTCAGAGCTTACTTACGGCTATCATACAGTGGATTATGAAATCTACATGCAAAGCTAAAGGTGGTGGTAAAAACCACTCTTAGAGTGATTTTTCAAATGCATTTTTATAAATAACTCAAGCAGAAAATAAATATTTAGTAGTAAATGTATCACTATAAATAATAATTATGTCTCTTATCACGAAATCCCGACTACGAGTATATTATTAATATTATAAATTCAAAAGTAACTCTGGTCTGTCTGTCTGCTACGCTTTCTCGATTAAACTACTGAACCAATTTTCATGAAATTTGGAACACAGATAGAGTGGACCTTGGGAAAAGACATAGGATGGTTTCCTACGGGAACCTATAAAACGGATCTACGCGGGCAATGCCGCTGGCGGAAGGCTAGTAACAATTAATTTGGTTTTGGCGGGAAGTTCGAAGAAGCATTTTGTACTCTTGTTTTTTTGCCATGTGTGGGGTGTATTTTCGTGTTATATCGGATGAAGTTGATGGCACACAGTTTTTGTCAGATTTACAAGAATGTATAGTGATAGCTACTTTACCAGAACGGCTCCGTTGGAGTTTTGGAGGCAACCGAAAAAATGTTTTCGTGCTGTTATTTTACTTTACTACACTCGTGCTCTATAATTAGATTATATCGGGTAAAATACCATCAATTTCGGTAAATCTCAAAATACACCAAGAAAATGAAAACAATACAAGAGCAATACCAGCATTTTTCAACTTCCCGCCAAAAACTGTGGCGCTTCACAATTGAGGTGACCAGTTTCCGATCGACTCGATCGTCGATCTAAAATCTACGGAGGCAACCTGGAAGTTACTTCTATAAGCATTTGCACGGCAGTATTTTTGGCTTTGCGTTATCCAGACCAAGCTATTATTGAATCCTTTTTTTTCTTTTCATACATGTTGAAAAATTACGCCATAATTTAATAACGCATACAACTTCGTTATTTCACCACGATTTACACGTTGTTACCCCACACACACAGGAAAATATAAATTATACTACTTCCTCAGAGTGTTCAGGAAATGCATCATTATTTAGTTTGAAAGATGCAATTTAAAATGTTTTACAACAGTACAGAAATAAAAGTGTGAGTGTATCTTAAGGTCGTACGTCAACTCATTAGCAATCCAAAACGAAAAAAAAGAGAATGCATTATAAATATAGTAGAATTTGCGTTTCTCGATACATACTTTCATAATTAAGTCAAATAGTAAATAAGTGTTTCGTAAAAGAATTATACAAACAATGAAAAAGGAATGACAAATAAACAGTGATAATGCAATAAAAATAAATGATTATATGTAATGCTGTAACAACTTACGTACTAAATTATATAAGGGCCTAATAAAACCCGACCAAAGCTAAGACGTAAGACGTTGTAAGTTACTGACAAATAGTTATTAGTTTTTTTTTTCATTTAACGCAGGAATAAATTGGTCGAACTTTAGAACGCCTAATATACAATAATATAATGCAAATGCTGAATTCCTTTGCTATACGAAGAATAATCTAAATAAATCTAGAAGGCAAAAAGCTCAAGGGTGATTCTTAAATGCACAACATAACTGATTGGAAGCTAAAAGAAAAAAAATACTATGTGTCATTCGTACTGCCAGGCATAAGGAGGTAAGATCACCCTCAACGATTCGGTTTGAGTCGAGGTGCCCGGCTGGGGCTCCTGCGGCGTCCTGACCTCCACCACCGGACTCGAAGGTCCAGCGGACCCGGGGCTGCCAGGACTCTGGGTATGGACCGATGACGCATCATCTGGCGACCTCGATCGCTCCGCTTTAGGGGAGCCCTGTACAGTCGCACTGTCATTTCAAATTTAAACCCTTCGTAGACTAAAAATGGTGTAATGGCAGACGAGCGTCGGACAATACACGAAGTACTTAAAATTGTGACTCATGACATGATTATAATCACAGCGCTATATTTCGTGCTTTTTGGAATTATTGATACCTATGGAAGTTATTTCATACTAATATAGGTTACATACTTTTTCTGTAATACTACATTTGCATTGCTAGTTGCAACATTGCTGTAAATTAAAAAAAGTACTATAAAAATAAAACAGCCGAAAAATACTAACAAAGTCCAGCTAAAAATAAAGGAATTCAACATTTGTTCGTATTAAAATTATTTGTTAGAATATCAGTCCCCAAATTAGTTATGTCTTATTAGAACGTTAATAAAACTGACCGTACTAAATATACTGTCCAAGAAGAAAAAATGTCTATTTAAATATATATGCAAATGCCTTAGAGCATCAAAGGTACAGACTTACCCTTCAGTAGAGACGGCATAGCGCCTCGTTTCGATACATAATTTTTGTGCCAAATCTGGTGCGGGGGGAAGAACGCACACATTTTTGATTTTGTCACACATTCACAAATATTCTTTCATCGCTACAGACTAACATTTCTAAATATGTCAATTTCAATTAACAACGTCATTTTCTATGCACCGACAACACTGACACCGATACACACACACACATATAGTTGTATATAACTAGAAGGCAAATTGTGCATGCACGTTGGGACGAGGGGTTCGCCCGTAAAGGCCACTCCTCTGACGGGTGTCAATATCTTGATGCTCTAAGGCTAATGCTAATTTATTTAATGACATAGAATTACAATCACAAGAAAATGACGGGTATTCAGTAGGAAAATATGTAGGTTAAAATAATACTTGTATTTTATTTATCGTCTACATCTGTTTTACTTTTATTAATTGTGGTTTTTATTACTAAAACAGTGCATTATAAAGCAACATTAATGAAAACCTAGCGTATGTTACGATTTTTTGTTTAAAATGTAGACTTTTTCCTAATCCCCTTACTAATAAACGTTGCATATGCGTTCGATAGTTAAACAGTGTTTTGTCTGGCTCTGATTCATGACATTTTGTTCGCGTCAGAGTAAGACAAAACAGTAAATAACTATAATTAACTATTACAAGTATATACACCGTTTATTATTTAAGTGTCCACTAAATTTATATTTAGGCACAGATCCTATCATCCTAACATTCATAAGCTAGCAACATTGCAAAAATGACATAAAAAAGTACAGACCTGATCCTCCCTTCGCTTCAGTTCACTCTGAACTTCTTCAAGTTCCTCCTGCCCTTCATTGGGATCCATCTTCCATCCATCACGCAACATCTTCAGACCGAATATCGCGAATAACGCCGCACTGATGTAGTGCGTGTAGACCCTCGGTATCACAGTAGCGACCCATCCAAAGGCGGCTGAGAGTATCGTCATGAACACCAGAGCCGATATCGCTCCAGCGAACACTATGACACGAGGGTGCTTCATCGCCATTATCGCGGCAATGAAGAAGGTCTTGTCGCCCAGCTCGGAGACGATGACCACTGATATTGAAGCGACGAAACCTTGCAAGAAGCTGCCTTGGACTGCCGCGCGCTGGAATAGAAGAAATTTAGGATTTCAGAAATTTTATAGGCACGATCTTTTTAAATGCCGTTCATTTGACGTCCGATGATTGCGCAATGGTCTACAATGCTGGACCGCCTATCAACAGAACCGGGTTCAATTCCCAGTTAGTCAGAAAAAAGTACTTACATCTGCAATAATTCAGTCTCTTTAAACTATACAAGTAAATGTTTCACACTCATAGCCCCACAATAGGGTAGATATACCTTGTGTCGTGGGTACCATGGACACACACAAAGACAGAAACACAAGCACCCAGACCGAGAACAGAAATTTAAACTCATAATTCTTTCTGTCTCACCGGGAATCGAAGCCCTCCGATCGGTAGTCCGGCATGGTAACCAATGCGACACACGGGTCGTCAATAATATGTATCTATTATGGTTTAAAAACAGTGGCAATTTTTTTTTTACTGTCGAGGGTTGACTGGTAGAGACAGACTGCTATGTGGCATTAAGTCCGCAGATTACGAAAACAATAAAATGAAAATAAATAAATTGCATAAATAATTGAAATATATTACTAGCAACTCAGTTTTTTAGGTTCATAAATCGACTTAATCGACTAAGTGTAGGAACGACTTTTTCACAATATATATCTATCTAGAAATTCAGGCGCTCCTTGTATTGTGACTTTGTGTTGTCTTTGTATAAATTTCATCATTCATTCATAGTCAAAATTTATTAATTGGCTAGAAAGTTTCTAGTTTTGATGTCAGCTTCATCATTTATTATATAAGTTTCTTAGAACAAGACATGGTGCTTTTTAAGATATTATCAAAATTATTATTCTTCTAATGATATCCGTCAGAAAAATATTTATATCTATTGACACCATGCAACCCACGCAATAAAATGCATATTTTTACACTATTTTTAATTCAAATTTATTTTCTATTTTTTAATTAAATTTCTTATAAAAGCGTGTTTTTTTTAATATTTTTAAACTATTATTTATTTTTAGTTTTTTTATAACTATTATTTATTTTAAATAAAATACACGAGTGTATTTTCAACGGTCCTTGATAAATCTACAAAGTTAAATTAAATGTGGCCGTTTAAAGTGAGTCAAAATCGCAACCAAAAGAGTCGCTTACATATATACAAACAAACAAATATACAGGTGAAACTAAGATAAAGCGTGTAAAAAAATAATCCTTAAATCATTCTATTTGTGTAGAACTCTTAGCAAACATTGTAAACAACTTATTATACAATAAACTGATTACATAATGCGCCAAACAACATTACAGGTAACATTTTAAAATTAAATCAAGAGTAGCTAGGTTGAAGTCAACTTTTTAACACGCTTTTATTAGCTTGACCTGTATATATGTATGTATGTAACGGAATCTTTTAACTTTATTTTCACCTACTTCTAAGAGTCTGAATAGGATGTGGAGTTTACGGTGAAAGGCCCAAAACGAGGCTTAGCATACACCTAGGAGCCCACGCCACAGTCTTTCAGGCGGAGGTGTTCGCTATCATACAGTGCGCAGAGCTAAACCTTGAAAGACGTTACGTCAACAGAAACATCTTTATCTTTTCGGACAGCCAGGCAGCACTCTTGGCCATAAGTTCGTATACTGTAAATTCGAAACTGGTCATGAACTGCATAGAGCGACTCAACGCACTAGCTGCGAGAAACAGAGTATTTTTGATATGGATTCCAGGACACTCATCCATACAAGGAAAGGAGGAAGCTCACGTCCTGGCACGTGAGGGTGCAAAAGGGACTCAGCTCGGTCCTGAACCATTCATTATTGAGTATTTCCAAAACGACAATCCGACAAAAAATTCTCACTCAGTGCAGGGAGGAGGCGATGAGGGACTGGACTGAACGACCAGGGCGCAGCCACTCCTAAGCTCTGATACGAGGATATGATCGGAGTTATGGTGAAGAGCTATTAAAGCTCAACAGAACAAATATCCGCACGGTAACCAGAGTCCTTACTGGACACTGTAAGCTCGGAAGACATATGTCGCTTTTAGGACTAAGTCCAACCGACACGTGCAGATATTGTGGGGAGGAGAGCGAGACACCACGCCACCTCCTTTTAAATTGTGGTGCTCTAAACCACAACCGTAGCATTCATCTAGGGAGGCACATGCTGCTGCCAGATGAAGCCAAATAAATCACCGTCCATAAAATCCTAGCCTTTATCAAGGGTTGGACAGTGATCTGTAACATGGCTACGGGTACCAACAATCTTTATAGGTTGAAGTACCCTGGGCTGATACAGCCCGAGCCCCTTTATTCAAATAAAAAAAAGAGTCTGAATAACTTGAAAATTTGCACAGGGATCTGGTCTAGGCCCTATGACAATGCAATAATATGAAAAAAAAGTCCTCTCCAAAAATAACAATAATTGTACCTGGTCTACACTATATGGTTAACACAGATCGTACCTACATACATAGTCGTATTGATGAGTAGAAAATGTAAGTTTACTATTAAATTGTAGAAGAATAAGCAATTATTTTTTTACTTTTTGGCCGCAACCTTTTTTGCGTCCCACTGCTGGGCACGGGTCTCTCCCCATTATTGGGGAGGCCTGGAGCTTACTCCACCACGCTGCTCCAATGCGAGTTGGTGGAGATGCGGGTTAGTGGCCAACCCGCTGTCGGATGTTTTCAAACCGCCCATAAGGCCTCCGACAAGGTTTAACGACTGTTATCTATCGACAACAACCGGGACCGACGGCTTAACGTGCCCTCCGAAGCACGGAAACGCGCATGAAATTTTTTGCCACTAGCGGTCACCCATCTCACACCCGACCGCGCCCGATGGCTTAGTTGCATAGATCGTTTGCGTTCTACGCTAACCGCCGGGCCATGCGCGCTTTCTTTTACTTTATAGTGCATATTAATTTGTTTTGGAAGTTTTCTTTGAAGTCGGTTTTTATCTACTACCTTCCAGTTTCACTTTCACCGCAGAAGAAATAAACAGAATTTGTTTGTATATAAAAACTTACAGAATGGGAAAAAATGCTATGAGTTTTTTTCTGAATACCTTCATTGTAATACCATCTATCCCCATATAGAATCATATTAGCGTTAATGTCAGTAGTGTCACTGGACTCACTGACAGGATGATATATTTCGACTATAGCTTCAGTTCCTGGAAACAGTCCATTATTATTTATTGGCTTGGTCGACCTTCAAGTATTCAGTTATCAGTACAATGGCGACAAAACAAAGCATGTAATGTGCTTATCATTTTATGTGAAAATTATGCCGGCTATGCCGTCACGCTACATAGCTTCATTTGTCTTTCGGATGTGATGGTGACACTGGTGACGACTTCACTATTATTCAGTGCTGGATTTGCCAAAAGGCTGAATAGGCTGGAGCCTAGGGCGGCAGGTTTTGGAGGACGGCAAAGGCCAATTTTTTTTAACACGCTTATATTAGCTTCACTTGTAACTATGTATGTATGTAAGAAAATCTTGGAATCTTAATTTGACCCACTTCCCGGTCTTCGATTAGGATGAAATTTTGCACACGCTCTGAGTTCTGATGACAATACATGACTAGCTAAGAAACGTCATTAAAAAATCCAATATGGCAGCCACCCCAAGATGGCGGACAGGCTATTTGAAATGCACCCCCATGATATGGGTATCAAATGAAAGGGTTTGCTGTCAGGAATACGAAAAAAACAGTCACGTGACTTAAACTCAACATAGCGGACATCCAAGACGGCGGATTGGCTATTTGAAATGCATGCATGGCATGCATGATATGGGTATTAAATAAAAGGGTTTGCTGAATGGGATACGAAATTATTGAAAAAAAATCCAACTAAAAAATTAAAAATAAATAATGTAGGTAGTTTAAAAAACTAATAACACGCTTTTGTGAAAATACGAATGGTACTCCATCGCCGTGCATGCATGAGAGAAATTCATAATTTCTCGAAAGCATGACTCAATTGTGTGAGAAGGAGACCTGTGGGTCCAGCAGTGGGACATAAAAAAGGTTGAAAATAAAAACATAAAACCAAAAGAAGCATCGTACTTCTTAGTGCGTTGTTTCGTTTGTAACATAAATTAAAAAACTAAAAAACACGCTTTTGTGAAAATACGAACTAAAAAGTAAAAAATAAGAAGAAAATGTATTTTACTGTAAAAAAGCGTGGGGTGGATGGTGTCAATAGTAATCTCAAAAAGCTCCCCACGCCTTTTTTACAGTAAAATACATTTTCTTCTTATTTTTTACTTTTTAGTTCGTATTTTCACAAAAGCGTGTTTTAAAATATATCTTATGGAATCTAAAGTCTTGCAAAATAAGTACAGCGTAATAATATTTAAATAATAAAATAGGAAGAACACAATGAGGAATTGTCGCAGTGAGGAATTGTCGCAGAGGAATTACAATAAATGTCCACAAAGCTTAATAGTCTCCGCAAACACTGTGTCGCGATCTTGTTGAGATAATATTGTCATTGTCTCTATCAAATTAAAAGGATTATATTTAACTATTTTCAGAAGTTTTCATTGGTCTTGCAATTGCTAAATTTAGTGCCGGTGATTATTAACAATTAATATCTTAATTGATAGAAATTACGTGTAACGTTGTTTGTCCGATTTTAATAAAAGTACCTGGACGCCCGAGCGTTGCTCGGATAAAAACAATTGATTTTCTTGGTTTATTTTTAAGCAAAATTTTTATTGACTTAGTGTTACTTAGCAAAGCCTTTTGAAATACCTAGCTCCCAATTTAAAAAAAATTGTCACAAAAAATAAAAAAACGCAACTTGCCTACTTCAGGTTTGAACCCGGATCTCTACTAGCTCCGCAGTCAGCTTTCGTAACCATTCGACCAAGAAAGCTTTAATTATATAGACGAAATTTTTATAGAGGTCTTTCATAAATCATAATATATCGACATTGTCATTTGTTTGAAGGTCGGATTGACGGTCGACATTTGACGGCTTTCTACGCCACAATATTATTAATATTCTCCAATAGATGTCAGTAAGAGTAATTTTATATTTAACGACATAAACATTAAATAAAACGACAATTTCTATCAATAAAAATTTGCTGGATCGATTTATCCTCCCCGAAACCAGGGTACTAAATTTCATCAAAATCTTTGGAGCCATTTCAGAGATTCAAAAAATATATTTAGATACATATAAACAAGAATTTCTCTATATTAAGTGATACTTTAAGACAGGACAACGTTTGCCGGGTTCTATTTCCTATGTTGAATTTAATGTAAGCAAATAGAAAAGAACAAAATCCATCCACTACATTCGTCTACAAAATTTTGTTTATTCCTATTTTTCTTCATACTAATCCATTATACAATAAATTATAAATGCGAAAGTGAGTTTGTTCATTTGTTTGTTTGTTTGTCCTTCTTTAACAATTGTTCATATTCTCTGCAACCATTTAATTTTATTTGCCTTTAACTTTAGACTGGGAAGTCTGGCAAGTGGCAACCCTATCTGTTTCATCAAGTTTGTTGTTACTTTTAGAGAAATATCTAATTGTGTAAAAAATATCATATAAGTACTAATTATTTAGTTACAACTATGTACGTTGGTTGGCAACCCTGTCTGTTTCATCAAGTTTGTTGTTACTCTTAGAGAAATATCTAATTGTGTAAAAATAGCATAAGTACTAATTATTTAGTTACAACTATGTACGTTTGGCTGCAACCCTTTTTGCGTCCCACTGCTGGGCACGGGTCTCTCCCCATTAATGGGGAGGCCTGGAGCTTACTCCACCACGCTGCTCCAATGCGGGTTGGTGGAGATGCGGGTTAGTGGCCAACCCGCTGTCGGATGTTTTCAAACCGCCCATAAGGCCTCCGACAAGGTTTAACGACTGTTATCTATCGACAACAACCGGGACCGACGGCTTAACGTGCCCTCCGAAGCACGGAAACGCGCATGAATTTTTTTGCCACTAGCGGTCACCCATCTCACACCCGACCGCGCCCGTTTGGCTTAGTTGCATAGATCGTTTGCGTTCTACGCTAACCGCCGGGCCATGCGCGCGATGTACGTTTACGTAATACAAAACAAAGTGTCATACAAACAAGATGTTTTAAATACGGTTTATATTTAAGCACGAGACAATAAAAGATAATGTAACACTTATTTTATTGCTCCAACCAACCAATGTAGATCGTGCATATAATTTTCTAACGAACTTCAAAAAAGGAGGAGGTTTCTCAATTCGACCGTATATTATGCTTTTTTTAACACGCTTTTATTAGCTTTACCTGCATGTATGTATTTATGTATGTAACAGAATCTTTTAACTTCATTTTCACTTACTTCTAGGAGTCTCATTAACTTGAAAATTTGCACAGGGGTCAAGGGCCGATGACAATACAATAATCTCATAACTTTATATTAAAGTCCTAACTAGGATCATCAGGATTAAAAAAATATACGAGGGGCGGCTGATAAGTTCGCGGCCTAAGGTACTTAATGAAACAAATATAAAGTTTTATATTTTAACACGTCTAAGGATCTGATTAACTTGAAAATTTGTACAGGGGTCAAGGGCCGATGACAATGCTTTCATAAATAATATGGGAATAAAAAAACAACTAAAAAATTAACAATAAATAATGTAGTTTAAAAAAACTAAAAAACACGCTTTTGTGAAAATACGAACTAAAAAGTAAAAAATAAGTAGAAAATGTATTTTACTGTAAAAAATGCGTGGGGTGGTTTTTAAGATACTATTGACACCATGCACCCCACGCTTTTTTTACAGTAAAATATTTATGTTTGTTCGCCGATAGCTTCGTCGTTTATGAACCGATTTTGATGATTCTTTTTTTTTGTACTCTACGAAATCACTACATTTTATTTTTTATTCGTTTTTATAATTTTAAATTATAAATTTTTATTTTAAACTACATAACAGACAAGTGCATCGTATCGTTAATAATAATTATTTTTTTTTTAATTAAATTAAATTAAAAATTTCGAAAAATCTCCAACGCCAGTGAAGTTGTTAGTTACATCTCAGAATACTAACAAGGTATTGTTGAGTGTCAAATTAGATCAAGTACACCATTTTTTTGTATCGGAGGGGAAACCTTCAAAATGTACCCAGCACTGGGAGTGGATACCGGATTATGTAGGATTTGTACCGCAATGAAGCCCCCTCGGTGGCCTGCCTCTGCGCTTGGGAAGGACTCCGGGATCTCAAGTGGAACGCACCGGTGTCCTCCACGCGCGACGCCCCAGAACGGACCCATCTTTCGGAGAGCAGATGTGCTCTGCTGCACCTTCCGATGCTGACGGCGGCATGCGGCCACGCACACACCGCCATCCTTCCCGGGGCAGCTGGCTGGAGGGATCGAGTTCCCACTCTCACTGCTCACAACTTTGGAAGCCCCCTTTTAGTCGCCACTTACGATGAAGCAGGCAATACGGCAATACCGCTCTATTCTTAATCCTGAAGCTAAAGGGACTCGATTAAATACACATATAATTAAATTTTAAATTTGATTGATTATAGTAACAAGCAAATACTTGTTAAAATTGTGCTACACACAAGACACTAGACAGGTCAAAAAATATATGAGTTTATCTAAATATCTTTGATTTGGTTTCCCATGTTGAATTCATTAAGACATTTATGATTTTATTTCTAAAATAAATATACGTTTTATCAGACAGGTAAGTACACTTCAATTATGACCTAAAACGATACACATAAGTGCTTGATCTAAATTTTGAGTCAACTGCGGAATAACTGAAAACACAGAGCAAACCACTTAAAGCATTACAAGTCACGGATTTCATTCATTACTATGGATTCGTTTATTGTGTTTTAGATTAAATTTGTACGTATTTAAAGTAACAGTACCTGGACGCCCGAGCGTTGCTCGGATAAAAACAATTTATTTAGGTACTTGGTTTATTTTTAAGCAAAACATTCATTGACTTAGTGTTACTTTACAAATCCTTTTAAAATACCTAGCTCCAAATTAAAAAAAAATGTCACAAAAAATAAAAAACGCTACTTGCCTACATGAGTTTTGAACCCCGGCCTCTAGCTCCGTAGTCGGCTTTCGTAACCATTCGACAAACAAAGCTTTAATTCTGTTGACGAAATTTTTAGAGGTCTTTCATATCGACATTGTCATTTGTTTGAAGGGCGGATTGACGGACAACATTTGACGGGTTTCTACGCCACAATATTATTAATATTGTCCAATAGATGTCAGTAAGAGTAATTTTATATTTAACTGCATAAACATTAAATAAAACGACAATTTCTATCAATAAAAATTTGTGGATCGATTTATCATCCCCGCAACCAGTGTACTAAATTTCATCAAAATCTATGGAGCCGTTTCCGAGATTCAAAAAATATATTTAGATATATATGTTATAGGCAAACTCCGAAGCTCCGGCGCTCCTAGGTTGGACTGGTCAATCCTCAGGTCAGACTGAATGACTTAGTCAAAGCCCAAACAAATGTAAATTTTCGGCCTTTGACTAAACAATTTTCGTCAAACCTGGGAGAGACTAATTTGGTCAGGCAAACGTCAAAACACAATTTTATTAAATCGGGGTTTGACGAGTCAAACTCCGATGTAGGTATGAAGTGTCTTATCTTCGTATATTTGGAAGCATTTTATCATTTAAGCAGCTTTCAAGTCTTAAGAACCGCTTAACTTGAGGTGGGAAGAAGCTCTGGCTCCGTGACTTCTCCGGCGCTGCGGGAAAACCACTCCCTCCGCCCCAGCGTAAGAAAGCGCGGCACCTGCGCTCGCCTTCGCAGCTTCGGCTTACTGGTCGCCTTCGGCGACCAGCCTCAGCCGCTACGGCTCTCTTGGTGCCTGCGCTTTCCTACGGCGGGCGGGGAGTGTTCTCCCTCCGCGCCTCCGGCTTTTTATATACACTCTAGGGGTAGTACAGATAAGACCACGTGGATAGTGGGGTGCTCTGATTTGGTTTTGGGTATTTTTCAGACACAGAAGCAAAGGGCTTCGGAGACGCCATGGCAGTCAAACGTTGTGCGTAAACTTACAGAATGCAGAGTGGTTTTTTTCCAGTCGCTCACTTAATAATGTAGTCGCTCGGATAAAATTTTAATATCTGAAATGGATTAATCACAATCCACTTTTTGTAAGCTCGTTCTGGATTTTATTATTATCAATATTCGTCGTTAGTTTAGTAAATTTTTCGCTTAATCTAATTCATACCGCTCAAGTTATTAAAACTGTATGTCATCATCAGTCGCAAAGTTTTTTTTTTATTCGCTCGTTTTATAATTCCCCTTTTATAAAGCCTTGGCCACCAAATTTTGAATCCTTTGCACTGACTTCTCTAAGAGACAGCCGAACGTCAGGCACATCTTCGATCTTAAGAAATTTTTCTTTGCATTCTTTTATTTGATTCCTCGAAAAAAGATATTGATGTTCAGATCAACGTTTGACCGAGTTTTGCAGTCGCTTCTAGGATTGACTAGGCCAAAACCGAAACAGAATAATTTACTTTCGACGTTTGACTGAAAAGTTAGGAGCTCCTGGGTTTGACTAAAAATACTTCAGGCAAAGGGCGAAATTGAAATGTATTTCGGGGATTGCCTGATGGCTTTGGCCAGACCTAGGATAAACCAGTCCTTCCGCGAAGAGACTGTGTATCGGACTTTGACTATAACATATATACAAGAATTGCTCGTTTAAAGGTATTAGATTTCATCTCCATTTTTCTTACGATTAGAGTAGGTACAAGACTCGGTCAGTGCAATGTTACACATTTTTTTTTTCCAACCTTTTTTATGTCCCACTGCTGGGCACAGGTCTCCTTTCACTAGTGTGTGGGATTTAGGCCATAGTCCACCACGCTGGCCAAGTGCGGATTGGTGGACGACACGCCTTCGAGAAATTATGAATTCCTCTCAGGCATGCACGGCGATGGAGAACATCGTAATCAATTAAATATCACGATTTTTTCCATCACCGTGGAGCAGCGATAAATGCGCACATTACAAATTTCTTTGTCAGAGGTGCGCGCTGAGGATTTGAACCCGGGATCGATCGCGTCGAAGACCGCGGATACATACCACTCGGCCATCGCTGCTCTTTTTTGTTACACATAGTAAATCATTAAACAAAACGATTTTTCGTTGTATGTCTGACTGAATCCAACATTATTTTAAAGTTCAACTTTATGAAAACGCTAATTTCAAGGGGCGCGTAATTTTATTTAAAACTTATTATATTTAACCTAAAATATACATGCGTCATGTACATTCAAACACATTATTGTAAACTAAAACTCTAACCATAATTAATTTTTGAGATAATATTTATTATAAGAAATGGATAAATAAGTAAAAATTTATTTATATTGATTTTTACAAATGTGCGTAGCAATGCAACATTTAGATGAGCTTGTAAAAGGTTCTGTGGAGGTAGTTATAGTCGAGGTTGGTTCCATTAAGAGGAAACGCTAGCGCCGTATTCCCATACAAATGTATTCTCCTATTTTCTCCCTGGATAATGCTTCTAGAGGAATGATTTTTTGTGACAATATCTATGTCTGCTAAAGCTATGCCCCTTTGTTTTGTTTTTTTCAATCAACTAATTAGATCAGAAAATATGACTTTTCAAAAGTCGTAGAAAATGCCTCTTTCATACAGTCCTAATCCAACAACTGCAAAACAAATTTGAAAGGTTTTTACGACCAAATAAAAACATAGGGGCATAGACTTACTCTATTTCTTGATATTAATGAAAAAATATATTTCATAAACTCAATTTTGAAGGAGGGAAGAGGAGAATACGAAACCTCGATTTAGTAAGAAAATTTATAGGTATAATCGGTCTGAGCTGCATCTGTCCCTGTCGCACGCGGCGGAGAGCGCAGGGCGCAGCGCGATAGGAATAGTTATTCCAAAATACATATTTTTCAAATTCGGCTGAACCCGCATTTCCTCTTAAGCGCTTATATTGTAAGCTTCGTGGAAGCAAATAGTTTTTAGTAGTGGTGTTAGACTATGGCTGGCATAGTCCAACTCCATCCTTCCATCCATCCGCCCATCAGCCTTTTAAAGTCCACTGCTGGACATAGGCCTCCCATAATGTTCGCCACTCCAACCGGTCCTAAGCCCTCTGAATCCAGCGGTTTCCCGGTATCTTCTTTAGGTCGTCAGTCTACCTGGTTGGATGGCGGCCTGTGCTCCTTTTGCTCCTTTTGATCTCCTTTTGAGCTCCTTTTGACGTGGTCGCCATTCGAATACCTTTCTTCCCCACCGGTTGTCAGTCCTCCTAGCTATGTGGCCTGCCCATTGCCACTTCAGCTTGCAGATTTTGAGAGCTATGTCCTAACTAAATAACCTAACTGGCTAACCTTGGTTCGTCTACGGATTTCATCGTTACGTGTCAAGGTAAATATACTCGTCGACAACTTCTAGAGTAGCGCCATCAACAACAACCGGTATGGGTGTGACATGGACATTAGACATGATCTTGTCTTGTCCATGTTCATCTTAAGATCCACCCGTTGGGAGGCGCACGTCCATACGTCACCTATAAAGATAACTATAACTGATGTATTTTGTAGCGACCTTCCGCTACTCATCAAGAGATGGCGACATGGGTATTCCTGAATCACGCTATCGAAGTTTCCTGAATATCCGACCATATATACAAGCTCCGATTTGAGTCAGTAGGAGCGCGGCCGCTCCCCGGGCATGACCACCTCGCCTCGCGGGAGATCTCCCTTTGCCAAAGATGGCAAAGATAGTCCAACTATAGTCGAATAACAAGGTCGTTATTGGTCAAAGCGGTGTTCACCAAGACTACTATAGCTATTTTATTAGCTAGAATACTTCTAATAAGTGCGCCCTTTTCCGTGGTTATAAGTGCATACTAGTACGTTATAGTCTTAGAAATGTGGTTCCAGTGACAACTACTCGACTACATTTTGCTGCTTGGGCAGTGACGTCATCAGACTGTCGTTACCAGGAAAATAGGGATGTATGCATGTATGTTACCTGCTGGTAGCTACAGTATCCATTTAGACCGTTAATTCAGTTGTGACTGATTGAATGACACTTATTACGACACATGTACTACTCGGTCAAGGAGTCTACTCTGTAATACTCTGCATGCATATATATTTTCGGAATATTTTTTGGCATATTTAGACAGTTTCAATTTTCGTGAATTTATAAAGTTAGCGTTGTCATTGATAATTCCAAGACACTGAATGAATAATACTGCTAGAATTTCGTCGGTCTTATTCAAAAATGAGGACCGTAAATTTACATGCATTAATTTTGTAACTGCAAACATAATATCATACAATTCCATTTTATGTTGGAGAATCCATAGAACGCCACATGTGTTTTCTAGCCATAAATAAAATACCGATAATCATCAAATCAAACATACTGGCTTAAGGCAAACGTTAAGAATTTACTTAAACATAGATGTGTAGGATTGTAATAACTAACAATAAGATGTTATGAAATAAAAGGCATTTATTGTTACGGTTCCATACTTACCGCATACCTAACAATCGACATTGTTTGAGTGAGAGATAATGTTTTCAATACAAGCGAGACTCCTATGTCTGAAAAAATTAAGAAGCTATCGTACTTCTCGTTTTAATTCTGGTTTCTCGTTAAATTTATTTATAGAGTAAAAATGATTTATGGAGACTAGTCAGTGAGAACAACTATAAGAGAAATTTAAAATTTGTTCTAATTAACGTAGATTTTTTTGGCGGGAAGTCGAAAAAGACATATTGTGCTCTTGTTTTATTTTTACTTTCTTGGTGTATTTTTGAGTTATATCGGATAAATTTGATGGCATTTTGTTCGATATAGGTTAATTATAGTGCACGAGTGTTGTGAATTTAAATATCAGCGCGAAAATATGTTTTTTCGGCTTGCCTCGAAAATTCCATTGGTCACGTTATGGTAAAGAAGCCATCTTTATTTATTTATTTATTTTATTATTACTTGAATATCTGACTGACTTGACTGACTGATTACTGACGACTTATTGACTTCACCTATTATTACTCGTCCAGTTTCACCGAAACTGGCAAAAACGTGATGCAAAAATTATACTTGACGCTGGCTGCAGAGATTGCGATTCCATAATTGAAAAAAAAAACGTAGATGAACCGCATTGGAGTAGCGTGGTGGAGTAAGCTCCGGGCCTATCAAGAATGGAAAGAGTGCCTAGTGGAGGGACGCAAAAATGGTTGTAGCCAACGTAGATGAAATAAGTATACGACATTAGATTTAAAAAACCGGCCAAGTGCGAGTCGAACTCGCGGACCGAGGGTTCCGTAAAATTTACGGTTTTCGCAATGTTTCCCATATATGTGCTATAAGACGTTGCTTCATACCAAATTTCAACATTCTGAGTTCACGGAAAGTAACCTGTAGGTTTTGATTCCCTTGCGAGTGTCGAAAATTTACGGAAACACAGCGGAAACTCACGGGTAGTCAAGGATTTATATTTTCAAGTACTCTTTATTTGTAACCTCAGGGGGAGAGGAATGAGATAAACGGTAATGAGGTCTCACGGTAATGAGGTACAATATGCCCCGCCCCTCCCCCTAAAATTTGGTGTCCTATGCTATGAACCTACTAGTAAATCTACCACAGAGGAGACTGATACACTGTAACATACATACATTAAAAAACTTAAAAATATTAAACTCTTTTTGAGCAGTCATAGAAAAACTAGTAGCAAATAATTATGCTTGCTCTCAACAAGCCAGGGTCAATATACCGAAAAATGTGTCCTTGTATCCCGAGTATCGAGACTTATCGATTTGTTCATCAGGCACTGTTTATGTCACCGACAATCTGCATTATCGAACATTCTGTGAAATGCCTAACTATTATACAGAATGCAAAAAAAAATGCTGAATCTATTAATCCTAATTCTATTAAAAATATAATAAAAGCGAACCTTTGTGACGATGGATGTATGTATTTTTGTTACTCTTGAATGGATCGGCATGAAATTTTGCACAGAGATACAGTATAATACAATCCCTACTAATATTATAAATTCGAAAGTAACTCTGTCTGCTACGCTTTCCCGCTTAAACTACTGAACCAATTTTAATGAAAACTGATAGAGTGGACCTTGGGAAAGAACATAGGATGGTTTTTATCCTACGGGAACCAATAAAATGGGTCCACGCGGGCGAAGTCGCTGGCAGAAGGCTAGTATTAAATAAAATTTCGGTATTTTTTATCAACACTGTTTTATGGCCCACTGCTGCTCGAATTGAAGGATGATAGTTAGATTATTGATCAGTGGCGGGCGGTGCGGGTTGGTGAACATGATATGCCTTACAGTTTGTATAACGCATATACATAGGTATAAGCAAATAATGAGGAGCAGGGATAAGGGAAGGATGTTTTTATACAGTGTCGAACTCGGTATTCAATAAACGACTAGGAAATCCATAGATTGCCAGAAATTTAAACTTTGCCAGTAACACATACAGTCATCTGTCAACGACCTAACTTTAAAATAGAAGTAACTACTTAGATTCATATAGTCATACTCGATACAATGACGGCACTAATCCAGGAGGAGTTCAGACCGAAATGTACCTCAACAAAGACGCCTACGCAGTTTATGCACAAGAAAAAAATGCTAACTGAATCATTGAACTCCTAAGTTATGAACATTTGAACATACTAACGAGATGTATTATGGTAGTGGTATCTAAGTAACAACCGATTGGCAGCAACCCTTTTGCGTCCCACTGCTGGGCACGGGTCTCTCCCCCTTATTGGGTAGGCCTGGAGCTTACTCCACCACGCTGCTCCAATGCGGGTTGGTGGAGATGCGGGTTAGTGGCCAACCCGCTGTCGGATGTTTTCAAACCGCCCATAAGGCCTCCGACAAGGTTTAACGACTGTTATCTATCGACAACAACCGGGACCGACGGCTTAACGTGCCCTCCGAAGCACGGAAACGCGCATGAATTTTTTTGCCACTTGCGGTCACCCATCTCACAACCGACCGCGACCGTTTAGCTTAGCTGCGTAGACCGTTTGCGTTCTACGCTAGCCGCCGAGCCATGCGCGCTTCAAACAACCGATTAAAACATTGAATTGATATTGAGTTGCTGGCTACGCTAGGCTACAACCCTTTTTTGCGTCCCACTGCTGGGCACGAGTCTCTCCCCATTATTGAGGAAGACTGGAGCTTACGCCACAACGCTGCTTCTATGCAGGTTGGTGGAGATGCGGGTTAGTGGCCAACCCGCTGTCGGATGTTTTTAAACCGCCCATAAGGCCCCCGACAAGGTCCGACGGCTTAACGTGCCTTCCGAAGCACTCATCTCACACCCGACCGCGCCCGTTAGGCTTAGCTGCATAGACCGCTTGCGTTCTACGCTAGCCGCCGAGCCATGCACGCTAGATATTGAGTTGAAAGAGTGAAAATTAAAGCAGAAACGTCAAAATACCTAGCAATACAATATTTATATAGCCTACAATATTTTTGTTAAATTCTAAGTATTTTTTTTAGATGTCACTTTAATTACCTTTGTTTTCTCGACGAGCAATTCTTGTATGATAACAGCAAATTTTGTATCTAGGGGTTTCAGGGGCAGTCCCTGTAGCTTCGGGAGTAAGAATAGAGCTACAGTATCCCCTGCCTGATGGTAAGAGGCGACTAAAAGGGGGCTTCCGGGGCTGCGGGCGGTGAGAGTGGGAGCTCGACCCGTCCAGCCAGCAGCCCCGGGAAGGACGGCGGTGTGTGCGTGGCCGCATGCCGCCGTAAGCATCGGAAGGTGCAGGAGATCACATTTGCTCTCCCAAAGATGGGCCCGTTCCAGGGCGTCGCGTATGGAGAACACCGGTGCGTTCCATGGGAGATCCCGGAGTCCTCCCCAAACGCAGAGGAAGGCCACCGAGGGGGTTTTAGTGAGGTTCAAATCCCACATAACCCGGTGTCCTCTCCCAAAGTGCTGGGTACCTTTTGAAGGGCCCCCCCCCCCCCCCCGACACCAAAAAAAAGGGGTTTCAGGGGCGGTAAATCGATCCAGCTAGGTTTTTAGAAAACGTTGTTTTATCCGTATTTTTAGGAAAGGAAAAAAGAACTGCTACAATATCATTAGAATACGAAGGTAAATTTCGCCATCTACAAGGTATAATAACTCAGGTGTGAAATCAGTCGGTCCCAGAAGTCTCCGGTTCGAATCCAGACCAGATGTCTCCAGTCCGATTTTTTTTCCTTTTTTCAAGGTCCTTCTTTTGTGAGAAAAACTATTATTTTGAGTAACCCTTCATTATAGAATTTATATCTAAGGTACTTTATCATTTAAATTAGGTATAGTCAGTTTTAATACCAATTGTGCCCTTTACAACCATGTATAGTAAACAGATTGTAAGTTTGGCTAATAATGTTATTTAAACAGTAGAACTTATCTATACGCGTTTGTTTAGGTAAGTTAAGGATGATAATGTCAATAATCCTACTAATGTTAAGACTTGAATAAAATATTAAAAAACAGTTATTGCTTTGCAGTTAGTTATTGTGTCATAGCAACACGCAAGAATCCCTACTAATATTATAAATTCGAAAGTAACTCTGTCTGTCTGTCTGCTACGCTTTCCCGCTTAAACTACTGAACCAATTTTAATGAAATTTGGAACACAGATAGGGTGGACCTTGGGAAAGGACATAGAAAGGATAGTTTTTATCCTACGGGAACATATAAAACGGGTCCACGCGGGCGAAGCTGCTGGCGGAAAGCTAGCATTTATTAAAGAACCGTTATTGGACACGTAAACCGAAATTACCAAATATTATAAACGGAGTGTGATTTTGATACGAAAATTTGTGAGTTATGTTTTCAATGTTAATAATCCTACTAATGTTGAATTAAATCATTAAAAAACAATAACTGTAACCCTAACAACACACACAAAATCGTAAGTATAAGAGAAGCAGTTAATGGTGTAAATAGAACCGTTATTGGACGGACAATAAACCGTAATCAACACAAATTCCGACAGAAATATGAAATCGATATGTAAATTCATTGCATTTGGAGTTAATTTGTTCTTTATTATTTTTAAACATGCGACATCAGGATGGTAACCAACCAACCCGCTGGAGTATTGTGGTGGATGAAATTCCAGGCTTCCTCAAGTATGGAGAGAGACCAGTGGTCAACAGTGGCACGCAAAAAAGGGTTGCAGCCAAGTAAACTAAACAACGCTATCCTACAACTTGTAGGTGCAAACCCTAAAATAGAAAAAACAGGTTTGACACGAATTGAGTACACAACATCCGGAAGATTCATCTACCTTGCAGTAACTCCTTGCTCATAAAGTATTTTCATTTTCATAAAAAAGTTTGCATATCCCTGCGGTTGGTATAGAAGCTAAGAGATCAACAAAACTAATCATATCAGACGCAGTCAGGTGTTAGATGGGTGATCTGGACACCCACTAGCAAATAATAACAGACCGTTTTGGAAAAAATTGAGAACGATTTAAGTTGTCCCTGTTGTTTGTTAACAGATAGGAAAGCAACCAAAACTAGTCATAATTACTTTAAGGTCGATTTAAAACATTTAAAAGCGGGTTGGACACAAAGCCGCGTAATATCAGGTCTCCAAAAATTTACATAGCATGCCCGAGACTAGCGTACCTTCGCACAATGAGTAACTGCCATCTTACAAATACAATACAGTAAAGAGAGAATGTTAACAAAGTCTAATAATACCTTTAAACGAGCAATTCTTGTATTACCTAAATTTTTTTTTTTTTGAATCTCGAAAACGGCTCTAACGATTTTAATGAAACTTAGTAAGTACCCTGTTTTCGGGGGTGATAAATCAATCCAGGTAGGGTGTATTTTTAGAAACTTTAAATTATAAAAAAATGTATTCAGCGATAATCAACTTAAATATAAACTAAAAAATACGACTCTTCCTGACATCTATTGGAGAGTATTAATAATATTGTGGCGTAGAACGCCGTCAAACGCCATCCGCCAATCCAACGTTCAAAGAAATGACAGTGTCGATTTGAAAGAGCTCTATAAAAATTTCGTTCATTGAAATAAAGTTTCCTTGGTCGAATGGTTACGTGGGCTGACTGCGGAACTAGAGACCCGGGTTCAAACCTCATTCAAAACTTTTTTTTTATTTTTTTTATTGGGGGATGGATGTTAAGTAACGCTAAGCAAATGACTATTTCGTTTGAAATTAAACCAAGAAAATAAATTGTTTTTATCCGAGCAACGCTCGGTCGCCCAGGTACTGGAGATACATATAAAGAAACAAATTAATGTCCAAGATGCTCATTTATTGGTCTCCATGGAAACCCAGATAAGATACCATATCTATGGTGTGACAAAAGCCAATGTCACAATAATTAAGCAACTGTTTAAATCGGGTCATTCGCTTTCGGAAATAATCAACACGCAATAATACTTCTCATTTTGGAACAATGAATACTGTTCCAGTGTTGTCGTGGTCTAACCATGAAATGCCATGACTTCAAGGCGTTTGTGGGGAAGTAAATTGTTATATTTTATCGCAAATAAGCCAATTATTTATTAACATCAAAACGAAACACCGTGGAACAACCTACGACCTGTGATGGTCTATAAACTTTATCGAAATCTTTGATCGACATTACCATTCATTGTAAACAAAGCTGCACAGAAGAATAATAAACAATATACATAGTATAAAAAACTAAAAAATACGCTTTTGTGAAAATACGAACTAAAAAGTAAAAAATAAGAAAGAATGTATTTTAAATTTTTTAGCTGGATTTTTTTTTCATATAATTGCATTGTCATCGGCCCTTGACCCCTGTGCAAATTTTTAAGTTAATCAGACGCTTAGAAGTAGGTGAAAATGAAGTTAAAAGATTCCATTACACACATACACACATACATACATACATACATACAGGTCAAGCCTTGTCAAGCTAATATAAGCGTGATAAAAAAATTAGATTCAGGCTGAGAAAATAAACAAACGATATTATAAAATACGAACCTAAAACAAAAGGTAATTGATATTTTTTTGATATTGATAAAATTCATCGGCCAGAATATAAGAGCATCGCTATACAAACACACAGACACATAGCTCGTTAATTTTTTATAAAAAATATTGATACTAGATAGTTTATTTTTAATGTTTAATTAATTACTTGACATCATGTTTAATGCATTTGTAATTAAGGATAATCTTGAAACAAGAAACGGATGCAATTAAAAATTCATGTCGTCGAAACAAAGTAAGTTTATAATAGTCCCTGTAGCTTCGGGATTAAGAATAGAGCTACGGTATCCCCTGCCTGATCGTAAAATGTGACTAAAAGGGGGCTTCCTGGACTGTGGGCGGTGAGAGTGGGAGCTCGATCCGTCCAAACAGCAGCCACGGGTAGGAGTATGTGCGTGGCCGCATGTCCCCGTAAGCATCGGAAGGTGCAAGAGAGCACATCTGCTCACCCAAAGATGGGCCCGTTCTACATACATACCTACATGAAGAAGAAATAGGGGATAAAAATTCGCATGGGATGATAACTAAATTCCACGTGAGCGTAGCCGTGAGCGTAAATCTAGTACATAACGATAGTAAAAGACGATAAAGAACATTTTTTTAAACGTTACACACTCATAGCCCCACAGTAAGGTAATTAATAAGTGTCGTGGGTACTAAGTAAGACAGGAACACAAACACCCAGACCGAGAACAGAAATTTAAACTCATCATTCAAATTTCTGTTTCGCCGGGAATCGAACCCGGAACCCCTCGATTGGCAGTCTGGCATGGTAACCATTGTTCCACGCCGGTCGTCAAATGGTCAAATCTTGTAAACAAACAAACCTTTAAAACAAGTTCCGTCAACCAAGTCCTTATATCCGGCGATTCCGTCGACGGCAAGACCGTCGTCGTTGGAAACAACGTAGTAAACTCATCCTCCGGCCACACGGTCGACGTGGATTGAAAATCAAAATCCGTCACATTCATATTTAATTATTTTAACCGCACTTAAACTAAAACACCATCTAAAAGGTTTCGACGGATTCCCGCGAAAACTGCTACTGTACACAGTACATTGGGACGAATCTCTGATAACGATATGAAGCGAGCATCAAATAGATAAAAAACATATCCGCTCTATCTCTCAATATCTAAAGGATCACTTTGCTGTATGTCCGCCTGACCGTCAGATACTGGTTTTCAGCAACGCGTGAGAGTACTCAAGAGAAATTGGTATAAAATTTTCACTGCTATCATTTTTTAACCACTAATTAAAAACCAAAACACCGTTCTAAAAGATTGAACGAAATCGCACAACTGCTACCGCACACAGCACATCGAGACAATATTCTGATTTCTGATAAAGGTATCATGCACGCGAACATCAGATAGATAAAATGATATCTCGCTCGCGATCACGTCAGTAACAAAGTCTGCATGGATTCGAATGCGACCACTCGCGTGCAGTGACGCTGGTGGACTGACTCAAGAAGCTATTTTCACTAAAACGTTCGTGTTTAGAGGAAAACTCGGCGATTCATTGATAGTTGAAGGCTCTATCTACAAGTACATGAGTCCATTTAGAACCGCTAAAGTTACTTTGTTGTATCCCGACGAAGTCAATCTTCAATCATCTCGCTTTAAAAAGAAAACTTAGTTCGTATGACTTAAAATTAACTAGATGTATTTTTTTTTTAAATCAGCTATTTTAAAAGAATCAAAACTAGTAAAGCCATTCCTGAAGCCACTTCTGTTTTTGAATAGATTTTAATAACTTTTTGCTCAAAGAACGCGTCGAGTGAAATACACTTGTAGGACACCCTACCAATCCCATAAATTTTGCCAAAAAGCAGTGTTTTGTGGCAAGAATAAAAGCGGAAAAACTTAAAAAATAAACCGTCAAAAAAATCTCGATGAAAACCTTCTTCAGAAAATATTTAACACATATTTCTTCAGGCGATAGTACTATCAAATTTTTCAAAAAAAAGTAACTGGAGTAACAGCGAACTGAATACGACCTCAAGTAAGACTCAGGATTGCTTGGGGTTGCGTGAATCTTTATATTATGTATTTTATGAATATATATTTCTTGTATGCGTGTGTGTGTATGTCACTGAACTGATGAATTGATTGGGGATTTGAGAATGGTTTAGATTCACAATTTAATCCACTTAAAATGTTTATTTTTTTTTATTTGTAAGTAGTTTTCCCATATAAATTGTTCCTACCTGTCAAACGTTTCTATTTCGTGTCGTGTTGTTCTAACTAAACTTTGACACAATCAGACTAACAGGACAGTTTGTACGTGATTATTTGTTTTATATTTTTGTTTGAGAGTAACTTGAAATCTCTTAAAGAAAAAAAATCCTCTTTCAATACTTTTAAAAGGCAGGACAACGTCTGCACCCGAAGCTGGGAAGTTGCGAAGCTGGGCCGAACCACTAGTCTACGAGTATTATAAAATTATTAGGGATATAAAAGATGTGTAGCCTCTTCACACATTTTTTTACTCTTTACACTTTGTACATATAAATAAAAAAACTTTAAAAAAATCTTCTTAATATTGTTTGTTTACGAAACAACTCGGGCGGTTATAAATGGACTTCAGCTCAGCTAAAACTAGGTTTCGTTCGACTCTATCAACCTGTTGCATATTAAATAAGTTGTAACATCGATTTTGCAACCTCATTTTGTAACGCGATAAATCACATGGTTTTAATTTCATAAATCCGATGTGATGTAAATTGTTATCGATGCGTACAATGAACTTGTGCATATTTTATAAGATATTAATTGTATTGTAATCGAGCAGCGATGGCGGAGTGGTAAAAGCCGCGGTCTTCTACGCGACCGATCCCGGGTTCAAAAGAAATTTGTAATTTGCGCATTTATCGCTGCTCCACGGTGATGGAAAATATCGTGATATTTAATTGATTACGATGTTCTCCATCGCCGTGCATGCCTGAGAGAAATTCATAATTTCTCGAAAGCATGACGTCCACCCATCCCGCACTTGGCCAGCGTGGTGGACTATGGCCTAAATCCCTCTCACTTGTGAGAAGGAGACCTGTGCCCAGCAGTGGGACATAAAAAAAGGTTGAAAAAAAATTAATTGTAATCAATACTAATATATAAAGCTGAAGAGTTTGTTTGAACGCGCTCATCTCATGAACTACTGGTTCGAATTGAAAAATTATTTTTGTGTTTGATAGTCCATTTATCTAGGAAGGTTTTAGGTTGTATAACATTACGCTGCGACCAATAGGAGCAAAGCATCAGTGAAAAATGTAGTAAAAACGGGGGAAAGCTGAAGAGAGTGAACTACTGGTTCGAATTGTAAAATTATTTTTGTGTTGAATAGTCAATTTATTGGGAAAGGCTATAAATAATAGGCTCTATAACATCATGCTGTGACTAATACCAAGTCCACGCGGACGAAGTCGCGGGCGGCCGCTAGTAATTAATGATGCTCCACACGAGGATTCGCTGTATTGAAGGTACCCACAAAGAAATGATCATAAACACCTTTTTTTGGTATGTGGGGGGAACCTTCAAGGCACTTTGGGAAGAGGATACAGGGCTATCTGGGATTTGTACCGCACTAAAACCCCCTTTGGTGGCCTGCCTCTGCGCTTGGAGAGGACTCCGGGACCTCCAGTGTCCTCCACGCACGACGCCTAATACGGGCCCATCTTAGAGACAACAATTTTGCTCTCCTGCATCTTCAGTTTTTCACGGCGGCATGCGGCCACGCACACACCACCGTCCTTCCCGTGGCTGCTGGCTGGACGGATCGAGCTCCCACTCTCACCGCCCGCAACCCCAAAAAACCCCTTTTAGTCGCCTATCCTTATCTCCTTATCCTCTATTCTTAGCCATGATCATAAACACCTAGACCGAGAACAGAAATTTAAACTTATCGTTCCAATTTCGGCGAAAATCGGCTCGGTAGCCTTGATTAGCAGCCTGGTGCCATTCGTCAATTTTATAAGAAAACCAAATTTTACGTCGACATTTAAGATGGGATATTAAGGAAAAACCCCGAATGACCTTAACCTTGCAAAGACTTCACAGAAGAGAAGGAATAAGCTGTACCTTTGTACAATATCTATTGTGCTTGTGTACATTAATAAATAAATAAGAGATGCATATGTTGCCAAATGTGGATTTAATCAAGCGTCATAAGGACTTAGCGCAACATACAAACTGAACGATAAGATAAAAAGTGTATGATGTTTTCTGTTTTACTGGTAGGAGCACGCCTGCATGAAGGGCGCGTCTTGTTCACATTTCCCTAAGCTATTTATTTTTTTGTGCCTGTGTTCCAGCACAATGTATGTTATGTATGTGCAGGTCGGTAAAATGCCCCTGCCCCTGAAACCTACTGATTCTCAGGCCACAGGGTGTTTTCAAACCCGCCTGAAAAAGCCTCCGTCAAGTGCTTAACGAGCCTTTCGAAGCACAGAAACAGGCGCTTTTTTTGCACTAGCGGTCAGTTTGGGAACCCCATCTGAAAAGTTGACACGGCAACTCTTAATCAAAACTACTCGTAGTAATGTAAGCATGTGGGAAGCATGTATGTACCTTACATACGAGTTGACAGATTAATCTCAGTACCCAACCAACAAAATAAACATGAGTTTCAAGGTATCTTAGTTGCTTTTATGTATTAACGCTATTTATATGCAATTGCACATGGTGGAGATATTTCCTGAAATATATTTGTACAGTTGACTAACTAAATGCAGAAAGTGAATGTGCAAGATCAAATTATGAAAACAATAACAGAATATTGTTTATCAGTAAACAAATATGTATACTGTAGTTTTAAAGACGGAAATTTACCAGACATTGGGATAAGAAAAGGTTTTGAAACTAACCACCATACCTCAAACAGCGTCACATAAAAATGTTAATGTTACTAAATATGAGGACTATTATTAAGCATTAGGTGTAGAATTTAAAATGTATGTTTTTAATATAATACCCTATATGTTTTATTTAAAAAAATCCAACTATTTTAATTAAATCAAAAACGCAAGTGTGTATTTTATTATTTAGTTAATAGAACATCTTAGTATTTTGATGGAAAGATTTTTTTCAAAATTTTATTTATGTTATTTTCTTGTATTTTAAATTTGAAATGTAATGGTATGCTGTTTATAAGATCGGGTATCATATATTGAGATGTTCTTTTGCCGTAAGTAGTAGTTATTTATTCTTGGCTTTATGATTATTTTATTTGTAACGTTCCTAGTGATAATTTTGTGAGACGTTTCATGTAATATTTATTTTCTAAAGTATTGTTCTATTAATAAATTAAGTTTTACTAGGTCGTGTATTTAATCATGTGATAGAATCTTGACATGATTGATAGAGTTGGAGAAAATTCAAAAACCATTTATCCATTCCATAAATCAGCACTTCATAGATTTTCGACTGGATTTTCGATTTGGTTTTAGGGTGAATATTTTGGGGGCCCCAATTTTATGTCTCTCAGTAAAACTCTTCAATTTTAAAGTATTTGGGGACAAATAATGTTCATTCTACTTCATAAATTAATAATAAAGAAGCAATCAAGCCCGCTTAGAGCTTGAATCAAAATAAAAATAAAAAATTAAGAAAATTCTATCCAAAATAGCATTATTTGGGATGTCGCCTTTGCATTATTTTCGTTATTTTCGTCCTAAAATATTCACTGACGAAGATCTGTTAAATGAAGTAGTATATAAATATTTTAAATCATTCAATAAACTATCTTCTTCTTAAAAAAAACAAATAAATTACTTTCAAGTTAGTCAAAAATGGTATCAAACAATTTTCAAAGATTTTTCATCATTGACGGCAACACTTTTGATTTATCAAATTACGATGAAACGAAACGCACTCCAAATTATTTTTTGACTGCTAGCGACGCTCCCCCCCGCTCCTCAGTCAGCCGGCACGCTTCGAGAGGGAAGGACGCATCGCATTTCGAACAGTAAATAGTCCAACTTGATTCTCCAAGATTTGTTATTTCAATCGTCATTCATATTTGTAACTGTATCTCAGTATTTGTGCATTATAAAGTGTTATTATTGCCTTAAACAAGTAAAATCGCGAAACTAACACCACGTAGTGCATCTTTCGTTTGCTACCTACCTTACACGCTTCGTGGCGTGGAATTTTCTAGAATTCGTCATTATTAGCAACGTCATTGTCAGCAACATTACCGGTGCCGACAATGACACGTGTTGCTAATAATGATAATGTGTGTGTAGAAATCTATGACGAATGGTTGCTAACAATGATTTTAGCGTACTTAAATGGTCAATCACTTTAATTTTACGTAGTAAGTATACATTTGCTGGGTCCCTCCTCCTAAGTCGTTCACTCTTGACAGAGTGGTCGTGGCTGATGACGTTGCATTTTCATTGGATAATGATGCTCTCGCGATGCGTCTCCATTTGTTGCGGTTTGTAGCATCTCGAAAATTCTGGACTATGGAGGTCTGTGTTGCAGCTTTGATCATATCTGTCCAACGCGAAGGTGAGCGCCCGCGTGACCGCTTGCCCTCCACTTGTCCCTGGACAACAAGTCGTTCTACGGAATGTTCATTCCGAACAACATGTCCGAAATATTTGAGTATTGATTCGTACTTGCACCGTTGACGATAACCTCTGCTCGATTTTTAGCTCTTTTAAGATCGAGTCGTTGGTACTAAATGCTGTCCAAGGGATCCGCAGTAGTCGCCGCCAGCACCAATATTGGGAAGACTAAACTTCTCATTAGGCGGACTTTCGTGGTTTTCGTGATATTACGGTTACACCAGGCTCTTTTCAGCTTGTCAACGGCAGATCGTGTGATAGCACATCTCCTTCTAATCTCCTCTTTACATCCTCCAGAGTTTGTGATGGTGGAACCAAGGTATACGTAAGACTGTACAACCTCACAGTTGCCAATCATGGTGACCTCAGGATGGTTCAGTTCAGCTCGGTCCACTATCAACATCTTGGTTTTGTCTCTGTTGATTGTGAGTCCGAAGGAGAGGCTTGTCGTCTCTAGAAGTGTCAGCAGGTGTTCCATATCTTCTTTTGTTTGAGTTAGAAGTGTAGTGTCATCGGCATATCTCAAATTAGATATCCTTCTACCTCCCACTGAAATACCTCTGTCCCATTGTTCCAAAACGATTCTCATAATATACTCCGTATAGATATTGAATAATAATAGTGGGAAAAGTATGCACCCTTGCCGAACGCCAGCTTGAGTACGAAAGCTTTTTGAGTCAATATCGTCTATCCGAATAGTCGCAGTTCCGTCCTCATAATGTCGGCGTATAAGACTAACTAAGTGGAGAGGTACTCCCATTTTAATTAGGACGTCCCATAAAAGATGCCATTTTTTACGGTGTCAAAGGCCTTGCGAAAGTCGACAAAACAGATATAGAGTGGGATATTGAACTCTCTAGACTTTTCAATTATTTGTCGTAGAATTAGGATTTGCTCTCTCGTTCCTCGACCCCTGACAAATCCCGCTTGCTCAGCATCTATTTCGGGATTCAGAAAAGCTTGCAGTCTGGTATTGATGACGTGAAGGAGTATTTTGCTGGCATGGTTTATTCAGGCTACAAGCCTGTAGTTGCTGCATTTCTTCGTTGATCCTTTCTTATGCAGTGGTATAAACACGGATTGAGCCTAGTCTTGAGGCCACTTCTCTGTCTCCTATACACGGTTGCAGATTTCATGCATAATATCAACTCCGTATTCACCCATTGCTTTAAAGATCTGTTGAGATTGGAACGGCATCAGATCCTACCTGTTTAGTGTTGATTTTGTTAAAGAATGTTTTGTTGATTTATAATATTTGTTGTATTGCTTAAAGCATATTTTATTAGTATTAAGCTAATTAACCAAAGTCAACTAGAATTTCTTTTAGAATGATAATTATAATAAGTTGGAGTAGGTACTTTAAAATGTACCCAAACTGAGCCTTAGAAAAACTTATTTTAAAATTTTTGAGAAAAGGTATACTACGGAGAAGAGGACCTTTTGAATCCTGGATATATTTTAAGAAAGGGGCATTTTTGTTAAATAATTATTATGTTTATTTATGGAACTTTAATAATTTCATCGGAACTAAATCATGGTAGGTACCTACATGTTTTATAAGATTATAAGTAAAAGTAAATTGTGGTTTATAAGTTTCGTTTCATTTTTGTTATCTAAATCCAGATGGTAAAACATTACTCAACAAGCGTCATTGTCGGCAACACTCAATCATTATTTTCTACTAAACGTCATTTTTCTCACCAATCGTCATTATCGGCAACATTGACTTTTAGAAAATTGATAATTATTTCAAAAAACGCTGATTGTTTGGAGTGCCCTTATTTAAAATAGCATAAATTTCTCATTATCTTTAAATGGAACTTTGAATAGAAGCTTTTCCACGAGGTTTATAAAATTATTTTTTTTTATCAAGAATAATATTTTGAGGAGATTCACCCTTTACCCTGGACGATAGTGAAATGAAAATCTTTGCAACTTGACCAAATAAATTAATCCTTATAGATGAACCCATTATACCCAAAAAAAGCTTGAAACATTTTAAGACATGACTGAAGAGGATTCTTGGTGTGCATTCTAAGTATCTCTAAGCCACATCTAATTTGATAAAGGTTTAAACGAGTAAAAATACGGTATTCACAATGGATCTTTGTCTCTAGGAATTTCTTTAGGACAAAACCCCGTTGAGACAACACAATCAAATCGTACGCAAATATTGTAAAAGTAAAACACGACTCATTGCAATATAATTCAAAATGGTATTTTTGTTTGTATGTAATCGTGATTAGCTATGTTGTTGTCTTAAGACGTCTTTATCTTGGTGCAAATAGCATGTCGTCGTAAGTGAAGTGTTCTTGTGTATACTTCAATTGCATAATATGAATGAGCTGAGTATATAACAACAAGGTCCCCGTAAACAATTGGTTGAAGCTTATTATGGTACTACATGTACCATCTCTATATATAAAAATGAATTGCTGTTCGTTAGTTTCGCTAAAACTCAAGAACGGCTGAACCTATGTGACTAATTTTGGTCTTGAGTATTAGTAGAAGTCCAGGAAAGGTTTAAACGGTGGGAAAATATGGAAAAAAGCTAAATTAATAGTAAAAGAACTTATTATATTTTTCCATATAAACTATTAGTAATTGTCAAACATTGATTCGCGTAGTCTGAATAATCATTCTGTCACTATTTGTTTTTTTTTTGACACTAACATAAAAACTCTTTGAGATGATAAAGAAACTAATCCTCTTTCAATACTATTAAGGCAGGACAACGTTTGCGGGGCCCACTAGTATATGTATAATAATTTTCAAATTAGTAGGAATGTCTATTAGAAAGGACCAATAATAATGTCAGTAGCCCAAAAGACGGTTCGGCGAGATATTAAAGAGTGGCAAATTCCAAACAGGATTTTAGTAAGAACACCGATATCTAATGATTATGTCGCTTCATTTTAGTGTTAAGTTCTGGTTTCCTAAGAATACGGTCATAGAATTCATAGAAGTAGTAGTACAGTCATAAAACGTTGGCTATGTGAAAATAGCGAATTTTTCTGAGGAGTGGTTTTTTACACCTTAGGCCCCTGCCCAATGACGTTTTACTTCCGGTACCGCTTCATGATGATCACTTTTTCCTTCTTCCTTGTGCGAAGCTGGAGAAAAAAGTTCAACACACCACGTTGAACGTTTTTCTGCATAGCTGTGAAGTTATTTTTGTACTGGGGGATTCCAACTGCCAATGGAGCAACGAGGACGACGAAATTTCAATTTCTGGACCACGTGCTTCGAATAATAAATAATAAATGTGTTTGGACAATCCACACAACACCATCTGATTCCAAACTAAGCAGAGCTTGTACTATGGTAATCAGAAAGCTGATAAACATACTTATATAATTCTAAATACATACGTAAATAGGTAAATTAACACCCAAACACAGAACAAATAGTCATGTTCATCACACAAATATATGTCCTGGGTGGGAATCGAACCCACGACCTCACGCTTCGCAGTCGGCTCATCACCCACTACGCCACGGATGCTGTCATCATCCATAGGAATATTTTTCTTCTGATAATAGTTCATCTTTCAAGTACCTACATAATTTAATTATCTGTAAATCACATCTAAAGTCGTCCATTACTCTCCTGTATTAGACTGAAATTTTAATTAAGTGGCCGTTTAAAACGGTGATTGAACTTTCCACAGGTCTCCGTAAAGATGGCAGCCATCTTAGTTTCTCCTCCCTCGGTAAAACAGAGATTTACGGAATAAATTGCCATATCTAAACTAACTGAAAAAAAACCGTATACAGTTAGTACAGAGAGTAACAATATTGCCTATATGTCGTTCTTTCATGAAGAATCTAATGAAACCACATTCCGAAATTCTCGTATAACTGTAAAGATATATTTACCAAATATATTTATCATATAATCGCTTCACTAACTGTTACTCTATTGTTAATTTGTTAACATATATGCAAATTGGTACTATTTACGCTACTAATAAATTGTTTTATATCTCAGCCATTTATCATCGTCAGGATGGAAAATTCTAAGGAATTATGTTGGGCAAATATAAAAATTCCAAAAGATAGCAAATCTTCCGTTACTATTTGCTTGCAGTATTCTTAAAGAAAACAGATATCGCGGAGCAGTAATAATACGAACATAGGAAGTAAATAATTAAAATAAACCTTTTTTAAAAATATGATTTAATTTAAGTAGTTTACAAACGAAGACCTTTTATTTGATATTAGATACACAATAAAATATGGTATTATTCTACCAAAGCCAATCAAACGTGACATCCTTACACATTTTGTATGACAAAAAGGTTTATGACGTCACAAAATTGTATAGTCAATTGGCTATTGACTGGAGTTATTGATTTAAAAGGAAATAAAAATCATGTATAAAAATGAATTAACAATTATGCTTCTTTGCAAGCTTGTCTTAGTACAACCTTTTTAATTGTTATACTGTATTGCTTCAGAGTAGAAAATGTGAGTTGTACTTGTCCGATGGAACCATGAAATTTCTGCAACCTATATTGCTAATTTGGAAGCTAAGATAAACAGTCACCATGAAACAGCGTCATAGATAATTAATTGTCAGCTATTTAACTATGACAATCTAGATCTATGTCAATTTCTCTCAGTGCAAAAGAAACACTAACCTTGTAGGTAATTGGGTTAATTGAATCACATTAAGGTTGTAGGTAAAACTGAACGATAAGAGTAAAGAGAACCGAACAGTGAGACGCAAAAACGATTACGGACAATGAGGCTCTGTGTGTTGCTCGTAAGTTCCTAAAGCTCAGGAAGAATATGAGTTACGCTATCCCTTAGCTGATCGTAAGAGGTGACTAAAAGGGGGCTTCAGGGGTAGTGGGCGGCAAGAGCAGGAGCTCGAACTATTTAGCCAGCGGCCCGGTGACGTAAGTTCCAGGCCTCCTTAATAATGTAGAGAGATAGAGAGAGACTGAACCCAGCAAAAAACATTGCAAGCGAGAATAAGAGAGGATCGCGAAGGTGAAATTTTAGTTTGAAAGGAAATAAATATGTAATGTTCAATCAAAAATTTAAATGTCAAAAGAAATAGAGATGGGGGGCCAAGGTATCTCAACAATGATACTTGAAAGGGACTCAATTTCAATAATATTTTAGTATGAATATTGGAAAATGAAAATGATCAAAAAGAAACCGTGACAGACTGACCATGAGAAAGTCATATATAAATTATTTTGCGGTTAAATGGAATCTCTTTGGTCACAATAAAACAATGGCCAACGAAGTAGTTATTGCTTACAAGCTGGGATAAATAGACATGATGTACAATCGTAAGATATCAAAGTTCTTTGTAATAATTTATTTGAGCAAAAAAACGAGTACGCAGGCATATAACATGGTCACTACTACCCATTAAAATAATAGCCTTGATTACCACTCCTGTCCCTGTAGTTTGGGACCAGAACATGGTCTACGGTATCCTCTGCCTCCTAAGAGGCGAATAAAAGGGAGCTCATGGGATTGCGGGTGGATAGAGCTGGGAGCTCGAAACCTCGAACCTTCCAACGAGCGGCCCCGTGAAGGACAGCGGTGATGTGGCCGCCATCGTCGTGAGCTCGAGATACATAGGAGAGCCATGCTCCCCATGATGTGTCCGTATTGGACGTTGGGCAAGGAGGGCACTGGTGCGTTCCTCAGCAGGGTTACCGAGCTCAACGAGTGGGTTTTGGTGAGGTAAAATCCCACGTAACCCAGAATTTGCCGGCACGCTCTATAGCCCAAACGGCTGGACGGATTTCGACATACGAGGTGTCGTTGAATTCGGCAGAATAGCCGTAGTAGAGCAAGAGCCCGCGAGGGCCAGACTTTCGTCTTATAATAAAAGTTGAAAATTCTTCTATGCGTGCCTCTAGTACAGGTAAGAACTATCCCCACCCATGATACCTGGGTAGTGGTTCCTTCAGCAGCTAGGAGGTAACAAAGGTGTGTAAAATTCCATCCCAAATTTGTAAATCTGTAAAACTCAATTTTTTTATATTTCATTCGTAACAATATCAAAACTCGCCATGCTCAGTCCCAGACACTTAGTGTGGTTCCAACCCCCAGCCGGACCCCCCTAAACTTTAATGTTTTGTAATTCTATTTACGTTATTTTGTAAAAGCTGAATTAAATATATATTTTTTGGAGAGCTATTAAACGACGTTTCCTTAGTAGACAGACATTTTTGACGGTTCTATCATACTGCCAGACGCATTAAAGTCGGCGAGAGAGCTAATGCGGTTATAACCATACGCTCCGCTCTAACTGGTTCGAGTGAAACAGAGCGTTCGGTTCACTGCGAACCTTTAATACACATCAGCTGTCGTTCATTCTGTGATCTTTTTATCAAATTTATCAAGAAATTTAATTAAATAAAATTATTACAGCCTGGATAAAATATTTGCATAACAACATTTATTAAAAAATTATAATGAAATATCAATTATGTAAAAGAATCTAATAACTGTATTCATATTATTGTATTATTTTAAAGTTAAAATTGATATAAAGCGTGAAATACGGGGGTGATTCTATATGGAATTTTCTCATCTCTGACTTTGCATGTGACCAAAAATATATAACGGTCTACCGGAATTCCTCAAAATTAAAACGGGTAACGAATTTAAAACAGGACTTAAAACGTATTTACTGAAAAAGGCGTATAACTCAGTAACTGATTTCATAAAAGATAAAACGGCATAAAGGAATTCCATAAAAACCTGTGAGGTTTTTTTTTCCGCCGGCTGTTTTTCCTCTCAGTGTACAAACATCCTGTGATATGGGTACTCAAAACTGACGATCGGAACCGATCCGAAATATAAATAAATAAATATTTTAATTTTAATTTATAAAAGGTGCAATATGGGACAAATAAAAATAATAGTAAAATAGATGTTAATGTACATTTCGTAACTGTGTTATAATTAAGTTTTCCTTTTATATTTTTATCATTTTATATTTGCATACCTCATGAAGGAAATAAATATGGCGAACTAAATATATATAAACAACTTTGTAAACACCCATATTTGTCCAAATAAATGTCTTTGTCTTTGTACTTAGGAGTACCAAAGTAGGTATATATTAGTTCTCGATTGGTTAATTAAAACATATGTCCTGATAACTAAAGTACACGCGGACGAAGTCGCAGGCAAAAGCTAGTTTGCAATATAGTCCTGATATATCGTACGGATGTACAAAATTTAAGCTCAATTGGGTGAAGATATGATCTGCGTTAAAATTAACATAGGCAGATGTAAACCAAACTTTCAAATCATAATATAATGACACTCCCTTCGCTATATATCTATGAAATATCTGTAATGGTCAAATGCAATATCTCTAAGTATGATTCCTTAAACTCTAAAAGACACAACAATAAGTTGTGCTCAATACCTTCCAAAATTAACTATTTCATAATAGTGTATTTTGCATGGGACCAAAAATATGCAATAATCTACCAGTCTCCCTAAAAACTAAAACTATTAATGAATTTAAAAAAGAAATTAAAATGTATTTACTTAAAAAACGTACTATTCGGTCCCTGAGTTTCTAAACGATAAATAAAAATATATAATAAAGTACGTTATTAGAATAAATAATAAACTAAAACAAATAACATAAATAAGATATTTCATGGAATAAATAAGGAGGATAAATAAAAAGCCTGGGAGGCTTTTTTTCCGCCAGCTATTTTTCCTCTCAGCATACAAAAACCCATCATGGTGATTGGTGGGTGCCCAAAGCAGATGACTGAACCACGTACGGTTCAAAAAAAATTTGTACAAAAAGCACAAAATTATGTTAAATTTAAGTAACTAAAGTGATAATAATGTAGAATTATTTAAGTCTACTGTATTTTAGTGCGTGCGTGCGTATTTTAGTGTTTATTGTAAATAATTAGTTTATAATTTAACTTGTAATACATAACTTTTACAATAAAGTTTGTACACCCTAAAGTGTAAATATGGCGATCTAAATATTTTTGTACAACCTTTTTTGCTACCCATATTTGTGCAAATAAAATATTTTATTTTCTTAAGTTGCAAGAATCCACACGAATGTACATACATACATTGCAAGCACAGATTGCAAATGAATAAAAGCATGTAAAATATAATAATATTATATTTTAAACAATATGTTTTATTTCTTAACAGAATATTACACACATAGAATAAAAATTTACATTCAATCGGAACTTTTACTTTTTGTAGGCACTAACCCTAGCAATCCGCACAGTCAATTGTTGAAATTTCAAAAATTTGGCTGAGTTACACTACTGTTGCTCATTGTATTGTATCCACGCTCTAGCAACTACCGCCAACTTCAATGCGTCTGGCAGTATGATAGAACCGTCAAAAATGTCTGTCTACTAAGGAAACGTCGTTTTATAGTTCTCCAAAAAATATATATTTAATTCAGCTTTTACAAAATAACGTAAATAGAATTACAAAACATTAAAGTTTAGGGGGGTCCGGCTGGGGGTTGGAACCACACTAAGTGTCTGGGACTGAGCAAGGCGAGTTTTGATATTGTTACGAATGAAATATGTAAAAATTGAGTTTTACAGATTAACAAATTTGGGATGGAATTTTATACACCTTTGTTACCTCCTAGCTGCTGAAGGAACCACTACCCAGGTATCATGGGTGGGGATAGTTCTTACCTGTACTAGAGGCACGCATAGAAGAATTTTCAACTTTTATTATAAGACGAAAGTCTGGCCCTCGCGGGCTCTTGGACTATAGTGTGTTAGGGCTATATAAATTTTCAAAATGGCGTCCGCAAATGGAAATAAGGACGGGGAGAGGTTAGGTTGTTTTTTTCTAACATTAGCAATATGGGTAGGCATTAAGATCATTTCAAAAATATGAGAGTGAGCGGTCGGATTTTTTGTTTTTTTGAAAGTGTAGTTTCATGTTACCGTAGACGTGTCCTAGTCTCTTTTAACAATTTTTTTATGTAATTTGTATTCGTGAATGCAGTCTTGTAATATTCATGCGGTTTTCCTGTAAGGGGAAGCCCCATGAAGGTATGGCATTGCTACTTAAAGCCAAAAAAACATTGATTTATATTTGACAAGACAAGATTTGTATGTATCTTACATACAATGGTGTCACTTTTAAAATATTATATGTGTCACGTCGGTAGACGGGCATATCAATGTATGTTTCTATTTTTTTTAATAAGTCAAGCTAGATGGTTCTATGTCATTTTCCGACGCGCTGACGATGTTTAGGAAGCCATGTGGATATTAACCGCAGCTCACTTAAGCACATTGCGATTTTTTATTTTTTGTGACATTTTTTTTTAAATTGGAAGCTATAAGAGAATCCTTTGTTTTTATCCGAGCAACGACGACCGAAGAGTCGTCCGGGTACTTTGATTTAAGTATAAAGAAACCTCGAAAGCCTTGTATTTGTTTCTGTACCTAACAATGCTACATTAGTCATTGCCATAAAAGTAACTTCACATTCTATTCATATAGATATGAGGGGAAAAACTTTACAAAATACCTAGGCATTAAAGTACTCTTGCGTTTCGAAACAAAACATAATTAATGTGATTCAAACATGTTTACAAAGTAACTCATTTTATTTATTTTTCTGCGCATACAAAGACATTGTGCCATAAAAATAATACTACAGATATATCGTAAGAAGATAAGTAAATATTAGTATGAATAGATCTACCAATCGCGTTATCAAGAGCCAACATTGTGAAAGGAACTTAGGATATTTCATATGATCCTCATTGACCTTAAAGGACAATGATCAAAACCCGAATTTTTTTTAGTATAGGGGGGGGGGAACCTTCAAAAGGACCTTGAGAGAGGATACCGGGTTATGTGGGATTTGTACCGCACTAAAACCCCCTCGGTGGCCTGCCTCTGCGCTTGGGGAGGAGACTCCGGGATCTCCAGTGGAGCGTAGCGGTGTCCTCCACGCGCCGTCTCCCCAGAACGGACCCATCTTCGGGAGAGCAGATGTGCTCTCCTGCACCTTCCGATGCTTACGGCGGATTGCAGCTACGCACACACCGCCGTCCTTCCCGAGGCTGCTAGCTGGACGGATCGAGTTCCCACTCTCACCGCCCACAACCCCGGAAGCCCCTTTTAGTCACCTCTTACGATCAGGCAGAGGATACTGTAGCTCTATTTTTAGTCGCGAAGCTACAGGGACTGTTCCTATGTCTCCTAGATGTTGCAGAGGACGTTCACAGTTCGTCTCCATCCAGCAAGGTCCTGAGCTTAATTTCATTCCAGTTCAAGCAAGGTTTGAGTTTTGTTTCAGATCATAGAAGGTTGCGTTGCTACTTTGCTGATTGTCGCCTCATGTGCTACTCGGTCAAGTTAACATGGCTATTCTGTATGCATCCGTCCATTAGTTGTAACATTATCGGAATCATTTTTGGCATATTTAGACAGCGTTTTCATTGATAACATTAAGCCACCGAATGAATTATATGGCTAGAATTTCGTCAGTCTTACTCAAAAATGAGGCCCGAAAATTCACGAACTTTTGGATACGGGCGTAAACAGTAGCCTCCCAGATGTCATGTTGACTTGACCGAGTAGTAAATCTGGCCCTTTTCCATCGAAACACAATAAAATTGCTTCACGTGAGCAATGCAATGCAAGAGTACTCTCTGGATTTGTTTAATAATATATATTTGTATAATAATACGTGTTGCGTTTGAGGTTAGAAGATTTGTAGGTACAAATCTTTGTTCTTTTGCTATCTTCGTATATTTTTGTATTAAAATCGATCGTTAAAACGAAATGACGCCTGAAATTTTATTAATAGCATTGCTTACACAGGTGTAATCTGCAGGTGTCGCTATTCAGGTGTTTCTGGGTTATTAAATATTGTTTAAGCCACTCTAAAACACCGGTACAGTTATTACTTGATAGGACTTTGGCAAATAAAATGAAATATTCTTTATTCACTGTACGGTTCCTTTACAAACTCTTAGTGAAAGTATTTTTTTTGTTCTGTCTGCTCTGGGTGCGCTTAGGCAATGCTGAGCTGAGGAAAAGAGCAGACGGAGAACTTCAGCCCTGTTTTAAAATATGGGGTATACAATAGCTAGCTTTCTTACAGAGTAGCTATGGGCCGCTATGGTGACAGCTACCGCATGTGGCAATGTCGTCGTGGCATACTTTTTTTGTCATATTTAACCTCATGTTTTAATCCGTGTTTTATTATTCCAATCGGTCATGCCTGTTTTATTAACACGCTTTTATTAAGCTTGACCTGTATCTTTTGGTTAGTGGAGATGTGGCAACTCACAGTCGGGTGTTTCCTAACCGCCCAAAAGGCCTCCTAAGCCCGAAACGCGTATGAAATTTGCCACTAGCGGTCACCCATCTCACATCCAATCGCGCCCATTTCGCTTATCAGCGTATATCGCTTACGTTCTACGCTAGCCACTGGCCCATACGCGCTCCATGTGAACCTATAAGTGTTATGTTTTTTGCGTACGATATCCAAAAAATTGTAATATGTAATCTTATCTCATGAGCGTGTGCTGTAGTCAATTAAAATATAGTGATAGACTCACTTTTACGTATTTTATATACTCGGAAGTGATAGGTTTAGTGATATGATAAGAAAACAAGAGTCTCTTGATTTTTATTTCATACAATCATGTATAAGAACTAGTGGGCCCTGCAGACGTTGTCCTGCCTTAAAAGTATTAAAAGAGAATTTGTTTTCTTATTATCTTAAAGAGATTTCATGTTACTTTCAAACAAAAATATAAAACAAATACTGACATACGAACTGTCCTGTTACTCTGACTGTGTCAAAGTTTAGAACGACACGGCACGAAAAACAAACGTTTGAGAGGTAGGAACAATTTATATGGGAAAACTAAATAAATAATAAATAATTAAAAAAACATTTTCCAGTGGACCGAATTGTGAATATAACTAAACCATCCTCGAATCCACTTGAACACACACAAAAAAAAACATTAAAATCGATCAAGCCGTTTCGGAGTACGTATCTCATTACGATACGAGAATCTTAATACCTTTAAACGAGCAATTCTTATATATACCTAAATATATATTTTTGAATCTCGGAAACGGCTCCTGTGATTTTGATGAAATTTAGTACCCTGGTTTCGGAGGTGATAAATCGACCCAGCTTTTTTTTTGGGGGGAAACCTTCAAAAGGTACCCGGCACCTTGGGAGAGGGTACCGGGTTATGTGGGATTTGACCGCACTAAAACTCCCTCGGTGGCTGCCACTGCGCTTGGGGAGGACTCCGGGATCTCCGACGGAACGCACCGGTGTCCACGCGCGACGCCCAGAACGGGCCCATCTTCGGGAGAGCATATGTGCTCTCCTGCACCTTCCGATGCTCACGGCAAAACACATCGCCACCCTTCCCGGGGCTGCTGGTTGGACGGATCGAACTCCCACAGTCCCCCCCTAATTGATAAGGGTGTACCCTGTACCCACTCCGTACCGCGTACAAATGTTTGGGGTGGGCCACCCTTATTACTTAGGGGGATGAAAAATAGATGTTGGCCGATTCTCAGACCTACTCAATATGCTCACAAAATTTCATGAGAATCGGTCAAGCCGTTTCGGAGGAGTACGGGAACGAACATTGTGACACGAGAATTTTATATATAAGATGGAATCCGCTTGCGCGCGAGTCCGACTCGCCCTTGGTTTTATTTTATCCGTACTAATATGTATACCTATAAAGCTGAAGAGCTTGTTTGTTTGTTTGAACGCGCTAATCTCAGGAAGTACTGAAAAATTATTTTTGTGTTAAATAGTCCATTTATTGAGGAATGCTATAGGCTATATAACATCATGCTATGACTAATACCAAAGTCCACGCGGACAAAGTCGCGGGCGGCCTAGTGTTCTATAATCAGAGGAAGTACATTAATGTTTTGTACATTTGTATTGAGTATCAGATAATAGTTTCGATAAAGGGTTAGTATAAATTGATTTTAATGTTTATTATCTTGGCACCTTATTGATAAAATTTTTATAAAAAGATTTCAAAATATTCTGTTACCAATAAAAGATTAAGAATAATAATATTAATAACCAAATCCATGGGCGTACCCAGGTTCTTGGTCATGCGGGGGAGGGGGTGGGGGGTGGGGGGGATTTTCAAGTTCTTGGTCAAGGGGGAGGGGCTTTTTTTTCAAGCTGGGTTCCGCGCTTAAATTACCCTTCCACGTTACACGAAGACACGCACACAAAATATTAAATATACAAAGGAAACAGCAGGAGGTAGCATATCTAGCTTATTTTTCATAGGTTTCTTTTTTCGTTTGAATGATGTTTTTGGATTATTTCTAAGTTAAATCTGGACCTTGATCCAGGGAGGGAAGGGGTAGCTGCCCCTTACCCGGTACGCCCATCGACCCATTGACGTTGTCTAGCCTTAAAAGTATTGATAGAAGGTTTGTTTCTTATCATCTTAAAGAGTTTTTATGTTGCTGTCAAATTATAAAAACAAACAAATGACTGCTGAACTGTCCTGTTATCCTAGTGTCTTTGTCAAATTTTGTGACGATGTCACAACAAATGTATTAAAGTTACAAATTATATGGGAAAATGCAATTGTTATTTTACTATTTTCTTCACAATTTATCTATACTTTCTTACCGTTTAAACCTTACCTGAACCTCTGCAAACAATTCAAGACTAAAAATTTGCCACGAGCGGTGCTCGAGTTTTAATGACAATAATAAACAGCATTTCATTTTTATATATAGAGATAAATATTCACATTAATCTTGCAAAAAAATACCAACAAAGATTTAATGTTTATGAATAGTAATTACAGTTAATTGCAACTTATATTGAAAGTTTTATCACAAACTTACACTTTTAATTGCACATTTGTCTTGGTTATTGTGAATTTTCTGTGATTGTAGATATTTTAATATTAAAAAATACAATAAGTCAGGTGAATCATGTTTGTTACTCGTAGTTTCACAGCGTTCGGGAAATTACAAAGTGTCTTCTCGTCCAGAATACCTCAGTGCCTGAAGTGGAAAGTTTTCGAGCAGCTGAGATGTGGTCCTTTACAGTTAGCCTTTTCCATAAGCTCAAGTTCGCTCAGCGAGCGATGGAGAGGGCTATGCTTGGTATTTCTCTACGCGTCAGAATACGTAACGATGAAATCCGTAGAAGAACGAAGGTTACCGACATAGCTCTCAAAATCTGCAAGCTGAAGTGGCAGTTGGCAGGCCATAAAGTAAGGAGGACAGACAACCGATGGGGAAGAAAGGTCCTCGAATGGCGACCACGTCTCGGCAAAAGGAGTATAGGCCGCCCTCCAACCAGGTGGACTGATGACCTGAAGAAGACAGCGGGTAGTCGCTGGACCAGGACCGGAAGGAGTGGCAAACGTTAGGGGAGGCCTATGTCCAGCAGTGGGCTATAAAAGGCTGATGGATGGATGGATGGCTATCGTAGTTTCATGATAGTTCACATTACATTTTAAATTCCACAGATGCACATGCTAAATGTTACTATAACACATGGAGGTACTGTACATCAATCTTTAGAAAGAGACAATCAGCTAACTTCAACCTTGTAGAATGTTATGTTCTTTGAAACAAATTATGACACCTTAATGAGGCATTGCTTATTTTATTTATTTATTTTAGAACTGACAGTATTACCTAAAAAATAAGGAACACAAGGGAGTGCTTAATACCTCTAGTATTCTCCACCAGCCAACCCTGGGTGACGAGTACAGCTTGTGGTAGTGTTATTGGGATCAGTAAACCCCTAAGGAGGTAAATTAAGGGAAGAAACTTTATGGAAAACCAATTTTCTTTATGTCCCCACCTCCTACATCTATGATACATTAAGTTTAGACTCATAGACAACCTGTGGGTCTAGACAAGTGGCATGTACAGCTCTCTGGTTGTGGTTGAGTTGTCTTTATGTATGTCTGTGAAACTAATAGCACAGATTATATTACAGTGGGGTTTTGAGTGTGAACCATTACTTTTTATTACTTTTCTCTATTTACACTTAATTTTGAGCGGAAGCTACTGTTCCGCTCAAAATTAAGTGTAGCTATTGTATATAAAAATCAGGGAGGTATTCAACAAGACTGAATTAAAAACTCGTTCGGAACTCGGGTCTGAGCTAGAGAAACTTTCTCCCTCACCCTGAATACGCTACTGGGCGAGAGACCTTATCGCGATGCCCTATGCTTATATAGCTTAATCATAAAGATGGGTAATACTGCAGGGCTCAGCTAGTACATACCTCTGTGGTTGCCGAAGAAGAGGGCGGCAGTGGAGCTTGGTCCTCTGCGGCAGACAGCATGCATGTTGCTGCAAATGCTGTCACAGCCAAAATGATACTTCTAACCCGCAGCATTTTGGACCTGGAATTGATATAAGGATATGTTAAAACAATTGTACATATCGACTAGCCTTCCGCCAGCGGCTTCGCCCACGTGGACCCGTGTTATAGGTTCCCGTAGGATAAAAATCACCCAAATCCTTTCCCAAGGTCCACTCTATCTGTGTTCCAAATTTCATTAAAATTGGTTCCGTAGTTTAAGCGGGAAAGCGTAGCAGACAGACAGTCAGACAGAGTTATTTTCGAATTTATAATCGCTATATCGCGGGCGGCCGCTATTCCGCCCCCCTACTACTACTAATGTAGGTCCCTACATTAGTAGGGACTAGCGGCCGCCTGCGACTTCGTCCGAGTGGACTTCGGTATTAGTGATAGCATGATGTTATATAGTCTAGTCTAAAGCCTTCCCCGATAAATGGGCTATACAAAACCAAAAGAATTTTTCAATTCAAACCTGTAGTTCCTAAGATTAGCTTCAAACAAACTCTTCAGCTTTATATATTACTAGCAGCTGTCCGCGACTTAGTTCGTGTGGACTTTTGTATTATTCATAGCATGATGTTATAATTAATCCTAATAATAGCTTTCCCAAATAAATGGACTATTCAACACAAAATTAACTTTTCAATTCAAACCTGTAATTCCTGAGATTAGCGTGTTCAAACAATCAAACACTAAAACCATAAACCATATACATTTTCCCTGTTTTTGCAACAATTTTCACGGATGCTGCGCACATATTGGTCACAGCGTAATGTTATATAGCCTAAAGCCTTTCTCAATAAATGGACTATCCAACATATAAAAAATACACACTTTACAATAAGCACTGACTCTGGTCACACCGCATAAACAATGTCAAATTGTCAATGACTAAAAAAAATATACGAGCACAGATTATTTAGTATTTTTCATTCAGGATCTAGGAAATTTATTAGAGAATGTATATTATCAAACTTCTTCATACTAAAGTAGGTATAAAGACTTGAAATAATGTGCGAGTGGGAAAGAGCAACAGCCGGCTGTCATTTGGGGTTTGACGGAATTGCTGTAGCCAGCTGTCTCCTGGTGCCTGAGAGGTTAATGAGAGAAAATAGAAAAATATTTTTGTCACTTATTGCCTTATTTGATAAAGTGATTTAATAATTTTTGCTATAAAGAGTTAGACATCTAGATTTATATTATAAATGTGAAAGCTTTGATGTTTGAATGGTATATCATGCAAAAATAGCCGAAAAGACCAGGATCAAATTTGGCACTAAACCCAGAAAATGTGTAGGTGGTAGAACTATTATGGTTCGCCCGGGGAAGTACCACCGCTGCACCCACTTCTGCTGTGAACCAATTCTATTGTGTTTCCGTGGATAGGTACAGTTGCCGGCCACACTTACATGAGGCAACCACCAGCCTCTGGAGTAGCAGCGCAACTGCATACAACCTCAGACAAGTCTTACCTTGCTTGCTTGAGGTTGTATCTAGATGTCCATGTGTTGCAGCAACCACTTAACACCACGTGAAGCTCGTCTGCTAATCCATTCAAATAAAATAAAAAATGTATTATTCGCAAGATATTTATAATCGTATAAACTGAAATCACATGAGAAGAGAACAAGAAAAACATATTGCCAAAGGCACTCCAGTCTCTTCATATAAAATAAAAAGTGTAAGTTCTTCAGCAGAGAAAATAAAACTTAAAAAACTACTTACTATTAAAAGTGCACCAATGCACCAAATCTTACTATTGTACTTAACTGTATCAATGAAAACACTAATTTACAAGTGCCATCGACAGTATCAGTGGCACTCAATTATTAATTATCTAATGCAAATCTCAGTTCAATATTGACCAAACACTGGTACTTAATGTACCAGCATACTTACCTATTCGAGATTCAAGTTCTTGACCTTCCGCTGAAGTCGTCCTTTCATTAAACCGTGAAAGTCAGTTATCATAAAATAGGTAATAGTTTTTTACTTAGATCAGGCCACGAAACGTCACCGGTACTGCGAAGCACCGTGATCAAGAACAGTGAATGGTTGCAGTCAATGCCAACATACTACAAACTCACGTACAAATATGACACCAAGATTAGTATTTTAATGTTGAAATAATAATTGGGTTATGCTTATCACATGACATGAAAGTTTAAATTGTAATTAGTCGCGAAAAACACATTTTTGTTTGAATCCATTTTACATATTTTATTTCTAATGACATTGACGTCACTGACGTACGACGTAACTGACAACTGACAAGTTGTCTGTTTTTTTTTTAAATATCGTTTTACGGCATTGGACAGAATTCTTGCAGCCATTCATTATTTTCTTTTCATATTTTTATATTCAAAGTATATTCTGTACTCATTAAAAGTTATCTTCGTGTCTGTCCATAGGACATGATGACAAGATAATTTATTTCATTGTTTTAATGTTTGTTTTATATTCTTCTCTCGTTTATAATTTCTTGATGGTGACTTTAATATATTCATATGTATTCGTATGTTTTATTATTCTTTAGGATAGATGGTAAGAGGCGAGGAATTTCATCAGTTTTGTATATCTTAATTAAACCATCTATCAATAAAATTCTTGCGATAGCGAAGGCCGGACAATTTAATATTAAATGATCCAGATCAGCAACAATAGCTTCACAATATTCACACGACTCAGATAGGTACACTAAGATTTAATCTTTTTAAATGGGAAGGAAATTGTCCATGACCAAATCTCAATCTGTTGAATGTAGTAATAAAGTGTCTTGGTGGATTCTTTATAGCAAAGTACCAGGGCTTTGACGGTATTTCTTCTTGTATGTCGGCATACCATTTTCCTTTATACATTTTTGTTTTATTCCACAACATATTCTATTCATTATACATTCTTTTCTTTAGATATTCTTTAAAGTCAGTCATTGGAACAGCAGGTAAAACTTTACTCGTGAAGTAGTTATATCTCATGACTTTATCAACAATTTCATTGCCCGTAATTCCAGAGTGTGAAAGAACCCACATAAATTCTACAGTATTTTTTTCTTGAAAATCTATCAACAATTCTCTTATTTTGTAAATATACATATTCTCTAGGACAGTTTACAATTTTCCAATGAATTAAGAACGCTAAGTGAGTCTGTGATAATCAAAAATTTGTTGTCATTGTCATTACTTGCTTGAATATATTGAAGTGCTTTATATATTGCATAAGCTTCTGCAGTAAACACTGATGAATATTTGTCCAATATGAAACAATGCCCAGATTTAGTGGAAGAGTCGAAATATGCTGATTTTGCTTCATTTTCTGTCTTAGACCCATCAGTATAAATTTTCCTGTGATCTGGTTTTTCAGTATTCATATAAAACATAAACTGTGAATTGTTATTTACATTTCTTTTATAAATTAAAGGTTTTACTAATTGAATTTCTAGACTCCCGAAGTCCCAATATTCGGAGCACTGAATATTAGTACATACAGATTTTAATTCTCTTTTAAAGGATCCTTGTAACAGAACATTATCTTTAAATAAGTTAAGAATAAAATTATTACTTAAGACTCTTACATAGAATTTTTCTTTTAATAATTAATTCTTATACTAAAAGGCGGAATACCTGCTTCTATTTCTAAAGAATTAATTGGGGTAGAATTCATTGCACCTGTTATTAGTTGCTGACAAGTCAAGACAACGATTATTTATTCGTACGTAAGTACATTCTTAGTGTAAGTTTATTCTAAAAGGGGCGATAGACATGCGAGTAAGTACGCGTACTTGTGGCACAGTACAAAGAAGAACATGCAGTGCAGTAACTTGATATTATCGCCCGAATGTGAAGTCGATATTATGAAGTAGTCACTGTACTGCTGGTTCTTCTTTGTATTGTGCCGCAAATATGCGTACTTACTCGCACGTCTGTCACCCTTTATAAGCAACGAGGCAAAAGCGGTCGAAACAGTCAAAACGTGTGACATCGTGTGACTTGATCTATTAGTTTCTCTATCTACGCAGTCAAAAGCACCGACGTCTGTGGTCAAAAGCATAAGAATAAATGTCAAAATCAAAAGCCCAGCCAGAGGGAGAAGTTTTTGGCGGACAGTCGAAAAAGACATAGGTAATATATTGAGTTGTGCTCTTGTTTTATTTTCATTTCCTTGGTGTATTTTTGAGTTACATTGGATAAAGTTGATGGCATTTTATTCGATATAGGTTAATTTATAGTGCACGAGTATAGAATAACAGTGCTAAAATATGTTTTTTCTGCTTGCCTCCAAAATTCCATCGGACACGTTCTAGTAAAGTAGCCATCGCTTTACTTGAATGTTGGACTGGACTGACTAGACTGACTGATTACTTTGAAACTGGCAAAAAATTGATGCAAAAATATTATACTTGTTGCTGGCAGTATGCACAGAGTTTGCGATGCCATAATTAAAAAAAACCCTTTCAACTATGCTTTCAACAACTTTCAAGTTCACAACATTCCTGTAGAGTTTTGGCGGGAAGTCGAAAAATACATTATTGTGCTCTTGTTTTATTTTCATTTTCTTGGTGTATTTTTGAGTTATATCGGATAAAATTGATGGCATTTTGTTTGATATAGTTTAATTACAGTGCACGAGTGTTTGTGAAATAGAATAACAGTGCTAAAATATGTTTTTTCTGCTTGCCTCCAAAATTCCATCGGACACGTTCTAGTAAAGTAGCCATCGCTTTACTTGAATATTTGACTGACTAGACTGACTGATTAGTGACGACTTACTGACTTTATTATTACTTCGTCCAGTTTCATTGAAACTGGCAAAAAATTGATGCAAAAAGTAAAGTATAAACTTGCCGCTGGCAGTATGCAAAGAGTTTGCGATGCCATAATTGAAAAAAAAAAAACATTCCTGTCACTCGTGTCATTCCTTCATCAGATCAGAGTTCATCAATCAATGAAATGAAAACAGACCAATTTTTTAACCTATAAAATTTAAAATGCCACTGGATTATCGAAGATTTAATGGCCCAGATAGCAGCGTATCATATAAAATTTATACAAAAAACTACACAAAGTCGAAAGTTAAACTTTATAAAGAATTGTTTACGGAAAGCGGCCTGAGACAAGACGGGCGCGCTTTGCATGAAGTGCGACCTTTGTGTAAGTTCAATGCTTGTTTTACCCGTTTGTATCTTATACATTTAGTAAATGAAGTTATAGTGAATAATTAAAATTCGGTTTCAGATTCCAAGATAGAAATTATATCACAAGCAAAGGGTTCCTCGTATTTGGAATGGCGTAATACAAAAGTCGCTTGTTCAGTTTTCGATCCTAGAGAAATACCGCACCAAAATGAGTTTAGGTGATAATACCAAATTCAGTGATAATACCATAAAACAAAACTCTATATTATTGTAATAGTAATATTATATTTACAAACCTTTATTTAATTTTAGCCGACTTGGCCAGCTTTTTGTCGAAGTAAAGTTCGCGCCATTTTCATGTCCTCGTGAAAGACGGCCTTATGTGCCTGATGCAGAAGAAAAGGCTTTGTCAGCAGCTCTGAAGAAAGCCCTAGAACCAGCAGTTTGTAGGCACATGTTCGCAAACTATCAGGTAATCAATAACAATACAATTTTTTTTCTAATGTTATAAGTAGTAAGCAAACACATAAATCACAAACTTTCACTATTTGTCCTGAGATTAGTGAAGTTTGAATTGAAAAATTCTTTTTGTGTTGGGTAGTCCATTTATTGAGGAAAATTTTCCGCTATATAACATTACGCTGCAATGAATAGAATCAAAGCAACAGTGAAAAATGTTGCAAAAATGGGGAAAATCTGAAGAGTTTGTTTGTTTGATTGTGCTTATCTCTGGAAGTACTGGGTCAAATTAAAATATTCTTTTTGTGTTGGATATTCTGTTTATTGAGGAATACTTTAGGCTATATAACATCATGCTATGACTAATACCAAATCCCACGCGGATGAAGTCACGGGCGGTCGCTAGTATTAATTAAAATCCATTTCATAATGAAATTATTTTTTATTTACAGATAGACCTTTTTGTATTAATATTGGAACACGATGGGTCATGTTTGGCCGCTGCTATAAATGCTGCGGGCTTAGCTTTAGCTGATGCTGTAGTGCCCATGTTTGATATAATTACAGCCTGTTCAGTGGCGGTCATCAACAATCAGATATTTGTAGACCCCACAGAGGCTGAGGAGAACCTAGCATTAAGAACACAGACTGAGGAAGGAGCAGACCATGGAGTTGTAACCATATCTATGCTACATGCGCTCAAACAAATAACAGGTGTCAGACAAACTGGATGTATAAGTGTTGAATGTGTTACAAATGTTATGGAGATAATGGAAAAGGAATGCACAAAGATTGTACCTTACATACAAAAAGTTCTAGCGCGGAGTGTTGTTAAGAATACCAAAAAAAAGTTGAAGATGGATGAGGAAAATAAAGAAAGAGAACAATTGTTGGATTCAAAGATAGAGGAGTGGAGGAAATTATTAAATTCTTGATGGCACAATGTTGACTTTTATTTTCAATTTATTACTTTCTTGCAATCATTGATATTTACCACTTTTATTTCTCTTATGTAAAACTATCAGGTATGTCAGGTATCTATGGGTGGTATAGAGCAACCATATTTATTTAACTTGCCCAAATGAAGATGTCTCAAATATCTTATTAAGGAACCTGTCCTCCAAGTTTGAAATAAATCCCATGGTTGGTTGGCATGCTACAACCTTATTTGCGTCCCACTGCTGATGGGGGTATGGTATGGGGGCATATAGCTTAAGCTTACTCCACCCATTGAGTTATATTACTACGTATAGAGACGACATTCTGAACAAAATCAGTGCGCTCAGCATGCATTGCGAAATGTGTAATGAACCAAATAACCAGACAAATGTGCCAACCAATAAAGACCTCTGTCAATTGGTAATAAGGTACAATACGCAAGAAGGCATATTTGACGTTACACTTTACATTCCAATGCGTTGAACAGCCTCAGACGTCCGACACTGACTGAGCGCGTTGATGATGATTGGCTCTAACATGTGTAACAAGAAATCTAGTAGAGACATCCACTCTATACGTAGTAATAATAACTCAGTGACTCCACCACACTGCTAAAATGTCAGTTGGTGGAGAAGAGTGTTAGTAGGCACCTGTTTTTGAATACATATTTTCAAAACGTCCATGGGGCCTCCAGCAAGGTTTAAAAATGGCTTTTTATAGACAACAGTGACCTCTGAAGCACAGAAACACAAAATTTGCTATGACCCTAAGTAGACACTCCGACCGACATTTTACATATAAACTGCATACTTAGCTGAATGTTTCAGTCAGCAGTCTATCCCACTGATGTTTTACAAGTATTGGAGTTCATCTAACATTGGCATCAACATGTCTGTTTTAGCAAACAGGTACAATCACACCATCCTACTGTATGAGTGGTGTCGGGGCAATGGCCAGTATCCAACCACAGCATGAGTTACATGTTGCGCATGCTATAAACACAATGTTAATTAATATTGCTTCTGTGCCACATTCTCACTGCACAGATGTTGAAGAACAATGCTTGAAAAACATTAGTGGGATAGCAGCATTATGAGTTCAACTTAAGAAGTTCCTGCTTCCCGTTTGTCATTAGGATACAACATTGATTTGATGGGCATAAACAATGTGCATAGGTGAATTTTTTGTTCATACATATCAATATAACAAGCCACAACTTTTTTTAAATAAAACCAGCAGCTTGGTCAGAAAATTGTATCTTATAACACAAAAATACATTCAGTTGAATTACTCCTTAGTATTAACAATATGGTTTCAAGAACATCTGAATTTAAGAATAGAAATTTAGATCAGTCTTCTGGCTTCTCTGGTGGGGGTCCACACGGCTGCAGCATCCTCTCCATAAGATTGAACTTAACGCGCGCTTTCGATTCATTTTCCACGATAGCGAAATAACTGAGTAAATCAGGATGTCCCATATAACTGCAGCACGAGTCCCGGTGTTGGTTTGTCAGCCACTCGTATTTTGTGGTGTCTGCGTGACCTGTACCGATGTATTTACTTTGCAAATGCTCTAGCTGACTATGAATGTTGTAACGTTCGCCCATTTCGAAGAGAAAAGCTTAAATTTCTTTATTTCAATAAAACTAAATTTGTAAGTTATGTAGATAATTTTCAACAATCAATACAATGTTGCTTTGCTTGCAATTCTTGCAAATCAAATGACAAATAAGACAAATTGTCAAAAAATTCAAAACTGAACTGACTGACATTGACGTAACAAACTTTTCTCTGCAGTGTGAACAGTGACTTCGCGTTTTTTGCTCCGCTCGATATCATTGCATGTTCTTAATATGTAGTATCTCTAATTTCCGTAGATAGAGATTGTTCATTTGGCACAAAAATTAAAATATGTATCGAAGCGCTATGCCGTCTCTACTGAAGGGTGAGTCAGTAACTTTGATGCTCTCTGACTGAGTACTTCAGTGGACCTTAAAGCATCAAGGTATGACACCCATCAGAGGAGTGGCCCTTACGGGCGAACCCCTCGTCCCAACGTGCATGCACAATGTGCTTTCTAGTTATACAACTAGTGTGTCTGTGTGTGTGTCGGTGTCAATGTTGACGGTGCATAGAAAATGACGTTGTTAATAACATATTTAGAAATGTATGTATCTGTAGCAATGAAAGAATATTTGTGAATGTGTGACAAAATTAAAATGTGTGCATTCTTTCCCCGCACCAGATTTGGCACAAAAATTATGTATCGAAGCGAGGCGCTATGCCGTCTCTCCTGAAGGGTGAGTCAGTAACTTTGATGCTCTAAGACATCTATAAGTTATTATAAGTTTATGTATGTTCTTGTATACAATGTACCTACTTCGAGCCAAGCTTATAGCAATACTTTTTTTACCTTAGAGCATCAAGGTATGATAAGTATGAGTGTATGACAGGGTGAGTCAGTAACTTTTATGCTCTAAGACTTACACAGAGTACATTAATTGTATAATGGGTTCGATCCATCTATCGGAATATCGATCGCTTTATCTAAATTACAAAGTCCTTGTAGTTGTTGCGTTTCAACATTTCGGTACATATTTCTATATATGTATGTATGTACCGAAAATTCTTTTATCTGTGCACTCCATAGAAGCACTCGTTGCTATTGACAACACGGGCGCTTCTTTTGAATTTATTTGATCGATTGTAATCACAAATAATTAAATGTTTAACATGTTAAAGGATATAAAGGCTACCAAGTTAATGGAAAGTGCTACAAAATTGGCCGAAATTAAACAAAATGAGGAGCAGCTGCGTAAACAGGCTAGGAAAATTTTAAAACAGAAACTTAATCAGACTAAAAAACAAACTCATTTGTTTATGCATGAAAAATCCCTAACAGACATAGTAAGTTCCATTTATTAACATCAGCTTTTATATATTTCTTGAAATTTAATTAGATGTTTTAAGCGTCTAGTTTGGTTATCACCAAAGCGGAGAAGAGTGGGGACTAGAGAATAGAGATGTATTTTTAATAATCAATAAGATTTCGTTATTTTCAAATAGACTATCCGATTAACTTCGGTGGAACTGGATCAAGTAAAGAGGAGAGATGTTTCATCTTTCTATAAAATATTGTTGCCAGCGAGCAAACAGGCGCGGTAAAACGGAGATGAGTGAGGCGGGTAGATAGCTGGGAGGCGGTTACCCGTCTAAGTGCTGGCTATTTATTCCGATAGAAAGCATTTGACTGATTCTTCACAACTCACATCTCCTAGCCTTGGTGCACAAACTGCAGGTTTTGAAACACATCTCCTCTCCTCCTCTCCTTCACTTTGTTGGAAACCGGGCCTTTGAATAGAAAATGATGTGCTAGGGATGTAACAATAGTCCCTGTAGGACTGCGGTGTGTGCGGGGCCGCGTGCCGCCGTAAGCATCTGAATGTACAGGCGAGCACATTTGCTACCCCGAAGATGGACCCGTATGGGGCGCCGCGCGCGGAGGACACCAGGGCGTTCCACTGGAGATCCCGGAGTCCTCCTCAAGCGCAGATCCAGGCCACCGAGGGAGTTTTAGTGCGGTACAAATCCCACATAACCCGGATCCCCTCTCCCAAGGTGCCGAGTACATTTTGATGGTTTCCCCCCCGATACCAAAAAAAGGACCGATGTGAAAATACCACTCAGCAGAAAACATTTATCCGATCTTCCTGTGCGTATTTTTTATGAATAGACTCTTCAGCGGGCTCCTTGCTTTTTGGAAAATTGATCCTGAATTTCCGTTTTTTAGTGGAGATTTATTTTAAATTCTAAAATGTAACAGTGCAGTCACGAAGCCATGAGCAATACATATTTAACTTTATCCATATTTTTGGAGAAATATCTGTAATGCTACCTAATTCAGTGATTATTCATAGAAAGCGAATTCATTCATAGAAAAGTGGTGGTTACCAGAATTGCCACATTTCGGTATCAATACAGTAAAAAACAATTACAACGACATCATATACTCATACATGTGACATATTGGTTATAATGAACGAAAATTTGTGCCGATTTCGATGTTGCTTATAGAATTAACATCGGTTATTAAAACTGTATTTTCATTACTTCTTGTAGAATGCTATTGTCTTTATTTATAATAAAAATTGTTTTATTAAGTTAATATTTGTATAAATAATTTTATTCCTTTATGTATATAATTTCCAATTGCAGCCCAAACCCAAAAACCCGAGTCACATAAACTATGCGTACTTTCATAACAATTTCATATGGAAAATAGAAAATTTAGATAGTCTATACAATTTAACGCATTTACATTTGCAATGGAATAGAATTACGAGAATAGAGGGACTAGAAAAATTGACTAAGTTAAAAAAGTTATATCTGAGTAACAACCGTATAAGCGTTGTAGAAAATTTGGAGAGACTAAAGTATTTAGAAGAGTTGCATATTGAAAAGCAAAATGTTGACAATACTGATCCATTGTGCTTTGATCCTAGAACAATGATAGCTATTGGAGTGAGTACATACTATTTTAAGAGTGTCGTAACGTAAATAGCTTAAGATTTAATATAAATACATGAAAGTCGTGAATGGTACAAAGATGCCCCATAAATCTATGCTAATATCGGAAAATTATGAATTTTCGGCGTTTGCAATGGAGACACCCCACGGGGTCCATGGTCGGCTGACATGAAAAAAATCTGCGTGTAGAATCTCAGCCTATAGAGTAAAGACTAGCGGCCGCACGCGACTTCATCCGCGTGGACTTTGGTATTAGTTATAGCACGAAGATATACCCTTTAGCCTTCCCCAATAAATGGACTATTCAACACAAAAAGAATTTTTCAATTCGAACCAGTTGTTCCTGCGATTAGCGCGATCAAACAAACAAACAAACGCCCACGCGGACGAAGTCGCGACCGGCCGCTAGTATTGTGGTATAAGATTTTAATAACGGATATTTTTTACAAATTTATCTTTATCTTATTCTGCAGGCATCGCTACGAATTTTAGATGTATCTGAGAATAAAATAAGTGATATGTCGTGGGTAAAGCCATTGCGGAGATTAGAAGTTTTAATTGCAAAGAAAAATAAATTAGAAAATGTTGAGGTTTGTAAAAAATTGAAACTAAAAGAAAATAGTTTAAGTATGAAACGAATTGTGATGACTAAACATGATTTTTTAATTTTATAACGGTCTTTATTTACTGTAAATTTTCGGACGATCCCGAAGACCCAGGTTAAGGTCCAGACCTTATCGAGGCCTGACGAAGGGCCTCGTTAAGGTCCAAAACTAATCGAGCTCCCACAAAAAAAGTACCGAGAGTAAAGCCGATAATGTAAATAAAGAAATGTTTTTCGTGTTCTCTTATTAATGTTCACTGAAACTCTGCTTGGCCCGATTTTTTCCTATTAAAAATTATACTTGATATTGTTTTCTATAATTGCAGGGGACTAATTGATATTGTTTTCTATAATAGCTTTAGGATTTTGTCAATTCAGCTATTAACACTTACACTATAGTTGCCGACATCTTAAAGCACCCTACAACAAATCGAAAAAAATAGTTTCAACTGCAGTCAGATATAGCCGTTAATAGTGTGACTGTGAGACTTACAAAATATCTGTTTTAACATGGCAGCAAACCTTTTTTCTGTATACCTACTGCTGGACAAACAAAAAAACTGTGGAATAAGGTTCCCTATGAGGAATTCACGCTGGGCTACGGCATGGGGTTCTTCAACAAAGGCGTTAAAAGAGCCCTGAAAACAAACCTTGGCAACGCATAGGCGACTCCTCTGGTGTTGCAAATGTCCATAGGCGACGGTGACCACTCACCATCAGGTCACCCGTACGTCTGTTTCTTAGTTTTTTTATGCGACACGCTGCTCCTATGCGGGTTGGCGAAATGGTTTACTATAATGCATTGTATAAGTGTGTTTTACTGAATACCATGTTATATTTAATTTAATTAAATAATAATTTCCTCTACAGTCTACAGCTGATAATCTCTGCACATTATTTACCTTGGTGGACCTCAATTTCATAGGAAATCCAATGACCAAGCAACATCGATACAAAGAAACGATTATAGCTAGATGTTCTCAATTGCGTAAGTAAGAAAACGTAAAAATGTAGAACTATAAGTAACGATTTGTATGCTAATTATTTATCATAATTTCAAACAGTCATTTACGAAATTATGTTTTATAGGTATTTTGGATGGAGTTCAAATCCACAACACATCAAAAACATTTCTGCAAAGCTTTGACAAGGCCGTGAGGCTTCGCCAATTAAATCAGAAAAATAAATTGAGCTTAACTCAGCAAGGAGCAGACGAGTTCTTCGAGTTGAACATGTTGCCGGGCCCCAGAGCTCAGAGTGCTTTGTCTATTTCTGAATTCTCCAATCAAAAACCGAAAAGTAAGCTTTTTTTCCAATTAGTGGTGACTTATAAAAATAATGTTGATGTTTTTACGAGAAACATTCAGAAATTTTATGTACGTGGCAAGTACAAAATTGTAATCTCTGCATTCCTATATGCTTATTGCTTGTTCGATGAAATATAAAAAAAAACTGTTTGACTTAATTAAACCTATTATATAGATAATATTATTAGTGGGGATTAGTAATAGTACTAATCCCTACTAATATTTTATTTTATATTTTTATAAATTGTCTGTCTGTCTGTCTGCTACGCTTTCCCGCTAAAACTACTGAACCAATGTTGATGACATTTGAAACACAGATAGAGTGGACCTTGGGAAGGACATAGGATGGTTTTTATCCTACGGGAACCTATAAAAAGTGTCCACGCGGGCGGAAGGATAGTATATATATAAAGCTGAAGAGTTGTATGAACGCGCTAATCTCGAGAAACCGTAAAAATATTTTTGTGTTGAATAGTCCATTCATTGGGGAAGGCTATAACATCATGCTATGACAATACCATAACATCATGCTATGACTAATACCAAAGTCAACGCGGATGAAGTCGCGGGCGGTTGCTAGTCTTAGCATAAAATGAAAGAGAAGCTGACATACGCCCTAAATATAAAACATAATATCATTCATTGAATCAAGTTGGATCTTGGATAACGACTGCTCCTGTTACTGCTCCTATTACTGCTGTTTATGTCCTGTCTGTATGTAAATTATGATTTGTTTTAGCAATTAATCCTATAAAATTTATTAAATAATCAATCATTCTTCAAAATTTCCTTTGTTTAGTGACTGCAGTGGATTCTACGTACACCTTCATGCCACGAGCATTTTGGCGATCGAGACCTGTCCCTTCGCCACCAGAGGACGCTTCTCTTCCTTTAGAACCACCACCACTGCCGAAAACTCCGCAAGCTGAGACTAGTGCACCCGTTAGAGGAATACTCAAGAAACCTATGCCTATGAAATACATTTGATATAGATATCCTTCAAATTATGTATTTAAAATTCTTGGTTTTATTATGAGCGTCCCAAATTGCAAATAAATTCGATTGTACTATTGTACCGTTGTCATTTTCTATATATCAACTTCACCGCTCAGCTGATATCTGTCTGTTACTTGTTTGTTTGTCAGATGTCACGAATTGACAGCTGCTGTCTACATACAGCAGCTTTTTAAGGTTATGTTTACAATTTAAATTTGAAATTAATTGTGTATAATTATAGTAAAAATGAAATGAACGATAGTCGTATTGATGTCTGAAATACACTAAAGCGAATAAATATGTCCAATCATTATAACCAATCCCAAATAATTTTCGAGGCCTTCGATGTTCTTAGCGAAGAGTCATCAGGTAATTTGCAGTATATTTTTTATACTTATTGATTTATGTATCATATAGCAAATGTACCATTACAAATAACTAAAGCCACCAATACTTGATACATCTGAAATATTATGTTAACAGCTTTGTATCTTGGTAGTGAGGTAGCAGAGGTGAATTCGCTGGAGCCCCTTCAATTCCACAGGGAGTATGTGTCGAAGAATGTTCCGGTTGTGATCAGAGGTGGTTGTAAAGACTGGCCTGCCATTGTTAAGTGGAATGTTGAGTTTTTGAGGTAATCATTGTTATGGTTTTTAGTAGCACAATGAGAGGTAGTTCTCCTCAGTTAGCATTCATTGGGCTGTTAAAAAAAAGATAAAAATCTGTAAAATTAAATGATCGGCCGGCGGGGGGGAGGTAAAAGGTGGTTAAAATTTATATCCATATGAAGACATGCACCTTGAAATATTGAATATACAAAGAAAACAGCAGGAGGTAACATTACTTTGTAGGTTTCTTTTTTCATTTGGGAAATAGTTTCCCCCCTCGGTATGCCCATGACTAAAGCATACTAAGGGTTATTCCTTAATAACTTTAACTAAGGGTTAAATTAATGATATTTACTTTGATGTTACAGAGAAAAGTTTGCAGAAAAGAAAGTGACAGTTGCCCTGACACCAAATGGTCTGGCTGATGGTATTACAAAGAATGCAGATGGTGTGGAGTATTTTGTAATGCCATGTGAAGTTGAAATGTCTATAGCTGAGTTTTTGGACACATTAGAAGCCAAACAGTATGTGAACACTTCTATTTCTTATTCAAACGTAGGTGCGATAGTTGCTACTCATTTATTGACAATCCGTGTGGAGCAATGGTTACCATGCCAGACTACCAATTGGAGGGTCCTGGGTTGGATTCCCAGCGAGGCAGAAATTGAAATGATGAGTTTTCATTTCTGTACTTGGTCTGGGTGTTTGTGTTTCTGTTGTGTGTGTCCATCGTACCCACGAGTCCCTCGACTCATGGAATCCTAGTATGGGGCTATGAGTGTGTAGCTTTATTATTTATTTATTTATACAAACATACTAGCTTACCCTGCAAACTCCATACTTTTTGGTTCTTTAAATGTTTTGGGGCGAATCACCCTGAACAGTTCTCAGAACTAACCAAATATGCATATAAAATTTCATAAAAATCTGTCAAGCCATTTCAGAAGAACAGGCAACAACACCACAATCACAATGACACCAGAATTTTATATGTATGATATGGAAATTTGTAATCACATTCATTTATAATTACTTTCAGAGAAGATGTAATACCATACATCCAACGCCAGAACTCCAATCTAACTGAAGATTTTCAGGAACTCTTAGAAGATGTTCTACCTGAGGTTCCCTTTGCGAGTGAAGCATTTAACAAGAGTCCAGATGCTGTCAACTTCTGGATGGGAGATGAAAGGGCTGTTACCTCTAGTAAGTCATTTTTAAAAAATTCAAATGGAGTAGCAGAGCATGAAGGCCACATAGTGTTAAGTGGTTTCTTTAGTCTATGGACATTTACCTAGAATAGAACCTCAAGTTAGCCTGAGTCTCGCCTGAGGTTAGGATCAGTTGTACTCTTTCTATATTCATATGAGATGATGATATATGACTATATCATGTAAATCTGGCTAAGACTATATGCTTTGCCTTTATGCTGCAATACAGTTATAGCAACACCCGTAATCATAAATAATACTATGAGGTCTCATAGTGGTCGCCAACCCATAGGGTTATCTAAACAAATTCATAGATGATACTTGAGTGAAGCCTGCTACTATGCGTTTGTCAAAATCGACATCAATGGCTTGACGTAACGAATGTACGTCAAATAGCTCTCTTTGCATAGCGTTGCCTGCTTACTTAAGCAAGTATGCTTCTTGAATATGGCTGTTAGAAATTAGAAACAAACCACCAGTCAATAAAAATGAAAGTAAGATGGGACTTGAGCAATATGTTTATATTCTTAAGTTGTAAGTTGAAAGGGCATTGCAGGCACTGTAGCAGACATTATTTGAAATTATAATAATGATGGCAAAAATACTTAAAAATAAATGAATATCTTTATCAGTAAAATAAAATGTATCATTTTATTCTTCCAGTGCACAAAGACCCCTACGAAAACATCTACTGTGTTATAGATGGCTACAAGGAATTCATACTGATCCCTCCAACAGACCTACCCTTTGTTCCCTACAAGAGATACCCTCAGGCATTCTTTAAGAGGACACAGGAGAAATGGAAAATAATTCCCGTAGTTAAAGACAGTGATGGGAGTGAATCTGATGAGGAAGATGGCAGGTTACCATGGATTTGCATTGGTGAGTGTGATCATACCAACTGTACCTATATGGCCTTGTGTCTTGCACAGGACGAAAGCGATCTATACAGGTAAGCGAAAGGGGCCGGCGGACCGTAAGATTGGTGACCGCTAGGGGCAAATTTATTATAAGCTTTTCCGTGCTTCTTAAGACACGTTACGGTCGTCGGTACGTCGGTCACGATTGTTATTGATAAATAGCAGACATTTAACTGCCTGAGGCCATTTGGGCAATTTGAAAACATCCAACAGTGGGTTGGCCACTAACTCAGATTTTGTTTTATATAAACAAAAAACTAGCAAACAGACATAAGGGCTACCTGATGGTGAGTGGTCACCGTCGCCTATGGACATTTGCAACAGCAGAGGAGTGGTCTATGCGTTCCCAGATTTGTTTTCAAGAGCTTCATCAGTCAGCATTGTGGCAATGGTGGGAGCGCCGTGATGTCATTGCAGCTGTCGGGAGAGATCTCACGCTACGGGCTTAATTAAAAGCCATCATTGGGTGCGAGGAGTCGTGGGGTGCGGGTTTTTCTTCTGCGAGCAAGTGATGTCGCAGAAGGAATTGCGGAACGAGAAAAGGAAATAACAACAGACCTATCAGCAGTAAGAGAGCAGGGCGTCGGAGGAGGATCTATCACGCCCTCCTCCAACCCCCATGATTGAGGCCAAGCAGTGCTTTCTATTCGTGCGCCCCCTAAAAGTAAACGGATGGCTCAATTCCACCAGATCGAGGTTTCTGAATTGCGTCGCGTCAGCTGAGTTGAGTCGCGTCAGTGAGTTGAGTCGTATCAGCTGAGTTGAGTCGCGTCAGCTACGTTTACGCGTCGCGAATGCGAGAGCGTACCTGTGAGCCTTGAAGTCCGGCATAACCTCTCTGTTGCCCGAGGAATATCCATGATGAATTTCCAAACGAAAAAAAAGAGTAGGCCAGGCCTCCCTTAATATAATGCAGCGAGACTCATGCCCAGCTGTGGAATGCTTAGAAGAATTGCAGTCTTAAGGCTTTCTACAATATTCCATATTCTTTTATAGATTTCTTTATGTTTAATTATTTGCCAATCAATAAACAATTTGTTTTAGACCCACTTAATCCGGACCTGTTAGAATACCCAGAATTCGAAAAGGCGCACAGATATAAAATCCGGCTCAACAAGGGCGATTGTCTATACCTGCCTAGTCTATGGTTTCACCACGTGACGCAAAGCCATGGGTGTATAGCTGTCAATTACTGGTATGATATGGAATTCGATATAAAATACTGCTATTTTAAAATGTTAGAGAAACTATGTGATAAGTACTAAAATTAAATGCTATAATCAATGTAAATATTTAAGGAATATTGTTGATTTATTTTTGTGGAATAAAAATGCTATTGAAATTAAAATGTTTGTTTCAATATTTATTTAATTATAGACACACATAATTTTTTCCAACAGTGAAGTAATATTACTAGACAATTTGAGATATTTATTTGCAATTTGGTAGCAAAACTTCTGTACTGGTTCAATAGTTTCATGCTCTGAAACAAAATAGAATAATAAATAAATAAATATCGTTTCACACTCATAGCACAGTAGGGTAGATATACTGTGTCTAGGGTGCCATGGACACACACAAAGACTGAAACACCGAGACCAACAACAGAAATTAAAACTCATCTTCAATCTCTGCTTCGCATGGAATCGAACCCGGTTCACCCGGTTGGCAGTCTGGCATGGTAACCATTGCGCCACACGGGTCGTCCCGGTTTTCCCCGTCAAAATAATTGAACAATATTGTATTAGAATCAAGTTGTAGCACACCCTGTTTTCAGCTGGGCTTGTTGCACATCTTTTTTTGTCAAAGTTTTGTTGTCGACGTTGCCTCTTAAAGCAAACTGGTACAATCACGCCATCCCACACTGTACGTGTGAAAGCGGGGGCAGGGTTACGGTCCAGCGTGCAAACGCAGCATGAGCGCAACGTTAACGTCGCGTCTGTGTAGCGATATCGCTTCCCAGACGTTGGACAATCGTCAACATTCGTAGAACACCAGTGGGATAGCGGCCTAATTCCAGAAGTTACCGTTAAATCCGGGTACACGTTGACTCGGGGAGTGACGGTGACGTTCTTGCAAGCTCCTCGAGGCGAACATACGCCGACAGTGTTCATGGACACGCAGAAATCGCCCGCTGACCACGCTCGCACCAACACTGACTTGCAAATTTTGTCCTTGCAGAGGTTTAGGGTTAAGTTTGCTGGAAAAATGTTTATACCAAAGTATTCATCGTGAATTTAATTTAATTATCATGAAACGCGCTTTGCTCTGCGCCTGGCGTGAAAAAGATTTACACGTCTAAGCGAGACAGGATTTATTCACGTTTACGTGCTTTGGAGGGCACGTTAAGTAAGCTATTGGTCCTAGTCTGAAATTGTTATCGATAGACAGCAATCGTTACATCTTGTTGGAAGCCTTTGAAAACATCCGGCAGCGAGTTGGCCTCGCACTGAAGTGATGGAGTGTTTACTCCACCTCCAGTGGAGTTCGACGAGAGAGCCGGAGGGTGTGCTCTATTTGGAACTCCGTGCCCGTGCCTATCAGTGGGATGCAAGAAGGGTTGCAATCGGCCATTATTAATCGAAACCAGACAGCGCGTAATGGTGTTGTTTTGGAATGCCCATTATTTTTTTAAAACACACTTTGACAATGTAAAAACCGGCCAAGTGCGAGTCAGACCGGACACAGAACGAATGGATCCGTAACATTATCTATAAAAACTGAAAAAAAAAACTGAAAATTTAATCTGTAGGTATATTTATTTCGGTTCATAAGATACAGCGTGTCAGACAGACGGACAGGAAGCAGTCTTATTGACAAAAACAACAATAAAAATAATAAAATCGGTGTGCTCGTCCGTCCTTTAAAAGGGCTCGTCAACATTCCTCAAACACCCCCCACCCCTCCAAGGCAAATTATCTTACTCACGTCCTTTATAATCTACATCGGGCCAATCATCTGGTAACTGATCCTTCCCCAAGGCCTCCAGAGCAGCAAACTCTGCGCTAACGCACTGACCCTCCTTTTCTCCAACGGCTTTGAGTTGGCAACAAACGCCGCATCTGTACTCTTTGGATAATTGTCCTCCCTACAACAAAAAAACACGAATGAATGTTTCAAATAAAACAGCAAAAGATTTGGCGGGAAGTTGAAAAGGACATGTCATACTCTAGATTTATTTTCATTTTCTTGGTATATTTTTGCGTCATATAAGACAAAATTGATAGGATTTTGTTCGATATAGGTTATTTACAGTGCACGAGTGTTGTGAAGTGAAATAACTGTGTACATGTTTTTTCGCTCGAACCAAAACTCTATCGGACACGTTGTATTGTAAAGTAGCTATCTCTTCACTGGGATACCTGACTAACTTGACTGTTGGGCATGGGTCTCTCCCCATTATTTAGAAGGCCTGGAGCTTACTCCACCACGCTGCTCCAATGTGGGTTGGTGGAGATGCGGATGGTCAACCAACTGTCGGATGTTTTTAACCGCCAATAAGGCCTCCGACAAGGTAACGATTGTTATCTATCGACAACAACCGGGCGTCGGATTAACCGGCCCTCCGAAATACGGAGACGCGCATGAAATTTTTTGCCACTAGCGGTCATCCATCTCACACCCAACCGCGTCCGTTGGCTTAGTCGCAAAGATCGCTTGCGTTCTACGCTAACCGCCGGGCCATATGCGTTTCTGATTGATTACTGACGACTTATTTAACTTTGAATACATATAATTATATCGCCCAGTTTCATAGAGGATCAAAGGTATTGACATGGTAGCGCGTGAAGTCATCCATCGTTATTCGATTCTCGGTTTCAATGACGGGATGATAACATGACAACGGAGTCAGCGGGTTGCACTGATTTTCGTAGTGGCGACGCGTCCCCTCTATAAAAAGACTGACAGTTGTTATTTAACAATTTCACAGTTAAACAGTTGTTTGACAGATCGAAAGTGATATTTCGCCGATGCTTAAAGTAGCTAGTGTGGCTTGAAAAATGGAAACATGTCGTTACCTTCTTGGAGAAGCGGCATTCAGGTAGGCCAAGCCGAACGTACTCTGCTGCATGGCAGTTGCCGTCTGCCAAGCATCGTCCGCCGAGGCCGCAGCGGCATATGGTCGTGTTGCAACTGCATTCTTGGTCTTGGGCTGCGCAGTCCTGAGTCGTGACGAACACAAACAGACCAATAACAGAAGTCAACTTCTGCCTCGCCGAGAATCGAACCCGGCACCCTTGACTGGTAGTCCGCATAACCATTGCGTCACTCGGGTTTTTTGCTAAGAAATGTCACATTACACAACACGTGCATTAAGCGTGACGTTGTCGCCCGTTGCCATACGAAAATGCATATCGTCGCTTATATTACAACACCGCGAACATGCATTTCCCTAACTTTACAGGAGAGGCAAAAAACTATATATTTTCTACCTAACAATGAAATAAACGCCGATTGATATTTTATGAAAATTAACTATTTATTCTACGTATAATGAAATGCACAAAATGTTTGTATCTTTATTATTTAAATAAAAAAATCACATAGGCGGTGTTGCCTTCTTAAATATGGCACATTCTAGCACATAGGCGGTACAAGAACTATAACTATCAGTCTTTATTATACTATAATCATTTATGTATTAAACATTATGCAACTATGTTTTAATATAAACCGATATTATATAATTAGAAATCAAAATTTTTCTCAAAAAAATCTTTACGTTTATAAATCAAATCAGCAATCAAACTTAAAAATATTTATAAAAACGTCTTTAGAAGCTAATGAGGTAAGTTGTCGTAAAAACCATGGCAGTCACATGGTATAACCGTTTTGAGCTTTTGTAGATGCTGCCACTTTCTCTCAGCGATTGGTATTCTTCTGTCATACAATATTATTTAAGCAAGGTATTAATGGTGATCTTGGGAACCTTTGGACGTTGCGGCATTGTCTTTGCATCTTCATCAAAATCCAGATTGTACCAGATGGTCCCGTTTGGTTTGTGAATTAGTACACTGATATCAGTTACTGTTGGATATCCAGCATTTCTGCCTGACCTTATAGATTTGATCTTCAGGCTTTGAAAAATTGTGAAAAATCTATGGTCCAAGTAAATGGCTTCGTATGGTTTTGGATGAACTCTTGCAGTCTTAGTGCAGAATATTGGCTCGGCAGATAAATTTCCTGTCCCTTAAGTTTCGACACTATGGAGCTATGTACCAAGTCACACTCCATTTGCGTATTGCCATTGACCAGAAACTTTTGTGTGATCTCTACAATATTTTCCATAGCTAATCTTAGTAAAGTATTGCTGAGGTAGCTATATCTGTTTTGAGCGCAGCATCTGTCGGAGTACAATATCACAGGAATATTCTTCTCATTCAACAAGTGTAAGATATTATCCACGATGCAAGAGGCGAACACTGAAGCTTCAAGACCCCATTACTTTCGTCAAACCAATAACACCTCACGTCATGGTTACCTAAGTTGTATGTAGTAAAATTGTGGACACATAGTTTGGTCTTGAAGTACAAAGCCTGTAGATTTGGAGCCATTTTCACTGCCTGAACATCTTGAGTCAAAACATGACAGGCATCTTCACTAGCCAAATTTTTGTCAAGAAATTTTTCAGCTCTGGCGCGGTTCTTGAGTTCAGTGTGTTTCTTCCAGGCCTCTTCTGTTGCTTTACCCACTTTGTAGGAGCAACAAAAGTCACACTGGTCCTTTTTTTGGTATTTGTAAGCTTAGATTATTTTTAAGGAACTCGTTGTCGAAAGTACGACGACACAGAAAGACTTTGTCTTTTTCTTGACAATCTTTTTTGTAGGCCTCATACAGTTCAGAAATATTTCTAACCGGTTCCAGATACAGTCTACTAGACGTCTGTCGGCAATAGTGCGATGGCAACTAAGGCAGTCTGTCAAAGAAGTTAGTCAGGGTCTGTGACTCTTCTTTTTTTCGGAGATGATCGCCTTTGCAGTAATGTTTCTGACTGAGGATGACTTTAACAAAGATTTACAACTATAAAATGATAAAATGTATTAAAAATTAATGTATATTAGCTATGTACCAATGTTTCTTATCACATAAAGTGCATTTTCCTTAGAATAATCGTTATGACCGAATAAATACAATGTAAAAACACTTACCGAAATCTTCACCGCAAGAAACGTATAGCGACTGATGCAGATTCGCGGTGTTAATGCCAAACCGACCAATGATCGACATTCGCGGGGTTACAGTTTTCGAATTCTGGCCTCTGATTGGTGAGTTTTCTAAAACGCGATTGGTGCAATAAAATCGGGATTTTTTTCTCTATCCAATGGCATTCAAAAGTGAATAACGTAAAAAATGCATATTCGCGGTGTTGTAATATAAGCGACGATATGTGTTTAAGCAGTGTCAGCGCGCCACCTAGCGATGAATAATGTAATCAGCCTGTATGTATAACTTACTTTTCTGATATGTAATGCAGCAGATTACATCGGTGAGTAGAGATGGCGCTACGGGTATCCTGAATTTAACGCTATCGAATTCTTCTGAAGATCTTGATATATACAAGCTCCAAAATAAAACTTTTGAAGCTCGACCTCTCCGCAGGACATAACCACCTCGACGGCGCGGCGGGAGCTCTCCCCTTGAGTAATCCTCAAACAGATCGTATATCTATGTGAAAAGAAACATACAGGTCCTTTCTTGGAACAGCGGCATTCACGTAGGCCGAGCCGAGCACACTCTGCTGCATGGCAGCTGCCGTCCGCCAGGCAGCGTCCTCCGAGGCCGCAGCGGCAAATGGATGACGTGTTGCAGCTGCATTCTTGGTCTTTGGCTGCGCAGTCCTGACGCATTTTGATATGATTATGATTAGTAGGTACTTACGACGTAAAAGTCAAGAAAGAAAAAGTGCGAGTACCTGTCCTGTAAAGATCTGACTGAATCGAATACCTTCAACCGAGCAATTCTTTTAACTACCTATATTCCATACTAATAATATTATCAATTCGAAAGTAACTCTGTCTGTCTGCTAAATTTTCCCGCTTAAATTACTGAACCAAATGTAATGAAATTTGGAACACAGATAGAGTGGACCTTGGGAAAGGACATAGGATGGTTTTTATCTTATGGGAACCTTTAAAAAGGGGTCCACGCGGGTGAAGGCGCTGGCGGAAGGCTGGAAGTATATAATTTGAATCTCGGAAACAGCTCCAACGATTTTCATGAAATTTTGTGCCCAAGGTTTCAGGAGTGATAGAGATTGTTTCAGTAAGGTTTTATTATTGGAATTTGTAGTTTTATTCGAATTTACTAGATAAACTGAGAAATATGACTATTACTGACATCTACTGGAGAAATTAATAATATTGTGGCGTAGAACACCGTCAAACGTCATCCGCCAATCCGACGCGACGTTCAAAGGAATGACAATGTCGATTTGAAAGAGCTCTATAACGTTGATGGAATTATATCTTCCTTGGTCGACTGGTTACGTAGGCCGACTGCGGAGATAGAGATCCGGGTTCAGACCTAAGCAAGCATGTTGCAATTTTTTTTATTGTGAGCTATTTCAGATGGCGTTGTTATGTAACACTAAACCATTGAGTGTTTTGTAAAAAAAAAAAAACAAAGAAAATCAATTGTTTTTATCCAATCAACTTAGATCAACAGAGCCCTTAGTGTGAGTTTGTAAACGCGCAAACGTTACTACTGCGTCAGAGTTAAAACTAGACAGATAGATCTTAACCTGCAAGGAATAAGGTCGATAATTAAATTCTTAACGCAAACGCGATAGTAACGTTTTCGCGTGTGCACACTTACACTAAGGCCTCTGTTTCACTGCAGAAGTGGGTACAGCGGTGGTACCTACTCCCCTGGCGAACTATTAGTGTTTTTTGACGTGACAACGTCTAATAAATCGATGAACGCCGGCTGCACGCACGAAAAAGGATGACTCATTGAGTCTCATTGTAACGTTACGCTCATTGTAAAGTATCGTTGGTAACGTTACGTGGAGGCTTGAGCGTTCGGCTTGCGCCTATCATCGACTGCTTATATAGTGAAGTGAAAAGTTAATGTGGTTTTCATCGTTTTATTATGACGTTGTCAGGTCAACTATCGTCCGTAAACCGACTTTACAGCAACCATTTTTTAAAAATTTTATGTCCTATTGTGATGCACGGGCCTCCTCTCACAAGTGAGAGATTTAGGCCAAAGCCCACCACGCTGGCTAAGTGCGGCTTATGAGTTGGTTATGAGTTTCTCTTAGGCATGCACGGTGCTGGTAACATCGTAATTTATTAAATACTAGTGAACCAGGCAGACGTTGTCCTGCCTTAAATATATTGAAAGAGGATTATTTTCTTTATCATCTCAAAGAGTTTTTATGTTACTGCCAAATAAAAAATATAAAACAAATAGTGACAGATGTATTGTTATTCAGACAATGTCAAACTTCTGGACGATGGCGCAAAATCAATGTTTGACAGTTACTAACAGAGCGAATCCGGCAGACGTTGTTCTGCCTTAAAATATCAGAAATAAAATAATATTGCGACTATTAATTGAGATGTAAGCTATCCTATCTCTCAAGTTGGATCGAACTGCACATGGTGTGCGAATTTTATTATAATCGGTTAAGTGGTTTAGGAGTCCATTGAGGACAAACATTGTGACACGAGATTTATATATATTAAGATGATAATATTTTTCATCACCGTGGAGCAGCGATACATACGCAAATTACATTTTTCTTTGTCAGACGTGTCGAGGATTCGAACCGGTATATCCGTGTTGGAAACCGCGGTCTTTATCGCCAAAAAGTATACCGCCTACAAAAACATACGTAAATACTTACAATACCGCTGCTAGTGATGTTCGAATACTCGCATTTCGAGTTGCAGCAAGGTCCTTGCGAGGGATGGCACGTTGCGGTAGGCGCTACTGCGCAACCTTCCTTGTGTAGAGCACTGTGAAATAAAGTGTTTTTTTAGTGGAGAGATGTCCTTGCTACCGTATGGTCGCTTACCATACAAATTTCTACCGAAAATCGCATTACTTTAAATTACGATAGCTCCTGTAGCTTCGGGATTACGAATAGAGCTACGGTATCCTCTGCCTGATCGTAAAAGGCGACTAAAAGGGGGCTTCCGGGGTTGTGGGCGGTGAGAAAAGGAGCTCGATAAGTCCATTCAGCAGCCCCGGGAAGGGCGGCGATGTGTGCGTAGCCGCATGCCGCCGTAAGCATCGGAAGGTGCCGGAGAGCATATCTGCTCTCCCGAAGATGGGCCCGTTCTGGGGCGCCGCGCGTGGAGGACACCGTTGCATTCCAATGGAGATCCCGGAGTGCTCCCCAAGCGCAGAGGCAGGCCACCGAGGGGGTTTTAGTGCGGTCAAATCCCACATAACTGCCAATCGAAGGGTCCCGGGTTCGATTCCCGGCGAAGCAGAAATTGATGAGTTTAAATTTCTGTTCTCGGTGTTTGTGTTTCAGTCTCTTTGTGTGTCTATGGTACCCACGACACAGGTTATATCTACCCTACTGTGGGGCTGTGAGTGTGAAAAGTTATAATTATTTATTAATAAGTAAAAGAGAATAAGCAAACATGCAAATAAGTAAATAATTGATTCATGGCAAAAATGGGTGCTCTCTCAACAAAAACACGAAAGTCCAACCACTATGATAGCTTACTGTAATATCACCTAGAAATGAAAAAAAAAAACAATAGGTGACAGCATTATAAATCTATGAACAAACCAAAGAGAAATAACATAGGAACAAACCCATCCTCAAACACGAGAACGCCGCCCGCTCTTGGAGTGCAGCAAGGGTCTCTGTGGCTGCAATGGGATGGGAGACCACAATCGCACGCTTCGCCTTCTTCTACGATACCTGAAATACGATATCTATCGGTTTTATCGATAAGCAGCTAAGAATCTGTTTGAATACCAATTTAGACAGATGATAAAAAGCTATTTTCTTGAGGACAGTTTTTTTTGAAGTGAAAACTTCTTTAGCGCCGTTGTGGGATGAGTAATATATGTTAAACTCGCGTCAGGACACGTGGCCTGATCGAATATTCGTAAGACGGAGGGGTGACAGCTGATGACGGCTCGACTGTATACTTGTAAAATTCGTTTATATCAAGTATTTAAAATATGGACGTTGAACAAAGTGCATTTATTAATGAGAAAAGTGACGAAGAAATATTGAAAGAAAATGAGTTACGCTCATTGTAACGTACCGTTGGTAACGTTACGTAGAGGCTTGAGCGTTCGGCTTGCGCCTATCATCGACTGCTTATATAGTGAAGTGAAAAGTTAATGTGGTTTTCATTGTTTTGTTATGACGTTGGCAGGTCAACTATCGTCCGTAAATTGACTTTACAGCAACCATTTTTTTTTTCATTTTTATGTCCTATTGTGATGCACGGGCCTCCTCTTACAAGCGAGAGATTTAGGCCAAAACCCACCACACTGGCCAAGTGCGGATTATGAGTTGGTTATGAGTTTCTCTTAAATTAGTGCATGCCTACTTTATAAAAATACTAGATGAAAACCCACTGAAAATACTAGATGAAAAATAATACTGATAATGAAAGCAATTCGTGCGAAATTATTCCCTAACCATTCCAAAATATCAAAAATGCACAACGTTAATGTTCAAGTTTTCACTTCTGCCGGCACTACCGGAATGCAACCCGTTGTTTTTTAAATAAAGCACCTAGCTGACGAACATGCGGGTCACGTGTTTTGCCGTGAACCAATTCTGTTGTGTTTCGATGGAAAGGTGCTGCTATAGGTGAATTATACGAAGCGACCCTTAACCTCCGGAGTGGCAGCGAAACTGTATTCGAACTCAGGCAACACTCAGGCTTTGCTCGAGGCTGCGTGTAGATGTCCATGGGCTGCAGCGACCACTTAACACCATGTGGCCTGCATGCAGACGAGCTACTCCATTCAAATAAAAAAAATCAGCATTTACACAAACCCGCATTGGAGCAGCGTGCTGGAATAAGCTCCAGGTCTCCCAAATAATGGGTCGAGACCCGTGCCCAGCAGTGCGAAACCAACCTAAAAGTTAACTTCTAACATCTCACCATTCCCACAATAAGGTCTCTCCTCCTCAGTCAAGCAGTAGCTCATGCTGCTCAACGTGGCGGCGATGAGTCGTTTGCTGCACATGGAGAACTCAAAATGGTGGCCGGCCGCCGTGGTTGACGACTGCGAGCCCATGAGGTAGCCACGGCACTCTGGGTTCGGGAAATTGTCGTCGTGGTGTGCGCCGAAGCTGTGACCTGGTAAAATAATTGTAACTATTCTTAATTTTTCGAGGCTTCAACAACTTTCGCGTCCTGTGGGCTGTGCCTACTACTGGGAATGGTTCTCTTCCTAAGCCTGGAAGCCGCCCTAATAATTTTAAGAGACTCCACCACGCTGCTCTAATGCTGGTAAGGTTGTCTACAGGACAGGGGTCAACCAAGAATTGAGAGAGATTTAGTTAGGCTATAAAGTCAATTCTGGCCAAGCGTGGTTGGTGGAAATCAAGCCTTCGAGAACATTTTGTACCTAATTCTCAGACAAGCAAAGTGATAGAAAACATTGTGTGTAGGTTATGGGACAACCTTCCAGCTGAGGCATTTCCAGTGGACGATGACATGGGGTTCTTCAAGAAAGCTGTAAAAAAGCTCTCTTCCAAAACCGGCAATGCTCGGGTGGCTCCCCTGGCGTTGCCTGTGTCCATAAGCGACGATGATCGCTTAACATCACGCGGCTCGTCTGCCTTTTTGTTTGGTTTATTTTATAAAAAAAGCTTTAGCCAATAATAACAATAATTTCTTTACTTCAGGCTAATTTTGCCAATATACGTTCACAATCCTCTTACAACTAGGGGTTAGTAAAATACAAACACAACAACACAAAAATAAATAGTTCTTTTACTGAAGACAGGGGTGAAGTATCTGCCCCCGAGAATGACCACTATTCCATTTTGCTTCTAGCCTCATCCAGTACCCCAGGAAAGGCGAGTTCCTAGTAAGCTGTTGGTGCTGTCACGCAGGCAGTTCAGTAGCGACGTACATCGCTTTCTAATGATGGCATGAAAGCCATCGATTCGAGTCTCGGCGAAAATCTTTGATGCATTACATAAGCGCGGCAGCCCCATCAGTACTCTAAACCCTATAGAGCATTGTACGCCCTCTAAGAATAGCTTGTCGATGGTGCAGGAGATGCCATTCTCGGCGCCGCGCGTGGAGGACTTCGGTGCGTTCCACTGGAGATCCCGGAGTCCTCGCCAAGCGCAGAGGCAGACCACCGAGGTTGTTTTAGTGCGGTCAAATCCCACATAACCCGGTATCCTTTCCCAAGGTGCCGGGTACCTTTTGAATGTTTTCTCCCCAATTCCAAAAAAAAATTGGCAAAAACCAAGGACAGTTTCAGAGATTACAAATATATGTTTCACTCTATCTCTCTCTTTTGAACAGTCACTCACGGCACACCCCAAGGCAGTGTCCTTGCTGCAACACTTTTTCTCATCTATATAAATGACCTCTGTAAGCTTTCAATCCCCAAAGGTAAAATCATCACCTTTGCAGATGACACAGCTCTAGTCTTCAGTGCAAAAACTTGGCATGAAGTCTACTCACATGCCCAATCAGGCCTCAACATTGTATTGCAGTGGCTCCAAAACAATATCCTTACAATAAACATAAATAAAACCAACTACATTACATTTACAATAAAAAATAACTTACAAAATTTGCCACCTCCGTCCTATTCAATAACAGCTCATACATGTTCAGACCCAAGCAATAATAGATGCAACTGCATGCAACTACAAAAAAGTGTAAATGTCAAATATCTAGGAATCACTTTAGACAGCAACTTAAATTTTAAGGAACATATTAACAATATTAACAATAGATTACGAAAACTTATCTTCATATTCAAAAACCTAAACCATATAACAGACATAAAACTAAAGAAAATTGTTTATTATGCTCTAGCCCAACCACTCCTTTCATACTGCATAACCTCCTGGGGTGGTGCACCAAAGTCCACTATTCTACGACTAGAAAGAACGCAAAGAGCCATCCTAAAAGTAGCATTCTCACTTCCATATCGCTATCCAACAACCCTTTTATATAAAAAAGCTTAAGTACTCACAGTTCGGCAGCTGTTTATACTAAACATTTTACTAAAACAACATAATCTCTTAAGTTTTAATCCATCCCTGCGCTGTGATAAAAGGCGATTTAATCCTGTAGAAAGCTCTAATAAACCACAACATACTAAATTCTCAAAACGCTTTTTTTGTCACCTCGGGGGCTTTCTATATAATAAAGTTAACAGAATTACAAACATATATAACCTTCATAAAATTAAATGCAAAAATAGAATAACTAACTGGCTACAGGACTTAAACTATGACGAAACTGAGAAATTACTTACCATACTCACTTGACAAGTAACATCCCACTTATGTAATCCATATAAAATCTAACTTATTTCACAAGCACACTTGCACAGGACCACACATCCATACACATGTACATACACCCACACACATTCACTGACGCATGCACACACACACACACACACACACACACACACACACACACACACACACACACACACACACACACACACACAACCCACCAGTATTATCTCCATGTAATATATAAACATACTAAATATTATATATTATACCTTCTGTAGTTTAACATTAGAATAGATAAAATTTAAACTATTAAAAATTGTTTGAGCATAGAACGGAACGCAAAATTACGTCGCGGATCTTTATTGGTCCACGTAAACTTCAACGTCACATAAACGTATAACGAGTATTTTAAAATCAAATTTGAATTTTGTAACACATATCATTAATTGCATCCATGTCACTCGTTGTAACTTGTAACCGAACCTGAAAGTAAAATTTTGAAACAGTACAGTCGCTTTTATTCGACATCCAAGCGCCAACATAAAGAAGTGATCCTTCTGAACCGAATATACGATAAAAGCACGCAAACTACGACCTGTGGATTATCGCAAGGACAACCGAAACGAGGGCTCGAGGACCTGGTCTGGACTTGGAAGGCAGCCGACGACAAGACGCGCATTACGGTACGGTCAACCTATCCACGAACCATCCACCCTTATTTCACTTGTCTAATACTGTGCTGTTCAAATATTTCAGTGTTCGCTTGTGAGATTCTACCGCGCAAGAATCCACTGCAACGTGTGACGAGACGTGCTATCTAACGTAAGTACTCCTTATTCTTACATTCCTCCAAAGTGGCAATGAATCGTGATAAGTCTCCACAATTAGCGCCAACCGATGAGAAGTTGGAATTAGTGTTGCGCGAATTAGCTAAGAAACGTGGCACACTAAAAGGTAGATTAACTAAATTCGGCACTTACGTTAATAATTTCGATATAAAAACCGCAACACCACAAAATAAATTAGATTTAAAACTACGCATTGAAGGTGCCACGAATCTTTATCGCGAATTCAATAGTATTCAGTCTAGAATAGAAGAATGTGTTAAGGAATCGGATCTCGATGATCAATTAACGCAAAGAGAACAGTTCGAGGACTGTTATTACAGTACAGTGTCGCAGGCTGAATTATTATTGAGTGAGAGTGGTAGTTGTGGTGGTGAGGTCACTAATTGTTCAAAAATATGCGCTAATAGTCAATTACGAGCTATTAAATTACCTACCATTACATTGCCATCCTTTGACGGGTCATACGAGCACTGGTTGGAATTTCGGGATACGTTCCAATCACTAGTACACGATTCAAACGAAATTACAAGTATCCAGAAGTTCCACTACCTTAAATCTTCGCTAAAGGGTAGCGCAGAGCTAGTGATTGATGCCTTGGAGTTCACATCAGATAATTATTCCATCGCATGGGAGCTCCTACTAAACCGTTATAATAATAGTCGATTATTAGTACATAATCATATTAAAACTATTTTTAACATTCCCGCATTGACTAAAGAATCTTATGTTTCTATTCGAACACTAAGTGACACCATTCTCAAAAATCTACGTGCACTAAAAATCCTAGGGGAGCCGGTTGACTCCTGGGATACGTTAATTATTTACATAATGGTATCTAAGCTCGATAAAACCACTGAACGAGAATGGGAGCAGTATAGGGGCACTTTAATAAACAATAAAGATCCTAAATCAAGGTTAAAGGTTGATGATTTCGTTAACTTCCTTAAGAATCGGGCAGACGTACTAGAAACATTGCAAAGTTCACATAGTTCACTAAATAGTAACACGAAAGATGTAAAATACTCGAAAAACAACATGAAGTCGGCCACCAAATGCAATGTTTCCACTACTCGACCGCACGAACGTCACTCCGCGCCTAAGTTATGTATTTTATGTAAGGGAGACCATCAACTGTACGCTTGTTCGAAATTCATTGACTTTGACTTGGAATCAAAATTGAAATTTCTACGCGATAATAAACTGTGTGAAAACTGCATGAGAACAAGCAACCACACAGCTGAATCATGCAAGTTTGGAGGCTGCCGCAGGTGTTCAAGAAAGCACAATTCCTTAATTCACTCCTCAGACTATGTAAATCATTCCAAGCATAGTACACAATCAACACCGAACACTAGCGGTTCCCTTACGTTGCACTCGTCATTCGATAAGGATCGGCAGGTACTGATGAATGGCGCGTGCGCTGGCCTAGCGGCGACATCTAACCCCGCACCACACGTCGCCCCCGTAACTGCAGTATGTCATGCAAAAAATACACACTTAGATAAACGCACACATCGTTCATTACTACCTGTCTTGCTATCAACTGCACTTATCGAAGTACGGAATAAACATAATGATTATTTACTGGCATTAGCGTTGTTAGATAACGGGAGTGAACGTAGTTTTATAAGCGAATCCTTTAGTAGGAAATTAGGTTTAGATTTATTACAGTCCACTCACGAGATTAGAGGTGTAGGTAACTCTGTGACACAATGTAGTAAATCATGTAACATTCAAATAAAATCGCGCATTTCTTCCTACACTACTAGTCTACACTGCTTTGTTTTGTCTGAGATATCGTCTACACTGCCCGCTGTACATTATGACCGCGCTAAGTTTAGTATACCTAATAGTATACAGCTGGCAGATCCGCAGTTCCTTGATTCCCGAAAAATCGATATCTTAATCGGCGCAGACAAGTTTTGGGAATTATTAAATGATGGTAATATAAGGTTACATAATGGACCTTATTTACAAAATACCTACTTAGGCTGGATAATATCGGGACCTATCGTATTTAACTCGCGCAACGATAGCATTATTCAGTGTAATTTTTCACAATCAATAGACGCACAATTACGTAAGTTCTGGGAAGTCGAAGAGCTGCCTCAGGAGCGGGATACGCGCACAGACGCTGAGCGTGCTTGCGAAGAATTGTTTACTCGGACCACGACGCGCAATGCCGAGGGACGGTTCATAGTTAGTATACCTCTTAAGTCGTCACCCGACCTTTTAGGCGAAACGTTCTTGCAGGCTGAACGTCGCTTTCTAGCACTAGAAAAGCGATTACAATGCACGCCAGCCTACAAGAAGCTTTATACCGACTTTCTCCATGAATACGAGAACCTAGGGCATATGACTCGCGTGTCGACCTACGGAACCCACCATTATTTTATGCCGCATCATGGTGTATTCCGCGAACACAGCTCGACGACTAAACTTAGGGTTGTCTTCGATGCTGGAGCCGTGTCAAGCACAGGTATCAGCTATAACGACCTTCAGTTGGTAGGGCCACCTATACAAGGTGATTTAATGTCAATTATTTTACGCTTCAGGCAACATCGGTACGTCGCATGCGCAGACATCGAGAAGATGTATCGGCAGTGCCTGGTTAACGAACAACAACGCGATCTCCAGCTGATCCTGTGGCGCGACGAGCCCACGCAACCGCTTAGCATCTATCGCCTTAACACCGTCACCTACGGTACTGCTTCCGCACCGTTCTTAAGCTGTCGTTGTCTTAAACAACTCGCAATCGAATGCACTGATGCCGAGGTGGCTAGAATAATTAATGAAGATTTTTACGTGGACGACATGATCACGGGTTCTGATGACAAAGAGACGTTAATTAAATTATGCAAAGCAACAACTAAGGTTTTACAATCTGGTTGTTTTCAACTGCGCAAATGGATGTTTAATTTTACATGTGAACCCGCGACCACGTCGCCGACGTGCGCTTCTAATCAATTAATACTCGATGAGAGCGCAAATCATAAAACATTGGGCATAGGTTGGCTTAATGATAGCGACGAGTTTTATTTTAACACGCAGTTTGATTCCAATAGTAATCAACCTATAACTAAACGCATAATTCTTTCACACGCATCTCAAATTTTCGACCCTTTGGGAATTTTAAGTCCATTTATTTTAACTGCAAAAATGCTACTACAGAAACTGTGGTTATTAAAGTTAGATTGGGACGATGCCGTACCTAATGACATCGCATGTCATTGGAACCGGTTTCTCGCGTCACTGTCGTTCTTAAAAACAATTAGAGTACCGCGCTATGTTATGGATACTAAATCTAGTTATACAGAGTTGCATGTATTCACTGATGCCTCGCAAACCGCATATGGTGCGTGCGCCTATATAAGAACGGCAAACACTATTAATCACACCGTTAAAGTGCGTTTACTTTGTTCCAAAGGGAAGGTTGCGCCGCTGAAAACTATCAGTATACCACGTTTAGAACTTCTTGGTGCCCTTGTTGGTGCGCGGTTATATAATAAAATTCGAAATTCGCTCCATTGCACCTTTGATCACGTAATGTTTTGGACGGACTCGACTATTGTTTTGGGTTGGCTGCGTATGCCACCGAGGTTACTAAAAACCTTCGTTCAAAATAGGACGATAGAAATTCACGAGTTAGCTAAGGAGCTCCCATGGCGTCACGTAAGCGGGAAGGAAAATCCAGCTGACCTGGTTTCGCGCGGGGTTTTGAATCTGGAGGAACTCTCTTCTTCGAAATTATGGTGGGAGGGGCCAGATTTCCTTCGCGACATTGAATTTCATTGTCAAAGCGTAGCACCGTTTTATTCAAACGATAGTCCGTCGAACGACTTGCCGGAAACCAAGGGGAGTGACGTCACTGCGCTAATAGCACACGATACGTCCAATGGTGAGGATTTGTCGTCCATTGTCAGATTTGAACGATTCTCTCAGTTCAGCCGGTTAAGACGCTCAGCCGCATATATGTTACGATTCGTACATAATACACGAAATAAATTAAATAAGCGTTTGGGTGTTCTTACTGTCGATGAACTGAGAGACGCCGATAAATTGTTGATTCGGCTGTCTCAGCTCGAATCCTTTCCGGCTGAGTACGATTTAATATTCAAAAATCGCGCGTTAAGTAATAATTTAAGTAAATTAAATTTATTTATTGATGGTGATAAACTTTTGCGTGTCGGTGGTAGGCTTGACAATTCATCTATATTCGACTACGACAAGAAGCATCCGATTTTATTGTCAAGTAAACATTATTTCACGCAGCTTCTATTTCGCCACGAACATAAAACGTTGCTACATGCTGCTCCGCAGGCGCTTCTCTTTCACCTTCGTGAAACTTGGTGGCCGGTTGCTGGCAGGAATCTCGCTCGAAAAGTAGTCCACGATTGTGTTGTGTGTAAGCGATTGCGAGGTAAATCGCTTACTCCTCTTATGGGAAACCTTCCCAGCGAGAGGATTACGCCTACTTTTCCATTTTATCGATGCGGGGTGGACTATGCTGGCCCAGTGCTCGTATTAAACAGTAAGGGAAGGGGTGCTAAAACTTCGAAAGCTTATATATGCATATTTATTTGTTTAGTTACACGCGCTGTTCATTTAGAACTAGTTGGTGACCTTTCCACCAGAGCTTACTGTCTCACGCTAAATAGGTTTATTTCACGAAGGGCGAAACCGGCCGAAATTTGGTCTGACAACGGCCGGAATTTGGTCGGACTTAAAAACGAATTCGCACAATTTTTAGAACGTTGTAGTTCTGAAATTATTGATTACGCTAATGAACAAAATATAAAATTTAAATTCATTGTACCATACGCTGCTCATTTTGGAGGATTGTGGGAGGCAGGAGTACGCTCTTGCAAGTACCACCTACGCCGCGTGGTGGGTAATGCTCACCTAACATACGAAGAGTTCAGCACAGTGTTAGCCCAAGTCGAAGCTGTCCTGAACTCACGACCTCTGACTCCTATGTCATCCGACCCGAACGACTTCCTTCCACTTAGTCCTGCCCACTTCCTGGTTGGCCGTACGCTCACTGCGCCCGTCTGCGACGACCTGGTGGATGTGCCCACGCCTAGACTCGATCGATACCAGCGAGTGGAACAACTTCGGCAGCACTTTTGGCGACGTTGGTCAAAAGAATACGTATCCGAGCTGCAGACACGGACAAAGTGGAGGCAGAACACGCAAGAGCTTAAACCCAATACGTTGGTTGTCATCAAGGAAGACAACTTCCCTCCGCTACGCTGGCACCTTGGACGAGTCGTCAGAAACATACCGGGGAAGGACGGCATAGCAAGAGTAGCCGAGCTACAAACTGCATCCGGGCTTGTGAGGCGAGCCTATACGAAGATTTGCCCATTAGTTGACCCTGACGAGACTGATGTTGGAAGCCAAGGGTTCCAAGGCCGGGGGCATGTTTGAGCATAGAACGGAACGCAAAATTACGTCGCGGATCTTTATTGGTCCACGTAAACTTCAACGTCACATAAACGTATAACGAGTATTTTAAAATCAAATTTGAATTTTGTAACACATATCATTAATTGCATCCATGTCACTCGTTGTAACTTGTAACCGAACCTGAAAGTAAAATTTTGAAACAGTACAGTCGCTTTTATTCGACATCCAAGCGCCAACAAAAATATTTTACTAAACCTTATATGCACTTAAAATAAATTGTAATATGAGCTAAATTACAGTACTTTAATAAATGATGCAGCCGATGAGGGGTGGAGACCTGGTGTCCTGAAATACAAGCCCCAAAGCTTAGTTTAGGCACCAGTCTCCCACAGTATACTTACACACAGTAGTACATAAGTACAAATAAATAAAGATTAATAGTCATTTTTCTTTGGGCCCAATTGTAACAAGTTTAGATTTGTCTCATAAACAGTAAAATAACATTACAACATTAATTATGTAATCATCAGTTAGTTTATCTAATCCAGGACTCATTTTTCAATTTCTTACTATTAAAGATATTACTAAGATAATTAGATACTAAGAAACTGATTTGAAGTTTAAATATAAGAAGATTGTGATTTTTTTTTTCATTCAGCTTTTTTTAAGTTATAATGATAAAAATAAATATTTATATATTCAGGTCAAAGTTTGGAATGTACTAGTTTATTAAATATAAGTGATAACATTTATGTATAATTAAGAAAATAAATACCTATGTAAAATTTGATAAAAATAAATATTTATATATTCAGGTCAAAGTTTGGATTAAACTAGTTTATTAAATATATGTGATAACACTTATGTATAATTAAGAAAATAAATACCTATGTAAACTTTAGTATGTATAAGCTATATTGTGGGTGAGAAATAAAACAAATTATTATTATTATTATTATTATTATTATTTATATACTTTTATATTTTCTCCCATGGGGGTAACTTCTATACTTTCGTGCGGGCCTTAGCCAAGCACGAGAGCTGGCGAATCCAAAGCTAGAAATTTTCTAACGATCCTACATGTGTTTAATATTACGGCTTTTTGCAAGGTGATGTATGTTTTAGGATGAATGTTTAGAAGTTTGAGGCTTGTGTGCAGTGATTTAGGGATGACTCCTGTGGTGGATAAAATAATGGGTACAACTATTACCTTTTCTATCTTCCACTGTGTTTTTAATTCTGTAGAAAGATCGGTATATTTAGAAATTTTATCGGTATGAGTGGATGTGAGATTATGTGTGTTTGGAATGGCTATGTCGATCAGATATACTAATTTGTTTTTCTTATCGTGTAACGTAATATCTGGGCGGTTAAAATGCACAGTTTTGTCGGTGAGTATTGTCCTATCCCAGTAAAGTTTTATTTCTTTTGTGTCTATTACTGTCTGTGGAGTATATTTATAGTATGGGAGTTTTTCTGTAATGAGTTTGTGTTTTAGTGCAAGAATCTGATGAATGATTGCGGCTACTTGGTCATGACGATGTTTATAGTCAGATTGTACTATTGCTCTGCATGCACCTGTTATGTGTTGAATAGTCTCTGATGGGCCTTTGCATTTCCTACAGGAGTCGTCTGATGAATTAGGTAGTTTCATGATGTGCTTTTTGTAGTTCTTAGTTTCTATAATCTGATCCTGAATTGCTACCATGAAGCCTTCTGTTTCTGGGAACAGTTCTCCGCGTTTGAGCCATTCGTTCGACGCTCCTTTGTCGACGTTTGGTTGGTTCAAATCGTGAAGATGTCGTCCATGTAGCGCTTTTAGAGACCACTGTTGTAGTTTTGTTTGTCTGTCCATCTGTATTTCATTCTTTTGTTGTGTTGTGTCACTTAAGTTCAGAGGTGTTAACTTTTGATCTATCTGTACTATGGCATTGTGTAAGGGTGAGGCTTGGGCTTTACTATGAAAGTATTTTCTCATATTGGCTATCTGCTTATTGTGTAGGTTTTCAATATCTATTAGTCCTCTGCCCCCGAGATGTCGCGGAAGTGTTACTCTCTGTAGGCAAGATCTCGGGTGATGTTTCCTACTTTTAGTCATTGAAGTGTTGATTGTTCTTTGTAAGGCCTTTAGTTCTGTTTTGTTCCAGTTAATTACACCAAAAGAGTATGTAAGAATGGGGATTGCATATGTGTTAATTGCTTTGAAGATATTTTTCGAATAAAGATGGCTGTGAAGTATTGTATTTAATCTGCTTTTAAATTGATTAGTCAAATAATTTTTAATATCTTTATGTAATATTTGTTTTGATTGCTGGAAACCTAAATATTTGTATACTCCGTTCTCATCTAATGGTTCTATAATTTCTCCTATTTGAGTGTGGTACTGGTGTTCGTAAAATTTTCCGGCTTTTGAAGAATTAATTTTGCATTTATCTATGCCAAAATCCATACAGACATCTTTTGAAAATGTTTCAGTAATTTCAGCAAGTGTATTTAAGTCATCCTCAGTGGATCCATAGAGTTTTATATCGTCCATGTATAAAAGGTGATTTAGTTTGGGAATAAAAGAACTATCTGGTTGGACGGTATCGTTTTCTGTACTATGTGCTCCTAAATTGTATCCTATGCATGCGGAGTTTAACATATTCGACAACGGGTTCAGGGCCAGGCAAAACCAAAGAGGGCTTAAAGCATCTCCTTGGAATATGCCTCGCTGTATATTTATTGGTTCAGTGAGAACAATATTTGTGTCAGTTGTTAATTTTAATCTTGTAGTCCATTTATTCATACTGATGTGTAAGAAAGAAATTATTTGAGGGTGAATATTATAAATATCTAAAATCTGAAGTAGCCAAGAATGAGGCACGGAGTCAAAAGCCTTTTTGTAGTCTATATACATAGAATACAAGTCCGATTTTTGTCTCTGTGTTTGTTTGAGAACGATTGAATCAATTGTAAGTTGTTCCTTACACCCTTGACTGTATTTTCGACAGCCTTTTTGCTGTTCTGTTAGTATTTTGTTAGTGTCAATATGATTATATATTAGATGTGTTAAACAAGATGTTATAATTTTGTAAAGAGTTTGAAGGCAAGTTATTGGTCTGTACTTTGCGGGATCTGATGAATTTTTTAGGTCTTTTGGTAACATATATGTGATTCCTACAGTTAAATAGCTTGGTAAAGTATGTGGTGATTCTATAAATTTGTTTATGTGATTATGAATAAATGGGTGAGTATGAGTGAATTTCTTATACCAGAAATTATGTATATTGTCAGAACCTGGCGCTTTCCAGTTATGAAGTTTTTTAACAACATCGAGAAATACTTCACCAGGTATATGAGTATAACCCATAGGTTTATATTTTGAGTATTTATTTTTTTCTGCAAGTATCCACTGTGCCTCTTCATTGTGTTGAACTGGGTTTTCCCAGATATTTGCCCAAAAACTGTGCAGTGATTCAGGTGAGGGTGAATTTATGGTTTGATTAATAGGTGATGTGGAGGATGGGTGACTGGACTGAATGTTTTGTGTGCTTGTAGAACTATTGTTTATGGATATTTTCAAACCGCGGTAAAATTGTTTTTCATTCATTGCGAATAATTTGTTTTGAGTTTTTCGCATTGTGCAGGCCTTATATCTTTTTAGCCGATTACTTAACGATGTGAGTCTTTGCTTTAAGGTGTCTAAGAATTCTGATAGATTTGTGTTTGGATTTTCATGAACTGCGTGTATTTTGTATTTTGTTTGAATATAATTTACGTGCCTGATAATCTTAATGCTTCTATTTCCGTTGATGTATTGTGTTAACCGTGCTATTTGTGCTCTTAACTCTTCAACGCGTTTCTCAAGTCTTACTTGCCATTTCGGCTTCTTTTTTCTGTGTCCATTACCACTTTCTTCTCTTGGTGGTATATCTATTCTGGCACCGTTACTTTTAGCCGCTGTCCATGCCCCACAGTAAACAACAGTTTGCAATGTAGTGAATTCTGTGTTAAGATCTATATATTTAGGTAGAATATTTTTATTTATGTATTCTACAATTACTGCTAGATTCTTTGAACATCTTTGTTTTGGTATATAACTTCTTTTCGTAGGATCAGTATTTTTAAAATGGTTATAGGCTTGATTAAAATTTTGTTCTATTTTCGCTATTTCTTGTTCGTTTAAATAAGAGGTTGATGTTTGTGTTTCCTGTCCTTCGTTAGCATTTTGCAAGCCTCCTTCATTATTAACATTAATATGAAGTAGATTGTTTTCTTGTTCAGCTATAGAGTCTAATTGGTTAGTCGATAGGTTAACGGAACTCAGAGTGTGAGTATCAATATTATTTTGTACAAATAATTCACTGGCTACTTCGTCTTTGATCTCTTGCAGTCTTTCCTTCCGGATATATCTATTATGTATTATTAACCGTCTTTGATCAGCCACTCTCTGCTCAGTAACATGTTGTAAGTGAGGGAATGTGGTGACAAATGCTCTGTGTAGCTCAGGTCTGTAAGCTGATATGTTTGACTCTAGGTGCGTTATTTTGTAGTAGGCGCGCATAATTGCCTCGTTATGCTCATTCGTCCAACGCATTCGTTGACTTGTCTGACTGTTAGCTAACTGTGACCGTGACTGTGTTATTGTGTGCTGCAGTAGGTTTTGTGTATGTGTGATGGATGTATCTTTATTTGGCTGTATGCTACTTAGTTCCCTGCGAGTTTCCTTATAAATTCTATCTATATTTTTCTGTGTCAAAAGTTTTCGATTGATGATAGCCCTCCTTTGGTCCCCTACTCTTTGTCTACTAACCGCGTGCATTTCCGGAAATTTCTCTATAAATTTTGTATGAAGTGAAGGTAAATAGCCGCTAATATCAGTTTCCATTAAAGTTAGTTGAAGATATGTGCGTAGGATAAACTCATTCATTTGTTTAGTCCACTTTCTACGCATAAAGCTGACGGTGGTGGGCACAAGGTTTTCGCTGGTATCAGCTTCTTGCGCAACATCCTCCGTTAGCATACTATTGGTTTCCGAGGTTAAATGACTTGGTGAATTGGAATATGGGTTAGTTGATGGAATGGATGGGTAACTTTCAACTGATGTACAGTCGTTGAGTTCTGCAACAGTGCTGAACTGGGCAGAAGTTTGCGATACGGTGTCCCCCCCAGAATACGTAGGACTGCCCGAACCTGATGGCCCAGGGCGGGATTCTCCATCGCAGTTCGCTCCGGTACCCGCCTGGGGTAGTGTTACGCCGCTTCTTAGTCGCATCGCATACTACTGTTCTACTATAGCTCCGTTAGCTGCTGGTAAAGTATATAGCATAATGCTGCCAGCGTCCGCCCCCCACGTGGCACTGGTGTTCGTGCCGGACGTGGAGTTAGATTTATGGGGGGCTTATTATTATTATTATTATTATCTCTCGATCTTCATGAAGTGATTCGGCGTCGGCGGCGTCATGAACAGCGATCTTTATGATTGCTTTTACCTTACTCACCCTTACATTAGCTGATCTTTCTGACTATTTTTCATCACCTACCTATCTTATCAACCTTTTCCTCGCTCTTTATACACCACTTACCCATCTCATGAGCCAGCGTCAAAGCGGCGATCCTCTCCGGCACGCGGTCCCGCTCGTCAATAGTCGCATGCGCCAGCGCGAGCGTGTTGAACGAGCGCCCGTACGCGCGCCGGTCGCACAAACCGCCCGCCGCGCCGCCCATACCGCCGCCCAACGACGTGAAACTGTTGCAAGGATTATTTGTAAGAATCATGACAAATCATTATTTGTGTAAATGTGGATATGGCATAAAACAAACAAAAATCATTTATTTGTATACGGCAGGTTTTGTAAGAATAACAAATCATTATTTGTGTAAATGTGGCTATGGCATAAAACAAACAAAAATCATCTATTTGTATACGGCAGGTTTTGTAAGAATAATAACAAATCATTATTTGTGTAAATGTGGATTAGGCATAAAACTAACAAAAAACATTTATTTGTATACGGCAGGTTTTGTAAGAATAATAACAAATCATTATTTGTGTAAATGTGGCTATGGCATAAAACAAATAAAAATCTTTTATTTGTATACGGCCATACGGCAGGTTTGAACGTGTATAGCTGCAATGTTTTTTGCATACACTGTTGGGCACGTGTCTCTCACTTCTATTGGTAAGGTAAAAAGCTTATACTACGCTGCTCCAATGCGGTTTGGTGGGTTAGTAACCAAACCGTTGTTGTATGTTTCAACCTACGATACAATAAGGCCTCACGAATGACAAGGCTTAACAACTGTAACCTATCGATATCATGAAATTTTTGTGTCCTTGTCTTTGTGTCTGTAGGTTTATTAATAATTAATAGCTCACGACCAAGTTTTTTCCCGTGCCCGTCGCGGTGACGGGCACAGTGGAACAGCTGTTTTATTTACAAACTTAAACGTAAAGCTTTAGTTTATTTTAAAAAATGTACCTTAACCCAAGAGTCCGGTTATGAAACGCATGGCCAGAGAAGGCGACGCCCAAGCAGACTTCGGACAGGCGTCGAAGCCTCGCGAATCTCATCAAGTAGTCCCTGCCGTCCACTGCACGCTCCTTCAACAGGTCTCCAAACAGTCTGGTATTGGTCTCGTTGGACGTGAGAACCAGGATGTATTTTACTGAGAAACCTGATAAAGTGATCTGTGTCAAGATGTCTGTTCCGCCATGAATGTTGAGAGGGATGCACACGCACATTGTTTTAGTGTGCGTAACATCGAGAGCGCTTTGTGTCGAGTAACGCCCGCGCCAGCATGACAACTAAGCGTGGAAGTGTTGTGTGAGTAAGATGACTAACACCTCTTCCCCCAAATTTCTTAGTGACCCCCCGGCGACCCCCCAAAAATGAAGGCTGCGACCGCGCCTGTAATCCGGTACCCTCTCCCAAGGTGCTGGGTACCTCTTGAAGGTTTCCCCCCCGATACCAAAAAAAAGGTAAAAACTGCTTTGCAACAATCCGCAATGAGAACGTATGATGGTAATGTACACGTGTTTTATTGACTCTACGACGGTTATTCGCAAGAACTTTGTGAGTAACCGTCTCAGCGGTCTCAGTAACCCTGATGATACTCTGTTTTGGGGCGAAACACGTGTTGCTGGTGGTACGTATGTTGGTGTATATTTTTTATTGTTGCATGTGCATGTATCCTGTGTGGGAGGGAGGGAGGTGCTATTATAAAAAGTATACATAAGTATATACACCATAATACGTTCTGATTGCGGATTGTTGCAAAGTAGTTTTTATCTAACTTTATATCACTACTACAACCAGAGATGATCGAACTTCTTGGAATAAAATATCTGTACTAAGTAAGATGGTTTATCTGAGGGGCCTTTCGGGAGTGAGTGTGAATGAATAATTGATAACAATTTGCGTAACATAGGCAGAGATGTGCATGTGTACACTGGTACACGCCACAGTCTTCGAAAACCGACATTCGTAACATAAAAGAACTATGCACATATTTTGGACGAAATAATTAAAATTAACCGTCTCACAACGTTTCAGTATTTATTTTAATGATTTATTTTGGATTAAAATATCATACCATTTTATAACAAAGAAGTCCTTACCAATATTATCAGGAATACCATCTTCGTTAAAATCGGCGTTCCTAAATATAATATCAGCCTGAGCGACAGCATGGATCATCCTTCTAACAACGTGATTCAGACTTGAGTTGGCGTCCTTCTCGAAGAATTTTTTGTCAGCGAGGAGAAGCAGATCACATATCCTTGCTTTAGCAACCCCGGACTTGCTCTTATAACCCTCTATGCTGAAGGGCAGTTTTGATAGCTGGTTGTATAATGCGCCGAACTGAAAAAATATTTTCAATTAAGGAATTTTTGTCACTGGGTTTATGGATTTATCGGGTGATTTGAGTTTATCTATACTAATATTATAAAGAGGAAAGATTTGTATTTTTGTATGTTTGTAATGAATAAACTCAAAAACTACTGTTCCGATTTCAAAATTTTTTTCACCATTAGAAAGCTGCATTCACCCTGAGTAACATAGGCTACTTGTTACCGCGGGAAAATTCTTCATTCCTACGTGAAAACGGAATAGGGTCAACGCGGTTGAAGCAACTGGCTAAACGCCTATGATTTCAATATAGCAATGAAGCCTGGAATAGCACATAGGCTATTTTTTATCCTACGGGGACCCATTAAACGTGTCCACGCGGGCGAAGCCGCTGGCGGAAGGCTAGTATGATTATACAAATATATCCCATTAGAATAGTATATTTTTCCGGAATAAAAACTATTCCATGTCCTTTCCCAAGGTCTACTTCATCTGCGTACCAAAGAGGATCAGTAACGTTTTTAGTTGAGAATGCAGATTTATAGACAAAATCCTTTACATATACCTAGTGCATTTTTGTTCTACGACAAAAATTGACAAAGTTATAACCAAACTAGCCTTCCGCCAGCGGCTTCGCACGCGTGGACCTGTTTAATGGGTCCCCGTAGGATAAAAAAGTACGGCCTATGTGCTATTCCAGGCTTCATTGCTATATTAAAATCATAGACGTTTAGCCAGTTGCTTCATCCGCGTTGACCCTATTACCCGTTTTCACGTAGGAATGAAGCATTTTACCGCGGTAAAAAGTTGCCTGTGTTACTCAGGGTGAATGTAGTTTTCTAATGGTGAAAGAATTTTTGAAATCGGAACAGTAGTTTTTGAGTTTATTCATTACAAACATACAAAAATTAAATCAAAAATAAATCTTTCCTCTCTATAATAATATTAGAATAGATTACTAGCGAAGAAACATAGAGTGGCCGCTGTGACAGCTGTGACGTCTCCTTCATCAGCCTCTGGAGCCGCAGTGCAACTACATAAGATCTCAGACAGGCCGAGTTCAGAATCCCTTAATTTACCCTTCATCCCTTAACTTATTGTTTGTAAATGAAGGTATTCTATTGGTTCTTAACAAACACATTCCTCGCTACGTCGCACATCTCCGGTGGAAACGCAGTCTCACTCGTACCTATGCTTGCTTGAAGTTGAGTGTAGATGTCCATGAGCTGCACCGACCACCTTGCACCAAATGGCCTGCACGCTCGTTTGCTACTCCGTTCAATTAAAAAAATAAAACAAACTTATAAGCCAATCATCACCTGATCACCTGGGCATGGTCGCGTCGAGGGCGAAACGGGGCGGCCATATTGTCGTTTTCGAAGGCGCCAAAATACTTGGATGGGTCATCCATGCCGTACGGATCAGCATGTAGTGTGCGATTGCCTGGATTTAAAAGCAAGAAATAAGATTGATTTTTGGCACATATGGAAATAAAAAATTGTATTTGTTCTCATTTTTTTCAACCTTTATGTGCACCGGTCTCCTTCTCACAAGTGTGAGGGATTTAGACCAAAGTCTACCAAGCTGGCCGAGTGCGAATTGGTGGACGTCATGCTTTCGAGAAATTATGAATTTCTCTCAGGTATGCACGGCGACGAAGAACATCGTCATCAATTAAATATCACTATATTTTCCATCACCGTGGAGCGGCGATAAAAGTCTATCTGCCAACTCTCTCTTTCGGTATGTGTTCGAAAACGATCTCAATTTATTCTATAAGTACACATAATTATCTCGAACAAAAATTGACAAATAAACTGTTTTTACTCATCCTAGTAGTCTGTGTTTTAACTAGATCTGTTGTATTTTTTAAAATTTTTAAATATGTGTAATAGGCGGTCGAACAGCAGATTATTGGGAATAAAGTCGTGTTATTTATTTATTTATTTATTTATTTTGTTGGTATACTTTGAAGGGAAAAGGGGTAGGCTGGGCCAATAAAGCCAGAATATTATCTGAGGTTGTATGCAGTTGCGCTGGTACTCTAATAAATGGAGTTCGCATTGGCCGGCAAAAAAATTACATAAAAGGGGGTTGCTCTTATTATTCTTTCTTTTTAGGATATACAATACCCGAAGGGTGCCAACGGGACCCTATTACTAAGCCTCCACTGTCCATTCGTCTGTCTGTCGATCTGTTTGTCATCAGGCTGTATCTCATGAACCCTGATGGCTAGACATTAGAAATTTTCACAGATGATTTATTTCTGTTGCGATTATACCAAAAAATACTAAAAGTAGCATAAAATAAATATTTAAGGGGGCTTCCATACAATAAAATAAAATTTTATAGATAACTAGCCTTCCGCCAGCGGCTTCGCCCGCGTGGTTCATTTTAAAGGTTCCAGTAGGATAAAAACCATTCTATGTCCTTTCTCAAGGTCCACTCTAACTGTGTTCCAAATTTCATTAAAATTGGTTCAGTAGTTTAAGCGGGAAAGCGTAGCAGACAGACAGACAGACAGAGTTACTTTCGAAATTAAAATATTATATTATAGTTTGGCAAAGGGAGATCTCCCGCCGGGCGAGGTGGTCATGCCCGGGGAGCGGCCGCGCTCCAACTGACTCAATTCGGAGCTTGTATATATGGTAGGGTATTCAGAAAACTTCGATAGCGTGATTCAGAATACCCGTGGCGTCATCTCTTAATGAGTAGCGGAAGGTCGCTACATCACCCCCTGCTCAGACCGGAGGTCGATAACTTCTATCCATGCTTGAGTAATCTTCGCTTACAAGCGCCTTGAATGCCCTCTATCTGCGGTGAGTCGAGATGTGAGGGTGCAGACCTTGTGTCGCCCTCTGTCCACGGTGAGTCGGGATGTGAGGGTTTAGCGAAGTGTGGAGATGCCCTCTATCTTCGGTGAGTCGAGATGTGAGGGTAGGTTGGAATGTGGAGGCGAGTAGAGTGGGTACTCGAGCCGTCCACGACGTCGCAGGAGGTAGCTGGATCAGGATCAGGAAGCGTTATCACGATGCGCTGCGATGACCCTGACGAGCTGGTGAAGTGATGCTGCAGTCCATCCAGGGAGTGAAGGTGCGACTGATGAAGGTCAGAAGGGACGTATTCTTGTCCGGGGTCACCAGTTTGGCAAAGGGAGATCTCCCGCCGGGCGAGGTGGTCATGCCCGGGGAGCGGCCGCGCTCCAACTGACTCAATTCGGAGCTTGTATATATGGTAGGGTATTCAGAAAACTTCGATAGCGTGATTCAGAATACCCGTGGCGTCATCTCTTAATGAGTAGCGGAAGGTCGCTACAATAGTATGGATGGTACGGAACACTTCGTGCGTAAGTCCGACTCGCACTTGGTCGGTTTTATTTTTATATTTATTTTATATTATATAAACCAGACAAAAAGGCAGACGAGCCGCGTGATTTGAGCAATCACTGTCGCCTATGGACACGGGCAACAACAGTAGAGTCATATGAGCATTGCCGGGTCAATAAAATTGCTTCACAGTAAAGATGGGTTCAGGAGTACCGAGTAGGTACATCGCCGATCGAACCTTCTACAACCCTAAAATGTAATGTTTTCGAAGAAATACCCAAATGTAAAACGCCATAAAACTGGTGATCTTCTCCAATGTAACCCTCAGCTGATCCAGCGGCAGGGTCTTCTAAGGGATAGCCATAAGCCATGGTCACATCATCTATTCGGAATGCTTGGATCGAGTTCTGGTCTTCTTCGGATTCGGGGTCTAGTAGTAGCGCGGACTGGTGAGTGGTAAGAGTGGAAGAACCTGGAATTATTGAGGATGTTTAATGTACGCTTCACATTGGCTGCAACTAGGGTTGCCAACTCTCGAAAGGACCAACCCGGGAGAATTATATGAAGAAATTTATTTGGGGGAATAAAAGAAAATCTTTAATTAATTTTTAAATTTATATTTATTTTGTTTTCGAGCAGCATCTAATATTTGTCATCTTATATATATTTGTAAATAGAGCCAGCGACAGATGCATATATAATTATTAGAAAAACCGGAGAAATTATTGCTCTCCGGGAGGTCGGGAGGTTAACCATTATTACCGGTGTCTCCCGGGCAATCCGGGAGGGTTGGGAACCCTAGCTGCAACACATTTTGCATTTTACTGTCGAGTCGAAGCGCGCACGGCCCGGCGGTCAGCGTAGAACGCAAACGATCTATGCAACTAAGCCAAACGGGCGCGGTCGGGTGTGAGATGGGTGACCGCTAGTGGCAAAAAAATTCATGCGCGATTCCGTGCTTTCGAGGGCATGTTGAGCCGTCGGTCCTGGTTGTTGTCGATAGATAACAGTCGTTAAACCTTGTCGGAGGCCTTATGGGCGGTTTAAAAACATCCGACAGCGGGTTGGCCATTAATCCGTATCTCCACCAACCCGCATTGGAGCAGCGTGTTGGAGTAAGCTCCAGGCCTCCCCAATAATGGGGAGAGATTCGTGCCTAGCTGTAAGACTCAAATAAACCCTTTTTACGTTTTACTTTGGGCACGAGTCTGGACAGTCTTGGAATAACATGTGATAGTGACCAACACAAAATTTGCTTGCATATAATTCCAATCAAAGACGCACAGAAACTCGTTAAGCGCGCGCAGTATTTGCTTAACTATAATGAGACATGATTTACGATTTAAAGCTTAACGGGAAGTGCGTATACAAACTATGAGTTAAATTTCGTGTCGGCAAAATTTACAGTTAGACTCGTTTGCGCAGCACCGTCAATTATACGGTTAACTACTGGTATACAGACTTTCACGACCCGCGTGGCGCAATGGTGACCATGCCGGACTGCCAATCGAGGGGTCCCGGGTTCGATTCCCGGCGAATCAGAAATTTGAATGATGAGTTTTTTCTGTTCTCGGTCTGGGTGTTTCTGTTCCTGTCTTTGTATGTGTCCATGGTACCCACAACACAGGGTATTAATTACCCTACTGTGGGGCTATGAGTGTGTAACGTTAACGTAACGTTCATATTTTGTATTTTTTTCCCCAACCATATTTTGTGTCCCACTGCTGGGCCCAGGACTCCTCTTACCAGTGAGTGGGATTTAGGCCTAAGGCCATAGTCCACCACAAATCACGGTAAAAAACTGTAATCATTTAATGAGCAGCGATAAATGCGCACATTACAAATTTCTTTGTCAGAGGTGCGCTCCCACGATTTGAACCCGATATCTCAGCGTCCGCGGTTTTTACAACTCGGCCTTCGCTGATCCCGCTCTCGAAATCAGTTAAATACATATTATCACAATATTCCCCCTCACCGTGGAGCAGCGATAAATACGGATTTATGATTTAACCAATTTCTTAAGCGCGCCAGATAGAATTGGTACCTCCGTGTCAGAAACTGCAGGTTTCACAGCTCGGCCATCGCTGCTCTCTCCATATTTAAAATCATTAACATTTTTTACTAAATACTAAATATCATTGGGGTATGCAGTACGTACCGATAGGCCTTAGTTTTAGGCACAGTAAGTGGGATATTTATGATTTAACCAATTTCTTAAGCGCGCCAGATAGAATTGGTACCTCCGTGTCAGAAACTGCAGGTTTCACAGCTCGGCCATCGCTGCTCTCTCCATATTTAAAATCATTAACATTTTTTACTAAATACTAAATATCATTGGGGTATGCAGTACGTACCGATAGGCCTTAGTTTTAGGCACAGTAAGTGGGATTCCTTGCCAAACTTCGCATTAACTATAACGTGTCCATAAGATGCACATGACTTATGTCCGATGAGCTTATCCTCTGAAAACACGCTTGATATTACTATTAATAATGTAAAATGTTTTATCATTGTAAAATTTTGAAATTGTTTACGGTGTTTACAATCTTCTGTGCTAGGTCTGACAGTTTGACGTTGATAAAAGTCAGAATAAAAAAAGAAAGAAGGTAGAGAAATAAGTTAACCAGCGGCTTTTGATTTTCTTCTAGGGGCGGATTTACTTATGTCGTAGGGAAATGAGGATATTAGAAATTTCACGAAATTCCTAGGGATATCACGAAATACCGGTAGATGTCGAATATTCTTGTTTTTTACGACTTTTTACTAAAAATATTGTTACGCGCCCAGTTTTTGGGGTTCTGCTGTACGACGCTTTGTTTTCGAGATATAGGTACTCAAAGTCGTAACAATATCTATTCTTCAACAGTATTCGTTATTTCACTAGATTTAGTTTAGTGAAACGACGTATCACTGACGGTTACTTGGTATTTTGTCATATCACTAGATACTGTTAGTAAGAAGAAGTAATAAACAAGAATATTCGACATCTACGGGGATTTCGTGAAATTCCTGATATCCTCATTTCCCTGCGACATTTATAATACTTTATTTACAAAATTCTTTTCTGTACACAATTTTTAACTTAGCTGCCAGTTAAAGATAGAAAAATATGTTGAATAGTTATATCTGTATCAAATAAATAAAAAAAAGGTAACCAACTTTAAAGATTGAAATAATTTCAATCTTTAATAAGTTGGTAACTGCGCCTGAGACGTGGTCGCCATAGCGGGAAACCGCTGGATTCAGAGGGCGCAGGACCGGACGGAGTGGCGAACATTAGGGGAGGCCTATGTCCAGCAGTGGACTTTAAAAGGCTGATGGATGGATGGATGGAACTGCGCCTGACGAGTACTGACGCTCTGAGGCTACTGGATACTGGATGCTACTCCGAGGCTACAGGATGCTATTTCGGAGGATACGGAACCTATAATTGTCGAATATTTGTGAAGAAAGTAAAACTTGAATGACCGAATATCTTTTACTATAGAATTTGGCATATTATCGCTAGCAACGTGCTTAGCTATCGGCTTGAAACTTAGAGCATCAAAGTTACTGACTCACCCCTCAGTAGAGATGGCATAGCGCCTCGCTTCGATACATAATTTTTGTTTCAAATCTGGTGCGGGGGAAGGAGGCACGCATTTAAATTTTGTCACACATTCACAAATATTCTTCCATCGCTACAGACGGATACATTTCTAAATATGTCAATTTTAATTAACAACGTCGTTTTCTATGCACCGAGAACACTGAAACCGACACACACATACACACTATTTGTATAATTAGAAGGCATATTGTGCATGGACGTTGGTACGAGGGGTTCGCCCGTAAAGGCCACTCTTCCGACGGGTGTCATACCTTGATGCTCTAAGGCTTGAAATCGATTGGACCTAAATGCATTTTGAAAATATTGATTAAATATTTTGAGTTTATAAATCCATCAACCACCGACACCAACTGGTCTCGTGACGGCCCTCCACAGACCGCTTTGCACACTTCTTTTCACCACGGACATGTAAGTTATGGGACATCGTTCCAGCTGAGGCATTTCCAGTGGACTTTGACATGGGGTTCTTCAAGAAAGCTGTAAAAAAGCTCTTCTTCAAAGCCAGTAATGCTTGGTGATCGCTTAACACCACGCAGCCCGAGCTTTTTGTGCGGTTTATTTATGTAATTAAAAAAAAAAACAAAGAAACGGTGCGTATAGCAAGAAGCCTTCCCATAATGAATGAATTATTTTAATACTAATTTCTTTGAAGGTAATTCATTCACTATACAATATATAAATAGTTAAATTATTCTGTAGGTAGTTAGCAAACATTGTTGCCTGGACAATCAAGTCAATTAAATAGCTGATTAGTATGCTGTTCCTGTGATGTCACACGTGAATGTGCCTGGCCGTGAGCTGCGAATGAATTCGGACTTTTCAAGTCATTTCTAACCAAAGATTGTAGGTGGAAGAACTTTTATAGTTCATCCGACGCGTGGAAATACTACCGCTGCATCCACTTCTGCCGTGAATCAATTCTATTGTGTTCCAGTTGAAAGGTGCAGTTGCCGGCCAGACTTACATGAGGCGACTATCAGCCTCCGGTGTAGCAGCACAACTACATACGACCTCAGACAAGACTTACCTATTTGTGTTTAGAGTAGATGTCTATGGGCTGCAGCGACCACTTAACAACATGTGGCCTGCATGCTTGTCTGCTACTCCATTCAAATAAAATAAAAAACCCGGTCAAGTTCGAGTCGGACTCGCGCACCAAGAGTTCTGTAAAGTATTTTTTTAATATGATGTAACTAAAATTTTTCGGTTTTCGCTATTTTTCCTTTATCTGCGCTACAAGACGTCGCTTCGTACCATCAAGATTCTGAGTTCACGGGAAGTGCCTACCCTGTAGTAGGTTTGGATTCCCTTGCGAGTGTCGAAAATTTGCGGCAAATATTCGACATAAACGACTGTATCTTTTGATTACGTTTGATATTTTCACAGTTCCAAGGGACAGTAAATCTGAGTATTTGATATAAATTCCAGCTTGATACCTCCGCGCGTCCCTTAGAAAAAGGGTCTTGACAGACAGACAGACGGACGACAAAGTGATCCTATATTATGTTCTTTCCTATATTACGTTTTTTCCTTTCGGGGCACGGAACACTAAAAATGTTTGTGACGATGCGACTGAACTGCGGCTGCGTATTTCGCTAGCGTTCTACAACAGACTCAGGGCCATGCGCGATCGCAGCCTTAAATTTTTTGTCGCAAAGAAATTTTTGGGGGGTCACTAAGAAATTTGGGGGAAGAGGTGTCCCAAATTGGCTTGTTTCGCCTTCAATCTACGCATGACTGATGGATTTGGGGGGGGGGGGGGAGTGGAGTCATGTCCCCTGGGACCGTGCCTGCATAAGATATTGAGTGTCAATCTTGCTAGGTAATACAGCTAAACGTTCCAAGTCGATTTCGATGTTTAGTCGATGGAAACGAAGAGTCTGAACCGGAACATCAGATCAATTTAAAGTTTGTTGGACATGTGACGCAAATGAAGTTCGTCGATTGTAAATAAAATATCGAACAAGTTACATAGTTTTGACGTTCAGCGAGGTAGTGCTGCCAGCGTTTTGGGCACTATGTCGCATGCCGTTATTGGATAGCATACTTCTTTTGTAATGAATAGGTATATAATTTTGTTTTGAATTTACATTTACTAAAGATTTTAATATTAATTGTGTTGTTAATATAGTTAATTAATTAAATAAATAAATAACGTTTCACACTCATAGCGCCACAGTAAGGAATACCCTGTGTCGTGGGTGCCTTGGACAAACACAGCGACAGAAACACAAACACCCAGACCGAGAACAGACATTTTAAACTCATTATTCAAAATTGTGCTTCGCCAGGAATCGAACCCGGGACCCTCCGATCGGCAGTCCGGCATGGTAACCATTACGCCACGCGGGTTGTCAATTATACATACTTTTGTATGTTTTTAATATTCATCTTTGTCCCTCATTGTTGCTAGGCATTTCTTATAGCGACAGATTGCGTAACAATAAAAGCGAAGAAATATTTCTCAGAACCGGAAAACGGCGTACGAAGGAATAATCGAACGAAAGCGCTCTTTATATTAATCGTCGCACGTAAAGTATGTCTGAGAAGGCGCTCGCAGAAACATGGCTCCGGCACCGCGAGCGCGCATTGCAATAAGGAGGGAATTAACATTATTTCCTACAGGTATATTACTGCGGGTTACAGAGAAGATAAAGGTACAGGTGGCATTTCTGTACATTACAGAGTAGTGACATTTTTATTTAAGTCTTAGGGCCTCGTTCATCATCTCCAAAACTCCAAGTAAAGTGTTGAAAAGTTACGTCCCAAGTAAAGTTAATTGGCAAGTAAAAGCTATGATTAGTACGGGTCAGTTTATCATATGATTAGTGCTACTCGAACATCGTGATGACATGTGATCGTCAATTTCAAAGCAAAGAGGCAGCAAAAGAGCATAGATGAGCAACAGAGGCAAACAAAGGTTGCCACTGTTGCTCATCTACAAACAACCACAAGCAAACCTGAATGTTGCGCTGCTACATCCAGGCGTGGTCGCAGGCGTCGCAGCCTTCAATTTTGGGGGGGTCACCAAGAAATTTAGGGGGCAAGGTGTCTCAAATTGACTTGTTTCGCCTTCCGCCTGCGTAGATGCATGACTGATGGATTTTGGGGGAGGGGACATGTCCCCTGTGACCCCTCCTACCCTCCCCCTGGGACCGTGGCTGGATACATCGAGAGCTGTTGACAGGTAGAATGGGCTCACGACAGAAATCGGTGCACTATTTGTTTTGTGGTAGCGGTATTTCCCGCTTGAGTCATGAAATCTCTGGATGTCTCTGGGCTGTTTCACTCATTTCACTCTACTGAAATGAAGAACCGCTTAGCTTGCTATGAGACAGTGTATGATTAATATTGTTTCTCTGTATGTTCCTTTCTTTATTTTGTTAGGAAAATATTATTATTTTTTCTTTTTTCATATTAGTCCATTACTATGTTATATTTTTTTGACCTTAGCAATGAAATATGCAATTTTTTTAGATACCTAGGGGGGGTTTAAGAATTATTTATTGTAAAGTTAAATCCAAGTTTGTGGGTTAAAAATGCATTCAATTTATATCATCTTTAAAATAAATTAACAATTTTCCTGCTTTCCAAGAGTGATTTATTGTATCAATTTTAAAATATGCATTTTGTAATTTATAATGATATTTTACATAAAAAAAATAATGATATGAACATCTCAATAATTCCATTGTCTGAGTAGAAATGTGCGGGTGCCGGTCAGGTGACATGAGGAGACCATTAAGCCATCGTCTGGAGGTGTTTTTGTGGCCAGAAGTGATCCGGGCTACCCTCCAGAGATGCGCGGCAGAAAGGTGGATTAGCAGCATGCATGCCAACGCAGCAGGCAGCGCTTGATATGTTGGACTCACGAAAGACCTAAGTGCCCACCCACTAGTCCCTGTAGCTTCGGGATTAAGAAAAGAGCTACGGTATCATCTGCCTGATCGCGCTGCCTGCGCCACGCGTGGAGGACATCGGGAGTTCCACTGAAGATCCTGGAGTCCTCTCCAAGCGCAGAAGCAGGCCACCGAGGGGTTTTTAGTGCGGTACAAATCCTATTTAACCCAGCATCCCCTTCCAAGGTGCCTGGTGCCTTTAAAGGTACCCCCAAAACCAAAAAAGGTGCCCACCCACTAAACACGACCTGCTGGCCTTAGCTTAACGGACATTAAGCCTTCATCTAGGCGCTAACCTCCGGAAGAGAAATACTACTGCATACGACTTCCGTCAAGAGTCGTTAGAACACGTAATACCGGGTTATATGCCTCCGGAGTAGCTGTGCAATTTCATGCGATTTCAGGTAAGACTCTGGATTGCTTGAGGTTGTGTGTAAAAAGACATTCATGGACTGCAGTAGCACTTAACACCACGTGGCCTGCTATTGGTCTTGCTTGCCTGCTTCTCTATTTACATAGGTAATTAAAAAAAATCTAAACAATATGTAAGAATACAAATAATTAAAATCCTTGCAAAATCAGTGTTAAATAATATTTTTTTATAATAATTGATAATGATAATAAATGCAAATTGGCAGGTTTTTATTAAGCTATTGCCTCTATATTATCAGTTATTAAATAAGGAGTGATTTATACAGATAGACCTATAGGTAATGTTATGGGTGTGTTATGTTATCGAAGAAGCGACCGTACTGACTACTTAGAAACAACTATTCAGTAAAATAACACATCTTCATTCGAAATACGAATCCAGTCGAAGGCGCGCGTTCCCGCGTTACAACCCCGGCTGATATAAAAGTTACTCATGACTTTATCTGTGTTTAGTTATTTATAATCTGTAATTATTTATTTAGTCACTAGAAATATTTTGAAATAAAAAGGCTGAATAAATAAATCAGTTATTAATTTAAAGACGGTTTTTAATAAGTAAAAATGTTGAAATACACAGTGAAAAAATATTGTTCGGAGGGGAGCAAAGTGAACCAGATTATCGTGGCTGTTCTCAGTAAGTAATGTTGGTCTTTTACATATATTTAAAAAAAAAAAAGCAAAATTTGTGTTTAGTGATTAGAAATTAGTGTGTTGTAGCTTCGGGATTAAGAATAGAGCTACGGTATCCCCTGCCTGATTGTAAGAGGCGACTAAAAGGGGGCTTCCAGGTCTTTCCATGCTCTACCGAAGATGGGCCCGTTCTGGGGCGTTGCGCGTGAAGGACACCGGTGCGTTCCGCTGGAGATCCCGGAGTCGTCCCCAAGCGCAGAGGCAGCCACCGAGGGGGTTTTAGTGCGATCAAATCTCACATAACCCGATATCCTCTCACAAGGCGCCGGATACCTTTTGAAAGTTTCCCTCCGATACGAAAAAAGCTATTTATTTGAGATAGCTTAAGGTTAAGGTGTTGATTTAGTGACGTTATGTAAATAAATATTAAATAAAGTTTCATACTCATAGCCCTTCAGTAGCGTAGATATACCCTGTGTCGTCGGTGCTATGGACACACACAAATACAGAAACACAAACACCCAGACCGAGAACAGAAATTTAAACTCATCATTCAAATTTCTGCCTCGCCGGGAATTTAAACCAGGACTCTCGATCGGTAGTTCGGCATGGTAACCATTGCACCAGGCGGGTCGTTTTAAGTAATATACACACTTAGTTAGATTTTTCCGAAACACCCCTAGTATTTCTTCATTGCACATTTGCACTTATGAGTTATCGCATTTGTCAATTAAATTCTTCCAACGTATGTAATATAAAAATAAATTGACTTTGTAGAAAACTGCATAATACTCACACACCTAGCATATTTCGCACTTTGAATTGACGACCCGTTTGGCACAATGGTTATCATGCCAGACTACCGATCGGCGGGTCCCGGGTTCGATTCCCGGCGAGGCAGAAATTTGAATAATGAGTTTTTTCTGTTCTCGGTCGGGGTGTTAGTGTTTCTGTCTTTGTGTGTGTTCATAGTATCCTTTTTTTTGGTATTTGGACCTTCAAAAGGTACCCGGCACCTTGGGAGAGGGTACCAGGTTATGTGGGATTTGACCGCGGGTTTTACCCCTCGGTAGCTGCCTCTGCGCTTGGGGAGGACTCCGGGATCTCCAGTGGAACGGTGTCCTCCATGCGCGACGCCCCAGAACGGGCCCATCTTCGGGATAGCAGATGTGCTCTCCTGCACCTTCCGATGCTTACGGCGGCATGCGGCCATGCACATATATACCACGTCCTTCCCGGGGCTGCTAGCTGGGCGGATCGAGCCCCCACTCTCACCGCCCACAACCCCGGAAGCCCCCTTTTAGTCCCCTCTTACGATCAGACAGGGGATACCGTAGCTCTATTCTTAATCCCGAAGCTACAGGGACTGTGTCCGTGGTACCCACTCCACAGGGAATCCTAGTGTGGGGCTATGAGTGTGTAGCGTTTATTTATTTATTTATTTCACTTGTTGAGCTTGTGATATGATATTTTAAATAATTTAAAAGATTCCTCTGACCTTCTAGAAAAAATTAAGCTAAAAGTACCTCTAAAATTACCTCTCAGAAGTATTCGCATGCGCAATCATTTGTTTGCTGTTCCTAAGTCTAGAACAAAATTCACTTCGAAATCGTTTTTCAATCGTTGTTTGGCTGCATACAACAAGGAGGTTTTGCATAACAATTTCTAAATTTAAAAAGAAAATATTCCAAATATCATTTAAATAAATCTGACACTGTGACACTACGTTATAAATATAAAATACTATGTATTTTATAACATTATGATAGTCCTTTCTTTCTCTTTACATTGTTTCAATGCACTTTGTATTACAATATCTTATTAGCAAAGCTGTCCTTGTGTAGATGTATTATTATTGTACATGCATAATTAATATTTTATTGGCACTCCAAGTCTACAGAACACATTAATATGTTATCATAGATTTAATTTAAATGACTGTGTCCAGAATTTAAAAAAAAAACGATTTTTTTGCCATTAATTAATTTATATCGTTTCGTCTCAATCCTTATTAACACGCTTTTATTAGCTTGACCTGTATGTATGTATGTATGTATGTAACGGAATCTTTTAACTTCATTTTCACTTACTTCTAGGAGTCTGATTAACTTGAAAATTTGCACAGGGATCAAGGGCCGATGACAATACAATAATCTCATAACTTTATATTAAAGTCCTAACTAGGATCATCAAGATAAAAAAAAATACGACGGGCGGCTGATAAGTTCGTGGCCTAGTTATATTTTTAACACACTGATATTAACTTGAAAATTTACACAGGAGTCAAGGGTCGATGAATGCAATAATATATAATAAAAACCAACTAAAAAATTAAAAATAAATAATGTAGTTTAAAAAACTAAAAAACACGCTTTTGTGAAAATACTAAACTAAAAAGTTAAAAATAAGAAGAAAATGTATTATACTGTAAAAAAAAACGTGGGGTGCATGCGTGTTTTATTTAGTTTTTTAAACTACATTATTTATTTTCTGGAATAAGAAAAGAGTAAGTACCTGGATGACCAAGCGTTGCTCGGCTAAAAACAATTGATTTTTAGTGAGTTACTTAACTGACAGTGGCTTACTTAACAACGCCGCCGCAATACTCGCCGATAGATGACAGGAAGAGCCATATTTTTCAGTTTATGTTTAAGTTGAAAACACAGATTGAACGGAATTTTCTAAAAATGAAACCTAGCTAGATCGATTTACTGCGTCAGAAAACCCCTGCACACTATATTTCATGAAAATGGTAGGAGCCGTTTCCGAGATTAAAATTATACATATATTTAGGTATGTATATACAATAATGAGCATGATGACAGATTTTTAAATACCTTTCCTTATTGTAGGTACACGTCTCCTAGTTTCGAAAAAAAGCTTATTTCAGCAATAAACTCAACTTTTAACGTAAATTAATGTATTTTCTGCTATGTAATTTGAATTAAGTGCGAAAACGCTCGTAGGTGTCATGGCGTCGGCTTGCTCTTCAAACTTCAAGCAACACGATGACATTAACTGAGACGTGACGTCATTCCTTTTGATTGGCGTTTCACATAACATGGCCGATTGCTGTATTTAATACTTTTATTTTACTGAAAATCTTATTAATCTTAATGTTTATATTAAAACGGGATCATATTTAAGAACTTTTTTGCATATATTTTTCTGTAAAACCGTTTATTCTCTGATTCTTTAATAGTAAATGTCATCATGCCTATTCCTGGTGTAAAGGTAAGGTAAGGTTTTGGTGGTCTGATCTATATGTATTTTTTTTAAGAAGGCTGCTGGAGTTTTATTCGCCGACTTTTTTTGTCTAAGCTCAACAAGCAACAAGCTGTCAAGCCCGAAAGGTCGCGCGTTGCTTGTCCAAGGCGATAGCCGGGAAAAAGCGACATTAATTAAGCGAATATTTTGTATTCCTAATATGAAACAAATAATTTATTTCTTTCTTTCTCTCTTGTGCCCAGCATTAGGACACAAAAAAAGGTTGAAAGAATCCATCCAATTCTGACGTCCACATTGTGGGTTAAAAGGCGAAAAGCAGCATGGTGCATTAGTATGTAATTATCGTCTCGCAGTAATCTATCAATCACACACTGGCATCTCAGATTTTTTTATTTTATCTGAGACTGGCATATTAAATTCCTGTTAATTTTAAGAAGTGTATATTTTGTAGGTGGCAGAACTATTATGGTTCGCCCGGGGAAGTACCACCGCTGCACCTACTTCTACCGTGAACCAATTCTATTGTGTTTCGGTGGAAAGGTGCAGTTGCCTGCCACACTTACATGAGGCGACCACCAGCCTCCGGAGTAGCAGCGCAACTGCATACGACCTCAGACAAGACTTACCTATGCTTGCTTGAAGTTGTATGTAGATGTCCATGTGCTGCAGCGATCACTTAACACCACGTGGCCTGCATGCTCGTCTGCTACTCCGTTCAAATAAAAAAAGAGACCTGACTATCGCAGTAGGACGTTGAAAATAATAAAAAAAAAACATATTTAGTTTACACTACGTTTGCTCTTTACACCACGTTTTTAAATTTTTTTTCTACGATAATTAAAAAAAGACCAACAACAACAGTAAAAAAAACTCGTCATTCCAACTTTTGTCTCGCTGATATTCGAACCGTGTACTCTTGATTGGCAGCCCGGTGTCACCGGTGTGGTAACCAACCACACGGGTCGTTGAACAAAATTAAGGCGAAAAGGCACTTGCATGCATCGCTTTGCAGTAATCGATCAATCACGGTGGCATATTAGTAGCAGCTTGCCCGACGCGATTCTCGGATCGGACCATAGAGGGTACTATGGTGCTATTTCTAAACGAATTTCAATTTTAACATATCATTATCGTTTATCTCTTTTTTCAAGTTATAGTAAGTTTATATTGATTTTACTTCAGTTTAAGTACTAGGAATATTAGTTAGCATCCCTATTCTATAATTAAGTAGGTATGCATGTTACCTACTTACAATGCGAAATAAGATTTCGTATTTACAGATTTACATGAATGAAAAAAAAAGAGTAAGTACCTAGATAGAATTAAGTTGATTAAATAATAAATTTGCTTCCCAAATTATGATTCGTTTACGATCACAGTAAATTAAATGAATTATCATGCGCAAGATAAGTAATTGTACCACTCTTAAAACTATCGCATTTAGAGTGAAGGTGCGCCATTTTGCTAAGGACATGATCCAAAAATATTTAGGAGTCATTACCGTTCGCAAAATGTATCATAATATGCAAATTAATGATATTTCTTAACTTTTAAAACGTTGTTTTTCTTTTCTGTCATAAAACTTACAGGCGACCTGCGCCTTTCAGCCGTCGTAGTAGTAACGCGTATGAAGTATGCATACGATCTCAGGCACGACTAGGCTTGCTTTGAAGACCACTAAAGAGGAAACGCTACGGCCGTATTTCCATACAAATGTATTCTCCTATTTTCTCCCTGGATAATGCTTCTAGAGGAATGATTTTTTGTGACAATATCTAAGTCTGCTAAAGCTATGCCCCTATGTTTTTTTCAATCAACTACATAATTAGATCAGAAAATATGACTCTTCAAAAATCGTGGGAAATGCCTCTTTCATACAGCCCTAATCCAACAACTGCAAAACAAATTTGAAAGGTTTTTACGACCAAATAAAAACATAGGAGCATAGACTTATTCTATTTCTTCATATTTGTGAAAAAAAATATTTAATAAACTCGATTTTGAAGGAGGGAAGAGGAGAATACGAAACCTCGATTTAGTAAGAAAGTTTGTAGGTATAATCGATCTGATCTGCATCTGTCCCTATCGCACGCGGCAGATAGCGCAGGGTGCAGCGCGATAGCAATAGTTATTCCAAAATACCTATTTTTCAAATTCGGCTGAACCCGAGTTTCCTCTTAACGTGCACTCTATAACTTGCTCAAATACTCTAAAAACTCTAAATGGTCGTTCCTGTTTCAAGCTTTAGCGAATTATTTTGTATAACTGAGCGTTAGTTTTTCTTAGTATCTTGAAGGTACATTATATTGTAGGAGAAATTCGGTCATACTTTAATTTGAAAAACACCAACAGAATTTTTTAAATTTAAAAATACCTACCAGTACCAACTAAATGTAGGTATTAAATTTTATTCTCTGTAATCTGTACATATTGATAGTGTCCATTTAATGCATTGGTCATAAAAATTAGTAAATCATCAGTAATTAATCAATCAGTCAAGTCAATTCATATTGTTCATCCAAGTAAAGTGGTGACTACCTTACGAGAACGTGTCGTGTTGACAATAATTAATTTATTATTTATTTAATTATTTATATTACAGTCATTCCGGGAACTTGAATTGACGTTTAACTTTGAACAAAGTTGGAAAAAAGATTTAATAATTTATTACTTCGAAACTTTTTGATGTTTCAATATAATAACAGTTAATAACTGTATATAATGGATTGCTAAAATGTTATTGTACCAAATAAAAATTAAAAAATAAACTGTTAGTGCCATATTTCTGAAAATTCCCGCCTTTTCCGTGGTGAAGTTGCTGGAAGTTTTTGAGCTCTGATTTGGAATCGTAAACTAGTCCACTTTGATTCGTATGGCAAAACCAAGCTATTTGTTACTTATGTACGTCAGTGTAGATGTCATTTTTATACATTAGGTTTTTAAATTTAATAATACCTTCTTTTTATTTTACCTAAACCTTATATTATGTATTAAGGTTTTTACTTTCTAAAAAAAATATTCAAGTTTACCCAAAATTCATGATAAATTAAAATTCGAGTTTTAGGAGAAATTATGGGTAGTTCTGATGTTACTTTCGTAAATTTATTTTGTTAGAAAAGAAAACCAACTCAAAAGGACACTATTCAATCAATAAAATAAAGGTGTCATAAATTGAAATCATTTTTAATAATTAAAATAACGTACAAAATGTTCAAAGTTACCCGAATCGTACGTAATAATTTATTATTAATTTAATTGACGATTCTAAAAAATATTTCTATAAAGATATAAGTAAACTCAGCTATCCATAAAGATTACGATTATATTAACCAACATTAAACATTGTTAAATAGCCCAAATAAAGTAGTAAACATCTGAGCAAATACTTTAAAGAAAAGGTGGACGGAACAAATTGAATTTATTTCGAACGAATGAATATGTGATTCATATTGTGTATTGCGCTACTAACCTTAATGCACACGGCACACCTACTGCTAAAACAAGGCTCTTTTTGCATCCATGAGCTACTAAATTATTTTGTAAGTAGGTATTATAGGAGCAATATTATGTTAGTATAACCATCAACATGAACAGTTCTGCGATTATGGCAGGCACTTGAAAGGCGCGTGTCGTACATGTAATTATATAGTCTTGTTTATTATTATATTATGTATTTTTTACTGATTGGAAAAAGTTGACGGTAATTTGGTGGATATAGGTTAATATCACAGATATAAGATGTACCAAAATAATCTTAGGTGTTGTAAAACCCCAAGTTTGTTACGATCCCATTGTTGTTACGATCCGATATACCGTATTAATCGCTTTACTCGGGTATCTAACTAAGTTGACTTACAATTTACGAGTAGCTATACTTGAGAACCTTTCAACTTTTGTACTTATTATAACATGGTTGCAACAACATGAAATAATGACAGAAGCTTCTAAATTTCTCTTTTAGATTTTATTTTTTAATATTTGCTTATTTCAAGAAGGTAAATGTGGCGGTATAAATATATTATATTAACAACCTATGTAAACACCCATATTTGTGCAAATGAAAGTCTTTTTCTGTGTCTTTGTCTGAAAGTTGATTTCTACTATATTCATTTCTAGATTTTGATAATAAAAACGTGCTCTACTTTTTTGTAGAGATTCATTTGAACGATTTTTTTTATAAATTATTACATATTTTGTCGTGTGGTAACTTCCACGACTAAAGTAAACACAATAACATATTTTTGTTTGGTTGTGTCATCTGACGAGCTTATAAGCTCCACCACGCTGCTCCCGGTTGCAGCGTTAAGTAAGTGGGCACAGCTAATCTATACTATAATAATATATAAAGCTGAAGAGTTTATTTATTTGTTTGAACGCGCTAATCTCAGAAACTACTGGTTTGAATTGAAAAACAATTTTTCGTGTTGGATAGTCCATTTACCGAGGAAGGCTTTAGACTATATAACATCACGCTATGACTAATATCAAAGTCCACGCGGACCAAGTCCCGGGCGGCCGCTAGTAAATAATAAAAGAAACATACGATCGCATGACACGCGCGATGTAACGGCGCGAATAAATCTCGCTCGTAACGGATGTCGATGATATACGAGAGTTTCCGAGTAGCGCTTTGAGATGGCATCCCGCTGCGACGGTCGCAATACAACGGATTGTTCAAGTAATTACGGTTAAACACTAATATAACGGAACCTTCGTCCAGGCGCGGTCGCAGTCTTCAATTTTGTCGCCAAGAAATTTTGGGGGGGTCACTAAAAAATTTGGGGGAAGAGGTGTCCCAAATTGGCTTGTTTCGCCTTCCGTCTACGCATGACTGATGGATTTGTGGGGGGGGGGGGGGTCATGTCCCCTGTGACCCTCCCTGGGATCGCGCCTGCCTTCGTCATGTTGTCAGTTACAGCTATTATATTCCGAAACTCATAGAACTGCGCAGGTCAAACTTGGGCCAACATAAAACTGTAATTATGTTATTTCTAATATCTGCTTTTTGCTGCCAAGAGCAGCGATGGCCGGGTGTTAAAAAATCGCGGTCTTCGACGCGACCGATCTCAGGTTCAAATCCTCGGCTCGCACCTCTGACGGCTCTGATAAAGAAATTTGTAATGTGCGATTTTATCGCTGCTCCACGGTGATGGAAAATATGGTGATATTTCATTGATTACGATATTCCCCATCGCCGTGCATGCCTGAGAGAAATTCATAATTTTTCGAAAGCATGACGTCCACCAATCCGCACTTGGCCAGCGTGGTGGACTATGGCCTAAATCCCTCTCAATTGTGTGAGAAGGAGACCTGTGCCCAGCAGTGGGACATAAAAAAGGTTGAAAAAAATATATAATCTGCTTGCTACTACCGAACCCGTCATGGGCGACTAACACTTGTTTACTTTTGTAACACACTCAATTCACTTGATACATACTTAAATATCAAAACTAGTCAAATAATGTTAATATTCAAAGTATGCACAAGGTATGTACTATTAGGTCATCATTCATGTTTACACCGAAAAGCAAAACAGCTGCGGCATCCGACCAGAGTTTGAAGCGACGATCAGCCTGAGTAGCAGCAGTAATGCGGTTCACAGGAGTTCCCTGACGACGTTTAGGTGCATGCGATATGATATCTTTTTCATAGAGTAAGATGATGAGAAGATAAGAAGATAAGATAAGAGATAAGAAGATGAAAATGTTTTTTGTAAAATAAATAATTTCTCCAGATGTATGCCTTTCTTATCCTAAGAACTGATAAAGATGGTGAACCGAAATCACTGACGGAAGCAACTAAGTTACTTTTCCGAAAAAAAGTATGTAGTTACTTCAAAATCAACCATGCAAGAACATTCCAGGCTATAAATAGCGAAGGAAATGTAAAGGAACCTTATCTACAAATCAGATTTATCGACTCCATCGCTTCGCAAGTTGACTGGTAAATTATTTTTAAACTTCTAAATATTCAAAGGGTTTCTAATTATAGAAGTAATGAGGTGCATTTACTTAAGATAAGCCTAATCACTAATTAACTGGACAGTTGTAATGGTTTTAGCACTTATCCAAGACCATCGTTGTGTATCCATCAGGAGTGTGGTCATTCTAAATGGTTTCAGGGATTTTTTACTAGGCCAAGTTTAAATACTGAGGTCGTCTAATACTTTTAAACGAGCATAAATCGATCTAGCTAGCTTGTATTTTTAGAAAACGTTGTTTTATCAGTATTTCCAGGCAATGAAAACTGCTACAATATCATTAGAATTCGAAGGTAATATTCACCACTATCTCCATTCTTACATGTTTATAAGGTGGAAAGGGCTCAGATGGGAAATCGAGTGGTCCCGAAACAAAAAGACCCTGGGTCTCTGGTTCGTGTCCAGCCAGATAGATATCTCAAGTCCGATAATTTTTTCCCCTTTTTCAAGTGCCTCTTGTTATGAGTAAAACTAGGTGTTTTTGGGAGCCCTTTATAAACGCATCTCAGCATTTTTCTAAATTGGGTTTGAGGTTAGACCAAGAAAATCAATTGTTTTATCCGAGCAAAGATCTGTCATCCAGCGAAATCCAGGTACTATCATAAAATAAACTTAGGCCGATTGTCGAAAGGTGGAGCGCTAGAACAACTCACACAGATGCATCTTCATATTGCGACGAGAGACGATCTTATGCTCAATAGTCCAAGCTCCAAAGGAAGGTACGTTTGCAAAATAGGTATGTAGAATCCAGGTAGCATTTGACACAGATAAACCCATAAATAACCGTTTGAAGAATTCTAACCATGTAAAGAAGGGAGGGAGGGAGGTAACCTGACCACAACTTCCACTGGCAACATTAGTATTATTAGCCTAGGATGCACGGGCAATGAATTGTCAAAATGCGGTCTGCATGTTTTGCAAACAAACATCCCTTTGGAGCTTGGACTATATAGCATATTTGTCCTGTAATGTATGCTTCACTCAAAATTATGAATGTTTAGCTCGTGCCAACATGTAGACCAATACTCTAGAATTATCAAAAGTAAAACAAAATATATAAATATTAGTACATACGTATATTTATTTAATAAAAAGTAAGTATACGTATATGGCACATGTTCAAACTAAACCTAAGTTCCACTGCTAAATGCAGATTCTGCAATGGCGAAGAGGAATCCGGTATACACATGCTCTGCGACTGTGCCGCACTCGCCCATAGCAGAAGTCGGATACTGGGCGGCAGCCTAGTCACATTGGAAGATGTCAGACTTTTAGATCCAAAGGGCATCGTATGGTTCCTAGCAACCAGGCCAAGGGAATCAGATATAAACGAGGGGCTAGGCTACAATAGATCATTTACTGGTCACAGGGGCCTTAGGTTTCCTTCCCCACCAACCCAAATAATAATAATATAAGTATATGTAAATGAGATGTTGATGGTGTCTCACAAGATGAGCTGTGTGCCCATTATCGACCCATAGTCATTCTGTAATCTCAAATATATAAATGTACATTTTTTAAAGAGTGCTGCTGCTAAGAGTTTTTTCCGCCGCCTATTTTCTCTCAGCTCAACATCTTGCCCAAACAGGCACCTAAAGGCGATGACCGGGAAAAATTGACATTCATTCATTAAGCATTAACATTGACGGAAGCTACATAGTGTTGGAGGGCTTCCTTTCCAGATGAGGACACCAATAATTTAACAAAGAATAAACAGTCTGCCTGGGATATACCCGCAGTTAAATCTATTTATGCCTGCCTCCTAGAGCAATGTTCTAGCAGCGCTGATAGAGCTCGTTTGCTTGCAGTTGCCGAAAGTGAATCGGGTCACTGGCTGCGAGCTCTTCCTTCTAAAAATATAGGCACCGTGCTAGATCCCACCACATTTCGTATCGTGGTGGGTCTCCGGCTCGGTGCTAAAATATGTGAGCCTCATATATGTCCGTGTGGGCAGCAGGTGGACAGGCTTGGCCGACATGGCTTATCCTGTACCAGGAGCGCTGGCAGATTATACCGACACGGTACGCTGAACGATTTAGTTCGTCGGGCTCTTGTCACCGCTTCTTTGCCAGCCACGTTAGAACCGTCTGGTTTGTCAAGAAGCGATGGCAAGAGACCTGATGGTATGACCTTAGTACTGTGGCATCTTGGGCGTCCCCTGGTATGGGATGTTACCTGTGTAGATACCTTGGCCCCCTCGCATATTAATAACACTGCGGAGAGGGCCGGGTCTGCCGCCGACCAAGCCCAGATCAGTGGCGGGGCAAGACCTAAATTTGATGTGGGCAAGATATATTTTGCGAGGCCCCCTGATGGATGCCGCTGGAGGACGGATTTTGCTTAGAAAAAATTTTTGATACTCAATTTTTTATTCAGAAAAATGGCTTCTTCATTGCGGTCCTAAACAGCGGCGCTCCAAAACAAAAACTGTTTCATACCGTCATCAGTAACAGAACTACCTTGTGGAGGAGAAGCGTGGTGGTTATCTTGTGTATCGCACTTCTGAGCTTCGTCTATAAGGTGTTATCGAGGGTCCTTACTAATCATATTGCGAGACGGCCAGACAATTTCCAGCCTACCAAACAAGCTGGATTTCAAAAATGTTACAGTACAATATAACCATACATACGATGCGACAGGTTATACAAAAGTCCGAGGAGTATAACCTGCCGCTATTTTCCGTATGTGGACTATGAGGAAGCTTTCGATTCTATCGAGACCTCTATGGTGCTAGAGTATCTCCAAGGGTGTCAAATTGACTACAGGTAGGTACATCGAGGTGTTGAAGTGTTTATACAAAGCCGCCCTCATGACCGTCCCGAATCCACGGTGGAAGCAGTGAACCTATTCCACGGCAGCGCAGAGTATGACAAGAGGATCTTATATCCCGGAAACTGTTTACCACTGCACTGGAGGATGTGTTTAAGCCGATGGAGAGGATAGAGCTAGGTATTAACATCAATAGCGAACACCTCACACACCTTCGATTTTCGCAGTCAATTATGCAGCAATATCACCGATGATATAGTCATCTTGGCGGAGTCCCTAAAAAAACTTAGCACTATGCTAGGTAACCTCCGTAGCGCCTTAAAACGGGTGAGTCTTAAGATGAACACGGACAAGACTAAGATTACTACTAATTGCCATGTCACACCCATACCGGTCGTTGTTGATGTCGCTGCTCTCGAAGTTGTCGACGATCTATCTGGGACAAGCGATCCCTATGAGTGAGTCTAACTTTGAGAGAGAAGTAACTCGTAGAATCCAACTTGTTTGGGCAGCCTTCGGGAAATTATAAAGTGTGTGTGTTGCCATTGAGGCGGGACATGGTCTTTTACAATTAGCCTCTTCCAGAAGCTCAAGGTCGTTCAATGAGCTCAAGATGGAGAGAACTAAGCTTAGTGTTTCTTTACGCGATAGAATCCATAACGATGAAGTCCGTCGACGAACGAGGGTTACCGACATAGCTCTCAAAATCTGCAAGCTGATATGGCAATGGACGGAGGACTGACAACCGATGGGTCTCGGCAAAAGGAGCACAGTTGACCCTCCGACCAGGTGGACTGACGACCTAAAGAAGATAGGGGGAAACCGCTGGATTCTGCGAACATAGACGGAGCAAACAGAATGGGAAATCCCCAGCGGGCAAAGCTAGGATTCCCCGCGTCATTCATCGCCCGCAACGCCAGCAAATGTTGCCAGACTAGATCTTTAAAAAACGAATGTGGTAGGCTAGAATTGTCAGATATGCATATTATATTAATATGCATATGCAGATTGATAGCTGTTTTTTTTTTGTTATTTATTGCTAGATGAGTAATTATATCTTATATTTGATTTCGTGGGCCTTCGAGGCGCGAGGCCCCTTGGACCGCGAGGCCGTAGGCGGTGGCCCACGTCGCCCACGCCTTACGCCGCCTCTGGCCCAGATCCTCAAGCGCCTTAAGTATTGTAATTTATCAGACAATTACTTATTTGCGGCGCTTGCTGTGGAGACCTTGGGCCCTTGGTCTTCTGACATGAAAAAATTCATGTCAGAAATGTCGTCCAGGCTTGTTCTTGCATGTGGCGACCTGAGAGCTGGCGTGTATTTCGCCCAAAGGCTCAGCCTCGCTATTCAACGGGGTAATGCCGCCAGCGTCTTAGGCGCCATGCCGAACACGGACATTCTAGAGGAAGTTTTTTATTTATAATTTTATTGTTTTATTTTTGTAATTGTAATATTTTAATACAGTTTTTTTTAAATTCTTATTGTATATAGTTAAGTCTTTTTAATATTAGTTGTAAATATAAAGTAGTCTTAATAGTTTGTAAATAAAATTTGTTACAAAAAGCATTAACATAATACATTTTGTATTCCTAATTATATAATAAATATTTTTTCTTTCTTTCTTTCTTGTTTTGAGTGTGGTTGGACACCACACCACAGCTTCCACCAAAACACAGAATGTCTTCACGGCAGAAATGGGTGCAACGGTGGTACATCTCGGTTTCACATTGACTTTAGGCTGCACTCCTTTGAGCATTCCACTGCTGGGCACGGGACTGTCCCCATTTTTTTTTCAACCTTTTTATGTCCCATTGCTAGGCACAGGTCTCCTCTCACATGTATGATGGATTTAAGCCATAGTCCACCACGCTGGCCAAGTGCGGATTGGTGGACGTATATTGGGTAGACCTAACTCGCTGCTCCAATGCAGGTTGATGGATAAGTGACGTTTTTAACACGCTTTTATTAGCTTCGGTCATATGTCACGGAAATTTTGAACACGATTTTAACGTACTTCAAGATGTCGGATTAATTTGTAACTTTGCATACTTATCAAGGACCGATAACAATGCAATAATATGAAAAAAAAAAATTCAATACAGAGAGTTAATATTACAGAAGTAGAAGGTCGAACAATCAATCATAAATAATTACTTAAAAATATCAATTCAGAGAAAACATCGTAGGATGCATTTTATTACATTTTCATAATTCTCCTCATATATATAGTTGCCAATTAAATGATTGTAACATTTAATATATCAAGCACCTCACGCTTGAATTGATTATTTGAAGCCTTAGAGCAACAAAGGTACTGACTCACCCTGGTGACATACCTGTCAATTTTGACGCTCTACGATTTGAAGTAATTAATGACGAAACGAAGTAAAAAAAGACCTACTATTATAGAAGAAATTATAGCCCAACAACTTATAAAATTAAAAACCCCCCGACCTAAAAATAAACTCTAAAAACTAACAAATAATATTTTAAACCTATTATAATTATCATCGTCACATATATTATGTGAGTTCAAGTATTTTTATTTTTCAAGCGTCGTCGCGTTGGGGGACCGTGAGGGCAGACGACGTTAACGGTTGAGTCGATTTTGCGAATTTTTACACACTTTTTATTAGCTTCACCTGTATGTTTGTATGTTTGTATATTTGTATGTTTGTATGTTTGTAACCGACTTCTTTGGGCGCGATTTTGACCCACTTTAAACGGCCAGATTTCGTTCAAACTTTGTAGATTTATTGAGGACCGATGACAATACAATAATCTCATAACTTTATGTTAAAGTCGTAACTAGGATCATCAGGATAAAATAAAATATACGAGGGGCGGCTGATAAGTTCGTGGCCTAAGGTACTTTAACACGTCTAAGCGTCTGGTTAACTTGAAAATTTACATAGGGGTCAAGGGCCGATGATAATGCAATAATTTGAGAATAAAAATCCAACTAAAAAATTAAAAATAAATAATGTAGTTTAAAAAACTAAAAACACGCTTTTGTGAAAATACGAACTAAAAAGTAAAAAAATAAGAAGAAAATGTATTTTACTGTAAAAAAAAGCGGGGGGTGGTTTTTACCACTGTTACTGTTGACACCATGCACCCCACGCTTTTTTTACAGTAAAATACATTTTCTTCTTATTTTTTTACTTTTTAGTTCGTATTTTCACAAAAGCGTGTTTTTAGTTTTTTAAACTACATTATTTTTCGGAGTAAATTCTTTTGTTGCAATCTGTACCTACACCTGTTTTTCTCACTTAGCGGTCGAGCCCCGACGCGACGCCGCTTGGAAAATAAAAATACTTGAACTCACATAATATATGTGACGATGATAATTATAATAGGTTTAAAATATTATTTGTTAGTTTTTAGAGATTATTTTTAGGTCGGGGGGTTTTTAATTTTATAAGTTGTTGGGCTATAACTTCTTCTATGTACAAACTCCATTCAAAAAATGAATACGCGTATATATACGCACTTTGATCCATGAAATGAATTCTGAAGCTGAAGTACTCTGAACAAACCAGCTTTATATTACCTACCCATCGACATATTTACTGTGCACATACATATTTACGCTCTGTACACAAACAACTCAATTGGCTGACTGTCCCCTGAAGTATTTATTCTAGAATCATCGACAGACAAAGCGGCGACGCGCTAGGACAACAAATCAATCATATCTGAACTTTAAACTTCGGTAATAAAGTACAGATTTGATAGCAATCCGTAAGCGACCCTATTGACCAGCCGATCTATCTTCATTAGGGCTTTTGACCCTCCCAACCCTTGAGCTTTCATCCTTATATGCGATTTGGTCATGAATAACAAACATGTTATTGTTTGTGAGGCATTATCGATCTATTTAATTATTATTTGAAACAATCATCGTGTCCTTTACCTTTTGATGGAGTATAAGTATATCAGTAGGAACCCGGACGACCGACATAGGTCGTCCGGGTCATAAACAAAGCAATTGAATTCCTTTGTTTAATTAAAAAAACACTCATTGGCTTAGTATTACTTACCAAGGCCATCTGAATTAGCTCTCAATTAAAAAAATATGGTCACAAAAAAAAACGCAATATGCTTGCTTGAGTTTTGAACCCCAGTCTCTAGCTCGGCAGTCAGCCTATGTAACGGATAAGGAAGCTTAATTCAATTTGAAAAAAAATCATACGATTAGGGCTAACCTTAACCCTTAACTGATCGTAAGAGGCAGCTAAAAGGGAGTTCCGAGATTGTGGGTGGCGGAACTGGGAGCTCTAACCATCCAGATATCGGCCACGGGAAGGACAGCGGGTGTACCGCACGCCTTCGCAAACTCTGGAAGTTGCAGTATAGCACCATCCTCTCCGGATGATAAGGCTGTTTTGGGGCCACATGGGGCGTAAAAATCTTACATGACCCATCTCTGCCAATGTGTCAGGTACGTGATAAAGGGATTTATTCCACGGTCCACCAAGCTGGCCAAGTGTGAACTGGTCAAATTATCACATGATACAGACATGTAGGTACGGTGCTGCGGTGATGGAAAACATCGCAAATATTTTAGTATATTGACATACGCTCAACGTGGATAATAAATGGGCTCTAATAAATTTCTTTGTCAGAAAGGCGCACCAGGGGTAAGAATTCGGTATCTCCATGTCGGAGACCGCAATCTTTACCGCTCCGTCATCGCTGCCTGATGGAGCAGATAAGCAGTATTATACTAGCGATAGTACTGCTTTTTAAAATAATAATACAAATAAAATCTCTCTCAGCCTTTTTAACCGACCTCAAAAAGGATGTGGTTTCTCAATTCGACCGTATTTATGTTTTTTATGTTTGTTCGCGGATAACTTCGTCGATTATAAACCTATTTTGATGACTCTTTTTTTGTTTGAAAACTTATACTTCTGAGGTGGTCCGATTGTCACCAAGTCAAGTTCTGATGAAGGGATCCCAGGAAAATCGAGGGGAACTCTCAAATTTTATAGGCACACATATTGATTTTCTTAGCAACCATCATCTCATGTTGTTGAGCTGATGATGGAAGGTACTACTATGGTTAGGAGTTGAGAGAAAATTCTTTCGATAAATGTTTTTTTGTTCATAAACTTATGCTCCCGAGGTGGCCCATCTGTCACCAAGTCAAGATCTGATGATAGGATCCGAGGGAAATCAAGGGGAACTCTCAAATTTTAAAGTCACACATATTGATTTTCTTATACTTTCTGCATCAAAAGAGGTATTTATGCATAGTTATTGTAATTTCATGTTGCTGAGCTGATGATGGAAGGTATTACGACGGTCAGGAGTTGGGATCTTTTAATTATTCATAAGTTCATACAGACCGATAGTACTCGTAGTATTCTATCAGGCTATAACATTAACGTTCAGGGGTTAGGTAGAAATATCGCCAATTATGCTTAAACAATACAAAATTATTAAATTGAAAGTAAGTACTAAAAAGAGTGATATAATGATAACGACCCGTGTGACACAATGGTTACCATGCCGGACTGCCAATCGAGGGGTGAATGATGAGTTTAAACTTCTATTCTCGGTCTGGGTGTTTGTGTTCCTGTCTTTGTATATGTGCATGGTACTCACGACACAGGGTATTAATTACCTTACTGTGGGGCTATGAGTGTGTAACGATTATTTATTTATTTAAATGTAAGTTTTTAACAAAAACAAAACCGCCTTCAAACGTTAAAAAATAAATTTGTTCAGTATTTGGCATTTGATATTTTTCCTTGCTAATGGTAGTGACTCTTAAAACTGTTTTGGAGTCGGAATAATTGTAACAAATACCTACCTTCATTACAATTGTTGCAATCAATAACATTTAACATTGCATCGATGCAATTCAGGTTATAAACTTTTAAATTTATATCGTAACAAATGGAATAGAATTTAATTTACATGCTAATTCATTGTTAGCAAAGGAGATATTTACTGATGGTTCTAGGTAGGTATACCTGTTTCATCCTTATGTCATGGATAAGAACCTGATACGTTTCCCATTAAAATCGATACAATGTAAGGTTGTTTACTGTTGCAATTAAGACTAAGTAGTATGAGAGAGCGATATTAATTATAAGGTTCAACCGATGTCAACGATGGTCAGCTCGTGTAATATACACGTGTAATTACTGATTGGGAGACCAAGGGGAATTGTAACAAATTTTACATTTTGCTTCATATAAAAATAGTACCTGGGCGACCGAGCGTTGGTCGGATAAAAACAATTTATTTTCTTCGTTTCATTTCAAACGAAACACACATTTGCTAAGCAAATAACTTAATCACGCCATCTGAAATAGCTCCCAATAAAAAAAAAACACAAAAAATAAAAAATAAACGCAATATGGTTTTGAGAGGTTTGAACCTGGGTCTCTAGTCCCGCAGTCAGCCCACGTAACCATTCGGCCAAGGAAGCTTTAATTCAATGAACGAAATTTTTATAGAGCTCTTTCAAATCGACATTGTCATCTCTTTGAATGTCGGATTGACGGATGGCGTTTGGCGCCTAATACTCTCCAATATATGTCAGGAAGAGTCGTATTTTTCAGATAATATTTGAGTTGATTAGCTGAAAATATTTTTTTATAATTTAAAATTTCTAAAAATAAAACCTAGCTGGACCGAGGTACTAAATTTCATTAAAATCTTTGCAACCGTTTGAAAAGTCATAAAACGACAATTTAAATCACTAAATAAAACGGCAAATTGTTTGTAAAGTAGGTTTACGATCGAGATGTTTACGTGATAACGTCCGCACGAGAAAATCTCCATTCGTTTGTATGCCGCTAGAGTGAGAGAGACGGAAGATCGGTCCACTCACTCGAACGCTATGCCAGCCTCCGCTCGTGAGGATTCCGCGTGACAAGTTTCACGGAATGACTGGCAGCGCTCGAGATGAGACGGGAGATCGGTCCGTCTCTCTCTCGTTATACCTGCGATCGCGCTCGTGAGGTTTTGGTGTGACACAAGTTTCTGAACATGTCACCCGACTAAAACGATTTTAAAGACGTTATCACGTCAAAATAAAATTTGTAATAAACATTCTAGTGGTCCTGCCAGTCCTCTCCTACGGCACAGCAGTGGGCTGGCTGTCACCCATGGGCCCTCGGCTCATGTCCGAAGACACTCCAGCAGCATTACCAGTTCATGAGGACGTCATATCCTGGATGGCCTCCATCGTCTATCTCGTGGGAACTCCGAGCGTGTTCCTCTTTGCATTTATTGTGGATAATTTTGGGAGAAAGAAAGCGCTATTGTTGACTTCTTTTTCTATGGCGGTAAGTTTTTTTTGGTAATGTTATTTCTATTTCTTTATAAAATGAAAGAGTAAAAGAGCGTGCAGGTTATAGTATATTAAGTAGTCCCTCCAGCAATTCGATAATCTACTCGTACTTGTAACTTAAATAATCTTAAGGTTAACTTCAAACCTAATTGTTTTTATGTCTTATACCTATCGAAAGTTGATGTTTGACTTATGCTAACTAGCCCCAGTAATCTTTCCACCGAAACACAAAAGAATGACATGGCAAATAGGTAGTGGTATTTCTTCCTTCGAACTATAGTACATATGTACTAGGTAGTAAGTACTTAATCGATTTAATCTATCATGCTATCATATTCGATCTTGTTATCATCTCCCACGAATACTGTGGTGTAAGTATAAATAATAGGTACATTGTAACAAATTTGCAATTGGTTTGGTATTAGTAATAAGCATAGATTTATTAAATCTACTGTAATAAGCTCAACAACACAATACAAAACTCACGTGCACTACTCTAACCAGGTCTGCTGGGGCCTAAAACTCTATTCAACTGAAACCTGGGCTCTTATAACGGCCCGAGCGATCGTCGGTTTCGGCGTCAGCGGCTGCTACGTCGTCACACCTCTTTACATCAAGGAGATCAGTGAGGACGACATCAGAGGGACCCTGGGCAGTTTGGTGGTCCTCTCGCAGAACCTGGGAAACCTGGTCGTGTACATCATGGGAGAGTACCTGTGCTACCACGCGACGTTGTGGATCTGCTTGTCGGTTCCTCTTGTCCATATGCTGGTGTTTACTGCCATGCCGGAGACCCCGTCGTATCTTCTGAAGAATGGCAAGGTTGAGGTGAGTTTATCCAGTGGTAGGTATGGTACTATGTACTTATGAATAATCTAAATAATAAATTAGGATTTACACATCATAATCAGGGTTATTGACTCTACGACGGTTACTCGCAAAGGCGTAGCGTCAATAATCCTGATAATGCTCTATTTTGGGGCGAAACACGTGTTGGTGGTGGTACGTATGCTGGTGTATATTTTTTATTGTTGCATGTGCATGTATCCTATGTGGGAGAGAGGGAGGTGTTATTGCATGAAAAAAGTATACACTATCATACGTTCTGATTGCGCATTGTTGCAAAGTAGTTTTTAACCTATCTTTATAACATTGGAGTTCCGCAAAGTAACGCTTGATTCTATTAATTATTTAACTTATTTAACAATTTTCAAACTTTCTTGAAGACCCATCGTTAATATTTGGCAGATGGGATATCTTCTGTAGATATTGGACATGTTTTTCCTTTAATTTCAGGAGGCTCGTGATACCTTAGCGTGGCTTCGCTGCCGACAAAATACAGATGTGGCGATAGAAGACGAACTCCAACGACTGCTCCTCGAGCTGGAGAAGAAGAGCAATGGAGAATTCTTCAGTAATGTCAAAACTCTGGGTGAGTAAAATAATCTCACTTTGTACTTAAGGAAATTTGTTTTGTACTGTGTTATATGATATGAAATAATAGAAGATCTTTATCCTTCAAAGTGGGTTAAGCAATACTTTCGATTTAGGACTGAAGAAGCATAAGATATTATTAAAATTTAATTTAATAAAAATCTAAATCAATATATTGGCTACATAGGCTGCGTGTCCGTGCTTCGGAGGGCACGTTTGGGCATTGGTTGTCTATAGATAACAGTCGTTAATCCTTGTCGGAGGCCTTACGGGCGGTTTCAAAACATCCGACAGCGGGTTGGTCACTAACCCGCATCTCCACCAACCCGCATTGGAGCAGCGTGGTGGAGTAAGCTTCATGCCTCCTTAACAATTGGGAGACCCGTGCCCAGCAGTCGGACGCAAAAAAAGGTTGCAGCCAGCTAGCCTCTGCGTTTTGCTGAGTTCAATATTTAAACAATACAAAAACAGTCGTAAACAAATGTTGTCAGGCTGTTGCTGCTCTAGAGCACCATGATATGGCAATACTAATAATTGGCTACATAAGGGCAAAAATAATAATCCGGTCTTGGACTACCAAGTCAATTGAGACACTTTTAATGAGCTGTCAAATAGTGACATCTCCATACATTTTGTATGAGAAAATGATAAGTGACGTCACTTATCATATATTATATAGTCAATTGACTTCATTATTATTGATTTAAGCGTTAATAAAAATCATGTATAAAAAAGAATTAACAATTATATTGCTTTCCAAGCGTGATTTAGTGCAACCTTTTTAAGGTAAGGATTTTGAATTTTTTTGTGCATAGTGTCCAAGACCCTATTTAAAATTTTGCGATAGTTTTTCTCTATTCGAACCTTAAAGAAAGCCAATTTTACCAACTACACATGCCTACTACGTATACTTTTTTTAATTAATTTTCCTGAATTACATTCATACACATAATATTAAGTCTTAAAGCAGCCGTCGGTCCGTTAAACTTCCGTCAGTCAATACCTCTGTTGCTCTAAGACATAAGTACATCGAACATAATAATAATAATTAAAGCATACGAAGATAACTTTATAAATTTAAAGGGATGGATTTATATTTATTTATACTCCAATATGAAATCGTGACGTAAAGTAAATTTTGTAACGTTAACAGACCTCCAGTCTCTAACACCGTGCGGTCCAAAAATCTTTCGATTATAAAGTACCAATTTTTCCCCACCCTTTTTATGCCCCACTGCTGGTCACAGTTCTCCTTCGACTCGACTTCGAGAAAATTATGAGTAACTTTCCGGTATGCACGGTGATGAAAAACACCGTAAAACATGTTGTAAATTAAATAGGTATCAAAATGTTTTACCCGCGCAACGTTGAGCAGCGACGCACATCACACATTTCTTCGTCAGTGATGCGCGCCGGATTTTGAACTCGGTATTTCCGTGTTGTAGACCGCAGTTTTAAATATACTGTAAAACTATAAAGTACTATAAACGTATAACATTTGATATTCAATCAAAATATGTATCTACCAAAAACGCTATGAACAGGAGTCAGCAACAGGTAACACCAACGAAAGGACAATCCCAATCAATAACGATAAATAAACCGTTGTCAAACCTGATCCCTACCTTCCTTCTCTGCTCTATGTCCCTAACCGACTTTCCGACCACATATTTACCAACGCAAATATTCTAATGGTTTAAGTATCATGCAGAAGTTATGTCCTCAGAAACACAGTGTATTTAAAAATTAATCCCAATTTTCCTTGGTCACGGTATCACGCTTGAACGTCTGAACCGGTTTCGCTAATTCTTTCTTTATAATTTGTTATTGTCAGAAGAAGGGTCTTATGAAAAAAATAAGGAAAATTGCGCGGAAAATTAGAAAATTTATGAATACTTAACCACCATATAAAATTTTGCAATGATTTTCTAACACAGATTTCTAACGTAACTTTAATTAACCTTTTGGCGTTTGACATAACATTGACAGAATGTGTGCAGTGTGGTGCTGCAAATATCGTCAAAGAGAATGTAAGAAAACTGAATATCGTTTAAAATAGATGCTTCGGTATACCAATTCGAATTCATTCATAGTTAAGACATGATACGTTTTTCGGGTTAGCTAGTACCATATCTTAATATATATATTTCTTCTGTGCGTGTGTATGTGACTGAACTCCTCCTAAACGACTGGACGGATTATGATGAAATTTATTGTGTGTGTTTAAGGGGATTTGAGAATGGTTTAGATTCACAATTTGGGCCACTGGAAATGTTTTTTAATTACTTTTTTACTTATTTAGTTTTCCCATATAAATTGTTCCTGCCTGTCAAACGTTTTGTATTTCGTGCCGTGTCGTTCTAAACTTTGACACAGTCAGAATAACTGGACAGTTCGTATGTCATTATTTGTTTTATATTTTTGTTTGATAGTAACATGAAGTCTCTTTAAGATAATAAGAAAACAAATACTCTTTTATTACTTTTAAGGCAAGACAACGTCTGTGGGGTCCACTAGTAAAAGTATAAACCTTGATATTAAATCAAAAGATGTACCTATGTACCAAACCACCCACGTATGAATGAACCGGAGTCGGCAACAGGTCTAACACCGACGAAAGGGCGATCCCATAACTCCGATAATGTCCAAAATAAACCGTTGTCAAACCTGATCCCTGTCCGCTTCCCGACCACTTACCAACACAAATATCGCCCATCATTACCGTCGGTAAACAGTTACGGGAATGTTTAGCGACCACTTCGCCTTAACGAACCGTTTACACAATGTTACCGATAGTCAGTTGATTATGTTTACAGATGCTAGGCCGATATGTTTTTTGGGTCGATTAACTATATTTGAGAAATGGTGTAAATACGAGTATGTTAGGGCTCCAACCCTTTTAGCGCCCCATTGCTGGGCTCGATTCTCTGATCATTACTGGGAGGTCTGGAGCTTACTCCAGCATGCTGCTCTAATGGGGATTGGTCTAGATGTGGGTTGGAGGACAATGGAAGCGCGCATGGCACAGAAGCTAGCGTAGAAAGCAAGCTATCTATGCAGCTAAGCGAAACGGGTGGTCGTTAGTGGCAAACACATGGGCGTACCGGGGGGGAGGGCAGTGGGGGGGCAGCTGCCCCCTCTGGATGAAGGCCAGATGCAGGGTTTCAAAAATCCCAAAAGATCTCCTAATCGAAAAAATAAACCTATTAGCTTATTCTTTTTATGCTAGATATGCTAACTTTGTTTGAACGTGCTAATCTCAGGAACTACTGGTTGGAATTGAAAAATTCATTTTGTGTTGAATAGTCAATTTTGTATTTGATATTTAATTTTGTACGTGTCTAACGTGGCTTTACGCGCGGTACCCAGTTTGAAAAAAATTGCCCCCCCCCCCTCCCCCGCCGACCAAGAACCTAAAAATTTGCTCCTCCCACCCTGACTAAAAACTTGCCCCTCCTGACCAAGTACTTGCCCCCCCCTGACTAAGAACCTGGGCAAACATGCACCTTTTTATGCTACGGAGAGCATGCTAAGCCGCCGTCGGTCCCGACTGTTATCGATAGATAGCAGTCGCTAACTTTGTCGAAGGCCTTATGGGCGGTTTGGATACATCTGATGGCCAGTAGAGCATGTTATAGCCCCTTAAAAAATTACCCTTGGCACAAATCTGGCGCATGACATAATTGCATGCTAAACCCGTCAGCTCCCTCGTTATCTTGGCGTGTGTCGCTCGCTACATAAATACATTCGAGGGAGTATTTTCTAACTGAAAATTGATACTCATAACATGTCAATCGTAATTATTTACTTACGTGACCTAGGTGTCTTGTTACTTATCGGAAATTGATATTACGTCACGAAATACTTCCGTTCTGTGACGTCAACGCCAAGTAATTGGCAAAAACCACTTCTCTTTACCATGTCCACTGATGTCAAGGCTATGTTTTGGATTTAACGTGGGTGGCAGAAACTTTATGGTTCGACTGTAAGGCTACCACCGCTGCACCCATTTTCGCCGTGAAGCAATTCTATTGTATTTGAATAGAGCTCAGGCGCGGTCGCAGCCTTCAAGTTTGGGGGGGTCGCCAAGAAATTTTGGGGGTGTCACTAAGAAATTTGGGGGAAGAAGTGCCCCAAATTGGCTTGTTTCGCCTTTCATCTACGCATGTCTGATGGATTTGGGGGGGGAGGGGGGTCATGTCCCAGGTTTCGAGTGTGATAGATTGATCCAGCTAGGTTTCATTTTTAGACATTGTCGTTTTATTCGTTTTCTCAGCGATAATCAACTTAAATATAAACTGAAAAATATGACTCTTACTGACATCTATTGGATAATATTAATAATATTTGGCGTAGAACGCCATAAAATGTCATGCGTCAATGCGCCGTTCAAACAAATGACAATGTCGATTTGAAAGAGCTACGAGTATATAACAATTTCGTATTTGGAATTAAAGTTTGCTTGGTCAAATGGTACGTAGGCTGACTGCGGAGCTAGAGACCCCGGTTCAAACCTAAATCTTGTATGTTGTGTTTTTTTTATTTTTGTGACAATTTTTTAAATTCGGAGCTATTTCAGATGGCGTTGTTAAGTAACACAACACCAATGAGTGTTTTGCTTAAAATTAAACTAAGAAAATCAATTGTTTTTATCCGAGCAACGCTCGGTCATCCAGGTACTTTATATTTGGCTGCAACCCTTTTTACGTCCCACTGCTGGGCACGGGTCTCTCCCCAATATTGGGGAGGCCTAGCTTACTCCACCACGCTGTTGCAATGCGGGTTGGTGGACTTTATATTTAATAATTATGTATTAATAAAAATTTGCTATTAAAACATTATAATTCAAGGACACAGAGCAATGAATATTCACGTCGCTCGCGCGCTACAGCGCTCTGTGCTGTTGCTCTGTGCTCAAGGACCCTGAATTATTACATCAGGGGCGGGGAAATATTAATAATAATAACGAAACCTTCTTGCGTCCCACTGCTGAGCACGGGTCTTTCTCATTACAGGGAGGCCTGAAGCCTTCTCCACCGCTTGCTCCAATGTAACCTACATAATCCTATTCACTTTTTAATCCTGATTGTACTTCTTTCAGTGACGGACTATAGCACTTTCCGCGCTTTTCGCATCACGTTGACCATAACAATCGCACGGGAGCTCTGCGGCTGCCTCGCCGTACTGCACTTTGCTTCTCTGATCTTCAGCAAGGCAGGGTACGATGGACTGACAGCCAACCAGCAAGCAGCTGTGTTAGGCGTGGTGCAGCTGGTGGGGTCCTGCACTGCCTCCAGCTTGGTGGAGCGGACCGGGAGGAAGGTAAGCTTATGTCAAGACAATAGTTAGATGATAGATACTGAAAGTGAAAGGTGTTTCACATTTGTGATTGTGTATGTCTTCTAAACACTTTTACATTGTTCGTGACATCACCGTAGTACCGGGCCTACTTGAAAATGCATTTGTGTTTTGTAGTAGTAGCGCGCGATCTTTAAATAACCGGTCTATATACATATCTAGCTTGGAAGCTTTCTTGGCTGCAACTCTTTTGACGTTCCACTGCTGGGCACGGGTCTCTCCCCATTATATGGGAGGCCTGAAGCTTACTCCACCACGCTACTCCAATGCGGGTTGGTGGAGATGCGGGTTAGTGGCCAACCCGCTGTCGGATGTTTTCAAACCACCCATAAGGCCTCCGACAAGGTTTAACGACTGTTATCTATCGACAACCACCGGGACCGACGGCTTAACGTGCCCTCCGAAGCACGGAAACGCGTCACGCATGCCGTTTTACTCTACATTGTGTTATTAATATGCTATAGGTAGCAAATTATTATGGTTGGCCCGGGAAGTACCAGCGCTGCATCCACTTCTGCCGTGTATCAATTTTATTATGTTCCAGTGTAAAGGTACAGTACAGTTGCCGGCCAGACTTACATGAGGCGATCATCCAACAATTTGGTACCAGCCTCCGGAGTAGCAGCGCAACTGCATCCCACTGACAAAGCTTAGGCTTGTTCGAGGTTGTGTGTAGATGTTCATGGGCTGTAACGACCACGTAAAGTGGTTAAATAAAAACAAAAACTCTTGCTTTCCAGATACTACTCGGCACAACTTGCCTAGTTTCCGGGCTGTCCCTCGGCGCGCTGGGAGTGTGGTTCTGCGTGGGCAGCGGCACTGCGGCGTGGCTGCCTGTGTTGTGCCTGTGTCTCTGCATCTACTGCGATGCTGCGGGATTACAACCCGTGCCCTTCGTGGTCATGACTGAGATGTTTCCATTCCAAGTGAGTATCGATTAACTGTTGAACAGTGTCTTACGTAAGTGAACTTGACGTGAACGCAAAGCAAATGCAGGCACGTTAAGCTGCCGGTACCGATTGTTATCGAGAGATAACAGTCGTTAAAACTTGTCGGAGGGCTTATGAGCGGTTTAAAAACATCCGACAGCAGGTTGGCCACCGCCACTAACTTGCATCTTCACCAATCCGGAGCGACGTGGTGGGATTCAGGCTCAAGACAAGCTTCAGACCTCCCCAATAATAGGGAAATACCCGTTCCCATCAGTAGGACGCAAAAAGAATTACAGCAGTGCCGCGCATGTACAACCAAGAGCTGATCCAGCTTTCGAGTCAGCTCCGGAGGCTGAATGTCGCCTCATGTAACTTTGGTAGGCCACTGCACCTTTCCACCGAAACACAATAGAATTACTATGCTGGGTGGAGCGGTGGTGTATCCATGAAACATGAAACCATGAAACTTCAACCGCCTAAAGATCGTAGCATTCAACAATTCTACACCGGTCGTAGCACCAAGCTTCGAATTATAAACTTTTGGAACTAGTAAAACGTGAACTGTCTTTCCAGCTCCGAGGAACAGTGACATCTTTGGTCATAGCATTCGCTTGTGCGTTGGTCTCCATCGAACTGCGGGTGTTCCAGCCCATCGCCGCCTCCGTGGGCCTGTACGTGGTGTTCTTCATATTCTCCGGCGTATGCCTCGTCAGCACCGTGTACATCGCTTGTTGTGTCCCGGAGACCAAAATGAAGTCCATCGAACAAATATACGCAAAGTTAGCGCGCAAGAAAACTGAAGATTGTGAGGCTTGCACCAAGTTGTAGTGTTAGGGTATTTATGTTGTTAGAAGTATTAATAGTGTGACTGACACAGGGCTTTAGTGATTGATCTGTCGACCCGGTTATAAATTTGTTCGAAGCCATTTAGTATCTGAATGACGAGACGACCTACAATTAGTCTTCAACAGTAAGAGCCTTTAGCATACCTAATTCAGTCCACATTACAATTAATGAAAAAAAAGTCTTTTAGGTTTTATCTACGCGTTCCCCTGCATGATCGTAAGAGGCGATTAAAAGGAGGCTGCAGGGATTGTGAGCGGTGAGAGTGGGAGCTCGATCCGTCCAGACAGCAGCCCCGGTAAGGACGGCGGTGTGTACGTGGCCGCATGCCGCCGTAAGCATCGGAAGGTGCAGGAGAGCACATCTGCTCTCCCAAAGATGGGCCCGTTCCAGGGCGGCGTGCGTGGAGGATACCAGTGCGTTCCACTGGAGATCCCGGAGTCCTCCTCAAGCGCAGAGGCAGGCCACTTAAGGGGTTTTAGTGCGGTCAAACCCCACCTAACCCGGTATCCTCTCCCAGGACGGCCAGGTACATTTTGAAAGTTTCCCCAGATTCAAAGAAAGGTTAATGTTATAAAACCTGGGTTACATAACCTCCAATCTTTTATCATCAATATCAGTAAAAATTTGTGTCAGTGGAGTCTCAACCTTCAGCTATTTCTTGGCTATTGAACATACTATACTAACTGCGTCCCGGTTTACTTACTTATAATTTTACGAGTAACTAGCTATAATCAGATCTTGTCGGGCATTACCTATAATTCCTCCACCACGCTGTTCCAATTCCAATTTCTTGTCTTGGATAAGGATCGGATCGGATCAGATAGCTTATTGTTTAGTTCGCGTCATATAAAAAGTACGCTAGAAGAAAGTGGAGGGGGTATGTTTGCGCATGGGTACACTCGCACACGAAAGTTTAGGCATATGGTTTTATTATTTAACTAACCTTTCGCTCGTGACTTCGTATATTGGTTATCGGTAAGTCATTGAAAACCCTCATACCACCAAATAGACCGATTAATCGCCTAATGCGTAGCTTGACCATCAGCGTCCTTTTTACATGACGCGACCTACATATACCGTACCTACGTACGAAGCACGGAAACGCGCATCAAATGTACCACTAGCGGTAACCTATCATACTTACGACCGCGTACTTTTTGCTTAGCTGCATAGATCGTTGTGTTGTATACCAGCATCAATTTAGAAAGGATGAGTGTATCACTGGTGACTAATGATTTTGAACTTTTTTGTTAACTTGTGTATTAATAATGCATTTTTTGTATGTGTAATTTAGTGTCGTCATTTAGACTTAGATTCTTAGGTTATTTATTTATGTGGGTAAGACCATGCTTTGTTAAAATTGGAACAAACGCTACCATATTGGATGTGTCATTGTTGCGTACCTACCTTTACATACGCTTACTGTTTACTATTGTAGTTAGGTACATACATAATGTACTTTTAAACCATAGATATAGGTGATAGTAGCGAAATATGCTAGGTCGGTGTTCTATACTGTTTAAGCCCATTGTGTATTTCTTTCCCCCCTTCTCTACTGACCCTCTGAAATTCTCTAAAAAAACTAGCAAGCTTTAACAAGTTCATATTGACAATATTAGTCAGGTCGTCTTTTAATTTTCTCAATCAAAAAGTTTTGCGCCAAATTTGTCGTCCCCCAAAATCTGCCGCTCTAGGCTCCAATCTACTCAGCCTTTTGGTAAATCAAGCACTGTCCCGTTATTTTTAATGTTATAACGCTCTAATTCATAAATATGATTACATAAAATAAATTATGAGATTGTGCAATGAAACTTATTGAAATACTGTATACCTTTAAACGAGCAATTCTTGTGTATATCTAAATATATTTATTGAATCTCGGAAACGGCTCCAAAGATTTTGATGAAATTTAGTACCTGGTTTCGGGGATGATAAATCGATCCAGCAAAATTTTTATTGATAGAAATTGTCGTTTTATTTAATGTTTATGCCGATAAATATAAAATTACTCTTACTGACGTCTATTGGAGAATTAATATTGTAGCGTAGAAAGCCGTCAAATGTCGACCGTCAATCCGCCCTTCAAACAAATGACAATGTCGATGAAAGACTTATGAAAGATCTCTATAAAAATTTCGTCAACGGAATTAAAGCTTTCTTGGTCGAATAGTTACGAAAGCTGACTACGGAGCTAGAGACCCGGGTTCAAACCATAAGTAGGCAAGTTGCGTTTTTTATTTTTTGTGTCAACTTTTTTAAATTGGCAGCTAGGTATTTCAAAAGGCTTTGTTAAGTAACACTAAGCTAATGAATGTTTTGCATAAAAATAAGCCAAGAAAATAAATTGTTTTTATCCGAGCAACGCTCGAGCGTCCAGGTACTACTGTATTTTAACTGCAAATTCTCAAGTGTTAAATTAGGTAAATAGTACCTTAGTAGTAATAGTAGTAGTATAATAGTATACGGCCTCTTAATACGCCACTCAGATATATAATCTTTTTGTCTTGTTTTGGTGCTTGTTATTTTGAATGCATCAGCTTCATAGTGGTACCTATGTACTTATATTTTTTATTAGTAAGAGGGTTATATAATATATATCTATACTTCTATACTAATATTATAAAGAGGAAAGATTTATATTTTTGTATGTTTGTAATGAAAAAACTCAAAAACTACTGGTCCGATTTCAAAAATTATTTCACCGTTAGAAAGCTTCATTCACCCTGAGTAACATAGGCTTTTTACCGTGAGAAAATGCTTCGTTCCTATGATTTTAATATAGCAATGAAGCCTGGAATATCACATAGGTTATTTTTATACTACGGGGACCCATTAAAACGGATCCACGCGGACGAAGCCGCTAGCGGAAGGCTATGTATTAAAAGATTATAAGTAGATAAAAGTTTTAAAATTATTCTTTTTCATTGTGATAAGTACTTACCTAAATATAACTCGTATTTTTGTAAATATTATAAACGTCATATCATTAGTTTAAACTAACTCTTAATATGATAGAAAATATAAATAAATTCAAAAACTGATATATACATACAACTTAGATATATATTACGTGCTGACAACTCTACAAGTGTTTCTAAAAATTGAATCTCTGTATGAAATACTGCAAGACTGTTCTTAATTTAAAGTTATTATGAGAATGTCCACCAATCCGCACTTGGCCAGCGTCGTGGATTATGGCCAAAATCCATCTCACTTTTGAGAGGAGACCAGGAGCCCAGCAGTGGGACATAAAAAGGATGGGAAAAAAATGAATGAACGTACTAATTTCCTTTTGTAAATTGCCATATTGTAGTCGTAATAAAGAATTATTATTTATGTACATAAGTGTATTTTTATTTACTACCTCAGCAAAAGAAGTACCTACAGGCTGCCCTCCAACCAGGTGGATGGATGACCTAAAGAAGACAGCGGGAAGCCGCTGGAGTCAAAGGGCGCAGGACCGGATGGAATGGCGATCGTTAGAGGTGTCTATATCCGTTCCTGTTGCTTCGGGATTAAGAATAGACCTACGGTATCCCCTGCCTGAAGAGGCGACTAAAAGGGGGCTTCAGGGGTTGCGGACGGTGAGAGTGGGAGCTCGACCCGTCCAGCCAGCAGCCCCGGGAGTGACGGCGGTGAGTGCGTGGCCACATACCGCCGTGAACACTTGAAGGTGCAGGAGAGCACATCTGCTTTCCCGAAGATGAGCCCGTTCTGGGGCGCCGCGCGTGGAGGGCACCGGTGCATTCCAATGGAGATCCCGAGGTCCTCCCAAGCGCAGAGGCAGGCCACCGAGAGGGTTTTAATGCGGTCACATCCCACATATCCCGGTATCCTCACCCAAGGTGCTGGGTACCTTTTGAAGCCCCCCCCCCCCCCCCCCCGATACCAAAAAAGGGCTGTCTTACAACATCATCTATCAGAATTTGCTGATGGATAATGATTGTATTGTATTTTATTCCTACTTTTTCCTAAGTACCCACATGAGCAGTAGATATATTTTAATGTAGGTAGGTAGGTAGGTACCTATTTACTTATTTCAAATATAATTTGCAATATTGTAAATTTAATCATGTAGGCGGTGAGAAACCCCTTCGTTACCCCTACCTTTTGTGTAATTGACAATACACAAGTATAATCTATCTATACATATAAAAGAGGATGTTTGTATATATGACATCGCAAAACTCAGAAACTATTCGACCGATTATTATGAAAATTGGTATGTATATGTATTTTTTCCCGGAGAAGGTTTATATGCAATCCATTATTATTATTATTTAATATTTAAACGCGATACGGAGTTCGCGGGGTCAGCTAGTAATATAAAATTTAATAGGATATAAGATAAGGTTCAAAAGGTAAAGAAATAAAACACTAAGTCACAAGCAATGGAATGTTTATAATTGCAATGACACAGTCCTTACAATACACAGATGTAATAGTTAAGCCTCGTCAAGAAAGACAGTCTCACTTTGTTCCATAGCTGCGAAATATGCTTATACTTTGATTTCTTCTTTACGAATGGAGTCTCAGTCGCTTGACTCTTTTGCCTTTTTAAGCGGTTAGCGTCCAGTTTTAGTAAAAGTAAGGCGATGTCTACTTTACTAGAACGTGTTTGATGGAAGTTTCGAAGGCAAAGGCAACGCGAAAAATGTTTAAAAGTCTATGGCTAACCCGCCAAAAGTTTAGAAACTAAATGTTTCTCTGAATTTTTTTACCTATTTTAGGATATTTGGACGCTTCAGTTCTCAACAATTCGTTGTATTCACAACCTTTATACTAATCGCACCCAAGCATAACACATAAATTTTGCAAATATTTGTCGCTATACAATAAAAACCAAACTCAATGTTTTATTATTTGAGTCCTTATTGGAGTTTACTGTACACCAAGCCAAACATTACTTGCTATCGTTTTTTACTTTTTAATTTTTGTTTCACAAGTGTTTTCCACCCTCTGTATTATCTCTGTATTTTATTACCTACCAATGTTTAAGAAATAATTTTTCTTTATAGTTTTTTTATTTCTTGACTCTAAACATATTCGAATTTTCATTTTCTTGAAAGTCAACTAATTTTAGAAGACATGAATTTCAATTAATTTAAATACAATTTTAATTGTACTATCATTTTCAATTGACACTGAAAATTAAATAGTAGAATAAATAAAAGATAAGAAATACATAAGCTATATCCTTCGGGACTCTTTCTGTTTACAATGTTTCTGTTCCCATAATATCTAGGAACATACTCAATATAGGCCATTGAAAGCATGAAGATTTGCCACAAAGCAAGACCATCTTCCCCTCTCAGTCTGAAGCATTTACACAAATACAAAACACCGCGTAGAATACTCGATTATACAATACAATACATACAATATACATAATGATTTTCAGTACTACAAGTAAGTTGTACGCCTGACTTAACTTCGTGTTTCTGAAATAGGTTTAAGAATTATTACAGATACAAAAATAATTTAGTTATTGTTGTCACTCTGACAGCATGAGAGAAAAGTTTTATAAAATTGAGAAAATTTCGTCGTGTGCATTTAAGACCTCGAATCATATACGGTCTCCTTGTTCGACCGCCAACGCGCACTTGTGACTATTAAAATTTATTTATGTATCTATCATTCACACCACGTAGCAGTGTTATGAGTACATTAGAACGTTCTAACATTTCTCAATGGCATGTTCATCGACTTGAACCTGATGAGCATGGTGAACCATGGCCTATTCGAAGAAGACGTTTAAAATTGTTTTGATTTTATCAAACGTTTATAAGATGTCACGCTCACACATTTTAAGACAGCCATCAGATATTTTCCAATATAGGGTTACAAAAAATCCATATCCTATCCGTATCAATGCCTTCTGTGAACGAATGGAAACAATGATGAACGAATGACGGAACATACGAACGAACGGGCGTATTCCCGTACATATGCCTGTTCTGTTTACGTTCAGCTGATATTCTGACATTATCTAGCTCGTGGAGCGTGATAATATCACTGTTATACATATATAAATACAAAATAAGAAGATTCTTGAATAAACAATTAGGTATTTGGCTTGTTTTTAACTAGAAATCACGAAGATAAAACAGGCATATAACTACAATACTGTACGCGACCTAAACGTATACAACACGGATAAAAAATCGTAGTTCATATAAAAACGACGACGTATAGAAACCGAGCGAATCTTTTGTGCATCATCTATCTATAACACAGTATATAGTAATGTTACTTAAATATATTAAACGTACCACCAACTACATTATATCGTAATATTATGAAATCTATTATATATCTCCACAAGGTATAAAAGATTATGGTATCCAAATACACTTTCATTCAATTAATATACTGTCCAATATAAATGGTCGGACGATAGTCCATTTTAGTGGGTATATTATCTACCTAAAAAAATATCATGGTATTTAGCTATGGGATTTTTTGGATGAAACGAACAATCCTTATGTACTAATGATATTAAGACTATAATTATGCTTTGGGTTAAATTTAAACGATGTTGCCATCATATCAGATTTATAATTAAGTATATAAATAAAAGTAGTTCCATCACATTTCACGGCAAGACGCGCTGAATCGACCGCAGCTATATTGCACTTAACGTCTAAAATAAAATGATATGCAAATACCTAGCCTAAAGAAAGAATGAAAAAAAAAAACAACTTAAAGTAACAAAAAAGTTGCCAGAATTTATAATAAGTCCTATAAAACATTCACAAATACTTTATACCACTGTTGTTTAAGCTCACAAATGCCACTTTTCCACGATTGTGTGTGTACGCAAATTGTCGCGTGAGCGTTAGTTATCCCGCCAATAAAGACTATGCATGAATTTTATTTTTACGGAAAATTTATATATTTTAATTGGAAAATTGCAAATAATAATGACAAAATGGAAAAAAGTTTATTTTTCGAAAACTAGGAAATATGGAAATGTGAAATATGGAAATTAAGTATTTTTTTTATTTCATTCAATTATTAGTATAATTTATTTATGGAAACAAAATTATTACAATGTAATTAATATAAAAATAAATAACTATATACAACTAAATTACTTATATTAAATTATAAATATAACACATTAAGAAAAAAAACAATACTAATTAATATAGAATACTTCATCCAGATTACTTCCATGTGGAAAAGTACCCAGAACACTGGCAACGTTACCTCGTTGAATGGCCAAGCTTATTCTCTGGCCGAGGTAAGTACCAGCTCTCTGGTCACCCGTAACCTGGACTAACCGTTTGGATAGATGCTTGACAAAAGTTTTGGCATCTGAACCCCATGGCCCCATAGTTTCGACGCCAAAAGGCAGAAATATGTAGTCTTTAACAAGAACTACATATTTCTGCATTTTGCGAATTTCAGCGTCGGTCGCTATCAAGCCAGCTGCCCTGGATGAGAGTTGTATGTGGGAAGGTGCCAATGTGTCGACGCATGTGGCATCCCACACTAGACACCTTCCGTTCATCCAGGGTATTAACGTCAATCCGTCAGGCCTCTTGCCATCGTCACGCACAATTCCATTCGGTTCTAGTTGAGCCGGTACGTTGACGGTGACAAGGGCCCGCCGGATAACGTCATTTAAAGCAGCATGGCGAGACAAACGACCGGCGCTGCGCTTACATGAAAGGCCATGGTGGCCCAAACGGTCGACCTGGACTCCACATGGGCAGCAATGAGGATGGGTTAAAACAGTACCAAGTCGCAGGCCCATGGCAATACAAATTCAATTATGTTTTGAATAAAAAAAAAACAGATTCCTTTTAACTAGAAAAAAAAATATGACAACTATTTACTTAAATCTCCACGCATTGGAGCAGCGTAGTGGAGTAAGCTCCAGGCCTCCCCAATAATCGGGAAGCAAGTTCTAGCTGTTATTACAATCAGTTACTATAGTTAGATTCAGGTAACTACAGTTCTCAGGGTAACTTAGTTACCACTTGGAAACTATAGTAACTTTGGTTGTGTCTGACAGATTTACAGTAGATGACACAGAGATAAAATGCATGAGCTTATATCCCCACAATCAAGGTAAATTGGCATTTGTAAGAAAAAAAGAGCTACAACAATGTTTGTAAAGAGTTTTGTCTGAACGTACGAGTACAATCATTTATACAACGATAATAGATTTTGATAACGTTTTAAGTACAGACATATTCCTCGTTGATATATGGTGTGTTAGATTAGAAGTAAGAAAAATAATCGACTAAAATAATTTGGTTTACGATAATTTGGTGTTTCCACACGTAGGTGGCTTTCATGTTTTACAATAAAAATAAAGTCAGTCTTTTGCGGCGTATTGGTTCTGAGCAAATTTAGTGGTTCTGTTATTTTATCGTATTTGTAAATTTCAAAACGTTGATTTGTTTAAACCAAAATGTTATTATAAAATTAATAAAAAGCTAAAAAAGATAACGAAACAAAAAACTGCAGAAGTTCATTTTTCTCTACATGTTTTTAAAACGTCTATTCTATGTTTAAACTTAGTAAGTAAAATTCTTAAAAAGGAAACATTCCTTAAGGCAATAAATTTGATTAAAATACATAATAATATAACGAAGACGGTGGGCAATGGCCAAAACCCAATTTTATGGTAGAATCTAGCTCGTTTGTTTAACGTGTTTAGAAACTGTTTAATTACGTTACGATATTTTTATTTACGCATTTTAAAAAATTCAAGTAACCTATTATTAAAACATTTTGAAGACCATTAGAAATTTATAATTGTAATATTTTATTTATTGACTTAAAATCTTGAGTAAAAGTTAATATTATGCATTGTCTTAAAAATAGGAAGGCAAGGAAATATAATAAATAAATGTTAATTATTTATTATTTCATTAAAACGAAGGAAGGTAGGTAGTTCAAATATGTGCTTAAAGGGTAATTAAATAGTTGATAGGGCACGAAAATTTAGTAGTTGGTTAAAAGACATGGCTTGGGAAGAAAAAATTGACATTTTTGTACGTTTTGGAAGGAATTGACAAATGGAAGACAGAAAAGGATTATTAAATTGAAGAAAGGAGATGGAGACAACTTATTTTATGTATGTTTTTTGACTTTTGCATCTACGAATATATTTTAAAGCATTTTGCGTTTGACAAGTACAAATTGGGACTAGAAAATTAGGGCGATATAATCATTATTTTTCTTTATATACAAGAACAGAATGTAAATGAATATTCTCTTGTTGTTTTAAATAGACGCGAAATTCTTTTCGTAAATGTGATAAGTGTAAATTGTGCTTGAAATATCTTTAACGTTTGTATATTATTTTGTCTGTTCCGATTACTTTTGATATAAGATTAAAAGTTTTCAGATATAAACTGGTATGTGAGTTCATGCATGTAATATTATTAAGTGAGGCTTGTCTTTATAATCAATTCTAATGTTAATTACTTTGCAAGGAGAAAACAATTTTCCTATTAAAATAGTATTGTTCTTTATTATTTTGGTTTAAGTTTTTAAGAATACATGGCCATATTAACAAAATAAATTAAACGTATATAGATTCAAATATACAATATAAAAAGTAAAATAACAATTCCTTTAATAGGAAAAATAGATTAAACATAAAAATTGACAGTTTTTTTATCCGTGATTAGAATCACTCACACATTCACAACAATGTTACATTAAATACATAATATTGTAATCCTATAAAATACTAATCTTTTTAAAGGAAAATTCGCTTATAGTACTAAAAGTCAATAATTATAATTATCACTTTTTATATATAAGCTGCCTTTTACATACTGTTTTTTTGTAAAACCGAACACAATTCATTTGAAATTACTTTGGCATTTTTTCGACCAAGATAAAAAAACGCAACATTAAAAAATATGCGCTCGACTCAATTAACCGATTTTTTAAAGTTTACCTATCATTTCAAACCCGGTAAAATTCATATTTTTTATGTTTTCACAATTCACGAAAATTAAGTACATAGGGAATATATAGGGCGACTACAAATTATATCACATTAAATTAATGTGCGGACTTGTATTAAGTGAAAACAGCTGACGGAGATGCTATAAATATATTATTTCCATCTTAACAAATAAATAAAATTGAAGTGTCTGTTTGTAATATTAAAATAAGTGATTTATACTACATGCATATGAATTTATATACAGTACATAATATACCAAAGACATTTTTCACAATTTTTGTCTATCTGTCTGTCTGTTTGTTCCGGCTAATCTCTAAAACGGCTGGACTGATTTTGACGAGACTTTCACTGGCAGGTAGCTGATGTAATAAAGAGTAACTTAGGCTACTTTTATTTAAAAAGTCGCAGGCGACCGTAAGTTTTCAATATAATTTAACGTGATGCAATTCGTAGACGACCTCTAAACACTAAATTGGAACTTTGAATACATAAGTTATAATATAAATTCCTGAACTATAGGTACTTACAATACATACTAGATACATTAATACTTGGTAACATGATTGTGTATATTTATAAGTACGTAGTCATATATTTAAGTATTTAAGAAACTTGCGTTAAGAAATATTTTACGAAGGCATTTCGGTAAAACGAGCTCGTGGCGACACCTATTGACTAAAATTGTACTGTACCGTGTCGTTATCTATATATTATTATCTTCAGGTATCTTAACTAAAAAAAATGTGTTAGTTACACAATTTAGATCTTAAGAGCGGGTCCAGCCAGTCCAGGTTTTTAATGATTTATAAATTTATGGATATTATGTTTTCGTCCTGATTAACGTAAGATGTATCAATTAAAACATGGTAAAAAACACAATTTTATAAATATTTTATTTTACCATAAAACGGTCTGCCAATAATTTGTTGTTCGTGCCCTCATTAAAAATATGACACATAATATGAAGCATTCTAAGAAGCATCTGTCCTTACATAACATTTTTTCAGTCATTAGTTACTATAGTAACCTCACTGGCCATTTGGATGTGTCAGATTAATTGTCTGCTTCTAAGTAACGCATACGAGAGTCAATGTCATGTATACATCCTTATAACTTGGTAAACCAACATTTTAAAGTAAAAAGTTTATTTTGATAAACATCTGACACAGAATGTAGAAAATTAGAAAGCATTACTAAACCGCTCGTCAGTTATACGGTGACTAACATACGAGTAGAACATTTAATTTTATTTATATGGAAATTACCTGTTTAAGAGACAGACAATATAGAAAGAGAGATAGATCATCTATTGGTGGTCTCATTCTTACTGCGGCTTTACTTAATGAAAATTCTTAAAAAGAAACTTTATTTGAATTGACGCCACGATACAGTATTTACAATGCTGTACAGACTGGTAAGGGATTTACATAATCTTAAAGTGGAATGCAAATCATTGTGAAGTTTATGTACATTTAGCTTTTCGCAAGTAACTCAAAAGAATTCTTCCAAAAAAAAAAAAAAATTGAAGATTTACTGCGCAATTTGCACCGAACTTCACAAAAATAAATTTGCATCCAACATATTATACAAATCTCAAAGGCAATACGGTTAAGAACGGTTTGAGGGTAACCCTACTTAGGGAGAAACTTGTGCGAAAAGAAAATAGTCGTGGCCATTTTATGAGTTAACAAAAACAAAAAAACAAAAGAAGATATTAGAAACGTCAATGTCATGCATATTCTCTTTTCGCACGGTTTCTAAAAGGTTTAATATAGTATAAAGTATGTATGGTGTATGTGTGTATGTAAGCTATGTGCGAGGGTAGTAGTGGCCAGTACGGGCGGGCAACGGCGGCGGAGTGTCCTACAAAAAGAAATTATAGAAATTATATACGAAATTGTAAATATTTTGTTTTTAATTACACTACACGTTCAATTGGTAAATATAGTTTTTTTGTTGGATCTTCTTAATTGAAGACAGGCATGCTGAATAAAGGACGATAATTAAAATTTTTGAAGCTACTATTGACACAAATGTTATAAAAGGGTGTGTGTACTTATGTACCCGCGTTAGAAGTTATACTTCTTTGGCGTGTAAATAAAGTTTAAAATAACTCAAACGCAGTAGATAGACGATAAACAACAAAATCAATCAAAAATATTTTGTTTAAATTTGTTTGTTTGTATTATTAACGTAATAATTATTTTAAATTAATATTCAAAATTAATTATTCATATGAATACTATTCACAAAACTGGCTTGACTGCCTTATGAACATATATCTAATACATATATAGTATGGACACTAAGTACTGTAACTATATTCAGTGTTGATATTATTTCTATTCTGTGACTAACTTCATCATGTCGATCCTGCGCGCGCAGCTCACAAATTCACTCTCATCCAAACGCGCCAAAATAAGTATAACTTCAAAAATGTTACTGCAAATGTTGCAACTGTTGTGTGTTGTTCTGTGTTGAACTTCACAAACAATACACAATCGTAAATGTAAACGTGTTGCACGTGCCAACTTTCAATAATCGACATACAATGTATTATTTATTTTTGGCCTCAGAAGAAAGCAAACAAGACACCTTAATATGGTTGCCTTCTAAAATTTTCGCATACACTTCAAAAATTTTGTATTTGATTTTGTACCCTTCACGAGCTTTTCGGCAAAAGATTTGACTTTTTAATGGATACATAACTGTGCAATCTACTAAAAATGTTAAATTATGTTATTTTTATACAAATGGGTAATTGTTTCATGCAAACAACACCCAATTTTAACAATTTACTTCTAACCAACACCATTATATAAAATGTGATATAATGATTTCATAGAGTAAATATTACTTATCTATTTACGTTACAACATTAAAATGTAAGCCTCTTATAGTTTTCCCCTAATATTAATAATAATATTGAAACTTGTTACTCTCATGTAATAAGTGTTTTTAATTTTTTCACAATAACGATGTTAAAATGAGTAAAAAAGGTAATTATCTACACATATATGAATAACGTGAACAACGAAAAGTGAACAATTTACATGCATATGCTGTACATTTAAATGAAGTTAAAAATTCATGCAAAAGGGACGCAAGTATGTGAAATATAAAGTAAAAGAAAAAAATATGACAAAACACATTAAAACAAACCTTTAGCAATAGGTGCTTGAAAGCAAAAATTTAGGACTGCGATGTAACACTAGGTGCTAGACTCTGCAAATAAAATTTAGGTTTTGCTAGAAAAATAATAAATACAAAAAAAAACTCGAAAATTTTGGGCGATTTCACTTACTACAGAATTATATATTAACAAGACGCAACGTAAATAATTGACTCAAAACCTTTTGATCCCAATACCATAATCAATCTTTGTAATTTTGCAGTATGAAAGGCAATACTATAAAATCACTTAATGAAAAAAAAAAAACAAAGAAGCCGCAACGTGAAAATAACCCTATCTCATTTTTTTAAATTCAAGCAATGCCAATCATAATCTTAGTAATTTCGGAATAAAGGCAACACTAGGAACTATGCAGTGATCAATTCCAACAATAAACAAAAAAACAAGCGACGATGTAAAATGAACCTAATCTAAAATAAATAATAGTTTAAAAAAAACTAAGAAACAAAGCACTCACGCTTTTTTTACAATAAAATGCATTTTTTTTGCACTATTTTTAATTCAATTTTGTTTTCGTATTATTAAGCGTTATAATATTAAGCGTATTTTTTTGTTTTTTTAAACTTTTATTTATTTTAAATAAATTACATATCAGTGTATTGTCAACGGTTCTCGATAAATCTACAAAGTTTGAATAAAATCTGGCCGTTTAAAGTGGGTCAAAATCGCATCCAAAGGAGTCGGTTACATACATACAAACACAGGTGAAACTAATATAAAGTAAAAAAGTAAAAAAGAAGTAATTTACATTAAACCTTTCTTACAAAACCTCATGCCACTATCAGTCTTAGTAATTTCAAAACAAAAAGGTAACAATATAAACATCTTTAAAAACATAAACACAAACACAAACACGATAAAACAAGCGACAATAAAAAATTTGCATTAACTAAAAAAACTCAAGTATTTTACATAAAATATTTCTTATGAAACCCCACGCCAATATCAATCTCATTAATTTCGGAATAAAAAAGGCAATAGTAAAAACAATGTTGGAAATAAAAATTGAAAACAAGCGGCAATGTAAAAACGACCCCAATTTCAAAGCACAAAGGTTCGAATTCGAACTCACCTGAACGTTGTTGTCGTGAAGGTAGTGCCGTGGCAGCTGAGGTCGAGGCATGGGTTCGTCGCTGTCGTCATCTTCCTCGAAATCTGAGCAAATAGAAACTACTCTTAGAAGAAAGGATTTCACCAAAGTTTTCACCAAAAAAAAACTGACTTCAATCCGGTCTTGGACTACCAAGTCAATTGAGATACTTTTAATGAGCTGTCAAAACGTGACATCCCCATACATTTTGTATGAGAAGATGATAAGTGACGTCACTTATCATATATAAAAATTATATTGCTTTCCAAGCGTGATTTAGTGCAACCTTTTTAAGGTAAGGATTTTGAATTTTTTTGTGCATAGTGTCCAAGACCCTATTATGTGTGCAATTAGACAAAAAAATATGATTTCAAAAATGATCATTATGAAGCTCTTCTTCTGGTCATCGTTGATTTTTACATTTTTTTTAAATTATTGTCCCCTTGTTCCTCTCAGGATACAAAAACCCATTCTGGTAGGTGACCAAAGTTGATGACGGAAACCTCGAATGGTATTTTTTTTAAAAAGCACGATTTTAAAAGGGGTCTAACATTGACGAATTAAAATTATTTTAGAAATTGTTTAAAAATGGCGCAATGGAGAAAATAATTAAAATAACCTTTAAAAAATTGCACTAAACCTAACTGAACACATGAAGAGCAGGATAATTGTTAATTTTTATACATGATTTTTAATGCCTTTTAAATCAATAAAAACGTAGTCAAATACTATAAATGATTTGTGACGTCACAAATCAAACACACAAATTTTTAATTCATTTATCCATATTCTAAAATTAACGAAACGCTAAACAAAATTAAAATAGATAAATAATCCTCGGCAAATACCTATGCCGTTTAATTGTAAATCGTTCTATTGGCGTACTAAGTGATAGTCTAAAAAATTAATTATTGTATATTTAGACCTAATGATGTTGTGAAATGAGCTTTATCTAGCAACAAATATGTGCAACATGCCTTTCAAGTCATGCATAAAATATTATAAAAAAAGTTATAGTCAATTTTGTTTTTGAATAGAATTTGAGACCACTACAATGTAATGTTCATTTTCAGGTGTGTTTACATTCGATCATATTTGACATCCTTACTGATATTATAAATTCGAAAGTAACTCTGTCTGCTACGCTTTCCCGCTCAAACTACTGAACCAATTTTAATGAAATACACACATAAGGTGGACACATAAAACACAGATAGGGTGGACCTTGGGGAAGGACATAGGATGGTTTTTATCCTATGGAAACCTATAAAACGGGTCCACGCGGGCGAAGTCGCTGACGGAAGGCTAATCGTATAAATTTGTCATTCACAACATAGCTATCTGAATAAATTTACATAGTTTCTTTTCCATTTTCCTTTTTCAATCGTTACAATTTTTGAAGGGTTTTACCCATTTTCGGCGTGGCAACGCGTGCGACGTGTCTTATCAAACTCAATCAATACAGACCAATGTAACATCCAGTTCAAAAACACGTACAGCGCTATCTGATTGTCCCATTCGAAACACTAGAAAGAAGCTTTACTGTGTACGCCATCTAAGTTGTGTTACTGAAGAGAACACGCGTAAAGGAATAGAAAGATACATTGTATCCAATTGTTTCTTTAACCACTTTTATTTTTGATCGATCCATATTTATTTCCATTCATAAACTTACTTCAATGCATATTAATTGTGCTTTACATTTAGATTAAAACGAAAATAGCGAAAAATAGGTGACTCGGCCCCTAGCCGCTTGTCGCCTGCTTTCAGTCAGTCACAATAGGGTCTTGCATGTACAAAAAAAATATGAAAATACAATACCTTATAAGCACACGCTTATAAAGCAGGATACTTGTGATTTTTTTACACGATTATTATAATCCTTAGTTTATTCTTATCCTTAGTTTATTATTGACAATGAATGATTATGCGACGTCACAAATCATTTTCTCATACTAAATGTATGAAGACGTCACGTTTTGACAGCTCATTAAAAGTATCTCAATTGATTTGGTAGTCCAAGACCGGATAGGCGAGTGGCTTTTTGCGGAGCGTGATAGAAATTTAAGATAATGTTTGATGAGTTAAGTAAGCTTTTTGGCAGAACTCAGTAACACGCTTGTTCTTGTCTCCCTCACGGTATCATCAAAACAAATTGGTTCGTCCCTATTCTTCAAAATCGTACAACGTTAAATAGAATCAGCTGGGCGTACATCTTACACTATTTTGTTCAAATCTAAGACTTTATATTATTATTGGGATGTTTCACGTCTGTCAGGCATCACGCAACGGCTCGCATTTTTGTTGTTTGCTTTTATCTGTGACAATATCGAATTGAATACGAACCTCTTTGCTTCCTAGCGTCCATCCCGCTTTTCACTGTGTCCTCAGTGTCGGAGCCCTCTGCAAAACATTCATCGACATAAAACCACAAGACACGCAAACCCGATTAATGCATATATACTGTAAGTATGTATGTGTTATTATTATTATTTATATAATAATAATGTATGTGTTGGTGTGTATATATTGTGACGAATGGTGTACTATCAGTAGCATTGGAGTGTAGACTTTTCAAGTTTTCTAATAAATATCCACACAATACATTGTAAAATAAATTGGAGAGGTTGCTTCAAAATAACATATTATTATGACATATACCTACATATAATTATATAAATTATTTGATGACTGAAGATGATGATTAAATATTATACCCAACTGCGAGATACAAATGAGGGTAGTGTGTTTATCAATCTATGTACATATATATTGTTTCTATGTAGTAAAGGTTATAAGGTTTAAAACCAAACGTGTTGAATGGTTTTGATGATTCATACGTCAAACGATTTGCTTTATCCTTGCGAGGGTTACTAAAAACATGGCAGTAATCCAAATTCACGTCAACCACATTCAGACGCCATATTGTAAAAATGAAAAAAAAATCGATAAACTGCGGCAAGTTTATATTATGCGGGTATTTTGTTTTGTGTGATAAAAAAAGTGTAAAGAGTGTGTACGTCGTATAAGTACGAGTATTACAATTACATTATTTTAAGCAAAGTTGCATCTATATTTTTTTGCAATGTATTGTGTTGATATTAGTTAGAAAACTTTTTATTGTTGCTGACTGTACACGTGGTAAAATATTTCTAGTTTCTTTACGTACATAATATGTATGTCTCAAAGTTTAGAAAAGTCAGTATGTTATATTTAATATTATTTTAAACCTTTTATAACAGGTCTTTCCATCTGTTAAAAAAGTATTGTCATATATCAGGGGAACAAATTTCAAACCTAGAACTTTAACATTTTTTAATAAGCCTATAACTTTTTAATTTATTAATGTTTTCTGTCAATATTGCAAGATTGATACAACTAACAAGGTCGGTAAATTAGACGTGTAAAATAATATTTCATCTAAAATATACAAATGTGTCTATGTAATGTAATGTAAATATTGTATATAGCATGCAATTAAACATTTAAAAATACATTACGTGCTGTAATACTCCTAACAAATAGTTGGATATAAAACCATGCAAATATCAAATCCTACTACTTTATATAGAAAATATTTTATCTATAATGACTGGTGGCTGTTAAAACCTAAATGATAAACGTTTTGAATGAGAGCTAGCGCATACATACAATTTTAAATGGTTAATGGTAGTGTGACATAAATTATGGGACCTTGTTGGAGACTTACTAAAGAAAAACACAAAAATATCTTTGACTGATGACATAGTCGACGACCCGTGTGGCGTAATGGTTACCATGCCGGACCGCCGACCGGAGGGTCCCGGGTTCGATACCCGGCGTAAAAGAAATTTGAATGACGAGTTTATATTTCTGTTCTCGGTCTGGGTTTGTGTTTCTGTCTTTGTATGTGTCCATGGTACCCACGACACAGGATATATCTACCCTACTGTGGGACTTGGGTGTGAAACATTTTTTTAATTCTATTGCTGCATCCATTTCTGCCACGAGTTTTATGGAAATGTGCGGCTGCCGTTTAGTTTTACATGAGGCGACCATCATCCTCCGGAGTAGCAAAGAACCTTAGACAAGTCTCAGTCTTTCTTGAGATTGTGTGTAGATATCCATTGATTGCATCGACCACATAATACCACTAGAGTCTAGTCTAGGTCTAGTGAGTAGACCTTTTTTTGGTATCGGGAGGGAAATCTTCAAAAGGTACCCGGCACACCTTGGGAGAGGATAGCGAATTATGTGGTATTTGTACCGCACTAAAAACCCCTCGGTGGCCTGCCTCTGCACTTAGGGAGGACTGCAGGATCTCCAGTGGAACGTACCGGTGTCCTCCACGCGCCCCAGAACGGACCCAATCTTCGGGAGATCAGATGTGCTTTCCTGCACTATTCAATGCTCACAGCGGCATGCGGCCACGCACACACCGCCGACCTTCCCGGGCCTGCTGGCTGGACGGGTCCAGCTCCCACTCTCACCGCCCGCAACCCGGAAGCCCCCTTTTATTCACCTCTTACGATCAGGCTACTGTATCCCCTATACAGTAGCTCTATTCTTAATCCCGAAGCTATAAGGACTAGTGACATTTAAATACAAAAAATATATATTGTATCTTTACCACAGAACGCATTACTCAACGCTAAAAGATCTGGGTCCTTATACAAACGTTTTAAATTAAGTTTGTTATTAATTTGGAAAGCAATTATTTTTCACCACTATGTGATGTTGTGAATTTTCTTACACAAATTGTTTGAATATGTTGATGCCGTTGATGGTTCATTAAAAAGAGTCAGGCTGGCTGGTTGCAACCCTTTTAGCGTTCTACAGCTGGGCACGGGTCTCTCCCAATTATTGGGGAGGCCTGGAGCTTACTCCACCACGCTATTCCAATGCGGGTTGGTGGGGATGCGGGTTAGTGGCCAACCCGCTGTCGGATGTTTTCAAACCGCCCATAACGCCTCCGACAAGTTTAACGACTGTTATCTGTCGACAACAACCGGGACCGACGGCTTAACGTGCCCTCCGAAGCACGGAAAAGAGTCTATTGACTTGTTATATTATTTAAACTTCAATGCAAACAATCTATTGAGGTTTTCGGCAGAGTCTATCATTTATACACAAATAAATGAGCAGACAGAGAAATTATTCCTCTGTGTGTGAATGTTGTGGAAAAATGAGGGGCTGCAAATAGTATCAAACATCATAAATCTAAGTGTATATGAGTAAGTACAGAAAGTGCTAATAAAATGTTCCTCAGAGGAAAAAAACAAGGGGTTGCACTCCGGTAGTGCCGGCAGAAGTGAAAACTTGAACATTAACGTTGTGCATTTTTGATATTTTGTAATGGTTAGGGAATAATTTCGCACGAATTGCTTTTATTATCAGTATTATTTTTCATCTAGTATTTTCAGTAGGTTTTCATCTAAAAATTTTATAAAGTACTCACTCATTTTCCTTCACTATTTCATCGTCACTTTTTTCATTAATAGATGCACTTTGTTCAATGTCCATATTTTAAACTTGATATAAACGAATTTTACAAGTGTAGACAGTCGAGCCGTCCTCAGCTGTCACCCCTCCATCTTACGAATATTCGATCAGGCCACTTGTCCTGACGCGAGTTTAACATAATATTTTACCCATCACAAAAAAAGTGCACAACGCCACTAAAGAAGTTTTTACTTCAAAAATGTATGACAAACCATCTAAATATATGTTGAGGTTGAGAATTCTAATGTACTAGAATATAAAGAGTCGATAGTTATTGACTATCTATTCTATTATATTGGGTGTGCCTAAAAATTTCTGGTGATAAAACTGTCCTATATGTTACCAGTTGAAACTGTTAGCACCATGTATGTATTCTTAACAAAACTCCTTATTTATATTACTTCTTCGGACTGTAGCTGTTTTCACCATATGCTGTGTGTGATGAAGATAAAAATAAATAAAAATATATTTAATAATATAAATGTAAAAAATGCATTTGCATTTTTAATTAAATGTGTCATAAACCTATTAAGTAAACAAAAATACATTTTAATGTTACTTAAATTGGTATTATAACTTTATGTGATAAATTCTTAAAAATATGTGTAAAAACTATTCACTTCAATTCACACATCCCCTCTAAATAATGACACAAAGTAATATGAACAAGTCATAATTTTTTATTCCCATTTTAAATATTGTATTACAAAATGTAATTTATTATGTAATCAATAATCAAATACTGTGTTTTAAAAAAAGATTACCTATTTTTAAAAATCATTCTGTGTTTAGTACTCATTCAATATTGTTGACGACCCGCGTGGCGCCATGGTTACCATGCGTCCGGCATGGTAACCATTTGAGGGGTTCCGGGTTCGATTCCCGGCCAAACAGATTTTTGAATGTTAATTTAAATTGTATGTGTCCATGGTACCCACGACACAGGGTATTAATTACCTTACTGTGGCACTATGATTGTGTAACGTTTATTTATTGTAGTATTATTGCCTTCAAATTTGGTTTTAGTAGTATTCACTCTCAAAAAAAATACGTTATATATTCATACTCCATACATGAGGCACGGCATGGCTCCCCTGGCTTTTGCGTCCCACTGCTGGGCACGGGTCTCAATTAAATACATCAAATAAATTAAAAAATACATAGATATGTCAGCTGTATGACATTTTAGTTCGAAAATTGTCCCTAGCAAGTTTTGATGTTATATGCGGCATAACGTCAAGATGGCAAGGGAGCTGACGTGTTTAAAATGTGTCATATACCACATTTCAAGGGATTTTTTAAGCGACTATAACATATCTAGTTGTGTTTTTTTTATATCATTGCTCATAACAAATTACTAGTTGTAATAAAGTTTAAAAATGCATGTATGCGTTTACTCACAAACAATAATAACAACGCTTTACGATAGTTTAATAATTTAATAATAATATCGATATAGGTACAACACTACTCACCAGAATTGAGTTCTCTGACAAGCGTTGACATGGCGTTGGTGACAGAGTCTGCGGCGTACAGTAAATCGCTTCTGAGACTTCTGTTGTCTATGCCCACTATAAAAAAAAAACGGCAAATTGTTTGTAAAGTAGGTTTACGATCGAGATGTTTACGTGATAACGTCCGCACGAGAAAATCTCCATTCGTTTGTATGCCGCTAGAGTGAGAGAGACGGAAGATCGGTCCACTCACTCGAACGCTATGCCAGCCTCCGCTCGTGAGGATTCCGCGTGACAAGTTTCACGGAATGACTGGCAGCGCTCGAGATGAGACGGGAGATCGGTCCGTCTCTCTCTCGTTATACCTGCGATCGCGCTCGTGAGGTTTTGGTGTGACACAAGTTTCTGAACATGTCACCCGACTAAAACGATTTTAAAGACGTTATCACGTCAAAAATAAATGGAATTAAAATATTTTATTCTCTTTGCGGTTTTGACAGTTCCATAGTAAATGGCCATAAACTGGCTGCAACCCTTTTTAAGTAGTTGCCGGTTTTATAGCTTTGGTGAAAAGTTAGACATCATGGAATTATCATGTTTTGTTCTGTCATTCCACATATTAAAATATGCTGCAGATCTTAACTCTTCTGCAGTTTTTGAGGTACAGGTTGCAGATTAATAAAATGAATTGTACTTACTGGTAGTAGGTCGTTGGTTCTGATGGAAGTTTCTAGCATCATTGCTCATACTGTCCATGCCACCTGTTAAAAAAATTAAATCTGTGAACAGAGGCCTTAGTGTAAGTCGAAAACTTTACTAATGCGTTTTCGTTAAGAATTTAACTATAGACCTTATTACTTTCAGTTATTAACTGTGATTGACTATTAATGACAGCCTCCGTGGCGTAGTGGGTGATGGATGAGCCGACTGCGAAGCGTGAGGTCGTGGGTTCGATTCCCACCCAGGACATATATTTGTGTGATGAACATGACTATTTGTTCTGGGGTGTTAATTTATCTATTTAAGTATATATTTAGAATTATATAAGTATGTTTATCAGCTTTCTGATTACCATAGTACAAGCTTTGCTTAGTTTGGAATCAGATGGCGTTTGTGTGAATTGTCCAAATATATTTATTATTATTAATATTAATTAACTCATGCAGTAGTAACGTTTGCGCGTTTACAAACTTACACTGCGGGCTCTGTTGTATAATCCTTTGTCAACGATACTTCTAACAAGGAAAAGGTTCCTTTTTCCAGTTCCTTTTTTAATGAAGATTTCAAAATAGTATCTCCACCAATGTACGTTCTATCGAGTATCGTTGGTGGAGTACGGTTTAGGCCTCAGGTCGCACCATTTTTGTGCCCCACTACTAGAAACGGGTTGCTGCAATGCAGGTTATAAAATATATATAACAAATAAATAACGTTTTACACTCCAAGCCCCACAGTAGGGCAGATATACCATGTGTCATGGGTACCACGGCACCAATTGGTACACACACAGACAAACACAAATGCAGTCCGGCATGGTAACCAATGCGCCAGGTTGGAAGGATAAGTTGACTTTAGGTAGGAGAATTAAAAAGAGATGTTTCTAAATGTGTGGACTTTTGGCCAGGTATTTGTACACCGTATAAATAAATTGCAAATATAGTATAGAACTGTTTTTTTTAAGTTAGAATTGCAACACAATATACTAAAAAAACATTATGGCGCGGTAGCGTATTTCGAAAGTATAACTTATGTCAACACTCGTGACGTCACAGATCGCGTTGACGTCAGGAATATTTTGGAGTACACCATTATAAAATTCATCATTCCATAATGTAACTCGTCTCAACTCAACATAATGTGATGTCATTGACCGCGCTGGCGTCGTACATATTTTAGAGTGCAAAGCTTCCACATTAAGTACTCTAATATGTTCCCGGCTTCAACACCACAACCGGGAAAGGGGGGTTTCAGGGGTTTCCCGAATGGGGGGAGGTGGGGGACGAAGCCCCCCGCCAAAACAATACAAAAAGGACTCTTCATTTAAAATGAATGGGATCGGTTAGGTTAGGTTGGAGTTTTTTTAATTAATACAAAAAAGGAATCCCGTGAAGCGGGGTTCCGTCGACATGGTACCATTAAAAAATATTCTGGTGGTAAGTTAAACATAAGCCTAAAAATAGTAGGTCCTTATTCGGTGTTGTGATAAGTTATAATTATAAAATACAGTAAGCTGACTTGTTTATGCGAAAACTTAACCGAGTTGAGTGTTGAGATCGGGAATATTTTAGAATGCCAAACTCGTTGTAGGCTTACTCCAACCTATAACCGATCTCAACTCTATGGAGCGTTGACATAAGTTATACTCTCGAAATACGCGGCGCGGTAATAATGCCATTTTAACAATTGAAATTAATAATTTGTGACAGTCAATTGACAGTGAAATCAGTTGTAGCGCCATATTGAAAAATATTGAAAATAGTTGATTTAAATTGGTTTTGTATCGAAAAAGTACATGTTTTAACGAATTCTAAGTATTTGTTAAGGATTCTTGGGTGTACAATACCTAGCTAGATAGAAACATCTCCTTTGTTTTATTGTGGTCCCAAGCCAAGCAATTTTTTTGTAATTCACGATACTTACCAAGACTGTGCGTCATGTCTATGCGTTCCCTTTCGCCCAGAGATGGCGTTTGGGGTGCGCTCCGTACAGTGCCGCGTGGTGTTGACTCCCTGGGCGAAATACATTAACTTCTTAATAAACATTTCGTTACATTTAAAATTCGCATGCGATGGGAATGGGATCCGACCTTTTGTAACAGAACTATAGGGTTGGCAATCTCTTATTTTTATTTTTAAAAGCTTTTATTTAACTTGCAATGTATGTATACAATGTATGTTCGGGTGGAATCTTGCTACTCAATTTTGAAGCAGATATCTTTAACCGATTAAATTTTAACAATCAACTTATCGAATGATCGATCGATTCAGATTTATTTTCTAATAATAAATAAATAACGCTTCACACTCATAGCCCCACAGTAGGGTAGATATACCCTGTGTCGTGGGTACCATGGACACACACAAAGACAGAAACACAAACACCCAGACCGAGAACAGAAATTTTAAACTCATCATTTAAATTTCTGCTTCGCCGGGAATCGAACCCGGGACCCTCCGATCGGCAGTCCGGCATTGTAACCATTACGCCACGTGGGTCGTCAAAATGGGTTCAATAGCAGGAGTGTCTTGATTAATTTTGGAGGCAACTTGCTACACGTCTGTACAATGAGTACGTTAAAAGAAATAAAAAAAAAAAACAAAAAGTGAGAAGCAACAAAAAGCAACAAAAGTGAGAAACACAACTAAACGTTCGTGTTCGGGTTCGTTTAGTTGTGTTTCTCACTTTTGTTTACTCAGTCTATTTATCAAAGTAAGAACAACATAATAATATGTTTGAATCTAAGGTTTGAATATTATTTTTACCTCTCGGGCGCCGAAGGTTGCGGCTGCGATCCAGGAAGCGGTGGACTCTTCGTCGAGCGCGGCGACGAGTTGGGGGTCGATCGTGGTGATGATTGTTGAGTCTAAAATAGGTTATAGAATAGTTCTTTGAATGGGAGGTACATCCGCTGGATCGTTATATAATATCCACGTGTGTAGTGTAATGTGTACGTAATAGACCTATACTATAGTTACTAGAATAGACCTATACTATAGTTACTAGTAGTAACTATAGATCAGTATATTCTAAGTAACTATAGACCCACACAATACATGGTACCCCACCATGGTAAAATCGCAATCCGTGACATAAAAAAACTGGCCGATTGCGAGTCGGACTCACTCCAAAATTAAGGGAGGAACAGTACCTTTGATTGTACAGAGAAAGTTAAAAACTTACCTTGAGCATCCTCATAAGTCCCTCTAGCTGTTGCATAAGATGTTTTCGAGACTCCTGTAGGGAGGACAGGTGTCCCTCCAACTCGTCCTTCCTTTGCCTAAGGGCTCTGAGTTCCGAAACCAAGGGAGGGGCAGAACCTCCGGAGGAACTGCCTCCGACGTTAGCATTTGCTTCCGCCTCTTGTTGTCGTCTGTTAAGTGAAAAAATATTATTTTATTATCAACGTGACGTCTAATAAATCCATCAACGACGGCTGCACGCACGGAAAACTCATTGTAACAATATGCTCATTGTAACGATATGCTCATTGTAACATTACGTTGAGGCTTGAGCATTTGGGTTACGCCGATCGTCGACTGTTTATAAAGTGAAGTGAAAAGTTAATGTGGTTTTCATTGTTTTCAAATCTGGCTTTGGAATCCTAATCGTCTACGATGCAACATAAAATATATAAGTTTTGTTAACTTCCCAATTTACACACTCAATCACTGTAATCACATCATTATCAAGATATCAAGATATCATTGATAGCTTCAAAGAAGTTGATTTTTAAATGATTTTACCTCAACCTAGCGATCTCCCTCATAATCTCTCTGTTCTTGGCCTCCAACTGTGATATAAGCTCCCGTTGTTGCCGCGCTGCGTCCACCTCTGAGCCCTCTGACGATGATCGGCCCTGAGAGAAAGATTCCACAGACATTGTTACATTAGGATCATGTCGAAAGTCAAAGCACATTCTTTATCTGACTTATTATTAAGAGTAAACAAATATGCTCGGATTCTTGAAGTGAAAACTTCTTTAGCGGCGTTGTGCACTTTTTTTGGGATGGGTAAAAAATGTTAAACTCGCGTCAGGACACGTGGCCTGATATGATCGAATATTCGTAAGACGGAGGGGTGACAGCTGATGACGGCTCGAATGTAAAATTCGAAAAGTCGAAATTGTAAAATTCGTTTATATCAAGTATTTAAAATATGGACATTGAACAAAGTGCATCTATTAATGAAAAAAGTGACGAAGGAATAGTGAAGGAAAATGAGTGAGTACTTTATAAAAATACTAGATGAAAACCTACTGAAAATACAAGATGAAAAATAATACTGATAATAAAAGCAATTCGTGCGAAATTATTCCCTAACCATTCCAAAATTTCAAAAATGCACAACGTTAATGTTCAAGTTTTCACTTCTGCCGGCACTCCCGGAGTGCAACCCGTTGTTTTTTTTCTCTGTACGCATCACAATATCTATGTTTATTACAAGTGTGAAGTATAAACTTTTGATAACAATAACACAATTGTGAGTCGTCAGTAGTCAGTCAAGTCTTAGAAATCCGAGTGCTACTACAGGAAAGCGGTGACTAGTTGTATTTGTATTTAATTTGTATACAACAAAAGTAAATATTAAAAATATACCAAAACGTGTTTAATGGCGCTTTGGAGGAAACCCGAAATTATACTTTATTCCAAAACATTCAGGCACTGTAATAATTTTTTTTTCAACCTTTTTTATGTCCCACTGCTGGGCACAGGTCTCCTACTCACAAGTGAGAGGGATTTAGGCCATAGTCCACCACGCTGGCCAAGTGCGGATTGGTGAACGTCATGCTTTCGAGAAATTATGAATTTCTCTCAAGCATGCACGGCGATGAGGAACATCGTAATCAATTAAATATCACGATATTTTCCATCACCGTGGAGCAGCGATAAATGCGCACATTACAAATTTCTTTGTCAGAGGTGCACGCCGAGGATTTGAACCCGGGATCGTTCGCGTCGATGACCGCGGTTTCTTACCACTCGGCTATCGCTGCTCTGTAATTACCTATATAAATTATCAAAGTCGGCACTGTAATTACCTATACAAATTATCAAAGTCCCGCTAAAATTACCGTATCAATTTGACTAAATAAATAAACAATTTTCTACTTTCCAAGCATGGTTTAATACAACCTTTTTAGGTTATGCATTTCGCAGTTTTTTGTGCAGTGTCTAAGACATTGTGATATATCATGATATAATGGTTTATACTTACCAATTCCGGCGTAAGCGACGCTGACCTTCCAGCACGTGGCTAAAAAGAAAAAACAGATATTACAGGTATTTTAAATATTTTATTTGATATTTTACCTGGTCGGATAATATGGAGGATTTCATGTTAAGTGTGACCATTATTAAAAACCGGCCAAGTGCGAGTCGGACTCACGCACGAATGGTTCGTATTATCCATAGATATAAAAATGAATGTTTGTTTGTATGTATGTCCTTTATAGAATCGTAAACTATGCATGATACATGATCAAATATCATGTCATGATCTTCAGCAAAGTGTTGTGCATGAGTCCACAAAGGTTTCTGAGTTGGTACGACCTAGTAGCGTAGCAACGCGCGCAGGATGCAGCTAGTTAAATATAAAAAAACACGTTTATTGTATGGGAGTTTCCTCAAAATACTAATTATATTCTATTTTTAGTATTTGTACAGAAATACATCATCTGTGAAAATTTCTAATGGCTAGCCATCACGGTTCATGACAGACTAACAGCGGAGGCACCCTTCGGGTACGGGACCCTAAAAATACAATTTCATCGCCTTATCAAAAATACACAGAAATGGTATGGCGCAAGCAATAAGATTTCTTAACGTTATTTTACCGAAAACCACAAATTAAATAGCTGGCGGGCTGCTGCCCTTTTTGCGTTTTGCGTCCCACTGCTTGGCACAGGCATATCTATTCGCTTTCTTGATGAGTTCTTCAACCCTCTGTCGTATGTTTCCAAACCGTACATAGGCTCCAGCAATAGATTAACATTAATGATTGGTTACGTCCCAAGTAAAGTTAATTGGTAAATGAAAGCTATGAGTATGGGTCAGTTTATCATATGACTAGCCTTCCGCCAGCGGCTTCGCCCGCGTGGACCCGTTTTATGTTTCCGTAGGATAAAAACTATCCTATGACCTTTCCCAAGGTCCACTCTATCTGTGTTCCAAATTTCAATAAAATTGGTTCAGTACTTTAAGCGAAAGCGTAGCAGTCAGACAGACAGAGTTACTTTCGAATTTATAATATTAAGTACGGATTAGTGCTACACGAACATCGTGAAATTGAAATTGAAGTTACGGGTGACTTTGACCGACAATTAGGGTACTTTTCACTTTACTTAAAGGTGGTGAAAGAGGCCCTAACATTAGTATGAACATTACCATGGTGCGGTTTTCATGCGCCAACCGCGCAGCGTATCTGGCGATCAGTCTGTGCTCGTCGTCCACTCCACGCGATAGGTGTTCAGCTATACCTGAGGAAAAATAAAAAATTTGCCTTTAGTTCATTTGAACAATAATAATGCTGCTATATTACTGCACAAATGGCACCATGGGATAGAAGATAAAATTATTAGTCAGTTAATATTATCGATTTGCGGAAAATTCGCCGAGAACAATTCGTCTAAAACAATTTGTTGAGAACAATTCGCCGAAAACACAATTCGCAGAAAAAATATTCCGTCGAATGGATTGAAAATCCGTCACAAATACTGTTTTAAAGTATATTATAGCGGGCAATATTCTTAGGGACCTTCAACAACAACGGGAAATATTTTTAAATTTTTCAACTACAGCGGGAAATATCGATTCGACGAATAGTTATTCGGCGAATCTTGTTTTGGCGAATCTTGTTTTGGCGAATTGTGTTTTCGGCGAATTGATCTTGACGAATTTTCCGCAGACGAATATTATCACTATTCTTTTCATAAATCATATGAGCAACGACGACAGCGCTAACATTATATTTGACAAATATTTTTATACAGGGATGAAAAATCAGGTCTTTTTTCAGACGAATGTCTGTTTAGTAGCCTTAGTAGCTATATGCAAGACCACATAGTATCTGAAGGAAGGAGTTGCCTAAATACTCTTAGCTGTAAGTCAGTCACAGCACAGTTATCAGCAATTTACTAAAGTTATCAGAAGATGACTTTAGTGCATCGCATGCATACACTTACACAGCAATACTAAGCTGGCATTCGTGATCCAAAGAGGTATAATACCATCCCTTGGGATTTGGGTCTCCCATACATTTTTGTGAGAAGGTTGTCTACTTTTTTTGCGCAAAATAAAACATCAAACTTTGAACTTACTGCGATGTGTGGATCTCGACGAACGTGAATCCAAGGAACCCGTATTGACGTAGCCTCCGACGTACTCGGGGAAGCCGTTGTGCGCCGGCACTGGCGACGGTGGTCTATGGAATGTACAAATAAAGAAAAATTTATATTATAATAAAGTTTTCAATAAATTTGAGAACTGAACATAACAAACGTACAAACTGGCTTTTATATACTTGTTTTTTTTAAAGTTATATTGTATTGGCATCAAAGCATCAAACAATATATGTTTTTTATGTTTTTCATTTTTAATGATAATCTGCTGGTAACTATAGTACCTAATTAAAAAAAAGATTGATAACTTATTAGGTAACACACACAGACAAAAAAGAGGTAAAAAAATTGTAATTTGTTAACCACCGGAATAGATATCTAAATAATAAATTTAAAGGTTTTCTCCTGGTCAGGATTTTTCTGTGTGTATCTTTATTGTTTGTATAAGTCCATAGCAGCCACATAAATAATAAATTTAAAGGTTTTCTCCTGGTCTGGGTGTTTCTGTGTGTATCTTTGTATGCGCCCACAGCAGCCGTAACACAGATTGTCCTACTGTGGGGCTATTAGTGTGAAGCATTATTTATTGATAAGACTCACACTATATGACTAAGGTTGAGGGTACGCTCCGGTTGGTCAGGATAACGAGGCAGTTGAGGCCTGGCCCTCTCTGGAACACAGCGGAATGACTTGCGAAGAGTTGCTCCTATCTGCTTCGATGGGGATTTCTGAAAATAAGTGTACAAGCATTAGTATTTTTTTGAAATATTTGTAGAAGTCCAGGAAAGATTTTAACGAAATAAAATTGACGGCCCGCGTGGCGTAATGGTTAACATGCCGGACTGCCAATCGAAGGGTCCCGGGTTCGATTTCCGGCTAAGCAGAAATTTGAATGATGAGTTTAAATTTGTTCTCGGTCTGGGTGTTTGTGTTTTTGTCTCTGTGTGTGTCCATGGTACCCACGACACAGGGTATATTTACCCTACTGTGGGGCTATGAGTTGAAACGTTATTTATTTATTTTTAAAAAATATGGTAAAATTTCAAGGGAAAGAGTAAAACAATTTTATTTTCCCATAATTATATACTGTTTACAAACGTTTATTGTTTGTATTGTTGTGTAAAGATGTTTCTTTATTTGCATGTTTCTGTACAGACTTAATTATATCTATTCCAATGTCATTATCATTACAAATTCATAATGTGTCACTATGCTTCAGACTTCATCACTCAATGTTCAACCCAATTTCATTATTACACAACTGTACAGTAAAAAAGTTACTGAAACTAATATAAAAGGTAATTCTACTTACGAACCAACTAAAACTCACAAATTCTCTTTTCGATTTTGCGTTCAGTACATGAATGTGTAGAACGAAACGAATTCATTACAATTATAACATTCTAGTTGAGGATTCAATAACAAATTGAATCCTCACATATTGTGGTCAATATGTATGTGGTATCTGAGGTTAGGTTCATATTACTTTAATCAAAGTTACCAGTTCCTTCCTATGTAACAGTGTCAAGTGATGACATTGAGTTTTTACTATACCTGTGAACGTCAGAACCGGAACTCTGTTAAATTTCCTTATCAGTAAATATGGCAAGCTAAAGGATGAAATAATTGAGAGGCTCTTAATAGACAGAATGCTACACATATAATTTCATGCTCATTTGAGGGGCCCGCAGACCCTTCCACGCTAAAATAAGTCCTAGAAAAGCATATAAGCAGATAAGCAAATTATATGTTTCTACAAACAATTGTTTGTAGTGTGTAGCTGTGACTCTTAATATAAGTTTAGGTTTAGTGTTATTAGAGTTAGTCATAATAAAGGCATATTCTCGTCAACACGTCTTTCAATAAACCCGAACCTGAGCAAGTTTTTACATGTTGTTGGTACCTTTGTGTAAAAATCAATTCCTTTATTTGCATACTTCTGAACAGAGTTAATTATGTCTATTCCAATTTCTCATCATTACGAATTCATAATGTGGCTAACATATCACTGCTTGAAATTGTGAGAGGCTGAATATTTCGAGCGTCAATAGAATTCAGCACTCAATGTTCAAGCCACTTTTATTATTACATAACTGTACAGTAAAAAAGTTACTGAAACTAATATAAAAGGTAATTCTACTTACGAACCAACTAAAACTCACAAATTCTCTTTTCGATTTTGCGTTCACTTCATGAATGTGTAGAACGAAACGAATTCATTACAATTATGACATTCTAGTTGAGGATTTAATAACAAATTGAATCCTCACATATTGTGGTCAATATGTATGTGGTTTCTGAGGTTAGGTTCATATTACTTTAATCAAAGCTACGAGTTCCTTCCTATGTAACAGTGTCAAGTGATGACATTGAGTTTTTACTATACCTGTGAACGTCAGAACCGGAACTCGGTTAAATTTCCTTATCAGTAAATATGGCAAGCTAAAGGATGAAATAATTGAGAGGCTCTTAATAGACAGAATGCTACACATATAACTAATGCTCATTTGTGGGGCCCCGCAGACCCTTCCGCGCTAAAATAAGTCCTAGAAAAGCATATAAGCAGATAAGCAAATCTGGATGGCACGTCAGTGCCCCGCCAAGTCGAGCGCAAAGCAAACACTGCCGTACCATCCTTTACTGGAACCATTTCGCCGCATTTTCAGGCCCCTATTTGAGAACCTCTGGATAAGACCAGAGCGCTGAAATTTTCATCATCCGGTAAGCTATAATCACATACTTAAAATACAAAATTTCAAGTCTGTAGGTTATTTAGTTCCGAAGCTAAGCGAAAGCAAAGTTTCGCATTTACGACACTCACTCACTCATGGATCATCAAAATAGAACTAGTACTTCCCATAAACTCAGAGAGCTGAAATTTGGTACAGAGTTAGGGTTTAATGGCCACATAAAGGGAAAACTATAAAAACTAGGATAACTAGGATTATTTAGTACTCTTGGTCCATCCTTTACTGGAACCATTTCGCCGCATTTTCAGGCCCCTATTAGAGAACCTTTGGATAAGACCAGAGCGCTGAAATTTTCATCATCCAGTAAGCTATAATCACATACTTAAAATTCAAAATTTCAAGTCTGTAAGTCATTTAGTACCGAAGTTAAGGGAAAGCAAAGTTTCGCATTTTTCGTCGCATTTACGACACTCACCTCACTCATAAAATCAAAATAGAACTAGTACTTCCCATAAACCCAGAGAGCTGAAATTTGGTACAGAGTTAGGGTTTAATGGCCACATAAAGGGAAAACTATAAAAACTAGGATAACTAGGATTATTTAGTAGGTACTCTTAGTTTTCCAGGTTTCATTTACAGTTAGGCAGTACTTCGAATCGCGTTCGTATTTATATGTACTTTTCTAGTATTCTACATTTCGTTTATTTAGTTAGATATTACTTCGTTACGTTTAAAAATATCATTAATTTAGCTGTATTTCAGTACTAGGTAGGTGTCCGACCGTGCTTTAGCGGAGCGCAATTAAAATTGTAAGTTGTAATAGTTCTGCAATATCGGGCTAGATGGCGTTAGTAATGTACACTCTGAATCACGCTGTTCTGGGTAAATTGTAAATAAGACCCAATGTATGAAAATTTTTAAAGCAATCGCAAATAAATCGGGCTTGAAGTCACATCCTTACTTCGACTCCGAGAATAAGTGACCCGAAGTTTTTTCGAACCTCAACCCCCTCTCCTCGAGTCCTCCAGGAGGCAGGACAGTAGGTAATTCCTTTGGTAGAAAGTTCATTGATTTTATTATGTAAATATTAATTATATTAACACCTGTCTAATAATAAAGATAAAGAGTTAACGTTATGTTTATAGTTTGTATAGATTGAGTAGGTTCAGTATTATTTCCTTTGAGTTTTTTTATTAAGATCTAATTTAATCTAGCCTATTACGTTCCAATGCTGGGCGAATGCCTCCCCTTCTGCTTTTAATACGCATATAAATAAAATTAAAGGAAAACTCTGGATAAGACAAGATTGGCTTTTATACTTATACTTACAAGTATACAAGAAGAAACAGTCGAACGATTAACTTTATTCTACTCGAACATTACATAGGTAAATTTAATAAACAAATTACACTAAAATATTAATTTCGCTCATTTGGTCAAAATATAATGCATTGGACTAAGAGTGGCAGTGATAGTGAGGTCGCTAGATGGCGCTGACTGTATTTTAAAACGCTCTTGCGGCCGCGTTACAGTCGACTCGTTTACGACATTCTTCTACTGCGCTTGAAAACGTTTGCTATGGATTAGGAGGGATTATTTGCATTTTGTTGATTTCGCTTATTATTTCGTGAGGTTTGCTAAGGTTTAGGGCATGCATCAATGCGAAATACCTAATCACAAGCCACAACTCTATCCTGCGGCGGGGTGATGTTCCCCTTGCGGGGATTCGCCATCTATCGGTGACTTTAAGTAAAAATAAGTTGATTTCTAAATTACGAGCCAGCGTCACCTAGCGGAACAACGAAGAAGCTCTTAAATACAACGAAGAAGCTCAAATAACTGTCTTGCAACAATGTCATTTAGTAACAAAATTTTGAACAAATACGTATAATATATCAGCAACGTACAGTACTTAAACATTGCAAAAAATACGAATGTACAGCTTCGACTGTTCTACGATTGTATACAGTGGGCCGCAGCTCATATGTAAAATTATAAATTAAGTAAAAAAATCGATACTTAAAATAAATTCACAATTTTGTTCACTTTTTTAATGAATCAGAAACGGAAAAACGTTTTCACTGTAAAAAAAAATATTTGTGGTTGAGGACTAATTTTACAAAAACTGTACAAGTGGGAATCGAACCCAGAACACTCCTACGAAATGCACGAGATTTTATCACGAGCTACGCTCACTACTTCACTAAGAGTGAAATAAAGGATCAGTATGGCTACACATTACCTACGTAAGGATTTCTCGTTGTCAGTCTATCGACTCAGTCGATATAGATAGGGGCAGTGTAATTGTAGGTTTTTATTTATGAAACAAAATTGATTACGGTGTAAAAAAAAATAAACACCTAAATTATATAATGAATCATAGCTTTGTACCTAGGTTACTTACGTACTTTTCTTTTGTTCATGTAGACTTCTTTCGGCCGTAAGAATTTCAAATATTTATGTTTTCAGTCTGTCTTTTTATAAGCTTTTTTATTGTAAAAAATTATTTGTAATTTTAAAATAGTAAAAAAAACAAATTTATATAATATAAAAAACATATGCTACGCTGGGGATCGAACCTGAGTCGTATTGCAAACGTGAGTGAAACAAGACTTCAAAAACTTGACTACAGACGCTACTTTCCAAATCGTGAAATAAGGACCAAGTGTGACTACCGAGTAACCTAAATATTCTTTGCTCATAAATAGATAGCTGTCGTTTGAATAGTAAATATTTGCGTTTTGATAATTTATTTTTACTTTTATTTCCCATTTTCTAAACTTTAAAATTACCTAATTCTTACTAAAAATAATAACTTATACCTAATACTTACTTACTAAGAAACAAAATATATTTTCAAAAACTAAACAAAATGAAATAAAATTTGAAATTTTCGTATTTCGCGGGCGATACGGGCATAAAAAGTACGCGTCCATCGTTGACAGTGGTCACGGGTGGTATCATGGTGGGATGGGATGGGAGTGGCGAAGAGAAGAGAGTGATGGCATGCGTTACTTCAGCTCTCGCGAGGAAAAGAAAGCATCATCTTATTTTGAATGTCGTAAGCGCCAAATCAAAAAAAAAATTTTCGTTAAAAAACTAAAACAAAACATAGAAAACTGTTTGCATAGAAAGCTTTATAATAATATTAGCTTGTTGTTAAAAAAATAATGATGAATACTTACATTCAAACTCGTTTTGACATAAAATGATAAAAATTGAAAATATTGTCCTAATTTTGAAAAATAATTCTATCGAGAAAATTTTATGGCATCGTGTTTTCTGTTGCATAAAAATTTAGTAAATATAAAGAAAATTCAGATTATGTAAAAACTATTCTCCAGTCGTTTCTACAAAATGAAACATATTCAATTACAATACCTACTCCTTTTTTATGCATGCCCTTAATTAGCAGGTTGTTATTATAACAATTCTAAGATTTGAATAGGTATCTATGTTAGGAATATTCTGATTAGTGACGTATTACTGATTATTACTTAATTATTAGATTTGAAAGAAGTTTTAATTGAATGCTTTATTTAATTGTTACTTATTTAGTACTCTTAGTTTTCTAGGTTTAATTTACATTTAGGCAGTACTTCGAATAAAAAGAAAAAAACTGTGTCAAATAAGAAAATCTAATAAAATAAATCAATATGCCCACGTTTCTACAAAAAGAAGTGAAATCCCACCAAAACATTCTGTAAAAAACTAGCCAAGTCTCGATGGAGCTGCTTGTTTATCTCTAAAAAGTAATGAAATCTAGAGAAAGTCGTGCCAAGTCTAAGGTTCCTTACTGCGATTTCTTTATTATTATAGTTAATGTTGTGTGACTTGGCCGTTGAAGGATACACAAGTGTTATTTTATGTTAGATCGGTGGTCGATTTGACGCTCCAAAAAGAAGTGAGCACAATCAACAACAGCCTAAAATGAGACACTAGCGTCCAATTACCAATACCAGTATGGGCTATTATCTCGCTTAACATGGTACATACATGGTACGTACATGAACATAGGTAGTTAAAACAGATATAACATTACGTGTAAACAAAAAGAATGTTCAACGGCCAAGTCACACAACGTTAACTATAATAATAAAGAAATCGCAGTAAGGAACCTTAGACTTGGCACGACTTTCTCTAGATTTCATTACTTTTTAGAGATAAACAAGCAGCTCCATCGAGACTTGGCTAGTTTTTTACAGAATGTTTTGGTGGGATTATATGTTTCTACAAACAATTGTTTGTAGTGTGTAGCTGTGACTCTTAATATAAGTTTAGGTTTAGTGTTATTAGAGTTAGTCATAATAAAGGCATATTCTCGTCAACACGTCTTTCAATAAACCCGAACCTGAGCAAGTTTTTACATGTTGTTGGTACCTTTGTGTAAAAATCAATTCCTTTATTTGCATACTTCTGAACAGAGTTAATTATGTCTATTCCAATTTCTCATCATTACGAATTCATAATGTGGCTAACATATCACTGCTTGAAATTGTGAGAGGCTGAATATTTCGAGCGTCAATAGAATTCAGCACTCAATGTTCAAGCCACTTTTATTATTACACAACTGTACAGTAAAAAAGTTACTGAAACTAATATAAAAGGTAATTCTACTTACGAACCAACTAAAACTCACAAATTCTCTTTTCGATTTTGCGTTCACTTCATGAATGTGTAGAACGAAACGAATTAATTACAATTATGACATTCTAGTTGAGGATTTAATAACAAATTGAACCCTCACATATTGTGGTCAATATGTATGTGGTTTCTGAGGTTAGGTTCATATTACTTTAATCAAAGTTACCAGTTCCTTCCTATGTAACAGTGTCAAGTGATGACATTGAGTTTTTACTATACCTGTGAACGTCAGAACCGGAACTCGGTTAAATTTCCTTATCAGTAAATATGGTAAGCTAAAGAATGAAATAATTGAGAGGCTCTTAATAGACAGAATGCTACACATATAACTTCATGCTCATTTGTGGGGCCCCGCAGACCCTTCCGCGCTAAAATAAGTCCTAGAAAAGCATATATGCAGATAATCTGGTACATTATCTGATTGATTCGGCTCCCGGAGTCCTTGCGACGCATCGGGTACATCGATACTAGAAGCCGGTCAGAGGTCCTCGCTTACGTATGCTACAGGTTGATGAAACAACTGCTAAACTCACATAGGCAGAATACTCCTTGACTTCATGCTCGTTGGTATGGGTCCCAGAGACCCGGCCACGCCAAAAACAGTCCTGGCACAGTGTGTACGCGGCGCATCGGGTACATCTATATCGGAAGCCGGTTAGAGATCCTCGTCGGCATACGCTGCAGGCTAACGGATGAACCACTGAAAAAATACGAGTGGGTGAATGGGAAAGCCATCAAATAATAAAATCTATTACGTAAGTACTTCTTTTATCTCACGAAAGCAGCCATCTCTTACAGCCAAACTGGAAGAGTACCTTTGTTTTTGTAATGGGGGGGGGGGGGGCGAAACACCGCCGTCCTTCTCGGGGTTGCTGGCTGGATGTCAAGCTCCCACTCTCCCCGCCCACACCCCGGAAGCCCCCTTTTAGTCACCTCTTGCGATCAGGCAGGGGATACCGTAGCTCTATTCTTAATCCCGAAGCTACAGGAAGAGTTAGCTACCAAGCTGTCAATCATTAGTCATCAGTTACTATAGTTACTGGCCACTAGATATGACTCGCTCAGTTTAACGACGATCCCTGTGCATTAACATCAGTTTTAAGAAAAAAAATATACTTACAACTTAAGTAAAGATAAGTTTCTCTTACCATTTTCTACACTAGCAAGTCTGTGCAACAAGGGTAGCCAAACAAGACAGGGAGGTCCAGGGTCTGACATTAATGTGTCTAGAAAGTCGTTTACTGTAATCTTGCCGTTCTGAAACAAATACATATAACATTTTATCAAGATAATTGGGAAGTTGACAACATGATCAGAAAAATTCAATAAGGCAAAACTCAAAAAGGTTGCACTAAATATGCTTGGAAACCAGGATACCGGTTGATTGATTTTTGTTAATGATTTTTTTCGAGATTTCATTTCAAATTTATACTAATATATAAAGCTGAAGAGTTGTTTCTTTGTTTGAACGCGCTAATCTCAGTAACTACTGGTTCGAATTGAATTTTTTTTTTGTGTTGAATAGTCCATTTATTTGGGAAGGCTATAGGCTATACTATAATATCATGCTATGACTAATACCAAAGACCATGCGGACGAAGTCGCGGGCGGCCGCTATCAATAATAATTAAGTCAGTTGACTACACAACGGTTTAAAGTTTTTAAAGGCAGCGATTGAATCTTTATTGGGATTTTATTATATATCCTGATGGACATTCCAATAAAAGAATGACTTTTTTATGTAGCCAGCATTTCGGAAATGCCAGCTTATGGCACTTCTGGCTACTAGCTGTGCCTTCCTAGTTGAGACAGAATTAGGACTATGCACATTCAATATGGTAGTATTTTTTCCTTGTTTTTAATGTTTTCGTAAATATATTGCGAAGCAAATGTTTATATATTTAAATTTTTCTCTAAGAGATTCACTAGCACTTGGCCTGCACTCATATGTTACTTCATTGAAATAAAAATAAAAAGAAACACCATGTTTCTACGTGCATATTATTATTTTCCTTTTTTCAATGAAAATAAAATATATGTTTTACCTGATTAAATATAGAAAGTGCCAATGAATCATTGTAGCTAAACGAAGGCGACTCATATACAGCTGCTGGTAACGCTAGCACTTCACGGAGGTAGTCAGATAGTCTCTTCATGAGCAGGTGCCCATTGCCGTCAGACAGCTGTGAGAATATATCTGGAATAATGTAACGTTGTTAACAGGTGATAATCCACTTATATTACCACACATTTTTGTATTATTTTTTGTCTACTCCAGTTAAAATTACTAATTAAATCAGTTCAATGATGTATGGATGGAATGTTGAATGAAGATTATGTTCATTATAATGATAGAAGGGGAGCCCAAGAGGGGATTTTCGGATTTACTCGATAGCGTCAGATTAATACAGAATTTTTACACAGTAGGTTTAGTACAGTATTTTTTTATTTTTTTATCTTCCTTCTGGATGTCAAAATGGCCAGATTAGTGTACCCCGTTACGGTTGATCCATGACATTTTAAATAATAAAAATTCTAACTCTCCCAAGATTGCCAAAATGCTGTATGTTTTATTTTGCTGTTTAGTATAGATTCATACTAAAATCATCAGTATACTGATGCTTGCATTTAATTTATTAAACTATTGATCAATATTTTTCGTTATATTACCGCACCTATAGGCGCTATCCCATCCGGTTAAACGGAAGTCATATAATTTTTTTAATCTTCCTACCACCCAACTTATAAAATGCACAAGGTCCTGATGGCGCTCGAGTAAAACCACAATTAGCCTCGTGGGCGGCCCTACTATGAATTGTGTTGAACAATCCTTTGCACAGACTTTAACTAAGTATGTCTAAAAATTTAACAAGAAATAAATATTTCAAAAATTACTTTATTTATCATTATTGAAATATTCAGCAGCAACTATGTTAAAATGGCATTCATCAGGTTCATTGGCATTAGTTATCAATACTAATAATATAACGCTGAAGAGTTTCTTTGTTTCTTTGTTTGTTTGAACGCGTTAATCTCAGGAACTACTGGTTCGAATTGAAAAATTCTTGTTGTCTTGTGTTGAATAGTTCATTTATTGCTAGGAAGGCTAGGGGCAAAAAACTAAAGTCCACGCGGGCGAAGTCGCGGGAGGCCTCTAGTGAGTCATAATACACAACATAGTGAATAAGAATCAGTTATAATTTTGTAGGTAAAAAAATATTATGAGTTATTTATTAAACCTTTGGTTAGAACATAATAAATACTACATAATAAATTTATTTGGACAATTCACACAACACCATCTGATTCCTAACTAAGCATAGCTTGTACTATGGTAATCAGACAGCTGATAAACATACTTATATAATTCTAAATACATAATTAAATATATAAATTAACACCCAGACACAGATAGTCATGTTGATCACACAAATATTTGTCCTGGATGGGAATCGAACCCACGCCCTCACGCTTCGCAGTCGGTTCATCACCCACTACGCAACGGAGGATGTCAACATGTGTGATTCATGGAAAATTTGAAACTTACATCTCAGCTTGTCCATTAGTTTTCCCGCACACATTGTAGCTAGTGCAACTTTAATGGAGAACACTCTAATTTTGCCCACATTTTCTCTGAAAAAATAATAATTGCATTAGATTAAGGAAGATTGAAGCGAGCATCAACAACACTTTCCATCTAGGTCTTTGAACTAGTCACTAAAAATGTTATATTTCCTTGAAACTACTTTGAAGAAAACAGGATACTACAATTTATTGGAAATGGAAATTTTTGGAAATTGAATGGAAATTTAGGGAAATTGAATGGAGATTTGAAATTTTAATGTATTATGTCCATGTCTACTACTGTATGCACTACAGTACTACTACCAGCAGAGACCAGTGCTCAATATTGGTACATTGAAAAAGGATTGATAAATACAATTTTAATGTACCTGTCTCTTAGAAACAGCTCTCTATTGTCTCTCTCTGTAATCTCTACTGCATAATTCTATGTAGAACTCCAGTACAATTTATTATAATCAGGAAATAGATAAATTCATCATACCCAGTACTGTATGCTGCCAGCAACCAATTGAGTAGTAAGGCAGAACAGCTTTCAACCGACACTTGGTGGGCAGGCGGCAGTCTTTTGTTCAGGTTGTGGTATAGCGAGGACACCAAGGTCTCCAGCCTGGTTACATTCACGCAGGCAGTTGGCTCTAGAGTGTTGAGGGCGTTTTCCCGGAATGCTTCTATCACATTCCATATGTCTATTGCGTGCACTGAGAAAATTTAAGTACATATAAGATTAAATGGAATAGTCTGTGTTCAATATTTGTGTTTATGTTACTGTCCATCTCTCTCGATCTGCATTGTAGCAGCAAAGTGGAGTAAGCCACAGGCGGACAGACACTAGCAAATCCAGTGGGAGGAGGGCTAGGGGGTTCATGCTCCCCGCAAAACCAAACAACTATCCAAACTACCAATCAAGCTCCCCCCAAACTGCCTGTACTGGGAGTAAACTAGATCCGCTACTAGAGACAGTATGTACTCTGCAGTAGGATGTTAAAAGGACTGCAATTAAAATTACTTTACCATTTATGCTTATCTTAACATTAGGTCCCATGTCTTCTAAAACTGTGTATGGACCTTTATATAGTTCACATAATTTGTTTCCTGTCTCATTTTTTACTAAGATTAAATCATTATTGCGATATGTTACTGTCTTTACATTTTTATCATATTGACACTTCCTATGTAACTTACTCTTTAATAAATGATCACTTTGTGAAAATATGGTTACTGTTAGTTTGGTTTGAAGCTAAAGAATCAAATGAATGTATTTACAAAATACTTAAAGACACATTATCGAAGAGAATAAAATGTATTAATTCCATATTTAGCTTTTTCGCTTAGCACACTTTGATACCATGTTTTTCATCGAATTTTTAACTTTTTCTATTATAATTAATATGTTGTATAATGAAATTAATGAAAAGGAAAACAATTATTCAAGTCACATTGTGTTAAGTACCACTGAAGCCTAGAATACCTCGAGAATACTCAGCTTGATGTTGTATTTATGTATATATAGGTATACTACAACTTAGGATGCCATCCACTTAGCAACTCAAAGAAGAATCTGGTTCAACCATGTAAGTTCAACAGTCCATCAAAATTTTCCTCTAAAGCTTTTTTCAAAGTGTCATGTCTAAAGTTTGAGCAGTGATGACCGAGTAGTAAAAAACCGCGGTCTTCGACGCGACCGATACCAGGTTCAAATCCTCGAATCGCACCTCTGACAAAGAAATTTGTAATGTGCGAATTTATCGCTGCTCCACGGTGATGGAAAATATCGTGATATTTCATTGATTACGATGTTCCCCATCGCCGTGCATGCCTGAGAGAAATTCATAATATGGCCTAAATCCCTCTCAATTGTGTGAGAAGGAGACCTGTGCCCAGCAGTGGGACATAAAAAAGGTTGAAAAAAAAATGCGATTTTCAGTGCTTCAGAGGGAATGTTAAGCAGTCTAGCCAATCATTAGATAGGAGATGTTAACCCTTGTCAAAGACAGTATATGTAATTTGAAAAAATCCAATTGCAGGTTGGCCACTAACCCAAATTAATTTAAGCTACATGACTTCCCAATAATGGAGATAGACTGCTGCCCAGCAGAGGGATGTAAAACGAGTTGTAGACATTTAAGTATGAATATAGCATACAATATTTTGCCACTAAATCAGCTGCTTAGGCAAAAATACTTTTTGTTGACACAAATAAACATTAAAAAAACTCACAATTGCATTTCTTCTGTACATATCGGAGTTTGCAGGCAGTTCTGTATGAAGCAAATCTGATGAGATCAAAGTTCTGATCTCTCATCTCCTGCAGGAGGAGCGAGCGTGGATCCACTGACCCCGTACCAACGCTCACCGCAGGCGGCATCACGCCCACTGACTCACGTTCCAGAGACATCTTGACCTTTATGCAATTAAAAAAAAATAGCAACTAAGTAATAATCTAATAATGTATAATTTTCTCTTTTAGAGATTTGAACTTGACTTTCAGATCAACACCCTGTATACCTGGGGTCCCAATTTCGTTATACAGAGTTCTTAAATACAGAGATGTTGCATGATTTTTTAATCCTGCCAGCTGCGGGATTGAGCATGCGGCATCCTACAGGATTTGCGGGATTGAAAGGCACGTCATTTCGTGAGCGCTGACGCTCAAACACTAATGTATTTACAAAATCCAATGATCTACCATGCTTCAGCGGATTATGCAACATTCAATTTACTACCAAAAAGCGTAATTCGCAAGGAAAAAATCAGGCGCCATTCCGTTCTACTGAGATCCCGCATCATTGTTTTTTTCTGATCCCGCCGATACCTATATCCCACAGGGGTGTGCAGGATTGGGATCCCTGACCCTGTACAAGTAGGGTTTAAAAGGGCCTGGGCCTGTTTTGGTTGACTTTCGGTTGCACGCTTCAAGCATTCTCATCTATGTTCTTAGTGTGTGTAATAATGCTAATGGAAAGTCATATTATGTGCAACCAACAAGTTCACACAAGTTCTGCACCTTACTGTAAGATGATAATTTTTTCTTTTGTCCTTAAAGGTATAGTGAGTGTCTTTATACATTGTAATATAAAAACCATGTGAGTTAAACCATTTCTATATTACAACTTTTTTAAACTCTTTTACAGCAATCAGAGTCATATTATTACTGAAAACTGAATTAATGCAGAATCCCTATATTGAAAACTTATAGTATTAATTCTAAACTAGTTGTGCCCAAGACAGTGCTTTCTGATTTATTTTGCTTCCAGTAGATATATTTTTCAAAATTTTATATTTTTGCGGTAAAAAGTAGCCTCAACATCCTTTCTCAACATCTTATCTATGTTTATGCCAAATTTAATCAAAATTCGTTCAGTGGTTCAATTGGGAAAGCAGACAGACAGACAAACAGACAGAGTTACTTTCGAATTTATAATAATATTAGGGATATCACAAATTAAATAACTAAGTCAGCTAAAATACTTGTTAGATTAGGTATTTGTTATGCCATAATTTTTAAATGCTTAAAATAAATTATCAACTGGTATAGAATTAATTTCAGTTCACATTAAGATATTACTGTTATCCCATTCTATGCAAAACCATAAATGATCAATAGTTAAAGTACATTCTTTGAATTCATTTTTAGTTTCATAACTTATATAATACTATTAATAAGTCTCTGTCCATTAGTTCTAATTGAAAAGTATTGTGTTCTCCCAATGTGAAGATAGATGAATCTAATTGATATTAATTTATACAGTATAAGCATTCCCGTGTCGTACTGTATGTATACCAGACTGCTGTTCAAGGGATCTGGTTTAGAATGACCATGGGACACAATTTTGAAAGATGTAAAAGCACAGGATGTTTGTGTGTCCATGTCCCTGTTTTTAACACGCTTTTATTAGCTTGACCTGTATGTATGTAACTGAATCTTTTAACTTCATTTCCACTTACTTCTGGTCAGGAGTCTGATTAACTTGAAAATTTGCATCTCGCGGCATCTTTGCGGCTCAAGGGCCGATGACAATACAATAATCTCATAACTTTATATCAAAGTCCTTACTAGCACCATCAGGATAGCAAAATATTTACGAGGGAATGCTGATAACTTCGCGGCCTAAGGTACATAATGAAGCAAATATAAAGATTTATATTTTTAACACACCTAAGCGTTTGATTAACTTGAAAATTTGCACAGGGGTCAAGGGCCAATGACAATGCAATACTATGAGAATAAAAATCCAACTAAAATATCAAAAACAAATAATGTAGTTTAAAAAACTAAAAAACACGCTTTTGTGAAAATACGAACTTCAAAGTAAAAAATAAGAAAATGTATTTTACAGTAAAAAAAGCCACATTATTTATTTTATGTGTCAGTGGGATTATGAGTGTAATGTAGCATTAGCTATTTGTTTATTCATTATTTATTTATTGTTATAAATAAAATCTCTTTTTTGCAATAGTAAAAATTGTAGTCAAGCAAGTCGACCAAAGTCAGCTCTTTGTGACAGTCAGCTACGTGTAATTTAGCAAATTTCTATTAATACGCATTTTCCAATAGTTCTTTATGATATTAGTGCAAGACAGACACACTGTAACGATTTTTAACAAATTAAGATAGCTACAAATAATAATTATTACACAGGTTTACTGATAACTAAAAACATACTGAAGCTCTACATATTAAGCAAATAAGAGAGGATACTCACCTTTAGCTATCTCATAACTTTGTTGATACAGCGATGATTATATTCACCGCAAATTACAATACTTTCTTATTTATATCGATTCGAAGATAATGAATCCAAGATTTCACGTATTATTTGTATTATTAATAATTAATTCACACCGCAAATGTATTACAAGTAAATAACATACTTTTTACACAATAACAACACTTTTACAAGAACTGTTTTCGTTAAAACATGTATTTTTAATGCATTTCAATAAAATTACAGAATCCTAGAACTACATGACAAGTCTGCCATTGAACTAACGTTCCTATTTACGTTCCAATTATGCATATAATTAAACCCTATTTTCTATCTTTATGCATTGAAATAAATATCCGCAGGGGTTTCGAATTATTCTTTCGTTACTTTATTGTATTTTTGTCATTGAAAGACTGATGTTCATTTTTCATCCAAATTTGTGCTTCTGAGTGCGAATATATATTTTATGTATTGATTTATGCATACGTAGAACGGAACATAGATTGATATTCATAGACAACTGTTACACATCGTTACAATATTGTCGTCAAAGGCAATAAGCCAATAAACCCATTATTCTATATTTATATTTGCAATTTATGTGAGATGCTAGAGGACAAAACAGAACGAGCAGGTGATATAAAAATAACAAAATTTTCCAGATCTTCGCAACGTTAAATATTATTTTAAGCCCTCAGTTGTTTGTTTGCTCTCCGGATGATGGGCTAGTTTGGAGTTCTCTCCAAATGCTGATATCCCACTAATGTCATGTAATATGTTGCCAAGACGAGATCATGACTCGCCTTAGATTAAGAATAATCTGTCAAAAAGTTATCAGTTATCTCATGTAGAGTCAAGCTTTTAACTCTACACACCTTAACTCTACAAGGCCTAACTTTAGAAACTCTACACCTTAGTCAAAACACGTTTCGTTACTAAAAGAACTATTGTATAACAGAAAAGTAATGAATACTGAATTAATTTTTCAACTTACGCCTATGTGAATGTAATGTGAAAACAGTGCCCTTGCGCTTTGTTTGGCTCGTTTTGGAGGGGGCACTACCCAGATCATATTATTATTCACACATAAAGCATACTATACGTAGGTGCAGACCATTAAAAGTCGTCAGTAGCGGATTCAGGGGAGCGGGCTTGGGGGCTCCAGCCCCCACACAAAACTGAATTTTTAAATCTTCACGCTACCTGCATGCGTTCAACGCACATGAGCACCGTACTAGTCTACTAATACTACTAATACCCTTTGGTTAAGTCAAGCCCGCCCCTTCCAACAAAAATCCTAATCCGCTACTGACAGCCATTCTTAGTCATGACGTCATGGTCCATGCTTAGATCAAATACTGAGCGCCGACGTATTGCATATAGTTGCTAGTTTTATCGAGCGGAAATTTAGTAATACATAATTCATTGAAGAAGGTTTATGCACCCATTCTTGTGGTTTATAATCTATCTAGAAGCCATCTCGTAGTGTTTTGTCCGGATGAGCCTGAGTAGTGGCCATCTGGGGAACGAATACTCCACCCCAGTCCAAGTTCTAATTTGCAGTTCTCTAACTCTTACGTGTTATAAAATTTGTTGGCAGACGTTGTCTTGCCCGATTATTTATCGCTGGTAGGCTTTGACGATTGCTATCTTCCATTTATAGTCACGCGCATTGGAGCAGCGTAGTGGAGTAAGCTCCAAGCCTCTCCATTAATGCCCCAATAACGGAGAGACTAGTTCCCAGCGTATTTATAGACAATAAGCTTTGTTCCTTCTGGCCCTTCTGGGGATAAGAATGAAATAAAAAACTTTTAATTTCAACTAACACATTTATTTATAAATGAATGAACACAGTCCACATTGATTGCTGTTCTACTTTAATCTTATACATCGATCATTTTATTTACAATAATATCAATATAAGCACACTACGACACTTTAACTAATTAAATAAACTATTACATTTTTTAACTCTCCCGGAGCAATAGATTTTTTGACCTATAAATAAATAACTTTTACAGTACAACATTTAAAATGATAATCAAGCTCCCAATATCACTACCGTAAATAATATTAATTAAAGTGTGTAATGATTTTTTAAATGGTAAAGATTTGGCTTACATTTTAATTAAGGTAAAGTCGAAGTCTATAAAAATAAAGCTTACTTAAGGAACTAATAAATTAATTTGAAATAAATAACTTTAAGGCTAAAATCATATCTGCCCTTTAAATATTCTAGTAAGATTTTTTATCGGGATGAAAAGGAAGTACTAGAAAGTGAAAAAACTCAGCTGACGTCGCATTTCATTAATCATGTCACCAACGACGATATAGACTTTTGAGACGACGACTAGACGAGATTGATATAACTATGAAGATAAGATTTAGGCTAATCTACAAGTAGCCATACTTTCGCTTTGTGTTAACTGTAATATATATTCGCAGTACACTTGCATGCCTAGATAAGACAAAATAATAATAATGTACTTTAATTTATTAGGTAATCTTTAATCTCACGAATGCTGCTTCACCATGGAGGTATTCGTGAATGCGCGTGCTCATTGTAAGTAAGTATGTACGAGGCCTATGAAGCTGTCGCTGTCAGTTACTAAAGTTCCCAATAGCTTACTATAGTAACCTGCTGGTAACTCACTGACATACAGTGCATACAGGCCCATAATCGTGGTAAACCGGTATTTGTGAGATAAAATAACTAAAAATAAATAATATGTTTGCCAAGTAGATTAAACCACAGAATACATAATAGTACAGAATAAACTTTAGTTTCAAGTTGTTTCAATAAAATTTGTTTATGATATAGACATTTAACGAATATTTTTTTCTACATAATAGTATGCTTAAGAATAATACCTAACTAATTAAAATAATCTTTTTGAAAGCATTTCTACAAAATATACATATTTGTTTATTTCATATATGCGGGTATATAGTATAATATAGTATAGCATACAGTGTGTACATTATTCAGGTATAGACAAAGTTATACAAAGATAACATTATGTACAAAATTATTGTGTTTGTCACAGATTTGTTTGCGAGTTGGTCCAAATTAGGACGATATAATTATACCTAAGAATATTCGGTTAAATGTGTAATATAAATATTGAATAAAAATACCACGTCTTTTCTCTTGCAAGAATAAAAAGATAAGCGACCTTTTTTATTTGCAGCTTTTATCTCTGAGTATTAAATAACCCGTACCAATAATTATACATCTTTTGCTGACGACGTATATTTTCAGTTAGTTAATTTTTCTACGATGCTAAACATTAAAATTCATATGAAGAGGCCTATTTTCTTAATGACTAAATCTGCTAATAGAGCTTAAATCCTAAAATAGTATAGAGCCATTCACAAAATACAGTAAAATACAGAATATCGAAAAATTTCCACGGTATACCCTCAAAGTTTAAAGAAGTGATGAGATCTTAATAATGATTTATATTTATATTAAACAGTACTGTACCGTTATTCGACCTAATATTATGAGAGTGGCTTCCGTTTCCGTAGTGTACTAGTCGCTTAAATCCGGTCCGCCAGCGCCCCCTATACCTAACTCCAGCTTGTTCATTTCCGGTTGGTCGAAATTTTGCGACACTAGCGCCACCAAAGGCAGGTTATGACGAAGGAGTAATTTTAACCTCATTGGCTGTTCTGTTCCCGCACGAGGCGGTCACTGGCTCGCTTGGCTCCCAAGCGCTGGACCGTCTTACTTATACTAGTCGTACTTACAGTGGATTACAGTGGTTTTAAGGATTAATCCTATCTTAAGTATACAATTTTATTTTATACTTAATAATTAATAACGAAGTTTTTCGTTCGGTAAAAGTGTTGATCTTAAGTATACAATTTTATATTTACTAATTTAATAACGAAGTTTTTCGTTCGGTAAAAGTGTTGATCTTAAGTATACAATTTTATACTTACTAATTAATAACGAAGTTTTTCGTTCGGTAAAAGTGTTGATCTTAAGTATACAATTTTATACTTACTAATTAATAACGAAGTTTTCGTTCGGTAAAAGTGTTTTGTTACATATAATACAATACAATATATATAATATGGTAGTAACAATAAAGGTGAGTTTTAACCTTTTCTTTTTAAGAAACTCTTAGTCCATTTGGTTTGGACAGCGTAAGTTTCAAGTATACATCTGTTTATAGTGTTATGAAGGTAAATTCATTATTTTCAACGAATTTATTTTTTAATTCGTTTTGGTTTATGAAGTTAGTATAATTATGTTACGATTATTATTAATCGGTTGAACATCTAAAACGGGCGTTACTTTCCGTTTGGGATGTTCTTTATTTTCAGAGATGTATAAAGTAAATCCGCCTGCGCCCAGTACGGAGTTGGATACAACAAGGAATCGTCGTGATGTAAACAAGGTATGGGTCGATGCAAGAGGCGTGAACGTAACTAAAGACGCCATCTCTCTCATCAGAACCGTAAGTTTAATCAACTTATGCATGCAGCTAGTATATTCCAATATGTCTTCTGGCAGTTTTTATTACTAGGCAGTGTATATATAACTTTATATATAGTGTCGAAATTCTATGTGATCGACCCAGATTAACGTGGAGTTCTATATCGACGTGACGAATGTCCCACGTTGGTTAGCCATAAGCCAGTTGTAAAATATGGTGCCACCCAGCTATCACTAAATGTTTTGGTGCATATATATGTGGAGGATCCGTCCATTTCTTGCATCCGGAGGACATGCTCTAGCAATCAAATAGTTCGCAATGCTTCTTCTGACCTGAATTGCAGCAATGCCCGCTACACAAAGTACAAAGGCAGTACTTGCACTCATCTGGACTTAACGTGTCATGACAGCTTTATAATAAAACTTATGCCATACAATTTGGGTGTTGACACTATAATAAATAATAATAATAATAATGCTATGAAAACAGGATAATTGTTAATTCATTTATGTTAACGATTTTTGTTTTCATCAATAACAATTTAATCAATTAGAAAGTTAATTGATCCTTACTAAATATATTATATTTATTAATTAAATATGAATATAGACTTCCTGCTATAAAATAAAAATAAAAATTAATGTTGCTTAAAAAAATATATACATAGTTTTAATTTTTTAAGGTTTATATTCTGGACCTTTCTAGCTAAACGAAGTTTTAGTATTTTAATTTTGTTGTTAATGTTGTTATATATTAAAAACGTGTGAAGCTTTGGTGATATATTTTACGACGTGACGTCAGGACGTGCTGTTGCGCTTTCTATCTAATGTTGAATCTTAAACGTACTGAACGTGAACATTTCTTAAATTATTCGAAATCTAATTTTGGTATGTAATTCGGTAAATAAAGTGCTTCGATTAAACAATTAAAAATTTTGTAGTCAACATCCCAATTGTCTATACCACCTTGTGACGTCAAAAATTTTCTTCTCATACACATTGTATCAGGAAGTCTCTGCTGGTAGAAAGCTAGAAAAGCAAACTCCATCCCACCAGGAAAAGAGCACTAAAAAGAGGATCTGACTCACCGGATCAACCTTTTCATGCCGACAAGCGGGATATATATTACTAGTGCTGAGGAGCAACGCCCTGCACTCCCAAAATGATGCTAACTCTCCATCCCACCGGGAAAAAAGAGCTCTAAAAAGAGGATCTGACTCACCGGGTCAACCTCTTCATGCCGACAAGCGGGATATATATATATTTCTAGTGCTGAGGGTCACCGCCCTACACTTCCAAAATTATGCTAGCTCTCCATCCCACCGGGAAAAGAGAGCACTAAAAAGAGGATCTGACTCACCGAGTCAACCTTTTCATGTCGATCAAGCTGGATATATATTGCTAGTGCTGTGTACCCTTACACTCCCAAATTGATGCTGTACTCTTCATGCCACGGGAAAAGAGAGATTACACTGAAAAAGATGATCTGACCCACAGAGTCAACCTTTTCGTGCCTGTCAGCCCAAAATGATAATAAATCTCAATTCCGCCAGGCAAAGATTCGAGAAGAAAGAGAAAGAAGAGAATGTACTGGAAAGAGGATATGACTCACCGAGTCAACCTCTTCGTTCTGGTCAGTTTTGGATATATTTTGCTACCGCTGAGTATCTATGAGGACGCCGCCCTACATCCTCATGGTTGACTAATCGGATCCCGTTCGAAGCAAAACCGCTCATTGGTTAAATTCTTCGCGACCAACACCTTGGTCAGTAAAAACTCCTTAAATATGTTGATGAGGCAGGGTATAAGAAAAGCGGCGACACCCTCTCCCAATGTCATTGGTGTTTATCAGAACCAAAAGCGACTGCCAATTTTTAGTTTAGGAAAATTGAATGAGTTGGTTCACGTAGGAAATTTCTTGTTTTAAAACACTCGCATCATGTATTTGATTTATGCCAGTATTACTTGTAATAACTTGTCTGTCGTTTATCTCAGCATATACATCCTTATCGCATTGGACTGACCACTACAGTTGTCAGAGCGGATCTTTATCCCTCTGAAAGGCGCAGCAAAATACTGCGCAAACGTACCTGTCGTGGTAATATCTTGATTAAGCTACTTGTAGCCGGCTTCGGAGGGGCGGAGATTCGTTGTAAGTACTGTAGCTCGGAAAGCAAGGCCTTTAATTTATTCGGATGACTTCCTTTTGGTATATCAGGACTCAGCCCTACTAGGTGCACATATCGAACTTGGTCTGCATGCAGTAGTAATATGGCTGGAAATAAACACCGAGAAGTCAATCCTTACACCAAGAGGGCACATTCTATTCAATTCATTTTATTAGCAAAGGCTCCTTGAATTTCTCGAAGGGGTGATTTGGGATACTTTTGTATTTTGCTATCACGAAGTATATAGATCTACAGGAGACAATAAGAATGATTTTCGTGGCTACGATAGGTCACCTTTACCATCAGTCTTTTCAAACTCAGGCGATAGTCTCTTATTCATCGGTCACTTTCGTCGCGCTATCTTATAACCGGGCCTGGTTGGGGTGCCAGTGCCAGGCAATCTTAGTCTAATGGGACGATTGGACAGCATCAGATCTTCTGTTCTGATTAAAAGGCTGCTACATATCGGATGCTTCAGGTTACGGCCAGTTCTTGAAATTCAGCCTTGCTTTAAATGTGACAACCGCACTTGGGTCTTCTACCTGCAAAGAGTACGAACCTCACCGCGAAAGTACTCAAGAGCTAGATAGGAGAACTGCCGGATCTGTTTAATATTCACATATCGATTTACAAGGTTTATATCCCCTTGCAGACTAGGTATTACTGCCAAATGTTGGAAATCGGCGTCACGCGGTTGGTTTTCGTTTGGTGTCTCTATCAACTTGTTGAAGTTTTCATATATTTAGGTATTTCATGGAAATATCTAAGAACGAATAATCTAACTTAATGTTCTTTATATTTAAACTTTACTTGTCCGACAATTCGTTTATTTTTTATTTTTATTGGTGGCATTTTGTGTAGTGTATTCCAGAAATTTGGCGCACCCGTTCTTGGACTTGTTCGTCGCAAAGTCGCAAGTTGTATCAAAATATTGCACACCGAATCGAACGACCAAGTCATTGGCCATTCTCGGAGTTACAGTTCTCACTCAGAGAATTCTCCTTCTATTTCCTATTTAGGTAATATTTCCATTACCACTTCTAATACCTACAAAGAGTCCTACCCACATGAATCAAGCTTCGGATTCCATACCATGTACCAAGTCGAGGACTGCCACGTCTTAGAGCGTTGGAGAGTAATTTGGAAGTCTGGAAATGGGAGAATCTAATCTAAGAAACTAATCACATCAACAAAAGTTTGTATCGTTGTCAATATAACTTAGATCTACCTGTCTGGCCTTGAAAAGTTAAGTTGCTTGTGCAAATGACATCAAGTTCAAATTTTATAAGCCAGGTGTTTCGGACTTAACTAGGTATATTGTTGACTTGCATGATAAAACGAGTTTGTCGTATACGACCATTAATGTCCACAAATCCTTTGTCACCACCCGTCGAAAAATTAAGCAATTATTCTTAAGTTTTTCTCATATCGTTTTATCGCAGAAGATTAACGTGTTAATCGTTTGCATCGGCTGCAAACGAGATACCTAGCTAAATAAATAAATAATAATTAAAAACCTAACTTCACCAGGAGATCCTAGACCTAGATCCTAGCTGTCAAGGAAGTCGACGTAAACAGTTGGAAGTGTTAGGCCAGCTGAACAAGTAGAAATTGGGTTGAAAAGTTCCCTTCAGACGATATTATGACAAGTGCCTAACTTACAGCCTACATTTTTAAGACACATTACGTCGTGACATCTTGCGTTGCAGCAGGTCTTCTCCATTGTCTATAGATTTTGTCACTTCATGATTGACTTACAATCAAGTTAACAGCTTGTAAGTTCACATTGCAATTTATTAATTTATTATTATTTTGCATTGTTATTTTATAACATTCATAACTCCTGCATACTCGGTAAATATGTTTATCATATGAGCGTTTATTCCTCCTGGCGCTTAGCAAGATAATTAATCACATTGGCTTGTTCCAGCGCCACCAGGCGATAATAGACACGTCTCTCATAATATTAGGTCGAATAACGGTACAGTACTGTTTAATAGCTACGTTTTACCTGAAATTAAAACGTTTATTAAACATACTTACCTTATTCGACCTAAGTTTTTAAAACTGCCTGGTGTAACATAGACGCAATGAGGTTAAAATTACTCCTTCGTCATAACCTGCCTTTGGTGGCGCTAGTGTCGCAAAATTTCGACCAACCGGAAATGAACAAGCTGGAGTTAGGTATAGGGGGCGCTGGCGGACCGGATTTAAGCGACTAGTACACTACGGAAACGGAAGCCACTCTCATAATATTAGGTCGAATAAGGTAAGTATGTTTAATAAACGTTTTAATTTCAGGTAAAACGTAGCTATTATAAATAAAGAACTAAATAAGAAGATCATTCACGAAAAACGTGTAACGACAAAATTTAATTTTGAGACGCTTGTTTTTGATATTACAAAATTCGAGGTGAATTTTATTTTCATTAACATGCGTATTTTTCTAACATGTTTTATGATACATATTTATTTAATGTAACTAGTCTACACGACTGCTTACTAAAGGCCAGTATTCATTATTCTTTTATATATTTCAAAAGCTGCTAAAACACACTCCCATATCTAGATATACGTAGATAAATTGTTGATAATAATATATAAATAAATAAACTAAAATGTGCAAAGTATATTAATAAACTTTCTATTGATTCGTTAATGTTATTTACAGTCACTATATACGCATCTATAAGTAGTATATCATTAGGTATTATTTCCATCACATGAATGCTTTGTCAACAACATAAGTCCATTAAATTTTAATATATTGCAAGTTACATAAAATGTTTTGACACTGGACAACATCCATAAATCGTCGATGACGTCAAATTATCTACCTACATAAAAATATAATCTGGAAGCTTTGTCATTTAGGCATTATTTAGTCTAAGTTTAAACAACCAATAAAAATATTAATTATTCAATGAATAAAAATATATTTATAGTTAGTTAATACAATATTACATTTTTATATAGCTACTTAATTCATCTAGCCGTTTTATTCCTTACCTCCTTTAAATCACGGATCTATGATTTTTTAAACGGGAGCAAAGCTTTCATAATGGCGTCCTCTCTCCGTTTTGGGGGCGATTGTACGATAACTACTAAAATATGCCGCCCTATGCATTAGCTAAAACATAACCTTAGAATAATTACGTATAGAATCAGTGTCTTCATACAAGCGCGCTGTCAAAATTGAAGCACTAAATAGATTCACACAGCTGTTACATCTGACAAACAAAATATTTTTATTTTGACCAAATTAACTATAAAATACTACAAAATAAGTATTGACAACACTGTAAAAAGTTTTTTTATTAGACTTCTTTTGTTTTTAAAAAGTGTTGTGATAAAATATAACCTTAAGTCTTACGGAGCGGCCCGGCGTTTGGTGCCATTAATGGCGTTTGGTGCCATTAATGGCTCCAAACGCCGGGCCGCTCCGTAAAAGTTCTTTTATTAGACTTCTTTCGTTTTAAAAAAGTGTTGTGATAAAATATAACCGTCTTACGGAGCGGCCCGGCGTTTGGTGCCATTAATGGCACCAATCAACATGCTTCAATTTGGGCGCGCGAACTTGGTTTCTATAATGTAACTGTAATTATTCTAAGTAGCTTATTCATTTTCAGTATCAGTAACAATTTAGTCAACTGACTGAATTTTTGTGACGTTACAAATTATTTTCTCATAAAACATGTAAGTAGGTACCTACCTACGAAGACTGTTTTAGTTGACAATTGATTTGGTAGTCCAATACCGCAAAGTTCGCTTTGCATTTTCTTTCGCTTTGTAAATCATTTTCTTTTCATACTAATAATTATTATGGCGCCCCCTAAAACTACCCCGACAGTGTCCTGACTTGCCCTCCATAGACCCGGGCCTGGCCTGGCCTGGCCTTATTACGCCGAAGTTTGAAAATTACCATGAGACCACGACCACAGACACTTATTATCCTTGGTCTTCATTTGCCATGGATTGCATTTATTTAGGTTATATTTTTAGACGTACAGCCAATGACGCCATGTAAACCTGCTGACTGGTGCCCCACCTCGTATCGCTTCGTGTTCCGATTCTGGTGATATGCAGCAAGCTATACGCTGTAATTAACAAAAGTGTCTATTAATACTATCTAATAGGTACCTTTAAACGAGCAATTCTTGTATATACCCAATATACTTTTTGAATCTCGGAAACGGCTTCAAAGATTTTATCCCTGGTTTCGGGGTTGATAAATCGATCCAGCTAGGTTTTATTTTTAGAAATTTTAAAGTATAAATATTATTGTCAGCGATAATCAACTTAAATATAAACTGAAAAATATGAGTCTTCCTGACATCTATTGAAGAGTATTAATAATATTGTGAAGCGCGCATGGCTCGGCGGCTAGCGTAGAACGCAAGCGGTCTATGCAGCTAAGCCAAACGGGCGCGGTCAGGTGTGAGATGGGTGACCGCTAGTGGCAAAAAAAAAATTCATGCGCGTTTCCGTGCTTCGGAGGGCACGTTAAGCCGTCGGTCCCGGTTGTTATTGATAGATAACAGTCGTTAAACCTTGTCGGAGGCCTTATGGGCGGTTTGAAAACATCCGACAGCGGGTTGGCCACTAATCCGCATCTCCACCGACCCGCATTGGAGCAGCGTGGTGGAGTAAGCTCCAGGCCTCCACAAATAAGTGGGAGAGACCCGTGCCCAGCAGTGGGACGCAAAAAGGGTTGCAGCCAGGCCAGCCAATAATATTGTGGCGTAGAATGCCGTCAAACGCCATCCGCCAATCCGACGATCAAACTCAGCGTTCAAAGAAATGACAATGTCGATTTGAAAGAGCTCTATAAAAATTTCGTTCATAGAACTAAATCTTCCTTGGATAATGATGATTACGCGGGCCGAATGCGGAACTAGTAACCCGGATTCAAACCTCAATCAAAATCATATTGCGTTTTTTTTTTGTGTTTTTTTTTATTGAGAGTTATTTCAGATAGCGTAGTTAAGTAAAATTAAGCAAATGAGTGTTTCGTTTGAAACTGAACCAATAAAATATAGTATATTTCATTACAAGTGCGGAAAGGCTGTCATTGCAAGGATTTCCGACAAATGTCTACCCGAGCCGAGGCGCAGCCGAAGGTGAGGGTTGACAGTCTGAACTCCTTCCAATGACGGTTCCGCACGTGTACTGAACGACTATTTTTAATACAGTTGCGAAAAAATGAAGCAATTTAATAAAATAATAAAATCACAATACACTCAACTAACTAATCATCTAAACTCGCAAAGAACGTTTTTGAAAAATGGCGCCAACCGTAAAATAATATAAGCAGAGAATTTTTTTGTTTTCTTCACCCATTCTGGGTAGGCAAAGGGAACTATGCCCATACAGCCAAGTCTTCAGTAGAATTTTTTTATTGATATGAAATGAAAATGTTAATGAAATGAAACCTAACCTAACTCATTGAATCAAATCATTAAATCTGATATTGAAACAAATTAGTATATAGCTTTTTTTAGAAATATTTTCATGAATCATAAAAACTTCTAAAACTTCATGGTTGGTTTTTTTTCTTTTTAATAGACAATATTTTGACAGTTGGGAAAGAAAATGCACGAGTTCGGAAAAAGTAAAGAAAAAGCACGAGTGTGTAATAGCCCACTTCCCGAACGCTATACGTCCCTGCAATACGCCACTTTTTGAGCAACTGTATTAAAAAATTGTTTTATTCGAGCAACGCTCGGTCGTCCAGGTACTTTTTAATAATACATTACCGTGAAACCTTACTACTTTGCCCTTGGGGGACATCTTTGCCAGAACACGAAAATTAACTGAAACTACCAATAGAATTTTCATTTTAACAAATGGCAACTTTGTGTGACGTCTAGAGGAAACTAGAATATCTGTTTGGCAACACTGACTACTACAAGCACAGCTAACTTCATTCAGTCATCTGTCAGCTGCCGTCAAAGTGACATTGTCGGAGGTGGTGCAAAAACGTTATTGGAGATTTGCGTCCCGCATTGCCAAGAAACGCTGCGCAGGTAAGATTCATTATTATTTACGTGTAGAGTATTAATTGTTGCTGCTTCTAATCATGGTATTTTTCTTACACTAGTCTTATTTAGTGAGAAAATTGTGTGGGCAATGTTGTAAGCAATTTTGTAGACTGAGGTCGACAACATTGCCCAGCTCAAAAATGTGCTTAGGGTTGGCACTATTTAAAAAATAGAAGGAAATATGTATGTACCTACATATAGACTGATGCGCCATGCAATGTTGCGGTGTCATTATTAAATAATATTTTATTTCTGAATGATCGCCTCCACCACTGATCATCTTCTTTCTTGCTCGTGTCAGTCTGGGACACGCTTAAAGCCACTGCTAAATGCGATTTTGTCTTTAAGAAACAAATATGTAGAGGTAATAAATAAATAAAAATATAATAACTTATAAATTTATATAAATACTTATATTAATATAAAAAATATACATGTGTAAAAAACGATATAACAATAACTAGGTACCTAGTGTTAACTGGACACTACTGCTACTATTAACTACTGTTCTGAAAACTATATAACTACTGTTTTATATACGTATGTTTTATAATATAAAATAATAATATATAATGAGGAAAGATTTGCTTGTTTGTTTGTGTGCATTAAATAGGCTTAATTGATTAATTAAGATTTACGTTGCAAATTAGTTTGCAGGTAATTTTTTGGAAGTACTAACATGGTTTTTTTCTCTATTTGTTTGCAGGATGGTCAAACCTAACAAAAAAAGCCGAAGACGCCTCGGTGCCATGAATTACAAAAACTATACTGATGACATGTTAAATATCGCTTTTTAGCTAATTTAATAAACAAAAAGAGCAATAATAGAACTCAAGGGAAATTAGATTATGATTATATAATAATTACGAACTTGAAAAACTATACTTACGTAATCAAATAAAAATTACCCCAAAATTAGTTTATTATTTTCCTGTCATCTGATGCACAGCCCTAGCACCTCAAATCCCTTAGTATGAAAGTGTGACTAAATGTGATGATAACATTGCCCACCACCAATAAAACTTAAAATGAGCTTCTATTTATATAAAATAGTAATAGTATACAATTTTGCACATTTGCCAACAATATATCTTAAAATCAAAGTCATAGAACTTATAATTGCTGAGAAATTCAGGATGGGCAAAAATGTAAGAAAGTGGAGATAACTTTGCCGACGTGTGTTTTTGTTATTTTCTCAGCATCTGTTAGAAATTATGTCACCTACTTTTGAGAGTATATTCGTTTCAGAGAGCTTCGTTTAAAAAATTTATTGCCCTCAATAAAGAGTGTATATATTTTTTTTTAATTGAAAAAAACCCAAATATGTGGGCAAAGATGTAAGGTTTCACGGTATGCTATGAGCGACGCTGACAGACAAATAAACATTTTGATATTTAACAGAAACGGAAAATTTAGGAATTTGATGTCCAATATCATCAATTTTTAAAATATTAATTTATTCCTAGGCTTCATAACTTCAAATGAGTTAAGTAAGTAAGTAAGTAAGTCTTACCTGCCGACAGGTTCCGGGAGTAGTGGCCAGTTTGTATATAGCTACAATTGGTATCATGAGTATGGAGGAACACGCGAGCCCCCATCCCAGAATTACTGCCCATTGTGGGTACGTGTACTGTTGGTACTGCAGCGGTTGTTGGTATATTAAGCCGAAAACTACCACACCCTGGAAATATAATCGGAAATTGTAGTATCAATCTTACTAATTACCATGAGATCTACTGCAAAATCCAATAATGTCCCTACGGCAGAGAGTACAAGGTCTCTTCTCACAATAATAATTAAGAAGGGTTTAGCCCACAGGGTTGTCAAGTACAGTTTCATTGACATTACATGCTTTTAAGAAATTTTGTATAACTCTGTATGCTTTTTAGAAATCCCTACTAATGCTTAAATACGAAAGTAACTCTGTCTGTCTGTCTGCTACGCTTTCCCGATTAAATTACTGAACCAATTTTGATGAAATTTGTAACACAGATAGAGTGGACCTTGGAAAAGGACATAGGATGGTTTTTATCATACGGGAACCTATAAAGCGGGTCCACGCGGGCGAAGCCGCTGGCGGAAGGCTAGTTTTATATAAACTTTGTATACTCGTAATTGAAGAAAAACTTTGCAATATTATGTTTTCATTCACCGTGAAACAATCGCTGATTTTCAGTAAGAGGTGCGCGTAAATTTTTTAACCATTGTCCCAAGAGTAGAACTTCAGAAGCTCAACTCCAAAAGAGTCAATAAGTAATGTGCCTTCAACACGCTTCGAGTCCCACTTCTGAACATTGGTATCTCCTCGCAACTGGTTGAGTTTCCTGTACCAAGAACTTTCATACAGAATAAGTACTTTTAAAAAGGCAAGAAACCTTACAATAATGAACACTGGGCTGACGAATTTCCAGCATATCCTCCAATAGATTCCAGGTCTGAATCCAAGCATTTCTTCTACGTCGTCTGAAAATCGTTTTAGGCCTGAAAAAAAACAGTGTCATGTATAAAATTAATAGAATCAGGCGTTACTTTGCGGAACTCCATTGTTATAAAGTTAGGTAAAAACTACCTTGCAACAATCCGCAATCAGAACGTATGATAATGTATACTTTTTTCATGCAATAGCACTTCCCTCACTCTCACAAAGGACACATACATGAACATGCAACAATAAAAAATATACACCAACATGCGTACAACCATCAACACGTGTTTCGCCCCAAAACAGAGCATCATCAGGGTTATTGACTCTACGACGGACGGTTACTCGCAAAGTAAATATAAAGTAAAAAGACTTTATAAGGTCATGTATAATAGTGTCAGGTAGTGCAGTATTAAAACTATTGATGCAATAAGCAATCCACGCCTTTGGATCCATGAATAAACCAGTATCGATATTTAAAATAGAATCCATATTTAGCTATAGTTTCAATACGATAGGTACGTATTTTAGAATATGTGTGAAGGACAAAAAAGAGCTAAGAAGAACAGGCATAACCGAAGAGATAGATACTTAGAATAGGTTTATTTGTTTAAAGGCTAAATCGACGTTGTTATATACCTACCTAAAATATTCGTTGATTCATTACTTACCATAAAACCAAGACACCGCTACCGCCTCAAAGAGTGCTGAGCAAAGCAGAGAAATGCCAGCAGCATACGTGTCCAGCAAATGGAACATGTAAATACCACCCTGAAAGATATTTGGAAAAATTGTTTATTTTTATTGAAAGGTAGATCAACCTAAACCAGATAAATCCGAATAATAAAATATTTTTTCCTTTGATTGGACTTTGTTAAATTTTATAATTATTTTATATTATTTATATTATTTTAAAATTATTGGGTTAGATTGAGATTTTAGAAATACGTATATGGAATAAGCAGCATTGAAATGAAAATTCATTCAGTTGATTTGGTAGTGTAATTTTCCACCCCAAAATACTGCAGTAGATCTGAGTATGTAATATTATCTTGATGTACGCATTACCGATAAAGATCGTTGTTAGACAAGCAGAGGTACAATTTTGATTTCAAAGATTTTTATTGAAATACAAAGCGTAAATCGTGAATGTAGATTATTTATAACCGGCTTTGCCCACGGAACAATTTGACCACAAAAATTATGGCGCAGTCATATACGCCAAAAGTAAACTGATGCAATAACCAAAAAAATATGAATATACCGGGGTAACATTAATGCAGGCCACGCAAAAGGAGACACAAACGACGAGCAAAGTAAAATGTTCTCGCCGAAGCCAGTGAGCACCGCTGGCTCTCGCTTGGTCCAATAGTCCAGTTATTACGCACTCTAAGCCTCCCATCTGAAATCAAAATCAAAATTTTATCATGATATTTATTCTTACTATATAGTGGATGAACAAATTTAATTAGGTAGGTTTCAGGTGATTATTATTATAGAATTATTATTGTTTGACCAGTGAAGTATGTACCATACCAACGCTGCACCTACTTCTGTCAAGAATCAAATCGGTTGTGTTTCAATGGAAGGCTAACATGAGAGATGATCAGCCTCCAGAGCAACAGCGCAACCACATACTTAGGTAAGACTAACTTCTTTCTTCGACGACCCGCGTGGCGCAATTGTTACCATGCCGGACTGCCGATTGGAGCGTCCAGGGTACGATTCCTGGCGAGGCAGAAATTTGAGTGATGAAATTAAATTTCTGTTTTCGGTCGTTGTTTGTGTTTCTATCTCTGCGTGTGTCCATGGTACCCACGACACAGGGTATATCTACCCTACTGTGAGGTTATGAGTGTGAAACGTTATTTGAGGTGGTACGTGGGCAGCGCGCATGGTCCTGCAGTTGACGTAGAGCTTAAACGATTTACGCAATTTAGGTGTAACGGACGCGGTCGGGTGTAAGATGGATAACCGCTTTTACTTTAGCAATTTTAGTTTCAGTTTAGATATACCTAAATAAATAAATAACGCTTCACACTCATAGCCCCACAGTAAGGTAGATATACCCTGTGTCGTGGGTGCCATGGAAACACACACAAAGACAGAAACACAAACACCCAGACCAAGATCAGAAATTTTAAACTCATCATTCAAAATGCTTCGCTGGGAATCGAACCCGGAACCCTCCGATCGGCAGTCCGGCATGGTAACCATTACGCCACGTGGATCGTCAAAATATTTATGTTTCGATTGAACCGATAAAAAATTATAAATCAACTATCAAATACAACAGTGTGACAACAGTTGACTTACTCCTGAATCGAGGCCAAGCATAATAAGCATGAAGAAGAAAAGCATTGCCCATAAACTCGCGCCTGGTAGAGTTGCAACAGCCTCTGGATATACTTGGAACACTAAACCAGGCCCTGAAAATTATATTACATGTGTTAAAAAGTGTATGATGTAACATCTGCGATGAATTTGGTTATCTATTTGTTTATGTATTTACATAAGTGTATTAAAAGTTCTCCACCAACCCGCATTGGAGCAGCGTGGTGGAGTAAGCTCCAAGCCTCTCCAATAATGGGGAGGGACCCGTGCCCAGGAGTGAGTCGCAAAAAGGGTTGCGGCCATTAAAAGTTTCGTTCACGATAGGAAAGGAGTAAGCATAAAGGCTGATTTACATTGATCCAGTGGCTGGATTCAGCGTCGCTGCATTCCAGCGCTGGATTGACATTACTCAGTAGCAATGCCAATCCGAGTAGCGATGGCCGAGTGGTAAAAAACCGCGGTCTTCGACGCGACCGATCCCAGGTTCAAATCCTCGGCTCGCACCTCTGACAAAGAAATTTGTAATGTGCGATTTTATCGCTGCTCCACGGTGATGGAAAATATCGTGATATTTCATTGATTACGATGTTCTCCATCGCCGTGCATGCCTGAAAGAAATTCATAATTTCTCGAAAGCATGACGTCCACCAATCCGCACTTGGCCAGCGTGGTGGACTATGGCCTAAATCCCTCTCAATTGTGTGAGAAGGAGACCTGTGCCCAGCAGTGGGACATAAAAAAGGTAGAAAAAAAAATGCCAATCCAAATGGGGATGGGGTTTTGATTTTAGTTTGGAGGTTTGTCTTGTGTGAACTCGAATGGTAGGGGTGGAGGCTAGCTTGAACACCTAAGCACCCCCTGGAGCCGCTAGTGTTTTTACAGCGCCTTAACGTTTTGACGTGATAACGTCTTTAAAATCGTTTTAGTCGGGTGACATGTTCAGAAACTTGTGTCACACCAAAACCTCACGAGCGCGATCGCAGGTATAACGAGAGAGAGACGGACCGATCTCCCGTCTCATCTCGAGCGCTGCCAGTCATTCCGTGAAACTTGTCACGCGGAATCCTCACGAGCGGAGGCTGGCATAGCGTTCGAGTGAGTGGACCGATCTTCAGTCTCTCTCACTCTAGCGGCATACAAACGAATGGAGATTTTCTCGTGCGGACGTTATCACGTAAACATCTCGATCGTAAACCTACTTTACAAACAATTTGCCGTTTTTTTTATTATAACTTTAGTACCTTCAGTAGCTACGGACGAAATCGGAACGCCTTGCTTGTGAGACATGAATCCAAGATATGTGAAGATGACGAATCCAGAGAAAAATGATGTAAAGCAGTTAACAAGAGTAGTTACAAGGCAGTCCCTGAAAACAATATTTTTTATGAGTTACATGCCTTTAGAATTCTTGTACTTTTTTTTTTTTTTTTTTTTTTTTTCCAACAAAAGAGAAATTATCTGCTATTTCTGTGATTGCCAAACTGTAAGCCAGTTTGTCGGCAAAATACTTTATAACGCAATGATTTGTGCATTGTTTTTACCGGTAACAATTATTGTGGAACGTATTGTAGCTAGCGTAGGACAGATGGACACCAAATCCTGCGCCCACAGAATAAAATATTTGGACTGCTGCATCTACCCATACCTGAAAAAAAGGTAAAATTAAGTTAAAATTAGTTAAATTTGAACAAATATTGTATTCTCGAATTTTGGTATAATAACCTATACTAATATATAAAGCTGAAGAGCTCGTTTGTTTGAACGGCCTAATCTCAGGAAATACTACTTCGAATTGAAAAATTGTTTTTGTGTTAAATAATCCATTTATCGAGGAAGGCTTTAGGCTATATAACATCATGCTATGACTAATACTAAAGTCCACGCGGACGAAGTCGCGGGCGGCCGCTAGTAAAGCATACTTGTATTGTAAATTTCAACAAAAATGTTAACCGCATTAAGAAAGTAAAAGATGATAGTTGAGTGGTAAATCCATAAAAATATTTTGGGGCCGTACATAAAATGGCGTAAAAACTATTATTTTCAATGACCATAGACACAGAGAAATTAAACACTAGGTTATACATAGACATAGACTCATATAGACTCCCAAAATAGTTTTTAGATTAATCCTGATGCGTCGCTAATCTAATCTTTAAACGAGCCATTCTTATATATATATATATAATCTGAATCTCGGAAACGGGTCTAATGATTTTCTTGAAATTGAAATTGTGTATAATGAGGGTATAAGTTGATAGTTAAAATTCTAAAGGAAAATTTTATTTTCTCCTTTTCAGAGCATTTTAAAAAAAAGTTTTTTTTGCTTTTAATTTATTTTTTATTTTTCAGTTATTTCTAATTATTCTTGGCAGCTTCTTTGAAGAAGTGCATAAAAAATAACTGTTTCGCCTTGTTGGATGTTCCGCCATATTGGATTTACAATGACGTCACATTATTTTCCGAGTTACTCTCAATAAGCCCTTTCATTTGATACCCACATTGTAGAAATGCATTAAAAATACCTATTCCGCAATCTTGGATGGTCCGCTGTGTTGACATTAGAATGACATCACAAAGCATATCGTGTATTGTCATCCAAACGAAACATGTATACAAAATTTCAGCTCAATCCGTTTAAAAATATCTGCTTCAAAATTGAGTAGCAAGATTCCACCCGAACAAACATACATACATTGCAAGTTAAAGCAAAGTTTTTAAATAATACTGCTACAGAAAACACAGTTAAAAAAATCCTTACCTGGGTATCCTTCAAACGAGTAAGTTCCGGGTGTAAATAATATGCGATGCCTCGCATTGCGCCTGGTAGTAGTAAGCCCCTTGCCAGGAGTATAGACAGTACCACGTATGGCATCGTAGCAGTCATCCATACTACTTTACCTGATTATAAGCAATGTAATAAAAAGTTTAGTTTACAGTTAATATTTAACACAAAAATGGAGCTTAACAATGGTTAGTAAATTTATTTTGACCATGTTTATGACTATCCAAACTATGTATACTCGTATCTAATATTTTTGAACGAGCAATTCTTGTATATATATCTATATATAATTTGAATCTCAGAAATGGCTCCAACGATTTTAAAAAAAAAAGTACCCGTGGGGTGTCAGGGGTTGATAGATCGATCCAGCTAGGATTCAATTTTAAAAATTGTCGTTATATCTGTATTTTCAGGGATAGTCAACTTAAAAATAAACTAAAAAATATGACTCTTCCTGACATTTATTGAAGAGTATTAATAATTATTGTGGCGTAGAACGCCGTCAAACGTCATCCGCAGTTCAAACAAATGAAAATGTCTGCTGGATGGAGCTTTATAAGTATTTCATGCTTCGAATTAAAGCTTCCATGACCGAATGCTTACGTAGGCTGACTGCGGGGTTAGAGTTAGAGAGTTAGGGCCTTTTTCACCACCTTCAAGTAAAGTGACAAGCACGCTAATGGTCGGTTAAAGTCACCCGTAACTTCAATTTCAATTTCACGATGTTCGAGTAGCACTAATCATATGATGAACTGACCCGTACTTATAGCTTTTACTTGCCAATTACTTGGAACGTAACTAATCAACACTTTACTTGGAGATGGTGAACGAGGCCCTTAGAGTTCATTCCTCAATCAACTTTATTGCGTTCTTTTATTTTTATGTGAGGCATTTTTTTATTTGGGATTAATCTTCTTTTACGCCCATATTAAACGTATTATCATAAGTTTACGTATGTTTATGGTTGAAAGATTAGAAGTTAATCAAGTAATTGATGACAGAATAACTTGAATTCAGACCGAAATATTATGCAATAAATTAAGTTTTTAACAAAAAAATAGAACCGACTTCAAACGGTAAAAAATAAAATTGTTCAGTACCTACTTCTTCTTGCTTATGGTAATGACTCTTAAAACTATTTCTGTAATCGGGCCCTTAGTAAATGTCGTACCATTCGTTCTAAATTGGCACCGACAGTACAGACAGTGGGACAGTACCTACTTCTTCTTGCTTATGGTAATGATTGTTAAAACTATATTGGAGTCGGTGCCCATTCAGAACGAAAGGTACACTATATTTACTAAGACAGATCATTTCACTAAGGGCTCGACTTCAAAAATAGTTTTAAGAGTCATTACCATAAGCAAGAAGAAGTAGGTACTGAACAATTTTATTTTTTACCGTTTGAAGTCGGTTCTATTTTTTTGTTAAAAACTTAATTTATGGAAGTCGGTAAAAATAGAGTAAGGCCATTAAAAAGGATTTTCAGAGACATACATACAGACGACAATAACAACAAAGCGATTCTAAGAGGGTACCGGTTTTTCTTTTAATATACAGAGCCCCATTATAAAATAATTTAGAAGGAATTCCCCTCTTACGCTTCTTATAATTTATTCAGACTTATAGAAACAAAATAAGTTTATTACGTGCTTTGATTCTAAATAATCAAAATTGCTAGGATGTACTAAATATTTCTAATTTCTTCCTTACCTGAACTCTTTACTCCCTTGAAGAGCGAAAGGTAGAGTGTGATATACACAACGCCTAGGCACATAGTCAGTTGCCATTTTGGCAATCCTAGGTCATTTAGGCCTTCAGAGTACTGCATTTCGAGAACGGCGCGGCTGAAAAAGTATAGTTAGTACATTTAAATTATAAGGAAATTTATTAATCGCTATTTAATGATTTTTTAAAATAAGAATATCGGTTTGAAGAGTTGTTCCACGGAGATATACCAATAGAAAACAAGTAGAAAATCGCAATACATAGTTGTCTTTCATTAATTAAACGATTAAATTAGTCTTAAGTTTTCAGGATTGAACGTTTAAATAGAATTAGGGCCTCTTTCAGCACCTTCAAGTAAAGTGACAAGTACGCTAATTGTCGGTTAAAGTCACCCGTAACTTCAATTTCAATTTCACGATGTTCGAGTAGCACTAATCATATGATAAATTGACCCGTACTCATAGCTTTTACTTGCCGATTAAATTTACTTGGGACATAACTACTCAATACTTGACTTGGACATGGTGAACGAGGCCCTTAACTTACCGATTCCTTGTTTCTAAGGTCATTTTAAGGAGTCGGCCCCAATAACGAGTATGTTACACCTCGCGGAAGTGGTTTGAAAACAGCATATTGGCTACTATTCATTGTAGTATAAAAACGGTTCTACTCACTCGGTTTTTCGGGATCGCCCGGATCTGATCCCCGATCGGAAGTTTTCAGTACCCCGGAAAGTGCGAGAAGCTATTGAAATTAGTCGTCATCCGAATTACAACCGAGACAGTGGATGGACTGTACCTTCAGCCTGGAGACCTGTTCTTTACACTGCGTCGAGTCCAGGTGGGTCGGATCGCCTGGAGTGCGACACAGTTAACATTGTATGCGCTCAGCCTAAGCCTTATCTCTGCGCACACGCCGACCCTGACGACGAGCGAGACATGAGTGCTACAGAAGACGAAGCGGCCCCGAACCTCCCCGAACCCAGCAGCCGGGCGACACGCCCGGCGGCCCGTAGTCTCCGTCGTCACTTAGCGGCGAGCGGCGGCAGCTCATGAATAAGGACCACGGAATGATCCGAAACTAGTCGGGCGATCCCGAAAAACCGAGTGAGTAGAACCGTTTTTATACTACAATGAATAAAGACACTCACGACACCTTTAAGGACATATTGCCTCCATCCATCCATCAGCCTTTTACTGTCCACTGCTGGACATAGGCCTCCCCTAACGTTCGCCACTCCTCCCGGTCCTGGGCCTTCTGAATCCAGCGACTACCCGCTGTCTTCTTCAGGTCGTCAGTCCACCTGGTTGGAGGGCGGCCTGTACTCCTTTTGCCGAGACGTGGTCTCCATTCAAGGACCTTTCTTCCCCATCGGTTGTCGGTCCTCCTAACTATATGGCCTGCCCATTGCCACTTCAGCTTGCAGATTTTGAGAGCTATGTCGGTAACCTTAGTTCTTCTACGGATTTCATCATTACGAATTCTGTCGCGTAGAGAAATACCAAGCATAGCCCTCTCCATCGCTCGCTGAGCGACCTTGAGCTTGTGGAAAAGGCTAACTGTAAAAGACCACGTCTCAGCGCCGTAGGTCATCACTGGCAACACACACTGCTCGAAAACTTTCGACTTCAGGCACTGAGGTATTCTGGACGAGAAGACACTTTGTAATTTCCCGAACGCTGCCCAACCGAGTTGGATTCTACGAGTTACCTCTCTCTCGAAGTTGGACTTACCCATACGGATCGCTTGTCCCAGGTAGATGTACTCGTCGACAACTTCGAGAGTAGCGCCATCAACAACAACCGGTATGGGTGTGACATGGACGTTAGACATGATCTTCGTCTTGTCCATGTTCATCTTAAGACCCACCCTTTGTGAGGCGCTATGGAGGTCACCTAGCATAGTGCTGAGCTCTTCCAGGTTCTCCGCCAAGATTACTATGTCATCGGCAAATCGAAGGTGTGTGAGGTGTTCGCCATTGATGTTAATACCCAGCCCGTTCCACTCCATCAGCTTGAACACGTCTTCCAGTGCAGCGGTAAACAGCTTCGGGGATATAACATCCCCTTGTCGTACTCCGCGCTGCACTAGAATAGGTCCAGTGCTTCCGTCGTGGACTCGGACTGTCATGGTTGCGGCTTTGTACAAACACTTCAACACCTCGATGTACCGATAGTCAATCTGGCATCGCTGGAGAGACTCTAGCACTGCCCAGGTCTCGATAGAATCGAAGGCTTTCTCATAGTCCACATACGCAATACATAGCGGCAGATTATACTCCTCGGTCTTTTGTATAACCTGTCGCAGCGTGTGTATGTGGTCCATGGTACTATAGCCTTTTCGGAATCCGGCTTGTTCGGGAGGCTGGAAGTCGTCTAGCCTGCGCGCAATGCGATTAGTAAGAACCCTTGAGAACAGCTTATAGACGTGGCTCAGAAGCGCGATGGGTCTATAGTTCTTTAAAAGGTACATATTGCCTACTAACCCGTATTTTCTCCTACTGGTATTTGAGCAGCGTTGTCGGTTTAGCTCCAGCCTTCCCATTTAGGGAGACACCAGAGCCCAGCAGTCATAAGAAGTTGAATTCAAAAGAATTGACTTACTGAAAAAATTCCGAAGCCGGTGTAAAGTGAGATAACGGGCCTTGATACAGTACATCTGTTCTATTAGTAGCGTTTAGTCTCGCTGCATCCCAGCACTGTTCTGTGTTCCAAGCATTATCACAGTGTAGCCATGGTAGTTCAGATCTTGCTGATGACACGAGGAAGTAGAATGCCCAACCTGGAGATCAAGACTTGGAGTGAAATGAAGTGAATGAGGGGTGCTATGGAAGATAAAGATTTTGAAAAATTCCAAAAATTTCTATTATTTTCGCTGGTGTCTATTATGTTTAAACTGCATTATTTTGGACATATTTTGTATGCATTACTGCCTGCATCGAAGTGGAAAACGTATTGTGTATGTTTTTTGTGTATGTCCATGATACCCACGACACAGGGTATAATATATCTACCCTACTGTGGAGCTTGAGTGAGGAACGTTATTTATTTATTACAAACTAGCGACCGCCCGCGACTTCGTCTGCGTGGACTTTGATATTAGTCATAGCATGATATAGCCTAAAGCCTTCCCCGATAAATGGACTATCCAACACAATAAAAAAAATTCAATTCGAACCCTACTGGTTCCTGAGATTAGCGCGTTCAAACAAACAAACTCTTTAGCTTTATATATTAGTATAGATGAGTAGCAGCCAGCTACGTGGTGTTAAGTTATCGCGGCAGTCCATTGCCATCTACACACAACCTCAAGCAACTCCGAATCATATTGGAATCATGTCTCGCGGTCGTATGCATTAGTGCTGCTACTTCAGAAGCCGATTGTCATGTAAGTCTGGCTGATAAAAACTCACCTATACCTCGAAATAAAATAGAATTATTCAATTAATTACTCAAGAAACATTCAAGGAAAAAAAATGTAAGTATGTAACAAATTCACTGATACAGCAAGTAACGATCAGTAAGAAATCAAAAAAGAATATATTATGGGTGTTACGGAAGATATTTTTAATGAGTTATATTTACCAATAATGACGTTATAATAAAACGACACGTAAAAAGCTACCATCACCGCGCAGAAGCCGACACCTGTGGATAAAAATAAAATTTATTACAGGAGCGTAATTCGATTTATTAATATTTACTAGCTGTGCCCGCGACGTCGTCCGCGTGAATAAAGACTTGTATAAAAGGGACTGATTAAAGATTATTTATTTGCATTGAATAAGTAGTAGGTAGATTATTCTTACATATTATAGTGAAATCACTTATAATAAAATGTTCATATGTTCAGAAGACACCTTATTTATTTTTTCTAAATCCGTCAAACCTAAAACAGTAAGGACTGCTTACTGTACTCAGATCTTACTATCCAGTTTTCGCACGCTTCGCTTTTCTCGCGCAATCAGATTCTCTTTACAAATATGTAGCTCTTTTATTAAATTTAAGAGAGAGGTAGTACTGCTGTGCCCGTGGCTTCATCTATGGTAAAAATAAATAGTATCTTAAGTAAATTGAGTGAATTTATACTGCAAACAATGCATAGGATACATAGCTTTAACCTACTGCAGAAAAGAGGTGCACTATACAACTACTTGTAGTTGGGAGACAAAATTTCTAAACTATACACGTGCTTAAGATTAAACAGTCGGAAACATTATAACACCAATTAATAGACTAAAGATTTAAAACTTGCGGACAGCAGTATGGTCATAAGTCATAACTCATATAACATTGTGAAAACGAAAGCAGAAGGCAGGGTCTCTAAACAGTGTGCTATCTGTATTTGAAAATAAAGAATCTTTAATATCTCCATCAATCAACGTGTGTGGATGAGCCAGTACGCAATAAAGAGATGCAAAAAAATTACTTAAGTTATCATTGGTCCAATTAACCATGTTCAGCATCATACGTATACCCAACGACGTGACAACCCGCGTGGCGCAATGTTTACCATGCCGGACTGCAAATCAAAGGGTCCCGGGTTCGAATCCCGGCGAATCAGAAATTTCAATGATGAGTTTAAATTTCTGTTCTCGGTCTGGGTGGTTGTGTTTCTGTCTCTGTGTGTGTTCATGGCACCCACGACACAGGGTATATCTACCCTACTGTGAGGCTTTAAGTGTGAAACGTTATTTTTTACAGTATGTACTACTTAATTTTCTATCTCCATTGATTCACTTTGTAGAAATGAATATTGTTCTATAACGCCATCTACCGTATGGCGTGTAAACTTTGTGGTTGATAAATCGAATGTCAAATTACCAAATAGGTAGATATTGAGATTAACAGTTGGTTCAGTAAAAGTTTAACTATTCGTCACCTAGATGTCTGTAGTAGTCTCGTTATGTTAAGGCTATTTACATTCTGTATGAAGGTTTAGAGCATTGAGGTTGTAAGATTTGGATTTCGGTTAGTCGGAGCTCGAGGCCTCCTCAATATTAAGAGAGCTCCATGCCCAGCAATGGAACGCTAAAAAGGTTGCAGTCTGATATAATGTAGCAATAACAGTCGTTTCAGCTGCAGCCTGTTCATAATCTTCCACCCCAAATGAAGACTAATAAGCTGAGCAACTTACTTAATGGAGCCTGTGATGGAAGGTTTGGCGGCGGTGAGGCTCGAATGCGCTCTTTAGGTACCTATAGCTTAGCCATACTCGGCCAACGAAAGAAAATACAGTAAGCTGATCTAAGTATATTTAATATGGTCGACCATATTAATGAAAGCTCAAAAAAATTTACTTAAATTTAAACGTTTATTTATGGTTTTGAAAGGGCTGTTAACGAATCTTTCATCCAAATTCCCTAAAAGTGTCTTTTAAGTTAATGTCGCGTATTGTTTAAATGAACATAACGTTTTTGTTTATGTTATGACCCGATTGATATGAAATACACACTAATGTTATGGAAATTAATTCAACATTATACCAGTAAACACATCATTCAAAGAAGGGAAAATAATTTGAGAATGAAATATTAAGTTAAGGTTAATTTATTATTGTACGCTTGAGATACCAACTTTAGAATTCATTTTATTTGCTATTGAGGAGTAGTTTTGAAAAAAGCTTAAATTTAAGCTTTTTTCAAACATATTTATATGTTTCTTACTATGTTAATAAAGATTACAAATACAAAATTATAAGTAAAATACTCTGCACAAAAACATTCTGTACATCAAGTCTCGACACTCAATTTTCAAAGAGTTTCAAAGAAAATTGACAGTTATAGGGTGAATTTCGAGAAATGCTGAAACATGTATTTTTCATTTTGGTTAGAAAATATTTATACCAAATTTCAAGAAAATCTATTGAAAAAAACCAAGTTTTCCATACAAATTTTCATCCCTCGTTTCACACCCTTATAGGGCGATTTTTAAAAGTAACTTTAGCCTAAATGTTAGCGAGGACCAATATATATAAAACAAAAAAAATTTCATCAAAATCCGTCCAGTAGTTTTTGCGTGAAAAGCTAACAACAGTCAGACAGACAGACAAAAATTTCAAAACTTATAAGATATTTTTAGCTTCTGTTAGTTATAAAAAGACCCCTAGAAGTATTTTTTAAAATTTCTATGCAATGTACAGAATTGACCCTGCTTACAGTTTTATTATATTTATAGATTTTATAATTATAACACACGTAAGATGGACGACGTCGAGAGGGGAAGGGGAGAGCTCCTGTACGAATGCATTAGAACCGAGTTGCTGATTTATTGCGCAGAGTCAGCGTGCAGGCATTCATCCATTTCATCATTCTTTAAATTGACGTAACTTTTTTGTTTGTGAACCGATTTAAACAAAACATACCCTAAATGTTAATCCAAAAAAATACCAATACATCAGTGAAAACCGCATCCTTCTACGTTAAGCCGTTCCTGAGATTAGCGCGCACAAACGAACAGATAAACAGACAAACAGACAAACAGACAATAATTCTAAAAATCATTGTTTTGGGTTCTATTACGCTAATAAATAGCCCTAGTGTAAATTTTTCTCAAATATCTTCAATGTACAGAAACCGACTTGTTACAGATTTATTATATGTATAGATAACACGTTAAGCGTACATGATATTTTGAGCATCCTACAATTTTTCATCGATGAAATGATATTGTTCACTTCAATATGAAAGGATATTTTGAGTGTTATCTTCGTGTTAACATCCATCTATCCATCTTTAAATCAGCCTTTGAATGTCCATTGCTGAACGTAGGCCTCCCCCAATAATGCAGTAGCTTCGGGATAAAGAACTACGGTACGGTACGAGCTACGGTATCCCGGTAGCCTCATCGTAAGAGGCGATTTGTAGAGGCGTTGAGACCTTTTAGTCAGGGTTGTGGGGGTGAGAGTGGGAGCTCGATCCATCCAGCCAGCAGCCCCGGGAAGGACGGCGGTGTGTGCGTGAACGAATGACGCTGTAAGAATCGGAAGGTGCAGGAGAGCACATCTGCTCTCCCGAAGATTGGCTCATTCTGCAGCGTGGAGGATACCGTTGCGTTCTACTGGAGATCCCGGAGTCTTCCCCAAGCGGACCATCAGACAGGCCATCTAGTGCGGTACAAATCCTACATAACCCGGTATCCTTTCCCAAGGTCCCCCCTCCCCCGATACCAAAAAAGGCCCCCCTAATTTATTGTCAGATACAATTATTTTAAAAATGCTTTTTCATATTTTGATCCCATATTTATTTTCTGTTCGGTAAAGTAAAGTCGTAAGTCTGAGTAGTAACTGCTACTTTCCCCGGAAAAACAATATAATTCCTTCACATCCTCTAGCGGATCCAGGGAAGAAGGCTGAAGCTCACCAAAACCATTCGGGTTCACCCTTGACAAAACTCTTAATTCCTCCTAACTAATACCAATCCCCCTCCCCCCAATCCAGGCGCTCGGACTGCGTTTTCACGTCACGCATCAGCCAACCCCGTCCCTCCCGTTCACAAATTTTTGACCTCCTCGAAAATTTCAGCCCGCACCTGCCATAAACTAAAATCAAGTCCTCCAAATTGAAATCCTAGATTTGCCACGTCTTCCCAAGTTAAATAATGCAAGTCTACCTCTAAATTTACCTTTTAATGACCCGCGTGGCGCAATGGTTACCACGCTGGACTGCCAATTGAGGGGTTCAGGGTTCCATTTCCGGCGAAACAGAAATTTGAATGATGAGTTTAAATTTCTATTCTCGGTCTGGGTGTTTGTGTTTCTGTCTTTGTATGGGTCCATGGTACCCATGACACAGGGTATATATACCCTACTGTGCGGCTGTTAGTGTGTGTGTGTTAAGCGTTATTTATCATTTATATATTGGTTATTATTTACCTTTAAATAATGGACAGATCTTCCACAGCGTGATGGGTCCTTGTCGGTTGTACTGGCCTAGGATCAGTTCCATGTAGAAAAGCGGGACCGCACCAAATATCAGCATCAACATGTATGGGATTAAGAAGGCTCCTATAGAAAAAAAAGCACCGTTAAAAAAAGTTAACCTCGTTGAATAGTTTTTATTGTAATATTTTTTACGTTCATATAGAAAAAAATGCACGATAGATATTATACTTCATTTTAGTATTTGAAAGCATTGAATTTTTTTTAAAAAGCATTTTGTAAAAAAAGTAAAAAATTCTGGTAGTGTGATTTTTATCCACATTATATAATACCAATTTCTATATAGAAGTCTTTATTCAATTATAATATTTAATATGGTAAGTTAAGGTTAAGCATCATCATGTTTCTTTATAATATGGCAGTTACAAGATTTAAGTTTACAAGCAGCAAGAAAGACTACGCCGTAGACATATCGTATGCTACGCCGTTAAAGACTACGCCGTAGACAAAATTTAAATTGGTAATACGTATCATTCAAACGCAACTATATTTACCTCCACCATTTCTATAGCAGAGATAAGGAAAACGCCATACATTCGCCAGATCCACAGCGAACCCAATGATGGACAACAGAAAGTCAGCGCCCGTGCCCCAAGTTTCTCTGCCATCATTCGCTTCTGTTGACAATTAAATCCAACAATGTGTTAAAAACGATTAATGTGGTTTGTAAATTAATGATCATGGAATAACGTAAAAATAAAATTTAATAAATGTCGTTTCTACGTCTTTTGCAAATTTTTTTTCATCATTTTTTTGTCCCACTGCTGGGCACTGGTTTCTTCGTCGTCATCTAGACATTCGGAAAAAATACATTCATTAAGCTAATATTTTGTATTCCTAATGTAATCAATATTTTTCTTTCTTTCTTTCTTTTAATCAAGTAATTTTATTTAAAAAGACAAAACTACTAAACAACATTTTATTATTAACCACCTTGCTTGAATATCCCAAATAGAGAAATAAATTCAAAAAATCCACAATAAAACTTACGGATTATAAACAACATATAATCTAACGCAACAGAGCGACCATTCCGCATTTTATAAACAGTCCAATGATTTGATTTGTTTCCTCCCTGCAATAAAATGAGACCGGTATCTCCGGTCCCAATAATTTGATTGTCTGTAATCGTACTTCACCTGCTTTGCTGTTAGTCCGGACTCGCTTCGAGGGCTCGCTGTAGTAAGTTTCCTCTTCTATCTGAATCTTGGGCTCTTCTGGGAACAAATGAGATATTTATTGCAATAAAACTGTAACAGTATTAAGTTATTTTATTGTAGGCATCGAGAACGGGGAAAGATGTAGAAAAAATGTTTCTTTGACTTAAAGACTTGCGTTTTTCGAATTCCTTCAATCGCGTCAAGCACTTGCTTCAGGAATTTCAATCTTTAATATATTCTTGGAACCCTTATCTTGCTTTTCTCTTACACTTATACACGATTAGGGGATTATTTTTATTTGACGCTATTATTATTTTTATATATTATTATAATTATTAAAGAGAAGCAAGTTATGAAACTTAAATAGTTTTAGAGGAAACTAAAGAATACAGGCTCTGTATTGGTATAATTTTATTAGATTATGTATGTAAAACTAGCCTTCCACCAGCGGCTTCAACCGCGTGGACCCGTTTTATGTTATCGTATGTTTATTCATAACGTAGGCTACGACAAAAGTGCACGCGAAAATCGACTTTAATGCAATGCAAAAAGTGGGAATTATGTTTTGGTTGACGACCCGTATGGCGGTGGTGTAGTGACCACGCTGGTATATCTATATAGAGGTATAGTCGGGACGCAGTCTAGAAAAAAGGGCTTAGTGAATTCAGATAGCATACCTAACTATAATACATTGCAGATTTAGACGGCTGACTTTTACATTAAAAAACACGCTTGCAAAACATCGTGCAAGCCAACACGCTATAACTAGTTAAGCCGCAAAGACAATTAAAAGGGAATCCCGGTTAATTAGCCTGTTTCAAAATGCCCCAAGCGGCCCCAGGCGGCCCCAACCTAATGGGCTACGAATCCAATTAAAGCAACTTGTAGCGATACTCACTTTTGTAGCATGATAGTGTCACCACCGAGCCCTTCGTGGATTTGTGATCTGAAACAATCATCTGTAATTATAATAACATTGTTTCATTATTTAATTGCTGCATAAAAGTTAGTTTATCTGGGAAACTTTCCTTCCATTTTAGTATTTTAATTTTAAAAGTTAAGAAATATATACTATCCCATCAAAAACTAGCCATATCTTTATGCAGCTACTTGTTTCTCTATAAAAAGTAATGAAACGTCTAAGCAAAGCCAATTTTTGATTTATTTGCTGTCATATCGTCATCGCATACAGTTATAAGCGACCGCCCGTGACTTCGTCCGGGTGGATTTTAGTTTTTTGCTCCTATAGCCTTTCTCAATAAATTGACTATTCAATACAAAATTATTTATTCAATTCAAACCAGTAGTTTCTGAGATTAGCGCGTTCAAACAAACAAAAAGACTCTTCAGCTTTTTAGTATAGATTTGATTTAATCATTGGCTACAACCCTTTTTGCGTCCCACTGCTGGTCTGGTCTCTCCTCATTATTGCCCTGGAGCTTGCTCTACCACGCTGCTCCAATGTGGTTCGGTAGAGATGCGGGTTAGTGGCGAATCCGCTATCGGATGTTTTCAAACCACCCATAAGTTTTCCGACAAGGTTTAACGACTGTTATCTATCGACAACAACCGGGTCCGACGGCTTAACGTGCCCTCCGAAGCACGGAAACGCGCATGAAATTTTTTGCCACTAGCGGTCACCAATCTCCCACCCGACCGCACACGTTAGTTGCATTTATCGCTTGCGTTGTACGCTAACCGCCGAATTTATGTGACCGGCCGTTGAATATTCAATGAGCACATTTACTTGTTAACACATCCAAGTTAACGGTCAAGCGGAAAATTGATACCCCAGATAAGATGCACAAAATTTAAAAAAACGGGTAGCACTCCTGTACGTGTGTGTTAAAAACTATCAATTGAGATAAAACTCATTCGGATATCACAAGAGTGAAGGTGATATGAAAGAAAATTGATTAAAATTAATTAAATTAAAAATTGCTATAAAAACTTTTCGATAGACAAGGTATCATAGGTGTTTATAAATAATATTTGATAAAACATATGTCTTATCGAGTTATTAGATCGATGAAGGTCAATCTTCCACGTCTCCTCTACTATCTTAAGAATTTTCGATCAGGCCACGTGTCCTGACGCGAGTTTAACATTTTTTACCCATCCCAAAAAAAGTGCACAACGCCGCTAAAGAAGTTTTCACTTCAAAAATATGCACATTTTCTTGTTTTGGTAGTCACACTATGCCTTTGATCCTTGTTGATATGTGTTAACTCGTCAAGCAACGAATAAAAAACTCCCGTAGTTGCCTAAGCTTCCGGGTAGCGAGGGTAACTTATTTTTGATTGAACCCTGATTATTTCCTTTTATAAAATATCAATTTATGCAAAATATTTGTGCAAAACATTAGATATACCACAACTACTAGCTGTCCCGCGATGTTTCGCATTTTATTTTTTTATCAATATGAATTTCCCATCCAATTTCCGATTTCTGGAAAGCTTATAGTCTACTCTACTTACTATAATCTTTGGCATATAGATAGTTTATGTTATAACCCAGCCGCAAGACTATGTACAAATACAAATATTCAATTTGTATGCATTAAAAATTGTTTGTAAGCAAAAGTTATAACCCAAGACTAACACACCCTTTATTTGACTTTCCAAAACAAGTCGATTGGTCGATTTGGAAATTGGGGAGATTGTGTTCAGCAATCAGATCAGATGTGTTAAAACTGCCTAATAGATTTTCAAAAAGTTTTAATATGTGCTATCTGTTAACAATAATAATAAAATAGGCAGCAAGCAGCAGCAAATAGGCAGTTAGCGAGAGAGTACGGCTGTTTTACAAAATTAAAAAAAATCCCATAAGATCTGGATTGAACTGGAACGAAGCCAGCGTTGCCACCGTCGAAGATAAAAACATGAAACTTTATATTTAGCTACAAATATAAAGTTTCATGTTTTTATCTTCGACGGTGGCAACGCTTCATACAAATTTTCATCCCCTATTAAGTCCTCTTCCAAGGTGTACTCTATCTGTGTACCAAAATTGATTAAAATTGGTTCAGTAATTGAGGTAAAACACACACACACACACACACAGATAGTGACATTAGTATTTATAATATTAGTATGGATAAATATTTATTAACATAACGCCACGATCATACCATCAAAACGAAAACACCACGTATTTTAAAACCTAATTAAAAATTCCTCCCTCACATATTGTCTTTTATGCCTAACACCTGGCCGCATCTCAATACCGAATGCTTCGCATTCAAACACGGCGACGATTCTTAATAACTGCCAAGGACCCCATTATCATGGTCCTATTGGATGCCAATGCGGAAATTCCACAATTCCGCAGAGGTGCTATTGGAATGCAAAAATGGAATCCGCCGCTGGAATTTACGGGTAATTGATTCTGAGCGTTTTTATTTATTACGCTATTTCGTCTTTAAGTTATTGTCCATTTTATTTTGTTTTTACACTCACACTCGTTTCACACTAATAGCCCCAAAGTAGGGTCGAGGGTACCATAGACACAGGGTATACCTACACGTCTGTGGGGCTATGAGTGTGAAACGTTAATCTAAACTTATATTATAAAAAGGAAAGATTTGTACTTTTGTGTGTATGTTTATAATGAATAAACTCAAAAGCTACTGTTCCGATTTCAAATGCTTCATTGCTACGTGAAAACGGGAAATATGATCAACGCGGTTGAAGCAATTGGTTAAACGCTATGATTTTAATATAGCAATGTATCGGCTTACGTCGTGTTTCAAATGGATGAATGAAAGTTACAGCCTGGAATAGCACATAGGCTATTTTTTATCCTACGAGGACCCATTAAACGGGTGGCAGAAGGCTAATGATAACTATAAAGTGAATAGTTTCCGGAGAGAGATATGAACAATTTGTGTTCATTCCTTATTTCAGCCCCTCAAGGGTTTTCCAAATACGCAGGTTTCATCGGTCCTTAATGAACAGAGTCACTAATGCAGCAATTATTTTTGAAACTTGACTTGTATATTTCGAGATCGGACCGTTCATTACGCTAACACAGCGATATGTTTGTTAATATTGCTTTATTCAAAGTTAACTAAGGGTTTGATTCTAATGTGTTGCTTAAATATAATACAAATCTTTTTACCTTTGTACCTCAATTATCTATACTAATACGAGTAACTTTAAACAAGCAATTATCTATAATATAAAAATGAATCGCAAAATGTGTTGGTAAGCGCATAACTCAACAACGCCTAGACCAATTTGGCCAATTGTTTTTTTTAAATGTTCGTTGAAGTTCAAGGATGGTTTTTACGGCGAGAAAAATTCGAATAATTGCCGGAAAAACCATAAAAACAGCCCTTTTCTTTTTCCCATACAAATGTTTTCTAACTAAAACGTAGTCAATTTGAGCTTTATTGCTATTGTATAAAGTTCATATTAAATTACAAGCACTCACTGTTGTCTAAGCAATGTAGGTGTGTTCCTAACGTCAAAGATCATATCTATCAAAATAGTGTGCGTTGGAGCACAGAATACATCGTTGGAGGAGTTTAATGTCGTATAGCATGATGTTATATAGCTTATAGCCTTCCCTAATAACTGGACTATTCAACACAAAAAGAATTTTTCAATTCGAACCAGTAGTTCCTGAGATAAGCGTGTTCAAACAATCAAACATCCACGCGGACGAAGTTGCGGGCGGCCGCTATCCCTACTAATATTATAAATTCGAAAGTAACTCTGTCTGTAACGCTTTCTCGCTTAAACTAATGAACCAATTTTAATGAAATTTGGAACACAGATAGAGTGAACCTTGGGAAAGGACATAGGATGGTTTTTATCCTACGGGAAGCTATAAAACGGGTCCACGCGGGCGAAGCCGCTGGCGGAAGGCTAGTTGTATATAAATATATAATTTACATAGATCTTAAAAATTTTGTGTGCAGAGGTTTTCGAGGGCAATAAATCGAACTAGCTAGGTTTCATTTTTAGAAAATATTGTTGAATCCGTATTTTCAGCAATAATAAACTTAAACATACACTGAAATATATGACTGCTCTTGACATCTATCGGCGAGTATATGTCATTCTAATTTTTAAATTGGCAACTGAAGTCGATGGCGTTGTGTAAGCCAATGAGTCTCTGAAGAAAATCAATTGTATATCCGAGCAACGCTCATCCATCCAGTTACTTATAATATATATTGTACTAGCTGACCCCGCGAACTCCGTATCGCGTTTAAATATTAAATAATAATAATAATGGATAGCATATAAACCTTCTGCGTGAAAAAATACATGTACATACCAATTTTCATAATAATCGGTCGAATAATATACAAACATTACTTAACACCCCCGCAACCCCCCCTTCCGGGTGGAATTTCGTAAAATCCGTTCTTAGCTGACCTCTACTCGGCGAAAGGAATATTCCTACCAAATTTGAAGTCGGTAGGTCTTATAGTTCCAGAGATATAGTGATGAGTCAATATATGGGTGGAAATCTCTTATATATATATATAGAAGAATAATTTTATTGCTAGTGTAATATATATTTTTAACCCTTCTGTTGGGCATAGTTCTTCTAACAAAATTTTGAGTGCGTTTTAACTTAAAATGCGAAGAATATTTAGGATATTAATTGAATAAAAAGTTGATAAAAAAGCAACAACCTCACAGGTAGATTTTATCGGTTAGAAATTTAATGAAATTGTTCACCCTCCTCAAGTCTTTGCTCAAGCGTCGATAGCAACGCAATTTGCGAAGAAAACAATAAAATTCTAAACAACTCCGTGATCTTAAGTTCGTGAAACTATATAAAGTAAGTATAAGAGTCCTTGCAGTTCTTCTAACTTTGAATTTGTAGGTCTTTACTGCATTTATTTTTTTAATTACCCTGTAAATCACAACCTTGACACAAGTTTATTACGGACGAAAAGGGATGAGATTCTCAAGTAGACTAGTGCATTATTAGAGTGTTTTTATTAACCTGCAGTGTATGCGTGTATGTTTGTTCAGGCGGAATCTTGTGACTCAGTTTGAAGTGTATATTATATCAACTCACGTATATATCGATGACAATGCAATTATAAACTCAGAATGTTTGTAAATCCAAATGCCAAATCACAATAAAATGGCGAGTACTTATTATATTTTTATTATTACAGTACTTTGTTTTGAAGCTGGTGCTAGAATTACCAAGTTATTTAGTGCCCTAACTCGCTAGCAAGCCACATAAAGCTGACCGTGAAAAAAACAGACCCTTCTCTTAAATTCACTTTGGCTAATTATAGAGGTTGTGATCCACTATATTTTAAAGCCTAGAAATAAGGAAGTCACGACCCTATAGACACTATATTTTTATTCTTCTAAGTCCAGAAATGAGAAAATTACCATACAAGTTGTAGCCCCCCTCTCTCAAGAACCCATTTGTTTTTACTACCGATACGAACTACCGAACGACCGCGTGCGTTTTTCCCCTGGCTGTTGGTCCGAGCTCCTACTATAGCCGCGTACAACCGCGAAAGCCTCCACTAAGTCGGAATCGCGCTGTCCCAACTTTGCCACGTTTTTTATCCCCTTTGGGATGGAATTTCGAAATATCCTCTCCTATCGGATGCCTACGTCATACAAAGATCAGACTCTCCAAGTTTCAGGTCTCTACGATCAGTTTGTGCTGTGGCTTGATCCATCAATCAGTCATTCAGGACAAATCATTTTATATGTATATTATCTTATATCTTACTTCATACACAATATTGAAACCAAGTTACCTACTTATTGATATCTTAACGAATTTTGATACCGCGTATCTTTCTGCTTAAGGAATTTCGCAGTATAAGGGATTTCTGAGCCATGACGCCCAATCTACTATCTTTATTTCGCGTGAGCCTCAGCACTTTCAGCGTTTATGAATCAATCAGTCTGATGCTGCCTTAGTTTATAATAATATGCTGTATTTTTGTGTGTAAATTTTTGACAAAACTTATTACAAGTTTTTATTAACTCACAATATATGTTTGTTCGGGCGGAATCTTGAAACTTTTGAAGATACCTTTAACCTGATTGAGCTGAATTGTGTGTACACGTTTTAGTTTGGAAGATGCAATCAAATATTTATCATTAAAATTGTAATTTAACCCCGAAAATGGCCGCCGTAACAAAAGAGCATATTATTATTTAGTTTACAATGACAATAGAAGCGATCATTCGACGAACTTGGAGAACTCAAAATAATAGTTTGAATTAAAAGACACCTTGAGCATCTCTTTGATGATGAGCCAGAAGAGAAGAGCAAGTGCGTTTTACGAAAAAATAATTATAGTTGCCGAATTATTGCTCTAAATATTAATTTTAGACGAGGCTACGTCGTAGCAACTGCAGCACCTCGTAGCAAGTAAGCAGAGGCCTTAGTGTTACTAATGCGTTTGCGTTAAGAATTTAATTATCGACCTTATTCCTTTCAAGTTAAGATCTATCTGTACAATTTTTACTCGGACGAAGTAGTAACGTTTGCGCGTTTACAAACTTACACTAAGGGCTCTGGTGCTAACTCGTTGCTGCCGTGATAAAAAAATGATATTGATATAATATATTGAAACTATTCAGTCTATTAAAAATTCTGGTTGAATATTCATTCAACCAGAATTTTAGCGGTAACTATCGCGCGATGCCGTAACTGAACGAGTAATTTTTTGCTATCAAAGAAAAAAGAACTTGCTCCATGTAATCGTGACTTAACATAATGAGAAGGTAAGCTCATTTGAAGTTAATCAGCGCTCAGGTCAATAAATCTCCAGGGACTGAAAAAAGTAGGGGATAAAATCAGATCTCGATTTCAGCTCAATCATTCGCTCTTGAACGATTTATTTTATTAGAGTTTAAATTATGCACTTTTTCTTTATCTGATTTCTTATCTAAATCCCTACTAATATTATAAAATCGAAAGTAACTCTGTCTGTCTGTCTGTCTGCTACGCTTTCGCGCTTAAACCACTGAACCAATTTTAATGAAATTTGGAACACAGATAGATTGGACCTTGGGAAAGGACATAGGATGGTTTTTATCCTAGGAACCTATAAAACGCGTCCACGCGGGTGAAGCCGCTGGCGGAAGGCTAATTTGTATATAAAATTTAAGGTATCCCTACTTCACACATTTTTTATCTCAATTTTGATAAAAGTAAAGATAAAATGCATTTGTGATTATAATAATAATAATTCATTTATTTTAAGAAATAATTCTCAAATGAAATTGCTAGTAGTACTTAGCCTATGTTAGTCACATTAAAATATTAAATTAAATTAATTTAAGTTAAATTACATACATTAAATTAAATTAATACAATTAGAATTTGTTAGTAAATCTTAACCTATGTAAGTAATTTTAAAACACTAGCATTGCTAGCAACTGTAGACTGCAGTGCTACAAAAATGGACAGTCCAGTCTGTCTATTCTGTGTTCTGTGTCAGAACTCTGTTCTGATGTAAAATTATAAATGTATGTAATTTTTATAATTAAGACTATTATTAACACAGTCGCAACGATATCTTATTAAAGAGATTTAAGAGAGTATATTTTAATTTTTACTGCAATAACGGCATCTCACGTCATGTACTTTATTTTTATTTTGCCAGTGTTAAGAACCTAAAAATATTTGAATACAAATTTTCTACTTTTTAAGCATTTTTGTGTTGAAGTCAAAACATTGTCCTTTAGGCGAACACTAATGAGAAATCAGTTGCGATTGCACAACCTTACCGTGAAACACTCGTAGAAGACCTTATTGCCTCTTCAAATCCTTGTTTCTCGTAACCCACCAGTGTTTGTTTATAAGCTGTCTACGCTCAACTACTTGAATTTTCCGATACACTTCGCCGTTAACTACTCGTATTGTTACTGCTTGTTGCTTTCGCTACTATCAGGTTTTGAATTGTTATTATTTAACTGTTTTAATTTATATTAATTATTAGCATCCACAAAATCCTTGTAATGGTATTTTGGAATACCAAATTGCCAGCCAGCTCTGGTACCAATTTTACTTAGAAATGTTGTAATGTACGTTCATCTAAGAGACATTAAATAGTCACTATTTCCTTGAAAAATTAATAAAAAACTTTGTGTCCACCATACAACGAAAAAATTACTTGTGGTACCACCGGAGTTAATACGGGCAAAGCGCGCATCCTACTCTTAAATAAATAAATAAAAAATAAAAAAGCCTTTTATTCCTTGCATATTACAATTTAGAAATTAATTAATTAATATTTTTAGTTGAAATGTTTTTACAATTTTCATATTTTTAATTCTATAATCAAAATTACAAACAATTGATTAACAACAAATTGATACCATTATTATTAATTCAATTAATTTTGCTTTGATTTGAATAACAAAAAATATAATTAATGTCAAGAGTAAGTACTGCTAATATTTGTAATGTTAGAATAAAATAGTTTATGTTGAAAACATAATTGTCGAAAGATTACAAAATTAGTATCAATTTAATGCATACTATTGCAAGGATCCTACTCTTAGACTGCGTAAAAGTATATCAAAAAGTATTATAATATAGTAAGTGGCTTAAATTCTTCTTATTTTTTAAGAGGAGACCCGTGTCTCTAACCATATAACTATTTATATTTCTCTTTGTCTATCCTATACATAATCGTCTACACTATACAGTTTTATACCTACTTTGATCTGTTACATTTCCTAAAAAACTTTAAAAAAACTTGACTAATTCGGCAGAGCTTGCTACCGTAATATGCCTTTAAAAATGTCCTGAATTGGATTTCCACTAATTATTATTAGTTGAAGATAATTATCTTAGTGATGAATTTTTTCAGTTTTAATGCTCGATGCTCAATTGGTCAGCGCGGTGAAGTAAGCTTTCCTATAATGGGAGAACCTGTGCCCAACAATGAGATGCAAAAGGGGTTGCGGCCAAGTCAAGTCAGACCCATTGATTATAAATACAAAGACACGCCAAACATATAAATCCCCTTATTTCGTCGTGAGCTTAAATGACAATTAAATATATTTCTAGTTAATTTTGTTGAAAAATATTTTACGGAGATACGAAACTGTACATTTGCTGGGGTTGCAGCCACAAATGCACAATACAATATGGGTTGAAGTATCTGTAATTTAAAAATATACTTACCAAAAGCTCTCGGTGTACTTCCAGCAGAACAGTAGCCATCATCCCGGGTGCTTCGGCCTCCTGGTGTTCCTCCAGTGTTCCGACTCAAGAGCGCTGGGCTAGCCCGTTGTTCCTCGTAGGATGGTGCAGTGTGGGTTACCACCGCACCGCCGCTGAGGGTGGCCTGTTGCATTCGAAATAACTTTAGAAATAAGCAAATGTTCTCTGCTACTACACCAGAGTACAATGTCAAATCTATACATATAATAAAACTGTAAGCAGGGTCAATTCTGTACATTGCATATAAATTTAAAAAAATACTTCTAGGGGTCTTTTTATAAGTAACAGAAGCTAAAAATATAAGTTTTGAAATTATTGTCTGTCTGTCTGTCTGTCTGTCTGTCTGTCTGTCTGTCTGTTGTTAGCTTTTCACGCAAAAACTACTGGACGGATTTTGATGAAACTTTTTTTGTTTTATATATATTGGTCCTCGCTAACATTTAAGCTATAGATAATTTTAAAAATAACCCTTTAAGGGTGTGAAATGAGCGATGAAAATTTGTATGGAAAACTTGGATTTTTTCAATAGATTTTCTTGAAATTTGGTATAAATATTTTCTAACCAAAATAAAAGAATACGTGTTTCAGCATTTCCCGAAATTCACCCTTTAAATGTCAATTTTCTTTGAAACTCTTTGAAAATTGAGTGTCGATACTTGATCTACAGAATATTTTTGTGCAGAGTAATATACTTATAATTTTGTATTTGTAATCTTTACTAACATAGTAAGAATTCTATTTACGCTTTTTTTAAAACTACCCCTCAATAGCAAATAAAATGGATTCGAAATTTGGTATTTCAAGCGTACAATAATTAACCTTAACTTAATATTTCATTCTCAAATTCTTTTCCCTTCTTTGAATGAGGTGTTTACTGATATATTGTTGAATGAATTTTTTGCGTGAGTGTAAATTGAAATTTACACAATACGCGACATAAACTTAAAAGGCACTTTGGGGATTTTGTATGAAAGTTTCGGTAACAGCCCATTCAAAACCATAAATAAAAGTTTAAATTTAAGTAAAATTATTTTGAACTTTCACTAATATTGTCGACTATATTAAATATACTTAGATCAGCTTACTGTATTTTCTTTCGTTGGCCGAGTATGGCTAGACTATAGGTACCTAATAAGCGCATCGCGAGCCTTACCGCGCGCCGCCGAACCTTACATCACAAGCTCCATTGAGTTAGTATAGTAAACGTATAGCCTCACATTAGGGTAGATATACCCTGTGTCGTGGGTGCCATGAACACACATAGAGACAGAAACACAACCACCCAGACCGAGAACAGTTTAAACTCATCATTGAAATTTCTGTTTCGCCCGGATTCTAACCCGGGACAGTTCGATTAGCAGTCCGGCATGGTAAACATTGCGCCACGCGGGTTGTCCCATCGTTGGGTAGGTATTCATACGTACCTGAACGGTAGCTGAACATTGTTAATTGGACCAATGATAACTCATTTTTTGCGTCTCTTTATTGCGTACGGGCTGAGGGCTCATCCACACACGTTGATTGATGGAGATATTAAGGATTCTTTAAAGATTCTTTATAAAAATATTCTTTATTTCCAAATACAGATAGCACACTGTGTAGAGACCCTGCCTTCTGCTTTAGTTTTCACAATGTTATATGAGTTATGTATGACTTATGACCAAACTGCTGTCCGCAAGTTTTAAACCTATAGTTTATTAATTTACCTTACAATTATTTTTCCGATTGTTTAATCCTAAGCACGTGTATGTTTAGAAATTTTATCTCCCAACTACAAGTAGTTGTATGGTGCACCTCTTTTCTGCAGTAGGTTAAAGCTATGTATATAGAATGAGTCTATACATTCTTTGCAGTATAAATTCACCCAATTTACTAAAGATACAATTTTTAACATAGATGAAGCCACGGGCACAGCAGTATCTCTTAACTTTAATAAACGAGGTACATATTTGTAAGGAGAATCTGATTGCGCGAGAAAAGCGAAACGTGACAAAAGTGGATAGTAAGATCAGTACAGTAAGCATTCCTTACTGTTTTAGGTTTGAAGGATTTAGAAAAAATACATTAGGTTTCTTCCGAACATATGAACATTGTATTATAAGTGATTTCACTATATATAAGAATAATCTACCTATTACTTATTCAATGCAAATAAATAATCTTTAATTTTTAATCAATCCATTTTATAAAAGTCTTTACACACGCGAACGACGTCGCGGGCACAGCTATTTATATATGGGTCATACACAAAACGGAGTTTAGAAAAATCAAAAATTTTAATAATCGCTATTGTTTCAAAATTGTCTTTATTTCTTAGATACAAATCAAAATATCAAAATAATAAAAAAAAACTAGATCGTTTCTTTGAATTACAATAATTATAGCATTTTTAATATTTTTCGTGTCCACAGAAGTGACAAGCTTACCACAGAAGGGTACAAAATCAGTTTTAAATCAAATATTATTCTTAATTATTATTCTTAATAAGTATGAGATCAATAATTTCTTCTTATAAAATCAGTCTTACAACCAATATTATTTTTAAAAACTATTCAAAGTTATCCTTTATTTTTACATTATATACTATTCCTAATAAACATCCATATCTCAGTCTTTTATTCTTATAAATATTACGTTTTCTTGTTTATTTATTTTATTTATGACTCTTTTCAAGTTTTAAATAAAGTTATTTATTTAAACTTTTATAATATTCCAAATATAAAAATAACTTAGATTCTAAAAGTCTCATTAGATGAAAAAACAACTAAAAATCATATGGTCCACTGAATATACATTATCCACAGAAGACAATAAAATCCATATTTAAAATATGTTTTCATCAGTGTCATCGCTAAAAAAATTGGCAATTGTTAATTGTTTGGCTTTCTTAGTTGATGAGCTATTATCAATACTGTCATCGAAGATAAGTGGACGTCTTTTGGCTGTTGCAGGTGATGAGTTTTCGTAAACACTATTGTTCAAATGTGCTGGATGTCTTTCCGTGACATTAGGTGGTGAATTGTCGTCATCGTCATCACTGTCAATAAAAATGCGTCGTTTGGATATCTTTGGTGATGTTGCTATCTTAGGTGGTGAGCTATTATCATCACTACTGTCATCGAAGATAAGTGGACGTCTTTTGGCTATTATAGATGGTGAGTTTTTGTCAACACTTTTGTTCAAGTGTGCTGAATGTCTCTCGGTGACATTAGGCGGTGAATTTTCGTCACCATCATCACTGTCAATAAAAATACATTGTTTGGGTATCTTAGGTGGTGTTAAAGAAACGGAGTCCTCTGAGTGTATATCTCTAAACATTAATCTTTTTCTTGGAGTAAATGGAGTAAACTGACTTTCGAACAAAGTTACCGGTGATGGTGTATATCTAGGTTCGGATGCAGTGACTGTCGAAGCTGATGCGGTTCCAGGGGAGGAAATAACTGGACTTAGTGTGAGGGCTTCTGGTGAAGAAGTTGATGGCCTTCTAGGTAACTGAATATGATTGATTATAATTTGGCCAATTTCAAAATGAGGACACTCAATGTGATTTGCACATACTGTACAGCTCAATCTTCTTGCGCGAAGAATGTTAGGCTCTGCTACGGTCCAGCAAATTTGGTGGATCTTAAAAGTTCCTTTAAAAGGACGAACAGTAATTGTATCAGCTATATTTTGAATTTCTGGCACATACGTATTGTCAATAGGAATAACTGCAATGCCTTTGCAATTTTCTTTTAAGCAGTTAACAAAGGTTGAGATATCGATTATGTCATTTCCATTTGCGACCGCACTATCACAGATTCTTTTAACACACCCACCAACGCCATCAGGTGCCCCCTTTCCGTGGCCTGTTTCTGAAAAATGCCATGTAACGGTTTCCGCGTTAGAAATGTTACTTAAATAATTCGCTATCATATTAAACATAGTTTTATTGCGGTATTGGGTTGTAGGTCCATCGCTTAATATGTGTAGTTCTTTAAAACCTGGAGTTAGTATTTTAATTTTTTCTATTACCGGTTTCAAATGAGCGCAAATGAGCACGGGATCATGTCTTAAATTTTGAGAAACTGTGCATATCGATGTCGTCTTTATTGTATTATGTGGTGGTTCAGAATTGGTAGAATAATAAACACAAGTATGCAAAGAGAGTTGTCCTTTAGACCCACCAAAGTGAGCCGACTGAATTTCTGTTGAATATTTATACGCATAATTTTCCGAAAAGTCTATGTGTAGTAAGCCCATTGAGGGTGTAAGATTTTGCTTTATGATTCTTATAGCTGTAAACTGGTTAATTATATTTGCTAGGTGTTGCATAAAAGTTGGTAAGTTTGTTTTAAAAATTTCAACGAGTAACTGTTGTGATGTTTTTACTGCTTCTTTCAGGGTTTTCTTAACTTGTTTTTCCTGTCCTTTAACAATTACACTCACATTTTTAGTGATCCATCTTGCATAAGTAATTGTATCATTGCCGTTAGTTAAATTAAAATTCACGCTTTTTCCAGAACATCGTATGCATTTCCGTTCTAAACAAGTAACATGTAGCTCATTATTACAACACAACGACTTTGCCACGTCAGTAGCAGAAGAATATGCTAAAATCTTAGCTTGGTGAAGAGCTTGAACAATGTAATCATTGTTAGCGTGTTTTGAACATAAACAGGTATTTCTTGATGTTGCTTTAGGGAATATTACCCAAAAAGGACGATTACGTCTAAAAGTTTCATAAGAAATATTCAAACAAGTCTTATTGACAAATAACTTGTATAGATTTAGTAAAGAGTCATTAAGAAGTCTTATTTGTTTTTTAACTTTTCGACGTGTTATAGTTTCTTTCTTCCCTGAAGTCAGTCTACTATTTTCGTCATCAAGTAAAAACTCATGAATTTTGTGTTTTACGTTAACTCTTTCAAAGTTCTGCTGTTTATTTCTTTTTAATCTCAAAATTCGCATTCTATATTTAGCTAACTTTTTTTCTAGAAGCAGTAATCGATTGGATAAAAACTCGTTTTTCGCTTTTAATTTACGCCTATTTTGTGCACTAACTGCTCTTCCTGACACAATTCTTGAAAAACTTGAACTTGGACTAGCGGGCGGCGTATTTTTGAGTATTTCTTCGGTCCGTCTTCTGATTTTTTCTTTTTCACGTCTAAGCTTGGATTTTTCACGCCACATTTTTCTCATTTGGCGCTGCTGCCTTGGTGTAAAATCGTTGATGGTTTTAATTAAGCCATCTTGCTTTTTACGCTGATATCGCTCTCTATCTTTTCTACGTCTTTCTTCCAGGGAAGCAACGTCTAACTTAGCTCGAGCCCTACGCATACTAAGTTTTTTTTGCTCCCGTCTACGTTTTTTCTTCTCTTCATCACTTAGATTCAACCGGGATCTACTTGAGCGAGGCATTTTACCTGAAATTATGCTTTACATTAATATAATTTTATTATTTTGTCCTAAAAACAAGACTAAACTACAAAGAAAAGCCAAGTTTTATCAAGAAAGAAATAAGTAAAATAGAAATAAAAAAATCTGAATTCTATTTTTATATGGGCCCGCTTTGTAAGTTCAAAATATATATGCACATTAAAAATAAAACCCAATAAAAATCTATCTCCGTTATTAAATTCTGTAAAAATCAACTACAAAATAAATACTAAATTCCAGTCCTTAATTACAATTTAAAAAGAACTAAAATGTTCTATTCGCTGCTATATTTCACAAAAAATCTTTCCTGTGGACATAGTATCTCCTGTGGACATATGAGTCCACATAAAAGATGTCCACCGAAGGGACTATCAAGTGTGAAACGAACAAAAGTATTTTGTTTTTGAGGTTAGAAAACAAAACTAAGTGAATTTAGGAAGTACTCCCCGTAACGCTTTAGGACGCTTTGTTTTTTAAATATAATAATTATACACTTACCAAATAATACGAGCAACAGGAAAGTAACACTGATCTCTGACAAAATTACTCAAAACCAGATTAAAATATTTCTGATAATTCCTTGTACACGCTACTCTGTCAGATGCACGCCAGCGACTGAAGCTATTCAGTGTTGCCAATATAATAACAGTACGTACCGTGGTAGTTTTAGTAGATAGTAAATTTGGTGAAATTTTAGCGTCCACAGAAAAGTCGTTAGCTCGTATAACCAATTGTTTATTTTAAATTCTGAATTAAATATTGCAGTAATATTTTCTTAATTATAATAATATAATATAGTTGGATAATATATCAAAAATTTACGAAGTAACATCATGTTTTCTACCTTCCAAAATAAAGTAATGTTCCTTCAAACATAGTAGCAGCGTATCTGAACAGTCCACAGAAGGGGACAATTTAGCAATAAAAAATTCTTTTTCAATAGTTCAAGTAAAAATTTTCTAACTTTGAGTTCAGTATTTTAGCAATAGATAGTTCGTGTAGATATTAAAAATTAAGTCAGTGTCTTACGGAAATATTTGTATAATTTTCGAGCCCTGAACACGTCCTTGTGTTTGACCCATATATACCTACATTTTTATAAATTGTGTTATAAAAGTTTCTTCTTTTATCTTTGTAATATTTGCATACCTCATGAAGGTAAATATGGCGCAATAAATATGTATTTACAACTTTTGTAAACAACCATATTTGTGCAAATAAAGTTCTTTGTCTTTGTCTTTGAAGTTCTTTAAACTTCTGTTAAGGGTTGATACATTGTTTGCTCAGACCTTTCGCGTCTGCATAGCGATAACGTTTGAGAAACGCCAACACTCGTAAAAAGCCAGTGGGGTAGCGGCCAAAAATGCGGACGAGCCGTGTGATGTTAAGCGATCACCGTCGCCTTTTTTTGGTATCGGGGGGAAACCTTCAAAAGGTACCCAGCACCTTGGGAGAGGATACCGGGTTATGTGGGATTTGTACCGCACTAAAACCCCCTCGGTGGCCTGCCTATGTGCTTGGGGAGGACTCCGAGATCTCCATTGGAACGCGCTGATGTCCTCCACGCGCGGCGCCCCAGTATGGGCCTATCTTCGAGAGAGCAGAGGCGCACTCCTGCACCCTCTTTCGCTCACAGCGGCATGCGGCTACGCCCACACCGCCGTCCTTCCCGTTGCTGCTGGCTGGACGGGTCGAGCTCCCACTCTCACCGTCCGCAACCTCGGAAGTCCCCTTTAAGTCGCCTCTTACGATTAGGCAGGGGATACCGTAGTTCTATTCTTAATCTCGAAGCTACAGGGACTAATGACCTTCGCCTATGGACACGAGTAACTCCAGAATAATCACCGGAAACTGCCGGCTTTGCATTGGAGCTTTTTTTTACACGCTTTTTATTAGCTTCACCTGTATGTTTGTATGTTTGTTTGTAACCGACTTCTTTGGGCGCGATTTTGACCCACTTTAAACGGCCAGATTTCGTTCAAACTTTGTAGATTTATTGAGGACCGATGACAATACACTAATTTGATAAAATTATTCCATTTTTCAATTTGCAAAATATGATTTTTGTTAATTTATATAATTTTCTGGTTAACTTGAAAATTTGCATAGGGGTCAAGGGCCGATGACAATGCAATAATATGAGAATAAAAATCCAACTAAAAAATTAAAAATAAATAATGTAGTTTAAAAAAGTAAAAAAACACGCTTTTGAGAAAATACGAACTAAAAACTAAAAAAATAAGAAGAAAATGTATATTACTGTAAATAAAGCGTGGGGTGGTTTTTAAGATACTATTGACACCATACACCCCACGCTTTATTTACAGTAATATACATTTTCTTCTTATTTTTTTAGTTTTTAGTTCGTATTTTCTCAAAAGCGTGTTTTTTTACTTTTTTAAACTACATTATTTATTTAACAACTTTCTTAAATACCATAGCATAGTTCAGTGGAAATACGTCGGCTGGAAGGTGTCCATAGTTTAAACTTCGTCTGGTCATAATTATAATGGTGGTAAAAATGTGTCGTGGCCATCAAATTGTACGGTTCCTCTCACGGTGGATCTCACTGTTATAATAATATAGCATGGCCATATGCTGTAAGTAACGTGTCTAAAATCGCTGTACCTCATTACATTACATATTTAAAATACAAAAAATTATTACTATTTACCATTGTAGGGACTTTATTTTCAAAATTATCTCGTTCGTAAGGATTCGGTCTTGTCCTGGGCGGGAGGGAGTTGTTGAGGTCGGGTCGGACTTCCACCTCATTTTCCTGTTAAAATAAAAGAAAAGTTAATTAGCGAAGGACTATTTGATGTGTGGGAACATTATGTTTTTCGTACGGAACCGTTTATTTTATTATTTTACCTGTACTCTATGAGGCGACGAGCCTCTCCGGGAGCCGCTGCTAGACGACCTGTTGCTGCCATCTGAAAAGATAAGTCAATTTAACTGTCAATCAATACAAAATGTAGGTGGTAGAACTATTATCGTTCGCCCGGGGAAGTACCACCGCTGCACCGCAGGAAGTTGTTGCCGGTTAAACCTAGCCATCACATTATTTGCTCAAAAACGCGACTACCACGCGCGACAGCTGGAACAAACTAAAACAACGTCACGTCATCTTAAAATCGATCCGAATTAAACTCGTTCTCGTTGACGGTTCGGTTGCGGCGGTGGTGGACAAACGCTCTCAGACTTTCGTGCGCGTCAAAGTTTCCAAACTTAATTCTTGATCATCAATCAGGCGGTTGACTTACAAACTGAGTTATACCAATTAGTTAATCCATACTAATATTATAAATTCGAAAGTAGCTCTGTCTGTCTGCCTGTCTGCTACGCTTTCCCGTTTAAACTACTGAACCAATTTTACTGAAATTTGGAACACGGATAGAGTGGACCTTAGGAAAGGACATAGGATGGTTTTTATTCTACGGGAACCTTTAAAACGGGTTCATGCGGGTGAAGCCGCTGGCGGAATACTAGTTGTCGATAACTTCAGAAAATTTAAAGATAAATTCAACAACTTCTTAATTCTAAGAACTAAGAACAATAACGATTTTCAAAGGCCAACCTAAGTTAACAAACAAACCGAAAAATTCTTAGCGAAATTTTTATAAATATCAGCACAAAAAACTTTGTCTTTAATTTATTACGATTACTTAATTACTCCACAAAGCGGCGTTTTATGGTATTAACATTTACATATACTTTAGGAATAGAGTTATTTTGTTTAATAAACATAATTATATACATCCTATTCATTAGATAACAGTCGTTAAACCTTGTCGGAAGCCTATGGGCGGTTTGAAAACATCCGACAGCGGGTTGGCCACTAACCCGCATCGCCACCAACCCGCATTGGAGCAGCGTGGTGGAGTAAGCTCCAGGCCTCCCCAATAATGGGGAGAGACCCGTACCCAGCAGTGGGACGTGAAAAGGGTTGCAGCCTTGTTTATTTTGGTGGAAAATATTTTACGTAGATACGAAACTGTACATTTGCAATTTCGGCTCACTCTTGGCAGTGTTTTCACGTTAAATTACCAATAACTTCAAATCTGGCGGTAATTAAAATAGAGTGTTAATAAATTTTACAGTGAACACGATGTTCAATAAATTCATATTGCAAATATTTTCGAAGCCGATGAGGGCGTATTTGCTTTGTACGCCGAAAATTATTTTCAGTAAGTCACCCGACACGGCCAACACGGCCAACACGACCGACACGTGTAACATTGGTATAGTTTTATGAGGTAAAATTTTTATATGCAAACTAGTGGTCCGGCCCAGCTCCGCCCGGGTGCAGACGTTGTCCTGCCTTAAAGGTATTGAAAGAGGATTTGTTTCTTTTAGTATCTTAAAGAGATTTCATGTTACTGTCAAACAAAAATATAAAACATAATAATGGCATACGAACTGTTCTGTTATTCTAATTGTGTCAAAGCTTAGAACGACACGGCACGAAATACAAACGTTTGACAGGTAGGAACAATTAATTTAGGAAGAATTCCTTATAAAAAGATAAAAAAAACATTTTTTAATACAGTTGCTCAAAAAGTGACGTATTGCAGGGACGTTTAGCGTGCGGGATGTGGGCTATTACACACTCGTGCTTTTTCTTTACCTTTTCCGCACTCCTGCGTTCTCTTTCCCAACTGTCAAAATAATGTCTATTAAAAAGAAAAAGAAACCAACCACGAAGTTTTAGAAGTTTTTATGATTCATGCAAATATTTCTAAAAAGAAGCTACTAGTTTGTTTCAATATCAGATTTGATGATTTGATTCAATGAGTTAGGTTAGGTTGCAGTTCATTTCATCTCATTAACATTTTCATTTCATATCAATAAAAAAATTCTACTGAAGACTTGGCTGTATGGGCATAGTTCCTTTTGCCTACCCAGAATGGGTGAAGAAAACAAAAAAAAGTCTCTGCATATAGGTATTCTTTTACGGTTGGCGCCATTTTTCAAAAATGTTCTTTGCGAGTTTTTATTATTTTATTAAATTGCTTCATTTTTTCGCAACTGTATTAAAAATAGTCGTTCAGTACACGTGCGGAACCGTCATTGGAAGGAGTTCCGACTGTCAACCCTCACCTTCGGCTGCGCCTCGGCTCGGGTAGACATTTGTCGGAGCTCCTTGCAATGACAGCCTTTCCGCACTTGTAATGAAATATACTATTCCAGTGGACCAAATTGTGAATCTAAACTATTCTCAAATCCCCTTGAACACGCACAACAATTTCATCATAATCCGTCCAGTCGTTTAGGAGTAGGTAATTCAGTGACATACACACGCACACATGAAATATATATTCAGTTACATTAAGATTTGTAATTTTAAATTATTGACAATGAACTTTCTGTGAACATATTATTACATTGACAAGGAAAATTAAGTTGACGAAATTTTCAACTTTAATGTACTTTAAAGTACCTTACTTGCGGTGCTTACTTAAATGCGATGTGTTATAAAAAATATTAAACATATTTCAGGATAGAAGAAGATGGGGGCTTACTGCTACTGAACTACTATTTTTTTTCAACCTTTTTTTATGTCCCACTGCTGGGCACAGGTCTCCTCACAAGGGAGAGGGATTTAGGCCATAGTCCACCACGCTGGCCAAGTGCGGATTGGTGGACGTCATGCTTTCGAGAAATTATGAATTTCTCTCAGGCATGCACGGTGGTGGAGAACATCGTAATCAATTAAATATCACGATAGTTTTCATCACCGTGGAGCAGCGATAAATCCGCACATTACAAATTTCTTTGTAAGAGGTGCGCGCCGAGGATTTGAACTCAGGATCGGTCGCGTCGAAGACCGTGGTTTTTTACCACTCGGCCATCGCTGCTCTGTGTATCGCTGTACTACTATACTGTTTATTTAATAATCTTACAACAGGCATGACCAACCTCTTGCCAATTTAGCATAACTCTTACAAACTATGTCAGGTAAAGTATTTATATTTTATAACGAATTTCGTCCATTCTAGGCTTTCCCATTAGGAAAATATTTAGCATATTTTTGTCTAAGCAATTATATTTGTGTGTATTTTATTGTGATGAACTATTTTGTTACACATTATTATTTTTAAGGCATTATGATGTACACTTGAGTAAAACAATTTGTATGCCTATAAAGTTACAGTGTTTCCCTCGATTTCCCTAGCACCCCATCATCAGATTTTAACATGGTGACAGTTGGACCACCTTGGGAGTATAAGTTTTTGAACAAAAAAAGATAAATTGAAAGAATTTGCTCTCAACTCCTAACCGTCGTAGTACCTTACATCAGCTCAGCAACATAAGGTGATGATTAATATGCACAAATATCTCTTACGTTTCAGAAAGAATAAGAAAACTAAAGTGTGTGCCTGTAAAATTTGAGAGTTCCCTCGATTTCTCTGGGAGGGATCCCATCATCAGGTCTTGACTTGGTGACAGTTGGACCACCTCGGGAATGTAAGATTTCGAACAAAAAAAACCATTTATTGAAAGATTTTGCTCTCAACTCCTAACCGTCGCAGTACCTTCTATCATCAGCTCAGCAACATGAGATGATGATTAATATGCACAAATATCTCTTATGCTTCAGAAAGTATAAGAAAATTAATATATGTGCCTATAAAGTTTGAGAGCTCCCCTCGATTTCTCTGGGATCCCATGATAATATCCTGACTTGCTGACAATGGGATCACCTCGGAAGTATAAGCATACGAACAAAAAAAAATTTTGAAAAGCGGTCCACAAACGGCGGAGTAATCGGTGAACATACATAAAAATAGCTTAAAAATACATACAGCCGAATACAGCACCTCCTCCCTTTGGAAGTCGGTAAACAAGATGGTGATGATGGTTACCTCGGCTCGTATCACGCAGCTCACCCGCGCCCACGCTGTTGCCCAGAGTGGGCATGCCCGCCATGCCGCCCGCTACTCGCGTGCCTCCTTCATTCTACGCCTGGAACAATGAAGAAGGTGTGATTAAACTTCTAAGCATGGTGGTTAAAGTGAGTCTGGGTTAGGCCCCAGCCTGCACGACTGCATCGCGAAAACGCTAGGTTATAAAAAAGTCAGAAACCAAAACCCCACTACACCTTAGATCAAATAAAAAAAAGGAAGAACCCTACAATACCCGAAAAACAAAGTGAGGCCAGATTTGTAAGCCAGTTCATTATTGGTATTATTCTATAATGTTATTCATTCGTTCATTTCAAAACACAATTTGACAGTATTTCGTGTGAATAATGATATTTTTGACAAAATTTGCGCGATGCACCGCTATATTCGACTGGCAAAACAAGGAGCAGTTTCTTTGTAAGTGTTTATTTATTTATTCTTTATTGACCAAATTATAAAATTTGAACAAAAGGCGAGCTTAATGCCAAATGGCATTTTCTACCAGCTAACTTTCAGGAAGTGCAGAAAAATATAAAGGCGGCCACAAGAATAAGGAAAGTGATTGTTAAAGAAGTAAATAGAAGAGATACTATAAGATAGGATAAATAGAAACATATTGTGTGCGTGTACTGCAGTTTGTACCGGTCTCACTTCATTGTTTGCAAGGTTCCATATTTATTTTTTATTTGATCTGAGACAACGACATAAAAATACCGACTATACAGTCATTTTGGGTAACTTTGAATTGACGTTTAACTTTGAACAAAGTTGGAAAAAAGATTTAACAATTTATTACATCGAGTTTAAATATAATAACTGTGTTAAATGGATTGCCAAAATGTTTTTGTACTAAATAAAAATTAAAAAATAAACTTTCAATGCCATAATTCTGAAAATTCCCGCCTTTTCCGTGGTGAAGTTGCTGGAAGTTTTTGAGCGCTGATTTGGAATCGTAAACTAGTCCACTTTGATTCATATGGCAAAACCAAGCGATTTGTTACTTTTGTACGTCGGTGTAGATATCATTTTTATAGATTAGGTTTTTAAATTTATAAATACTTTCTTTTTATTTTACCTAAACCTTAAAATATTAAAAATTTTACATTCTTAAAAAATTATTCAAAGTTACCCAAAACTCATGATAACTTTGAATATGAGTTTTAGGAGAAATTATGGGTAGTTCTGTTGTTTCTTCCGTAATTTTTTTTGTTGGAGAAAAAAAGCACCTCAAAAGGACACTATTCATTCAATAAAATAAAAGTCATAAATATAAACCAGATTGTAATAATACAAATAATGTCAAAAAAACGGCAAATTGTTTGTAAAGTAGGTTTACGATCGAGATGTTTACGTGATAACGTCCGCACGAGAAAATCTCCATTCGTTTGTATGCCGCTAGAGTGAGAGAGACGGAAGATCGGTCCACTCACTCGAACGCTATGCCAGCCTCCGCTCGTGAGGATTCCGCGTGACAAGTTTCACGGAATGACTGGCAGCGCTCGAGATGAGACGGGAGATCGGTCCGTCTCTCTCTCGTTATACCTGCGATCGCGCTCGTGAGGTTTTGGTGTGACACAAGTTTCTGAACATGTCACCCGACTAAAACGATTTTAAAGACGTTATCACGTCAAAATGTTCAATGTTACCCGAATTGTACGTAATTAAAATAAAACATCATTTGCGGCTATGCAATAAGTCTTGTACTGAGGTTTATTTACTGAAAAAACCTGTAAAATGTATTTATAAAATACTAGTTATCCGGGTGCAGGGTGCAGGAGGACAAAGAGAAGGAGCAGCACAAAGAGGAACCCTTATAGGATCACTTTGTTCTCCGACCGTCTGTCTATCTGTAACGCATGGAGCTGGAATTTATATCAAATACTCAGGTCTATTGTCCCTTATAGCTGTGAAAGAATCAAACTTCTAAGCCAGCGCAATCAAAAGATACAGCCGTTTATGCCGCAAATTTTCGGCACTCGCAAGGGAATCTAAACCTACAGGGTACTTCCCGTGAAAAAGCAAAAAATTTTGAGGGTTCCCCATACTTAGAATTGAAACTCAAAAAAAATCTTTTCATCAAACCCATACGTGTGGGGTATGGATAGGTCTTCAAAAATGATATTGAGGTTTTTAATATCATTTTTTTTCTAAACTGAATAGTTTGCGCGAGAGACACTTCCAAAGTGGTAAAATGTAACCCTCCCCTTCTAAAATAAGAGAATGATTAAACTAAAAAAAAATACATGATGTACATTACGATGCAAACTTCCACCGAAAATTGGTTTGAACGAGATCTAGTAAGTAGTTTTTTTAATACGTCATAAATCGTAAACCACAATTTACCTTTCATTCAATCTTAATGCAATGATTTCTATGGATAATCAAAGGCAATGATGTATTTCTGTTGCCGCTATTGTTATACAAATACTAAAAATAGAATAAAATAAATATTTAAGGGGCTCCCATACAATAAACGTGATCTTTTATAGATAATGGTACGGAACCCTTGGTGCGTGAGTCCGACTCGCACTTGGCCGGTTTATCTTGTTTATTATCTTAAAGATATTTCATGTTAGTGTCCAACAAAATATAAAACAAGTAAAGACATACGAACTGACCTGTTATTCTGACTGTGTCAAAGTTTATAACGACACGGCAAGGTTATGGGACAACCTTCCAGCTGAGGCATTCCCAGTGGACTATAACATGGGGTTCTTCAAGAAAACTGTAAAAAAAGCTCTCCTTCAAAGCCGGCAATGCTCTGGTGGCTCCCCTGGGGTTGCCCGTGTCCATAGGCGACGGTGATCGCTTAACACCACGCGGCCCGTCTGCCTTTTTGTTCGGTTTACATATAAAAAAAATAAAAATAAAAATACAATCATTGACAGGTAAGTAGGAACAATTTATAAGGGAAAACTACTTATAAATAAAAATAAATAAAAAAAACATTTTCCAGTGGACCAAATTGTAAATCTAAACCAGTGTTAAATTTCCTTGAACACACACAAAAAATTTCATCATAATCCGTCCAGTCATTTAGGAAAAGTTCAGTAATATTCACACGCAAACAAGAAATATAAATATTAAGATGGCTGCAACCCTTTTTGCGTCCCACTGCTGGGCACGGGTCTCTCCCCATTATTGGGGAAGCCCGGAGCTTACTCCACCACGCTGCTCCAATGCGGGTTGGTGGAGATGCCAACCCGCTATCGGATGTTTTCAAACCGCCCATAAGGCCCCCGGGTAAAAGTTTCCTTTATGGACCGTCGATTTATAGGGTTTTAGGGGAGAGGGGGGGAGGGGGGGAGGTACTGCCACCCCCCCGTACCATCCCCAATATGCGCAACTCCATGGTTATGGAGATATTCATGGTCAAAGTTTTGAGGTTAGAATAGCGCTATCTTGTTATTTACAATGGTTAGTGGAAGGGGGTTGCAGGGAGTGAGGGGGGAGGGTCTGCCATCGTGACAGCTACCTCCCTGTACCATCACCGTCTTGTGGAACCCCATGGTTATGGAGATATGTATGGTTAAAATTTTGATGTTAGAATAGCGCTATTTAGTTATTTACAATGGTTAGTGGTAGCGGTAAATGGAGGTGGGAAGAAGCTCTGGCTCCGTGACTTCTCCGGCGCTGCGGGAAAACCACTCCCTCCGCCCCAGCGTAAGAAAGCGCGGCAGCTTCGGCTTACTGGTCGCCTTCGGCGACCAGCCTCAGCCGCTACGGCTCTCTTGGTGCCTGCGCTTTCCTACGGCGGGCGGGGAGTGTTCTCCCTCCGCGCCTCCGGCTTTTTATATACACTCTAGGGGTAGTACAGATAAGACCACGTGGATAGTGGGTGCTCTGATTTGGTTTTGGATATTTTTCAGACACAGAAGCAAAGGGCTTCGGAGACGCCATGGTAGTCAAACGTTGTGTGTAAACTTACAGGAGTACGTAAAACGATCTCGACTGCAAGGGCAATAAACGTCGATGACTAAAGAAAAAAGTCGGCTAAACAAATGACGTCGTTTCGCGTTTCGTTCTAAGTATAGTAAACACAAATTAGTTATTTAGTGAATATAAGTTAGATTTAAATTGATAATACAACAAAAAATATTGTATATTAAACTTAATATTGCATATTTATTATATAACAAAATTAATACGTGAAAATAAAAATATATTTAAGTAAAAAAAAACACGACAAAATGGAATAAAATACAACTCGACGGTGAACGGAACGTGAAGTCAATTTTGACGTCTGACATGACAATTATTTGATGTAATCATGGCGTAATATTTTCCAATTTGTATGAAAACTAAAAAAATATATTTCATAAACCGCACATTTGCGCAATCTAAAAATTCGCAAAACGCTTTCTTTTTATGAGTACTATCTACAAAAAAAAAGTGGATGTGTAAATCGACGGTCCATAATGGAAACTTTAGCCGGCTTCCGACAAGGTTTAACTTTAACGACTGTTATCTAACGACAACAACCGGGATCGATTCCTTTACGTGCCCTCCGAAGGACAGAAACGCGCATGAAATTTTTTGCCAAGATAATGAAATATTTGCACAGTGATTTTCATGTTTTTTTTTCCGCTTTTCCAAATTTAATGCGCTTTGGTTTATATTTACACTTGATTTAAACTAATTAGGCTATCTCGAAATGTAGACACCAAATCCAAGTTTATGTTTAACCAGCAGACCTAACTTTAATGGGTTCAAGTCCATTCAAAGAGGTTCTCAGTTTAATGATCCCAAGTTTGGATTAGGGCTATGTTTATTCATCAGAGCGTCACTGATTATTGCATTAATTTACACTACAAACCAAGGCATGTACTGTGAATTTAAATGACTGTGGTCCATATGTAAATCTATGTAATAACATCGCTTTAGTAATATAGTAAACAAATAATATGGCCGTTAAGCTATAATATTTTGCGTTGCGTTAAGAAATGTGTGTCGTGATAAATAAAAAACATTATTTCGTGACTTAATTTTGTAGGTAAAAAAAACGTTACACACTCCCCCACAGTAAGATAATTAATACACTGTGTCGTCGGTACCATGGACACATACAAAGACAGGAACACAAACACCCAGACTGAGAACAGAAATTTAAACTCATTATTCAAATATCTGTTTCGCCTGTAATCGAACCCGGGACCCCTCGAATGCCAGTTGGGCATGGTAACCATTGCGCCACGCGGGTCAAGGTGGTGGAACTTTAGTGGTCTGATGGTGAAAGTACCACCGCTGCACTCATTTACAATGCCAGGGTCACGGGTTTAATTCCAAGACAAGAATTTTAATGATGACTAAATTTAACTTTAATTATTAAATTTCTTGTTGGCCATAGATCACTTAGAAAGTACGATCTTTCAAATAAAAATAATTAGAAACTGTGTTCATAATTGTCTGAGAAGTCGAAGAACATACATAAAAAAACATACCGAAGATCATAATACCTCCTTTTTTGAAGTCGGTAAAAATAACAAAATTGAAACGGAAATTACATATTCTTGATTCTCATTATTATAAAGACAAAACAAACGAGTTATAATAAGAAACCAACACTTTAAGTAAGCCGCCCACTCGATGACATATTAAAGTGAGAAATAATTTTTGGCCTATTTCATTAAACGTGGGTGGTTGTTTGAAAACTCTGTAAAACACGAAAGGATGATTCGCAAATATTGTGATCTTTTGCTAGAATAATAGTGATGAAATTAATGAAGATTAATTGCAAATATCTACGGGTAATTAATAACTTTGTTTAATTTTAATACATGTAATCGTAGATTTTAAAAGGCTCAGTTGTCACCGATCATTTTAGTAGGGGTAATTATTTTTAAGAAGGGTGTTGCCTCGTATTTATACTGCAATAAGTAATCAAAAGCGCGAGTCGGACTCCCGCACGAAGGGTTCCGCACGAAGGGTTTATTGTATGGGAGTCCCCTTAAATATTTATTTTATTCTATTTTTAGTATTTGTATAACAATAGCGGCAACAAAAATACATCATTGCCTTTGATTATCCATAGAAATCATTAAGATTGAATGAAAGGTAAATTGTGGTTTACGATTTATGACGTATTAAAAAAAAACTACTTACTAGATCTCGTTCAAACCAGTTATCGGTGGAAGTTTGTATCGTAAAGTACATCATAATATTTTTTTAGTTTTATCTTTCTCTTATTTTAGATATTACGGGAGGTGGACTTTGGAAGTGTCTCTCGCGCAAACTATTCAGTTTAGAAGAAAATGATATTAGAAACCTTAATATAATTTTTAAAGACCTATCCATAGATAACCCTCACGTATGAGTTCGATGAAAAAATTTTTTTGAGTTTCAGTTCTAAGTATGGGGAACCCTCAAAATTTATTGCTTTTTTCTATTTTTGTATGAAAATCTTAATGTAGTTCACAGAATACATCTACGTATCGAGTTTCAATAGTATAGTTCTTATAGTTTCGGAAAAAAGTGGCTGTGACATACGGACGGACAGACAGACAGACAGACATCACGAAACCATAAGGGTTCTGTTTTTGCCATTAGGCTACGGAACCCTAAAAAAGTACGGTTCTGGGGAGACTTCTACGATGCCTGAAATCAGCCTAATCTCTCACACGGACATGACCTACATAGGTAAGGAAATAGGATTGATTTTATGCTTTTGCTCAGACAAAACTCGGAATGAAAAGACTCCTGCTTGCTCTTTTAGATTGGGCATACATGACCATGAGTTGTAAGGAAGAAAAATAATATCGTATGCACTGCTTTCTTTCGAGATAATTTTTATTTTATTTAAATGAAGTAGCAGATGAGCTTACAGGCCACATGGCACGTGGTGTTGAGTGGTCGCTGCAGCCCATGGACATCTACACACAACCACAAGATAAGTCTTGTCTAAGTCTTGCCCGATACCAACATAGACCATGTGGGATTTGTACCGCACTAAAACCCCCTCGGTGGCCTGCCTCTTCGCTTGAGGAGGACTCCGGGATCTCCAGTGGAACGCACTGGTGTACTCCACGCGCTGCGCCGCGTACTGGCCTATCTTCGGGAGAGCATATGTTCTCTCCTGCACCTTCCGATACTCACGGCGGCATGCGGCCACGCACACACCTCTGTCCTTCTCGGATCGAGCTCCCACTCTCACCATCGGCAATCCCGGTAGCCCCCTTTTAATCGCCTCGTACGATCAGGCAGAGGATACCGTAGCTCTATTCTTAAACCAAAAGCTACAGGGACGAAGCGAAGCGCGCATGGCCCGGCGGTTAGCGTAGAACGCAAACGATCTATGCAACTAAGCCAAACGGGCGCGGTCGGCTGTGAGATGGGTGACCGCTAGTGGCAAAAAATTTCATGCGCGTTTCCGTGCTTCGGAGGGCACGTAAAGCCGTCGGTCCCGGTTGTTGTCGATAGATAACAGTCGTTAAACCTTGTCGGAGGCCTTATGGGCGGTTTGAAAACATCAGACAGCGGGTTGGCCACTAACCCGCATCTCCACCAACCCGCATTGGAGCAGCGTGGTGGAGTAAGCTCCAGGCCTCCCCAATGACGAGGAGAGACCCGTGCCCAGCAGTGGGACGCAAAAAAGGGTTGCGGCCATAGACAGGGACGAAAGTTCTACCCACCTAAAGTATCTTGTCATCATACAGTTTTATTTTATTTTATAAATAAACCTAGCAATAAGGCAGACGGGCCGCGTGGTGTTAAGCGATCACCGTCGCCTATGGACACGGGCAACCCTAGGGGAGCCGCCCGAGCATTGCCGGCTTTGGAGGAGAGCTTTTTTTACAGCTTTCTTGAAGAACCCCATGTTATAGTCCACTGGGAATGCCTCAGCTGGAAGGTTGTTCCATAACCTACACGTCCGTGGTAAAAAGTATACATCATATAGTATACTGGTTTTTTGAGGCTGTTTTCTCTCGTCATAGACCGTAGAACTTAGCACTTACTTTGACATTAGACCTTTTTTGGCCTGCAGCGTGTAGTTACTTTGGTCGGTCCATTCCCTTTAAGAGAACTTTAACCTTTTTTCACATATCTAACTTTTCGAGACCGAAATTTAGTAGGGTTTGATCGGGAAGGTAATACGATAGTATTAGTATTACATAATAATATTTTTTACCGTACACTTAATATTTTATTTCTTGGAAATGCTAGTTATAGATTATTTTTATTGAATCTATTTTTACCAGTGTGGCGCAATGATTACCATGCCGGACTGCTACTCGAGAGGTCCCGGGTTCGATTCCCAGCGAAGCTTGAAATGATGAGTTTTAGTTTCTGTTCTCGGACTTTGTTTGTGTTTCTGTCTTTGTGTGTGTCCATGGTACCCATGACACAAGGTATCTATCTACCCTACTGCTATCTTCAATTATGTAGCGCACAAAATACACGCGGCATGGGGCTCACAGTAATCTGTCCTTCATTAATCAAAGAGAAGCTAATGACGAATACCGCGACACTTCAACCACTCACTTTATGCCTCTAGGGCTTCCACACTCAATAAAATTGTAATTTCCATTTGTTTGTTACTCCCAGCTACTAAAAATATTATGATGACCTAGTGACATTTGTCTACCTGCGTCCTTGTGACGAACGATAATTGAGAATTTCACGAAATAATTGCAGTTCTATAGCTGTTAGTAGGTATAGCAGTTAGTAGTACCTGTAGCTTCGAGATAGTCCCTGTAGCTTCGGGATTAAGAATAGAGCTACGGTATCCCCTGCCTGATGGTAAGAGGCGACTAAAAGGGGGCTTCCCGGGATGCAGACGGTGAGAATGGGAGCTTGACCCGTCCAGCTAGCAGCCCCGGGAGGGACGGCGGTGTATGCGTGGCCGCATGCCGCCGTCAACACCTGAAGGTCCAGAAGAGCACATCTGCTCTCCCGAAGATGGGCCCGTTCCGGGGCACCGCGCGTGGAGGACACCGGTGCGTTCCTATGGAGATCCCGGAGTCCTCACAAACGCAGAGGCAGGCCACCGAGGGGGTTTTAGTGCGGTCAAATCCCACATAACCCGGTATCCTCTCCCAAGGTGTGGGTCCCTTTTGAAGGTTTTACCCCCGATACCAAAAAAAAGGTATAGCAGTTAGTAGCATCTTCGGCAAGACAACGAGAATACTGCAGAAATGACGGAAAGCTTACAAACGGACGGAAGCAATACAAAATATTACTTAAGCTTCATGTTACTTAAAAAATAATGCTACTACCCTTTTACTGCTAAATAATGCTACTACACTTTCTACTGAGCACTGGTGAGTCTCCTCTTAATTGGGCCTGGAGCTTATTCCACTGGAGATAAGTAGGTATTAGTTGTTTTCAAACCGCCAATAAGGCCTCCGAGAGGCGAGGATTTGAAAAGAAAGAAAAATAAATTATTGACTGTTTACATATCTAATGAGATGTTTAAAGTTATCATTAGAATTATTAACAGTTTTCCACGTTCTGGCATACAATATTAAATTATTAAATTTAACTAAAAAATATTTATTTCAGTTTGAGAATATTCTTAAGATATCATCGGCTTTTGATACCACCACTGGGTCGATGAGGAAAAAAAAACAGGCGGAAAAAAAACTCTCAGGCATCGTTTGGTGTCAGTATTTTATATTTTACATTTATTTATATATTTTTTCCACACTTTAACAATATTTTTATTTACTTATACCTAATGCATGTTTGCTCGGGAAATCGGAAAATCGGGATAAATCGGATCAAAAAAAAAACGGCAAATTGTTTGTAAAGTAGGTTTACGATCGAGATGTTTACGTGATAACGTCCGCACGAGAAAATCTCCATTCGTTTGTATGCCGCTAGAGTGAGAGAGACGAAAGATCGGTCCACTCACTCGAACGCTATGCCAGCCTCCGCTCGTGAGGATTCCGCGTGACAAGTTTAACGGAATGACTGGCAGCGCTCGAGATGAGACGGGAGATCGGTCCGTCTCTCTCTCGTTATACCTGCGATCGCGCTCGTGAGGTTTTGGTGTGACACAAGTTTCTGAACATGTCACCCGACTAAAACGATTTTAAAGACGTTATCACGTCAAAAATCGGGCATCTTGCAACTCAAAAAAATGACATATAAACCGTAGATCGTGAATTAATACGTACGTGATTCTGTGTCCGGCTTTATAGTCTATCAGTGCACAATCTCCCTTATGTGACCTTAAGCAATATTAGATTAAGAACGGCACTTCCATTTGGGTCTTATCAATTTCTCCCTAATGTAATGTGATAATAATGTTAAGAATCGAAGCAGTAAGAGTCAATCAATTACGAAAGTTGTAAAAAACTATTAGAACGCGCTTGGCCCGGTTAGCGTAGAACGCAAGCGACTATGTGACTAAGCCAAACAGCGGTCGGGTGTGAGATGGGTGTTCGCCAGTGGCAAAAAATTTAATGCGCGTTTTCGTGCTTCGAAGGGCACATTAAGTCAGTCGTTAAACCTTGTCGGAGGCCTTACGGGCGGTTTGAAAACATCCGACAGCGGGTTGACAACTAACCCGCATCTCCACCAACCCACATTGGAGTAGCGTAGTGGAGTAAGCTCCAGGCCTCCTCAATCATAAAATAGTCCTTATGAAGTTTTTAGATTAGATCATGTGGCATAGAATTTGTTTGACTTTTTGAAATTTGAAGAAAACTATGGACATTTTCCCGTATTTTATTGAACCTCTATGTTGTGATCAACATTCGGGTGAACAGTGTCTTTTTTCTCGAAATTCAATTCACAGAAATACAATCATAACGAAAACCTCCCACTATTTATATCGATTAAAATGTATTATTTATTGTAGCAAAAAATAACAAATCAGTTGTATCATAAATAGACAAATCAGAAGGCCAAATTCCATTGGGCATCGTGTCTTAAAAGAAGATCTTTATGTTTACGATTCTGAATCAATCCCATCATCAATTATGCGATCTCCATCTGTGGCAGTCGACCGTAAAATTACCCATAATATTAATTCTTTATGATTGCTACACAGTACATAAAGTTTACAGCCATCCAACAAAAATAAGCTCAGCTCAAAATAAATGGTTGGTGGAATGGGAGGTTGTGTGTAGATGTCCATGAGCTGTAACCACCATTTTAACACTACGTCGCCTGCAAACTCATCAGCTTCCCTATTCAAATAAAAAACAACGGGTTGCACTCCAGAGGACCCACTTTGTAAGCATCCGTCCGTAAGTTCTAACATTTTCGGAATCATTTTTAGCATACTCAGATCGCTTCTTTTTCATGAATTAATAAGATAAGCGTTGTCATTGATGACATTATGCTATTGAATGAATAATATTGCTAGAATTTCTTCAATCTCATCTAAAAATAAGGCCCTAAATTTCACTTAGTTTCAGATACGGGCGTACAGAGTGGGCCCTCAGTAGTGCCGGCAGAAGTGAAAACTTGACATTAACGTTGCGCATTTTTGATATTTCGGAATAGTTGGGAATAATTTCGCACGAATTGCTTTTATTATCAGTATTATTTTTCATCTAGTATTTTAAGTAGGTTTTCATCTAGTATTTTTAAAAACTATTCACTCATTTTGTTTCACTATTTCTTCGTCACCTTTTTTCATTAATAGATGCATTTTGTTCAATGTCTATATTTTAAATATTACGAATTTACGATATTACGAATTTTACAAGTATAGACAGTCGAGCCGTCATCGGCTGTCACCCCTCCGTCTTACGAATATTCGATCAGGCCACGTGTCCTGACGCGAGTTTAACATTTTTTACCCATCCCAAAAAAAGTGCACAACGCCGTTAAAGAAGTTTTCACTTCAAAAATGGGTTCTCATCAAATTTTGATTTCGAATGATTAAAAATATATAAGTAAGTCTGTTAATTAAGTGTGAATGCTCTGATCCCGTGATATTTATGTACCTCAAGCTATAATCCTTCATGTAGCAGCATTAGTATAATTAATTAAAGTGTTTTGTAAGTGACGGCACACCTATGTAACATTTGTATTGTTTCCGATCATTAGAATAATGAAAAATAGTCGCCGCCAATCTAATAATACTTCCGATCAACAGCAAGGTATCTCTAATCCATAGTGCGGTATTATTTTTGACGTCTTTTTAATATCGTAAGAATAGACTTCAGGTCTATAACAGGACTATAACAGTAACTAGGGAGGCATGGAGCTTACTCGACCATGCTATAATGCGGAGCGGTGGAGGAAGGTGGAAGAGGTCTTGAAATTGACAGAAATTCAGACCATACTCCACCATGTTGGCCCAATGAGAGTAGTGTAGAAGTCATTCATAATTGAATCAGACGTTAGTTTGCGGAACTCCATTGTTATAAAATTAGGTAAAAACTACTTGCCAACCATTTGATTGCACATCATTTCAACGTAGTTTTAACCAACGATATCATAGAGAAGGAGTTGAGTCTCGTCACTTGAGTTGAGTCGCGTCAGTTGAGTTGAGTCGCGTCGGTTGAGTTGAATCGCCTCAACTGAGATGAATCGCGTCAGTTGAGTTGAGTCGCGTCAGCTGAGATGCGTCGCGTCAGCTGCGTTGAGTCGCGTCGGCTGTTTGTTTTTTTTTTGGTACTGTCATAGTAATTAACGAAATACAATTACAAACAGTTTTCTCTGACCGTAGAACAGTGATAATTGTTAATGTAAAGTTTAAAAATTAAGAAATGCATTCTTTTAAAAAAAATTGTCGTTGCCTAACAAAGTGTTAAATGATGCCATGTTGTTTTTATTGTAGTGTTATTTTGCATAAAAATTATGGACTAAAATAAGAAAATTTTGAAATCATCTTTTAACCCATAAGTATAATCTCTAGCAAAATAAATATACAACCAAGTGAATGTAAATGGAAAACAATCGTAACAAATAATGCCGTTTTTGGCAATCAGTTTCTGTAACAGCTCTATTAAACTACATCCTCTTTTGTCCGGAAATACTCGTACTAACATATATAGCATAGCTTCCTGCATAGCTAACCATAATCGAACGATGTTCTGTTAAAGTTAGCCTGTATCGATGAGGGTAAACTGACCACTCACGCGGTGACGTCAAATTGTGACATTAGGGAATCTCTTTCTATTTTGAGTTTCATAACAACCTGATAGTATTTAAAATTCGAACGTAATTGAAAGCTTTTTATTATACACTGCAATGTATAGTATGTTTATACGGGTGGAATTTTGTAACTCAATTTTAAAGCAGATATCTTCAACCGATTGAACTGCCATCTTGTATTTTGTATGACAGTGCATTAATTCATACCCGGTATACCTGTAAATTCAAAAAAGGTCCTGCGGTAAAATGGCGGATTACATATTTCTGTACTTGTAGAATATAATAAACTGAAAAAAAATCATATCTTTGGTCGTCACCACATTTATATAATATTATTCGATTCGATATTTTTACTCAACACACCCGATGTGGGTATGAAATAAATGGCCTTAACACCATGATAGGTACAATTTATTATTTTTAACGCATTTTAATAATAAGGTTGTTTTTTAAACCAGTTTTTTATTTATTTATTTCTTCAGTTTTTTCTTGAATATTAAATGAAAAATTCAAAAATTGTACGAGGAAATTGACCAAGGTCATGTCTTCAATTTTCAAGGGATATCTTGAAGGGTTAAACGTAAAATAAAATCGTTCGCGACCCGGCGCAACGGGTTGAAACGGGTTAATTTGACACCAGCTCATTGAGCATGTCGGTTTCAGAAAACTCCACCGGCTGACGGGTACTTATTATTACGTGAGGCCCTCGTAATGACAATAATTATATTTTTTGGGCTTTTTACTTCAAAAGAAAAATAGATATTTATATAGATAATATCACTTTGTATACTGACTCATTAAGAGGTTGGCATTAATCATTAGGAGGTATTGTATCTATACATATAAAAGAGGATGTTTGTATATATGACATCGCAAAACTCAGAAAATATTCGACCGATTATTATGAAAATTGGTATGTATATGTATTTTTTCACGGAGAAGGTTTATATGCTATCCATTATTATTATTATTTAATATTTAAACGCGATACGGAGTTCGCGGGGTCAGCTAGTATTGCATAGATTTTTTAGGTATACTACGTATGTAGTCAAAGTCATAATAAATCTATTGTATATTGACATGGCTTATCAAATAAGTACTAGTTTCGCTTAGGTCACTTGAGTTTATGGTTGGTTGGTTGCATTTCTGGTCACGAAGAGTTTCGTTATTATTGGGGAGGCCTGGAGCTTACCAAGCTGCTCTAATCCGGGTTGGTGGACATTTAAGTTTTTTTATGATTTATAGCAATCTATCCCACAGGAACAGTACACTTTTCCGGAATAGAAAGAAGCATAAGTGCTATTCCAGACTCAAATTTCATCCTAATCCGTTCAGCCATATACGTGATTATGTTATGAGCATCCATCCAAACATCTAAACATTCATACAATTTTTTGCATTTATAATATTAGCTCGTAATTCATACCTAAGAGCTAGCAAGATCGGAACATCCCTAATCTTTGGTGGAGATGGCCCGTGCTTAATGTTCTGTCCTAATTTGCTCTTCGCTACTGATAATTCTGTGGGTCACCACATACTGTAATAGGGTTCTCAGATACCATATTTACTAGGACTTTCTTTTTTAACATATGAAGGATTTTCGAAAGTACCTAATTGAATTTAACTAATTAAAATTATAGCTTCTATCTATTATAG